>UESW01003910.1:480950-1091210 GCA_900491605.1 Calamus simplicifolius | reverse complement strand
AGCCATGATCGATCCTGGGTCGGCGATGATTCGATGGTTGCGATCGATCCAAGGCATGATCGATCCTGATCGTCGAGTATCCAACGGTTGTGATCGATCCAAGACATGATCGATCCCGGTCGGCGATGATCCGACGGTTGCGATCAATACAAGCCATGATCGATCCCGATCGGTGTCGACCTATCTCGGACCGTGGTGATCGATTGGATTGGCAATGATCCGACGGTTGCGATCGATCGAGCCATGATCGATCCGGTCGGCGATGATCCGACGGTTGTGATCGATCCAAGCCATGATCGATCCTGGTCCGCAACGATCCGACGGTTGCGATCGATCCAAGCCATTATCGATCCCAGTCGGCGATGACCTATCTCGGACCATAGCGATCGATCGGATCGGTGACGATCCGATGGTTGTGATCGATCCAAGCCATGATCGATCCGGTCGGCGATGGATCCGATGGTTGCGATCGATCCAAGCCATGATCGATCCCGTCGGCATCGACCTATCTCGGACCATCGCGATCGAACGGATCGACGACGATCCGACGGTTGCGATCGATCCAAGCCATGATCGATCCCGGTTGGCGATGACCTCTGTCGGGCCGTGGCGATTGATAGGATCGGCGATGATCCGACGGTTGCGATCGATCCAAGCCATGATCGATCCCGATCGGCGACGATCCGACGGTTGCAATCGATCCAAGCTATGATCGATCCCGGTCAGTGACGACCTATCTCAGACCGTGGCGATCGATCGGATCGGTGACGATCCGATGGTTGCGATCGATCCAAGCCATGATCGATCCCGGTCGACGAGTATGCGATGGTTGCAATCGATCCAAGCCATGATCGATTCCGATCGGCGACGATCCGACGGTTGCGATCGATCCAAGCCATGATCGATCCCGGTCAGCGTTGACCTATCTAGGACCATCGCGATCGATCGGGTTGGCGATGATCCGACGGTTGCGATCGATCCAAGCCATGATCGATTCCGATCAGCGATGATCCGACGGTGCGATCGATCCAAGCCATGATCGATCCCGGTCGGCGACAACCTATATTGGACCGTGGCGATCGATCGGATCGGCGATGATCCGACGGTTGCGATCGATCAAAGCCATGATCGATCCCGGTCGGCGAGTATCCGACGTTGCGATCTATCCAAGCCATGATCGATCCCGGTCGGCGACGATCCGATGGTTGTGATCGATCCAAGCCATGATCGATCCCGATCGGCGTCGACCTATCTTGGACCATCGCGATCGATCAGATTGGCGATGATCCGACGGTTGCGATCGATCGAAGCCATGATCGATCCCGGTCGGCAATGATCCGACGGTTGTGATCGATACAAGCCATGATCGATCCTGATCGGAGATGATCAACGGTTGCGATCGATCCAAGCCATGATCGATCCCGGTCGGCGATAATCCGATGGTTGCGATCGATCCAAGCCACGATCGATCCCGGTCGGCGACTCCTATCAGACCAATCGCGATCGATCAGATCGCCAATGATCCGACGGTTGCGATTGATCGAAGCCATGATCGATCCCGATCGGCGACGATCTGACGGTTGCGATCGATCCAAGCCATGATCGATCCCGGTCGGCGTCGACCTATCTCGGACCATCGCGATCGATCGGATCGGTGACGATCCGACGGTTGCAATCGATCAAAGCCATGATCAATCCCGGTCGGCGATGATCCGACGGTTGTGATTGATCCAAGCCATGATCGATCCTGGTCGGCGATGATCCGACGGTTGCGATCGATCCAAGCCATGATCGATCCCGGTCGGCGATAACCTATCTCGTACCATGGCGATCAATCGGATCGGCGATGATCCGACGGTTGCGATCGATCCAAGCCATGATTGATTCCGGTCGGTGATGACCTATCTCGGACCATTGCGATCGATCGGATCGTGACAATTCGATGGTGTGATCGATCCAAGCCATGATCGATCCTGGTCGGCGGATGATCCGACGGTTGCGATCGATCCAAGCCATGATCGATCCCGGTCGGCATCGACCTATCTTGGACCATCGCGATCGAACGGATTGGTGACGATCCGACAGTTGCGATCGATCCAAGCCATGATCGATCCTGATCGGCGATGACCTCTGTCGGACGTGGCGATTGATAGGATCGGCGATGATCCGACGGTTGCGATCGATCCAGCCATGATCGATCCCGGTCGACGAGTATGCGACGGTTGCGATCGATCCAAGCCATGATCGATCCCAGTCGTGATGATCCGACGGTTGCAATCGATCCAAGCTATGATTGATCCCGATCGGCGATGACCTATCTCAGACCGTGGCGATCGATCGGATCGGTGACGATCCGACGGTTGCGATCAATCCAAGCCATGATCGATCCCGGTCGGCGAGTATGCGACGGTTGCGATCGATCCAAGCCATGATCGATACCAGTCGGCGACGATCCGATGGTTGCGATCGATCCAAGCCATGATCGATCCCAGTCGTCGACCTATCTCGGACCATCGCAATCGATCGGATCGGCGACGATTTGACGGTTGCAATCGATCGAAGCCAGATCAATCTCGGTCGGCGATGATCCGACGTTGCGATTGATCAAAGCCATGATCGATCCCGGTCGGCGATGATCCGATGGTTCGATCGATCGAAGCCATGATCGATCCCGATCGGCGTCGACCTATCTCGGACTGTCACGATCGATCGGATCGGCGACGATCCGACGGTTGCGATCGATCGAAGCCATGATCGATCCCGATCGGCGATGATCCGACGGTTGTGATCGATCCAAGTCATGATCAATCCTGGTCGGCAATGATCCATGGTTGCGATCAATCCAAGGCATGATCGATCCCGATCGTCGAGTTATCCGACGGTTGTGATCGATCCAAGCCATGATCGATCCCGGTCGGCGAGGATCCAACGATTGCGATCGATACAAGCCATGATCGATCCCGGTCGGCATCGACCTATCTCGGACCATCGCGATCAATCGGATCGGCGATGATCCGACGGTTGCGATCGATCGAAGCCATGATCGATCCCGGTCGGCGATGATCCGACGGTTGCGATCGATCTAAGCCATGATCGATCCTGGTCGGCAACGATCCGACGGTTGCGATCGATCCAAGCCATGATCGATCCCGGTCGGTGACAACCTATCTCGGACCATGGCGATCGATCGGATCGGCGACGATCCGACGGTTGCGATCGATCCAAGCCATGATTGATTTCGGTCGGCGATGACCTATCTCGGACCATCGCGATCGATCGGATCGGTGACAATTCGATGGTTGTGATCGATCCAAGCCATGATCGATCCGGTCGGCGATGATCCGACGGTTTCGATCGATCCAAGCCATGATCGATTCCGGTCGACATCGACCTATCTTGGACCGTTACGATCGAACGGATCGGCGATGATCCGACGGTTGCGATCGATCCAAGCCATGATCGATCCCGGTCGGCGATGACCTCTGTTGGGCCGTGGCGATTGATAGGATCGGCGACGATCCGACGGTTGCGATCGATCCAAGCCATGATCGATCCCGGTCGGTGAGTATGCGACAGTTTGCGATCGATCCAAGCCATGATCGATCCCAGTCGGCGACGATCCGACGGTTGCAATCGATCCAAGCTATGATCGATCCTGGTCGGCGATGACCTATCTCAGACCGTGGCGATCGATCGGATCGGCGACGATCCGACGGTTGCGATCGATCCAAGCCATGATCGATCCTGGTCGGCGAGTATGCGATGGTTGCGATCGATCCAAGCCATGATCGATCCCGGTCGGCGACGATCCGATGGTTGCGATCGATGCAAGCCATGATCGATCCCGGTCGGCGTCGACCTATCTCGGACCATTGCGATCGATCGGGTCGGCGATGATCCGACGGTTGTGATCGATCCAAGCCATGATCGATCCCGGTCAGCGATGATCCGACGGTTGCGATCGATCCAAGCCATGACCCCGGTCGGCGACAACCTATCTCGAACCGTGGCGATCGATCGGATCGGCGATGATCCGACGGTTGCGATCGATCAAAGCCATGATCGATCCTGGTCGGCGAGTATCCGACGATTGCGATCAATCCAAGCCATGATCGATCCTGATCGGCGATGATCCAATGGTTGATCGATCCAAGCCATGATCGATCCCGGTCGGTGTCGACCTATCTCGGACCGTCGCGATCGATCGGATCGGCGACGATCCCGACGGTTGCGATCGATCGAAGCCATGATCGATCCCGGTCGACAATGATCCGATGGTTGTGATCGATACAAGCCATGATCGATCCTGGTCGGAGATGATCCGACGGTTGCGATCGATCCAAGCCATGATCGATCCCAGTCGGCGACGATCCGACGGTTGCGATCGATCCAAGCCATGATCAATCCCGGTCGGCGTCGACCTATCTCGGACCATCGCGATCGATCAGATCGCCAACGATCTGACGGTTGCGATCGATCGAAGCCATGATCGATCCCGGTCGGCGACGATCCGACGGTTGCAATCAATCCAAGCCATGATTGATCCCGATCGGCGATGACCTATCTCGGACCATCGCGATCGATCGGATCGGCGACGATTCGATGGTTGTGATCGATCCAAGCCATGTTCGATCCCGGTCTGCGATGATCCGATGGTTGCGATCGATCCAAGCCATGATTAATCCCGGTCGGCATCGACCTATCTCGGACCGTCGCGATTGATCGGATCAGCGATGATCCGATGGTTGCGATCAATCCAAGCCATGATCGATCCCGGTCAGCGAGTATCCGACGGTTGCGATCGATCCAAGCCATGATCGATCCCGATCGGCAACGATCCGACGGTTGTGATCGATCCAAGGCATGATCAATCCCGGTCGATGAGTATCTGATGGTTGCGATCGATCAAAGCCATGATCGATCCCGGTCGGCGATGATCCGACGGTTGCGATCGATCCAAGCCATGATCGATCCCGGTCGGTGTCGACTATCTCGGACCATCGCGATCGATCGGATCGGCGACGATCCGATGGTTGCGATCGATCGAAGCCATGATTGATCTCGGTCGGCGATGATCCGACGGTTTTGATCGATACAAGCGATGATCGATCCTGGTCAGAGATGATCCGACGGTTGCGATCGATCCAAGCCATGATCGATCCCAGTCGACGAGTATCCGACGGTTGCGATCGATCCAAGCCATGATCGATCCCGGTCGGTGATGATTCGACGGTTGCGATCGATCCAAGCCATGATCGATCCCGGTCGGCATCGACCATCTCGGACCATCGCGATCGATCGGATCAGCGACGATCCGACGGTTGCGATCGATCGAAGCCATGATCGATCCCGGTCGGCGATGATCCGACAGTTGCGATTGATCCAAGCCATGATCGATCCTGGTCGGCGACGATCTGACGGTTGCGATCGATCCAAGCCATGATTGATCCCGATTGGCGATGACCTATCTCGGACCATCGCGATCGATCGGATCGGTGACGATTCGATGGTTGTGATCGATCCAAGCCATGAGCGATATCGGTCTGCGATGATCCGATGGTTGCGATCGATCCAAGCCATGATCGATCCCGATCGGCATCGACCTATCTCGGACCATCGCGATCGATCGAATCGGCGGCGATCCGACGATTGCGATCGATCCAAGCCATGATCGATCCCGGTCGGCGAGTATCCTACGGTTGCGTCGATCCAAGCCATGATCGATCCCGGTCGGTGACGATCCGACGGTTGCGATCGATCCAAGCCATGATCGATCCCGATCGGCGTCGACCTATCTCGGACCGTCGCGATCGATTGGATCGGCGACGATCCAATGGTTGCGATCGATCGAAGCCATGATCGATCTCGATCGGCGATAATCCAACGGTTGGGATCGATCCAAGCCATGATCAATCCTGGATCGGCGATGATCCGACGGTTGCGATCGATCCAAGCCATGATCGATCTCGGTTGGCGACGACCTATCTCGGACCATGGCGATCGATCGATCGGCGATGATCCAACGGTTATGATCGATCAAAGCCATGATCAATCCCAGTCGGCGATGATCCGACGGTTGCGATCGATCGAAGCCATGACCGATCCCGATATGATCTAACGGTTGCGATCGATCCAAGACATTATCGATCCTGGTCGGCAACGATCCGATGGTTGCGATCGATCCAAGCCATGATCGATCCCAGTTGACGATGACCTATCTCAGACCGTGGCGATCGATCGGATCGGCGACGATCTGACGGTTACGATCGATCCTAGCCATGATCGATCCCGGTTGGCGATAATCCGACTGTTGCGATCGATCGAAGCCATGACCGATCTCGGTCGGCGATGATCCAACGGTTACGATCGATCGAATCCATGATCGATCCCTGTCAGCGACGATCCGACGGTTGCAATCGATCCAAGCCATGATCGATCCCAGTCGGCGATGACCTATCTCGGACCGTGGTGATCGATTGGATCGGCGATGATCCGACGGTTGCGATCGATCCAAGCCATGGTCGATCCCGTTCGGCGATGATCCAACGGTTGCGATCAATCCAAGCCATGATCGATCCCGGTCGGTGACGATTCGACGGTTGCGATCGATCCAAGCCATGATCGATCTCGGTCAGCGATGACCTCTCTCGGACCGTGTGATTGATCGGATCGGTGACGATCCGATGGTTGCGATCGATCGAAGCCATGATCGATCCCGGTCGGCGATGATCCGACGGTTGCGATCGATCCAAGCCATGATCGATCCCGGTCGGCAATGATCCGACGGTTTCGATCGATCCAAGCCATGATCGATCCCGATCGGCGATGACCTATCTCGGACCGTTGCGATCATCAGATCGGCGATGATCCGACGGTTGCGATCGATCCAAGCCATGATCGATCCCGGTCGGCGAGTATGCGATGGGCGATCGATCCAAGCCATGATCGATCCCGGTCGGCGACGATCCGACGGTTGCGATCGATCCAAACCATGATCGATCTCGGTTGGCGTCGACCTATCTCAGATCATCACGATCGATCAGATCGCGATGATCCGACGGTTGCAATCGATCGAAGCCATGATCGATCTTGGTCGGTGATGATCCGACGGTTGCGATCGATCCAAGCCATGATCGATCTTGGATGGCGACGATCCGACGATTGTGATTGATCCAAGCCATGATCCCGGTTGGTGATGACCTATCTCGGACCGTGGCGATCGATCGGATCGGCGACGATCCGACGATTACGATCGATCAAAGCCATGATCGATCCCAGTCGGCGATGATCAACGGTTGCGATCGATCGAAGCCATGACCGATCTCGGTCGGTGATGATCCGATGGTTGCGATCGATCCAAGCCATGATCGATACTGGTCGGTGACGATCCGACGGTTGTGATTGATCCAAGCCATGATCGATCCCGGTTGGCGATGACCTATCTTGGACCATGGCGATCGATCGGATCGGCGACGATCCAACGGTTACGATCGATCCAAGCCATGATCGATCATGATCGGCGATGATCCGACGGTTGCGATCGATCGAAGCCATGACCGATCCCGGTCGGCGATGATCCGACGGTTGCGATCGATCCAAGCCATGATCGATCCCGGTCGGCGACGATCCGACGGTTGCAATCAATCCAAGCCATGATCGATCCCGGTCGGCGACGACCTATCTCGGACCGTGGCGATCGATCGGATCGGCGACGATCCGATAGTTGCGATTGATCCAAGCCATGATCGATTCTGATCGGCGATGATCCGATGGTTGCGATCGATCCAAGCCATGATCGATCCCGGTCGGCGATGATCCGACGGTTGCGATCGATCCAAGCCATGATCGATCCCAATCGGCGATGACCTATCTCGAAACGTTGCGATTGATCGATTGGCGACGATCCGACGGTTGCAATCGATCCAAGCCATGATCGATCCCGATCGGCGAGTATGCGACGGTTGTGATCGATCCAAGATCCATGATCGATCGGCCCGACCGATCGGCGACGATCCAGTGGTTGCGATCGATCCAAGCCATGATCGATCCCGGTCGGCATCGACCTATCGTTGGACCATCGCGATCGATCGGATCGGCGATGATCCAATGATTGCGATCGATCAAATGCCCGATCGATTCGATCGGTCCAGATCGGCGATGATCCGACGGTTGCGATCGATCCAAGCCCGATCGATCGATCTCCCGGTCGGTCGGACGATCCGACGGTTGCGATCGATCCAAGCCATGATCGATCCGATCGGCTGACCATCTCGGACCGTGGCGATCGATCGGATCACGACGATCCGACGGTTACGATCGATCCAAGCCATGATCGATCCCGTTGCGATCGGCGATGATCCGACGGTTGCGATCGATCGAAGCCATGACCGATCCCGGTCGGCGATGATCCGATCGGTTGCGATCGATCCAAGCCATGATCGATCCGGTCGGCGACGATCCGATGGTTGCGATCGATCCAAGCCATGATCGATCCGGCCGGCGACTGATCTCTCGGACCGTGGCGATCAATCCGATCGGCGACGATCCGATGGTTGCGATTGATCCGAAGCTATGATCGATCACGGTCATGGCGATCAATCGACATTGCGATCGATCCAAGATTGCTGCAATCCGACGGTTCGATCCAAGCCTGATGATCCCGATCGGCGATGATCGATCTCGGACCGGATCATCGATCGGCGATCCGACAGTTGGATCCAAGCCATGATCGATCGGTCGCGACGATCCGACGGTTGCGATCGATCCAAGCCATGATCCCGATCGGCCATCGACCGATCCGGACCGTCCGATTGATCGATCGACGATTCGACCAATCGATCGAAGCCATGATCGATCCCGGTCGGCGATGATCCGATGTTGCGATCGATCCAAGCCCTCGATCCTGGTCGGCGACGATCCCAATCGGCCAATCGACGATCCGACGGTTGTGATCGATCCAAGCCGATTGATCCCGATCGGACGATCCGATGGTTGGATCGATCGAAGCCGATCGGTCCCAATCGGCGATGATCGACGGTTGCGATCGATCGAAGCCATGACCGAACCCGATCGGCGATGATCCGATGGGTTGCGATCGATCCAAGCCATGATCGATCCTGATCGACGACGATTCGATGGTTGCGATCGATCCAAGCCATGATCGATCCCGGTTGGCGACGACCTATCTCGGACCGTGGCGATCGATCGGATCGGCGACAATCCGATGGTTACGATCGATCCAAGCCATGATCGATCCCGGTTGCGATGATCCGACGGTTGCGATCGATCGAAAGCCATGACTGATCCCGGTCGGCGATGATCCGATGGTTGCGATCGATCCAAGCCATGATCGATCCCGGTCGGCGATGATCCGACGGTTGCAATCGATCCAGCCATGATCGATCCCGGTCGGTGACGACCTATCTCGGACCGTGGCAATCGATCGGATCGGCGAATTTCGATGGTTGCGATCGATCCAAGCCATGATCGATCCGGTCGGCAACGATCCGAGGATTGCGATCGATCCAAGCCATGTCGATCCCGATCGGCAATGATCCGACGGTTGCGATCGATCCAGCCATGATCGATCCTGGATGGCGATGACCTCTCTCCGACCGTGGCGATTGATCGGATTAGTGACGATCCGATGGTTTCGATCGATCGAAGCCATGATCGATCCTGGTCGGTGATGATCCGACGGTTACGATCGATCCAAGCCATGATCGATCCCGGTCAGCGACGATCCGACGGTTGCGATCGATCCAAGCCATGATCGATCCCGGTTGGCGATGACCTATCTTGGACCGTTGCGATCGATCGATCAGCGATGATCTGACGGTTGCGATCGATCCAAGCCATGATCGATCCCGGTCGGCGAGTATGCGACGGTTGCGATCGATCCAAGCCATGATCGATCCCGGTCGGCGACGATCCGACGTTGCGATCGATCCAAGCCATGATCGATCCCGGTCGGCGTTGACCTATCTCGGATCGTCGCGATCGATCGGATCGGCGACAATCCAATGGTTGCAATCGATCGAAGCCATGATCGATCCCGGTCGGCGATGATCCGACGGTTGCGATCGATCTAAGCAATGATCGATCCCGATCGGCGACGATCCGATGGTTGCGATCGATCCCGGTTGGCGACGATCCGATGGGTTGTGATCGATACAAGCCATTATCGATCCCGGTCGGCGATGATCCGATGGTTGCGATCGATCCAAGCCATGATCGATCCCAGTCGGCGAGTATCCGACTGTTGCGATCAATCCAAGCCATGATCGATCCGGTCAGCGATGATCCGATGATTGCGATCGATCCAAGCCATGATCGATCCCAGTCGGCGTCGACCTATCTCAGACCGTTGCGATCGATCGGATCATGACGATCCGATGTTGCGATCGATCCAAGCCATGATCGATCCAATCGACGAGTATCCGATGGTTGCGATTGATCCAAGCCATGATCGATCCCGTCGGCAACAATCCGACGGTTGCGATCGATCCAAGCAATGATCGATCCCGGTCGGCGATGACCGATGGTTGCGATCGATCCAAGCCATGATCGATCCCGATCGGCGACAACCTATCTCGGACCGTGGTGATCGATCGAATCGGCAATGATCCGATGGTTGCGATCGATCAAAGCATCGATCCCGGTCGGCGAGTATCCGACGTTTGCGATCGATCCAAGCCATGATCGATCCTGGTCGGCGATGATCCGATGGTTGCGATCAATCGAAGCCATGATCGATCTCGATCAGCGTCGACCTCTCGGACCATCGCGATCGATCAGATCGGCGATGATCCGACGGTTGCGATCGATCGAAGCCATAATCGATCCCGGTCAGCGATGATCCGAAGGTTGATCGATCCAAGCCATGATCGATCCTGATCGGCGATGATCCGACGGTTGCGATCAATCCAAGCCATGATCGATCCCGGTCGGTGAGTATCCGATGGTTGTGATTGATGCAAGCCATGATCGATCCCGGTCGGCGACGATCCGATGGTTGCGATCGATCCAAGCCATGATCGATCCCGGTCGGCGTCGACCTATCTCGGACCATCGTGATCGATCAGATCGGCGACGATCCGATGGTTGTGATCGATCGAAGCCATGATCGATCCCGGTCGATGATGATCCGATGGTTGCGATCGATCCAAGCCATGATCGATCCTGGTCGGCGACGATCCGACAGTTGCGATCGATGTAAGCCATTATTGATCCCGGTCGGTGATGACCTATCTCGACCGTCACGATCGATCGGATCGGCGACGATCCGACGGTTGCTATCGATCCAAGCCATGATCGATCCCGATCGGCGATGATCCGACGGTTGCGATCGATCCAAGCCATGATCGATCCCGGTCGGCATCGACCTATCTCGGACCATCGCGATCGAACGGATCGGCAACGATCCGGCAGTTGCGATGGATCCAAGCCATGATCGATCCCGATCGGCGAGTATCCAACGGTTCTGATGTATCCAAGCCATTATCGATCCCGGTCAGCGACGATCCGACGGTTGCGATCGATCCAAGCCATAATCGATCCCGGTCAGCGTTGACCTATCTCGGACCGTCGCGATCGTTCGGATCGGTGACGATCCAACAGTTGCAATCGATCGAAGCCATGATCGATCCCGTTCGGCGATGATCCGACGGTTGCGATCGATCCAAGCCATGATCGATATCGGTCGGCGACGACCTACCTAGGACCGTGGCGATCGATCGGATCGGAAATGATCTGACGGTTACGATCGATCGAAGCCATGATCGATCCCAGTCGGCGATGATCCGACGATTGCGTTCGATCGAAGCCATGACGATCCCGGTCGGCGATGATCTGACGGTTGCTATCGATCCAAGCCATGATCGATCCTGGTTGGCGACGATCCGACGGTTGCGATCGATCCAAGCCATGATCGATCCCGATCGGCGACGACCTATCTCGGACATGGCGATCGATCGGATCGGCGACGATCCGATGGTTACGATCGATCCAAGCCATGATCGATCCCGGTCGGCGATGATCCGACGGTTGCGATCGATCGAAGCCATGACCGATCCTGGTCGGCGATGATCCGACGGTTGCGATCGATCCAAGCCATGTCAATCCCGATCGGTACGATCCAACGGTTGCAATTGATCCAAGCTATAATCGATCCCGTTCGGCGACGACCTATCTCGGACTGTGGTGATTGATCGGATCGGTGACGATCCGACGGTTGTGATCGATCCAAGCCATGATCGATCCCGTCGGCGATGATCCGACGGTTGCGATCGATCCTAGCCATGATCGATCCCGGTCGGTGACGATCCGACGGTTGCGATCGATCCAAGCCATGATCGATCTCAGTCGGCGACGACTTCTCTCGGACCATGGGCGATCGATCGGATCGGCGATGATCCGACGGTTGCGATCGATCGAAGCCATGATCGATCCCGATCGACGACGATCCGACGGTTGCGATCGATCCAAGCCATGATCGATCCCGGTCGGCGATGACCTATCTCGGACCATGGCGATCGATCAGATCGGAGATGATCCGATGGTTGCGATCGATCGAAGCCATGATCAATCCCGGTCGGCGATGATCCAACGGTTGCGATCGATCCAAGCCATGATCGATCCTGATCGGTGACGACCGATCTTGGACCATCGCGATCGATCGGATCGGTGACGATTGAGGTTTGCAATCGATCGAAGCCATGATCGATCTCGATCGGCGACGACTATCTTAGACTGTCGCGATTGATCGGATCGATGATGGATCCGATGGTTGCGATCGATTGAAGCCATGATCGATCTCGATCAGCGATGATCCAACGGTTGCCACGATCCAAGCCATGATCGATCCCGGTCGGCGACGATCGATCTTGGACCGTCGCGATCGATCCGATCGGCGACAACCCACGGTTGCGATCGATCGAAGCCATGATCGATCACGGTTGACGACGACCGATCTCAGACATTATTAATTTTTAATTATTTTCTAATTTATTGCGTCGCTAATGCCTCCCTAATTTGGCATTATGAATTTCTTTTAAAATATTGTGACGTATTAATTTGCGTCGTTAAATAAAATTTTTTTATTACTTTACTGTTTTATTGCATCGCTATTACGTCGCTAATTAACATAGTTATTTTTAACAAAACATTGCGATGCACTGGATTGCATCATAATATTTTTTTTCAATAATACTATTTTCTTAAAATAAATTTTATTTAAATTAATTGCGACGTAATTATTACGACGCTAAATTAAAAATAATTTTTATATTTTTCTGGTTTATTGCGTCACTAATGCGTCGCTATTTAAAATAATTAAGTTTTTAAAAACATTGCGACACACTATTTTGCATTGCAATATTTTATTTTTATATTAATATTATAAAAATTATTTTATTAAAATAATTACGATACAATTAGTGCGTCGCTAAATTAAAATTAATTTTTATAATTTTTGGTCTATTGCGTCGCTAATGCGTCACTATTTAAAATTATTATGTTTTTCAAATATATTCGACGCACTGAGTTCCGTCGCAATATTTTTATTCATAATTATATTTTATAAAAATTAATTTTTTTATTAATATTTGTGATGCAATTTTGCATCGCTATAAAATATATTTTTTTCATATTAATATTTATAAAAATTAATTTTATTTAAAATAATTGCGATGCAATTAGTCGTCGCTAAATTAAAATTAATTTTTATAATTTTTTGGTCTATTGCGTCGCTAATGATCGATCCTGATCAGCGATGATCCGATGGTTGCGATCGATCCAAGCCATGATCGATCCCGGTCGGCGAGTATCCGACGGTTGCGATCGATCCAAGCCATGATCGATCCCGGTCGGCAATGATCCGACGGTTGCGATCGATCCAAGCCATGATCGATCCCGGTCGGCGTCGACCTATCTCGGACCGTCACGATCGATCGGATCGGCGACGATCTGATGGTTTGCGATCGATCGAAGCCATGATCGATCCGATCGGCGATGATCCGACGGTTGCGATCGATCCAAGCCATGATCGATCCTGGTCGGCAATGATCCGACGGTTGCGATCGATCCAAAGCCATGATCGATCCCGGTCGGCGATGACCTATCTCGGACCATCGCGATTGATCGGATCGACGACGATCCGACGATTGCGATCGATCCAAGCCATGATCGATCTCGGTCGGCGATGATCCGACGGTTGCGATCGATCCAAGCCATGATCGATCCCGGTCGGCATCGACCTATCTCGGACCATCGCGATAGATCGGATTGGCGACGATCCGATGGTTGCGATCGATCCAAGCCATGATCGATCTCGGTCGGCATCGACCTATCTCGGACCATCGCGATAGATCGGATTGGCGACGATCCGACGGTTGCGATCGATCCAAGCCATGATCAATCCCGGTCGGCGAGTATCCGACGGTTGTGATCGATCCAAGCCATGATCGATCCCGATCGGCGACGATTCGATGGTTGCGATCATCCAAGCCATGATCGATCCCGATCGGCAGCGACCTATCTCGGACCGTCGCGATCGATCGGATCGGCGACGATCCGACGGTTGCGATCGATCGAAGCCATGATCGATCCCGGTCGGCGATGATCCGACGATTGCGATCGATCCTGGTCGACGACGATCCGACGATTGCGATCGATCCAAGCCATGATCGATTTTGATCGGCGACGATCGATCGGATCAGCGATGATCCGCGGTTTACGATCGATTGAAGCCATGATCGATCCCAGTCGGTGATGATCCGGTGGTTGCGATCGATCGAAGCCATGACCGATCCCGGTCGGCGATGATCCAACGGTTGCGATCGATCAAAGCCATGATCGATCCTGGTCGGCGATGATTCGACGGTTGCGATCGATCCAAGCCATGATCGATCCCGGTTTGGCGACGACCTATCTCGGACCGTGGCGATCGATCGGATCGGCGATGATCCGACGGTTTACGATCGATCCAAGCCATGATCGATCCCGGTCGGCGATGATCCGATGGTTGCGATCGATCGAAGCCATGACCGATCCCGGTCGGCGATGATCCGACGATTGCGATCGATACAAGCCATGATCGATCCGGTCGGCGACGATCCGACGGTTGCAATAGATCCAAGCCATGATCGATCCCGGTCGGCGACGACCAATCTCGGACCGTGGCGATCGATCGGATCGGCGACGATCCGACGGTTGCGATCGATCCAAGCCATGATCGATCCCGGTCGGCGATGATCCGACGGTTGAGATCGATCCAAGCCATGATTGATTCCGATCGGCGACGATCCGACGGTTGCGATCGATCTAAGCCATGATCGATCCCGGGTCGGCGACGACCTCTCTCGGCCGTGGCGATTGATCGGATCGGCGACGATCCGATGGTTGCAATCGATCCAAGCCATGATCGATCCCGGTCGGCGATGATCCGACGGTTGCGATCGATCCAGCCATGATCGATCCTGGTCGGCGACGATCCGACGGTTGCGATCGATCCAAGCCATGATTGATCCCGGTCGGCGATTACCTATCTCGGACCGTGGCGATCGATCGGATCGGCGATGATCCGACGGTTGCGATCGATCCAAGCCATGATCGATCCCGGTCGGCGAGTATGCGACGGTTGTGATCGATCCAGCCATGATCTATCCCGGTCGGCGATGATCCGACGATTGCAATCGATCCAAGCCATGATCGATCCCGGTCGCATCGACCTATCTCGGACAGTCGCGATCGATCAGATCGGCGACGATCGATGGTTGCAATCGATCGAAGCCATGATCGATCCCGGTCGGCAATGATCCAATGGTTGTGATCGATCCAAGCCGGATCGATCCCGGTCGACGATGATCCGACGGTTGCGATCGATCCAAGCCACGATCGATCCCGGTCGGCGATGATCCGACGGTTGCGATCGATCCAAGCCATGATCGATCCCGGTCGGTGATGATCTGACGGTTGCGATCGATCCAAGCGGCGTTGACCTATCTCGAACCGTCGCGATCGATCGGATCGGCGACGATCCGACGGTTGCGATCGATCCAAGCCATGATTGATCCCGGTCGGCAAGTATCCGACTATTGCGATCGATCCAAGCCATGATCGATCCTAGTCAGCGACGATCCGACGGTTGCGATCGATCCAAGCCATAATCGATCCTGGTCGGCGTCGACCTATCTCGGACCGTCGCGATTTGATCGGCGATGATCCGACGGTTGCGATCGATCCAAGCCATGATCGATCCCGGTCGGCGATGATCCGACGGTTGCAAATTGATCCAAGCCATGATCGATCCCGATCGGCGACAACCTATCTCGGACCGTGGTGATCGATCGGATCGGCGACGGTCCAACGGTTGCGATCGATCAAGCCATGATCGATCCCAGTCGGCGACGATCCAACGGTTGCGATGGATCCAAGCCATGATCGATCCCGGTCGGCGTCGACCTATCTCTGACCATCGCAATCGATCGGATCGACGACGATCCGACGGTTGCGATCGATCAAAGCCATGATCGATCCGGGTCGGCGATGATCCGATGGTTGTGATCGATCCAAGCCATGATTGACCCTGGTCGGCGATGATCCGACTGTTGCGATCGATCCAAGCCATGATCGATCCCTGTCGGTGAGTATCTGACGGTTGTGATCGATCCAAGCTATGATCGATCCCGATCGGCGACGATCCGATGGTTGCGATCGATCCAAGCCATGATCGATCCCGGTCGGCGATGATCCAACGGTGCGATCGATCCAAGCCATGATCGATCCCGGTCGACATTGACCTATCTCGGACCATCGTGATCGATCGGATCGGCGACGATCCGACGGTTGTGATCGATCGAAGCCATGATCGATCCTGGGCGGCGATGATCCGACGGTTGCGATCGATCCAAGCCATGATCGATCCTGGTCGGCGACGATCCGACGGTTGCGATCGATCCAAGCCATGATCGATCCCGATCGGCGATGACCTATCTCGGACCGTCGCGATCGATTGGATCGGTGACGATCCGACGGTTGCGATCGATCCAAGCCATGATCAATCCCGATCGGCGATGACCTATCTCGAACCATTGCGATCGATCGGATCAGCGACGATCCGACGGTTGTGATCGATCCAAGCCATGATCGATCCTGGTCGGCGACGATCCGATGGTTACGATCAATCCAAGCCATGATCGATCTCGGTCGATGACGACCTATCTCGGACCGTGGCGATCGATTGGATCGGCGACGATCTGACAGTTACGATCGATCGAAGCCATGATCGATCCCAGTCGGCGATGATCCAATGGTTGCGATCGATCGAAGCCATGACCGATCCCGGTCGGCGATGATCCGACGGTTGCTATCGATCCAAGCCATGATCGATCCTAGTCGGCGACGATCCGACGGTTGCGATCAATCCAAGCCATGATCGATCCCAGTCGGCGACGACCTATCTCGGACCGTGGCGATCGATCGGATCGGCGACGATCCGACGGTTACGATCGATCCAAGCCATGATCGATCACAGTCGGCGACGACCTATCTTGGACCGGGGCGATCGATCGGATCGGCGATGATCCGACGGTTACGATCGATCCAAGCCATGATCGATCCCGATCGGCGATGATCCGACGGTTGTGATCGATCGAAGCCATGACCGATCCTGGTCGGCGATGATCCGACGGTTGCGATCGATCCAAGCCATGATCGATCCCGGTCAGCGATGATCCAACGGTTGCAATCGATCCAAGCCATGATCGATCCCGGTCCGCGATGACCTATCTCGGACCGTGGCGATCGATCGGATCGGCGACGATCCGACGGTTGCGATCGATCCAAGCCATGATCGATCCCGATCGGCGATGATCCGACGGTTTGCGATCGATCCGAGCCATGATCGATCCCGATCGGTGATGATCCGACGGTTGCGATCGATCCAAGCCATGATCGATCCCGGTCGGCGATGACCTCTCTCGGACCGTGGCGATCGATCGGATTGGCGATGATCCGATGGTTGCGATCGATCGAAGCCATGATCGATCCCGGTCGGCGATGATCCGACGGTTGCGATCGATCCAAGCCATGATCGATCCCGATCGGCGATGATCCGACGGTTGCAATTGATCCAAGCCATGATCGATCCCGGTCAGCGATGACCTATCTCGGACCGTGGCGATCGATCGGATCGGTGACGATTCGACGGTTGCGATCGATCGAAGCCATGATCGATCCCGGTTGGCGATGATCCGACGGTTGTGATCGATTCAAGCCATGATCGATCCTGATCGGTGACGACCGTTCTCGAACTGTTGCGATCGATCGGATCGGTGACGATCGAGGTTTGCGATCGATCGAAGCCATGATCGATCCCGGTCGGCGACTACCGATCTCGGACTATCGTGATCGATCGGATCGGTGATGATCCGACGGTAGCGATCGATCGAAGCCATGATCGATCTCGATCAGCGATGATCCGACGGTTGCCATCGATCTAAGCCATGATCGATCCCGATCGGCGACGACCGATCTTGGACCATCGCGATCGATCCGATCGGCGACAACCCGACGGTTGCGATCGATCGAAGCCATGATCGATCACGGTCGACGACGACCGATCTCGAACATTATTAATTTTTAATTATATTTTCTAATTTATTGCATCGCTAATGCCTCGCTAATTTGGCATTATGAATTTCTTTTAAAATATTGCGATGCATTAATTTGCGTTGTTAAATAAAATTTTTTTTATTACTTTACTATTGTATTGCATCGCTATTACGTCGCTAATTAACATATTTATTTTTAACAAAACATTGCGATGCACTAGATTGCGTTGCAATATTTTTATTTCATAATACTATTTTTTAAAATAAATTTTATTTAAATTAATTGTGACGTAATTATTGCATCGCTAAATTTAAAAATAATTTTTATATTTTTTTGGTTTATTGCGTCGCTAATGCGTTGCTATTTAAAATAATTAAGTTTTTTAAAAACATTGCGATGCACTGTTTTACGTCATAATATTTTTTTCATATTAATATTTATAAAAATTAATTTCATTTAAAATAATTGCAATGCAATTAGTGCATTGCTAAATTAAAATTAATTTTTACAATTTTTTGGTCTATTACGTCACTAATGCGTCACTGTTTAAAATTATTATATTTTTCAAATATATTGCAACGCACTGAGTTGCGTCGCAATATTTTTATTTCATAATTATATTTTATAAAAATCAATTTTTTTATTAATATTTGTGATGCAATTTTTGTGTCATTATATTAAATATTTTTTTTCTCATTTTATATTTATTGTGTCGCTAATGCGTCGCTATTTAACATAATTAATTTTTTTAAAAACATTGCGACACACTTAGCTGCGTCGCAATATTTTATTCCTTTAATAATATTTTAAAAAATACATTTTATAAATATTGCGATGCATTTTTTGCATGGCTAAATTTAAAATTATTTTTTTTAATTTTATGATTTATTGAGTCGCTAATGCGTCGCTATTTGCATCGTAATATTTTTTTGACGCGGAGGCGTCGCAATGTAGTCGCAATTTTATTATTTTCTTGTAGTGTTACTTCAATTTGGGAAATCAACCGATTTTTGATTTGAAGCGCCTTGGATTCCTCTTTGAGCTTTTTGGAGTGAAAGGATTTGAGTTTGAAGGTTTTTCTCTTGGATTTCAGGCTTAAGGTTTCTCGGATTTTGATTTGAAATATTTCTTTTTTTTCATTCTCTTTTTCTCTCTCTATTCTTGTTTCAAACAGGTATTTTTCTTCCTTTTTATAGATTTTCTTCAATCCATTTTTGGGATGAAACTAGCCATTGGAGTGTACCTGGAAACAAAATATATCCGTTAGAAATTAGTTAAAAAGGAAATATTACCGTTAGAGCTGATCTGGCATTTTAAATTTTTATCCCAGTCAGGTTGGAGTCAGCTCCAACTTTTTAGGTGTCGGCTCCAGATCGTTTTACCAAAAATAAAAATTTTTGAGTTCGTTGAGGAGTCGGCTCCGATAAAGTAAGTGTCGGCTCGCCATCGTCAGGTGTCGGCTTCCGAAAATTGTAGGTGTCGGCTCCAGGATGCTCAAAAAATAAGCGTTCTGTCCCCGCATCGGAGTCGGCTCCAGACACTGTAAGTGTTGACTCCAAAACTCTAGGTGTTGACTCCGGATTTTATCAAAAATCAGATTAAAATTGAATTGGCCATGGGGTCGGCTCCAGACTTTCTAGGTGTCGACTCCAAGCTCTGAAACTTTGAAATCTCTGATTTGTATTTGATTCAAAATTCATTTCTTAATTCCTTTAAATTTATCAAATAAATTTAAGTCCTGAAACACTTATAAAATCCATTAGTAATCAAATAAATATACTTAATTCCTTTATTAATCATCAAAATCAATAAATGGATCAATAAATCCTGATTCGGACCATATATTTACTTTGCCATTCTTGGCCCGATACAGGGCCCAAAACGCCGTTCAAACAGGCTCCAGAAACGGCCCAACAGGGCCCAAAGACTGGATGGCCCATTAATTCCTTATTACCCCCACTTCTCTGTTTCTTTTGAAACAGAGGAGCTGAGAGCCGTGCCGGCGGCCAGGGCCACCGCCGGCCAAATTGGAGGTGGCCCGGCCGTCGTTGGCCAGACCGGCAGCCGACCTCCCCCTCTCTCTCTCATCAATTTCTCTCTGTTCTTTCCTTCTCTCTTTCATCTCCTGCGCGCCTTCCACAGTGCCGACATCAATTTCGGCCAAATTGGCCTTGGTTCGGCCACCGTTGGCTGGACCAGAGCCGGCCGCCGCCGCGACCAGCCTCCCCTCCTTCTCTCTCTCCCAATTTCCTCTTTCTTCCTCTCTTTCTCTCTCATTATCTTTCGTGGCCAAGAATCATGCCGTCAGCACGGTCGGCCACCATGACCGGCTGGACCTCCACCGAACGCACGCCCGGCGCCGGTGGAGGTAACCGACCAAGGCTCAGGCCCGGCGAAGCGGCGAGCATGCCGCCGGGCCCGAACCAAGGATCGGACCGCCGGCAAAACCGTTCCCAGGCAGCTTCTCTCTCCCATCTCAGCTCTCTCTCTCTCTCCTTCGGCACCCCACCAGATGCCGCCCCCGGTGCTGGTGGGGTTGTCGGCCGCGGCTCAGGCCCGGCGAGGCGGCGGGCACGCCGCCGGGCCTGAACCTGCGTCGACACAGGGAAGGGACTGGGTTTCTTCAACCCGGTTCCTCCCTGTCTCTCCTTAAAATTTTTTTTTCTAACTTTCTCTCTTTAACTTTCTCTCTCTCCTAGGCATGGACAGGGAACTTACCAGGAGCAGATGCGTGCACGATGACGATGGAAAGTGGCATTCACGGATGATGGGAAGGAGGTTTTGGTGATCTTTTAAAGGCAATGCAGAGTCCTCAAATCAAGGGACTCTGTTAGTTAGATATATTTGGAATTCAAATATCTAGAGTCTATCTTTCTGATCTCGTGATAACTCTCACGAGCAGTTGAGAAATCCAGGGGATTACACTGCTCGATTTCATTGAAGCTCTTCTCCCAAAAAAAAATCCTAAATAATATTTTTGTTTATGAGAAGTTTTACACAATGTTGAAGGATTTTGGGCATCGATGCTGCTTTTCTCGTCGATCGTTCAACCATAATTAATTAGTGTTTTAACGTGGATGAAATAAAAAAAATGCGAGTGTCTCGAACCCTCTGCATCAAATGAAACTGGTTTTAATTTGGGTTGTCAGGTGCTTCTTGACGAAATATTTTATCTTCTTTCCTTTCCACATATGTAGTCAAATTAAAATCTTGATTAATTTAGACTTTTATTATCTAAATTTAGCGGACTCCGAATGGGGACTTTTATTAATTGGCTCCGATGGGATCCCCATACTGCTGCCCTCATTCTCCGCGCAAGCCCCTCCCGAGCCGGATCAGGTCACATCGGGTGATTTTACCGTACCGGTTTCGGATTGGATGGGGCTTGCTCACCTGACCATGAAAGACATTGTATTTTTTTTTCAAAAAAATGATATATTAAAATATACTTTATTATTTTTTTAAAAGAAAAATATCATGGCAAGCTATGTGAAGAATGCCTTGGCTTTGTCAGGTGAGTGAGGTGAAGGCATGGATCTTAACTCTTGGAAGTTGTATGCCTTTGACAACTGATGATATATTACTATAAAGTTAACGAAAAATTAATTACAAGAAATTTTATAGACTTATTCAAAAAAAAAAAAAGCACATTACATGTTCTTAGAATAATAGGGACCATTTTAAAGACATTACTTAAAAAAAAAATAAAAGGCATACCAATAGGAAGCAGTCACACTACTGATTGTAGTTCTCATTGGCAGGTCATAAAGTTCTTATTGGATAAACAAGGAATTGATGTTAACTCTATGAACCAAAAAAAGCTGTACCCCGCTTGATGTGCTGCTAGATTCGACATTTGAACATGGAGACCTAGTTTTAGGAGAGATTATTCGAGCTGCCGGTGGTTGGAAGACATCAAGAGAAGTTATTCATCAATCACCAGTAGAGATCGAACTAGAAGCAAGGGATAATTTAGCCACACCAAAACATTTCGTAAAGCGACCAATATGACTTGAATGCCTTACTTGTGGTGTGGCTAAATTGTCCCTTGCTTCTGATTTGATCTCTACTGGTGATTGATGAATAACTTCTCTTGATGTCTTCCAGCCACCAGCAGCTCGAATAATCTCTCCTAAAACTAGGTCTCCATGTTCAAATGTCGAATCTAGCCGCACATCAAGCGGGGTACAACTTTTTTTGTTCATAGAGTTAACATCAATTCCTTGTTTGTCCATTTAGTAGAGATATTTCGTGATTGCTCAAGAACATAATAACGGACACAGCTATGATCGCCCCAATGACAGCTAGGACTCCTTTGGCAATATGAACAATGACAGCCAGGACTCCTTTGGCAATGTGAACAAATGTCTTCTGATGAGTATCTCGTTCTCTATTTTCGTCCTTCCTGATCAGCGAACAAACCTTCTGCAGTAGCCACTTAAGCAATCGAATGCAAGACCATAATGTTGCAATTGTTAAGATGCTAAACCAGGCTGTAAGAAATAACTGGTAACTGACTCTGCTTGAATCTGGAAAGACATCTCGAATAACAATTGTAAATGCCAGTGCTGTGGAGAAGACAGCAAGCCACATGACCGATCTTAAGAATCTCATCATCAACCCTTCACTTTGTGGGTTAACACAGAGCAATAAGAGAATGATACACAGTGATGCAAATAATCCTACCTTATCTAATGTCAAGAAGAGTGCAAGTCTTGAATCTAGACCAGGTCGAACTTTGGGCGTCTGTGCACAACAGAAAAGAAATCCACACGGAAAACAATCAATGCGATAATTAGGAGAAGGAGAAGGGCTTCGGCTCCCACTATAATGGTTAAATACTCCTGGAGGGTTTAGTCCTCCTTCGAATGTAATAGTTGCTATAAGTGTCACCACTATTATCAAGGTACCTGAACAAGGTTTGGCATCCTCTATTGCAACCTGCTTGTTACGTCTTGTATGCCTTACTTGTGGTGTGGCTAAATTATCCCTTGCTTCTGGTTCGATCTCTACGGGTGATTGATGAATAACTTCTCTTGATGTCTTCTAGCCACCGGCAGCTCGAATAATCTCTCCTAAAACTAGGTCTCCATGTTCAAATGTCGAATCTAGTAGCACATCAAGCGGGGTACAGCTTTTTTGGTTCATAGAGTAAACATCAATTCAATGTTTGTCCTACAAGAACTTTATGACCTGCCAATGAGAAAGATACTTGTCACGCCAACATTTTAGATTTAAGAAGACAAAAAGGAAAGTCAAACATCATATACATACATGAAATTGTTTCCTAGCAACGGCAAGATGCAATATGGTGTTTCCCTTCTCATCCTTCTGGTTTAGGAGCTGACCATCATTCAATTTTTCTACCAAGAACTCAATAGCTTGATAATAGTTTGATCTCACAGACAAATGAAGGATCGTGTCCCCACGAGATGTCACCGCTTGCATAGACTCTGGGCAAGCATTACTTAGTTCTCTTAGGACATCAATCCTCCCTTTGATCACCGCTGTGTGGATTGGCATGAGCCCATCTTTGTCTACGATGAGGCAAAGTTCAGAGCCCACCTTCAACAGCTCTTTCACCATGGAGAGATGGCCCTTAGCCGAAGCTATAAGTGCAAGGGAGAGAGGCCTTGCTCATTCAGGTCCCAAGCAAGCTCTGGCCTTTGGTTGAGGATTTGTCTAACAAAATCAGCATGTCCTAATAGAGAAGCTGTGTGTAGAAGATTGTCGATGGGGAAAGGGATGATGGTCAATCTATCAAGGAGAAGGCTGTCTCTTTGAAGAAGTTGGTTGAGTGCGTCCACGTTTCTGATGCGAGATGCTTCTTCAAGCTCAGGATCAATGAATTTCCTTCCAAATGTATTTGAGCTTAAAAAAAAAAAGCAACAACAATTTTACAAAAAACCCAGTCTTTTAGGATTCAAACACATTAATTCCTCCAAAAAAAGGATGGTGTCGATTACTTGAACCAAGTCATTATTGGTGGATGATAGTATTTCAAAAAGCAAGAAAACATAAATTTCAAGATCAAATTCCATATGGATTTCATCACATTAGTATCTTAATACTGCAATCAAGGTGGATCAGGATAGCAATTATATGAATCAGCTCCCAATAAAAACAGGTAGCAAGTTAGTCATATGCTTTCAAATTTTCGACTTCATTGTTAAATCAATTTATGAAATAAAAACATAAGAGGATTAATCAAGTAAGAATAGCATAGTTTCTCAAGAAAGCGCAAGAAAAAATTCCATTCTTGTGTGCTGATCAGAACCTTCATCATATATCACAAGAAAAAATGAATTTTTTTTTAAAAAAAGGACAGCACCACCAGCAGCTTGTCTTGTTTCTTTGTGTCTATCAAGCTTAAATTCATGAAAGTAATGTTTCCAATAATTTCTATCCTATTTTCTTAAATGAATTAGTTAACAAACTAGGTTAAATTTTTGCACCTACCAAAAATAGCAGAACTACTATAGTTCTAAAGCCTAAAGCTAGCTAGCAAGTATCAAGATCTGCAGTGGCTTCGAGCTTGAATGTATACCCAACAAAAAATGTTGTATGTAACAAACATCACATATATACTTGCATTCAAATCCAAAATATGGCTGCAAAAATGTTGTAGGTAACAAGCACCACAGACAAACTGGCTTTCAAAACCAGAATGAAACCTATTCCAATGAAATGTGAGACGCCACAAAAGTAGTGATTATACCAGTCTCTGACATATAAGGCCTTGGAAGTATCGAATTGTTGGAATGGACTGGTTCCCAATTAACCAACTAGAAATGGTAAAATGTTTCTAAACTCAAAAAAATGAAGAAATAATATAATCAGATGCAATTCTGCAGATGGTGTATAAGCCATGAAATGTCAAGGTCATAAAAGAGTACATTATAAAATCAAATCCAGTGACTCCGAACCTTTGTTCATGACTACAGTATAAAATCAAACCCCAGTCTCTCAGATCACCACCACCACTAAAAAAAAATAACTGCATGAACAAAGAAATTATTCTTAACATGTCTTAATCTTCAACAGGGTACATATTAAGCTCTGCACCATGGAGAGTGATCAGAAGCTGTAAGACAAGATCAGAACAGGGTAAATATTGTCTTAATCTTCAACAGTCTCTCAGAACCTTTTATTATTTCTAGCTTAGATGAGTCACTATAAGACAAGATCAGAAGCTGCAAAGGCTAACTTACCGCCGCCTAGGAGGAATCGGGGAGCGCTTGCGGACCGGACTACCACGACCCCTTCGTGGAGAAACCCTATTAAACATTAATGTTATCAATATGGCAACTGACAAGAACAAAAGTTAAGAGAGTACATGGCAAACATTACTAACCATGCATGTGATCTATGCCTCCTTAGAGAAGAAGAATGTATTCTAAGAGGAGATGCTTCTCTCCACCGAGGTCACACTCAGCTACAAGGCCGGATCTGCTCTGCTAGGGCACTGATCAGGATCGGTTGGGGGGAGGAAAAGGCCGAATCTGCTCCGCCACTGATAATGATCGGCTGGGGGGGAGAAAAAGAGCTCCGCTAGGGCATCAGAACACGGGCGGGGGGGGGGGGGGGGGGAATCAGAGAAGGAGCCTGGTTCAGAGGTAAACCTAGAATCAGAACGGATTAGAGAAGGAGCCTGGATAAGAGGGGGGATCAGAACGCTCGCGGGAGGGGGGGATCAGAGGAAACCTAGCATCGGGGGGGGGGCGATCAGAACGCTTGGGGGGGGTGTCATGTGAGCATGCCGACTCCCAACGCTTCCCTCCTAAATAAATTTTACTGTAGTGGTAGATCGATATTTTTCTCCTTTTATAAGAAAATGCGGTGAGTTCACATTCATGTGGTTAGTTGGATTGCCCACTGTACTGGCAACAATGATACAGAAAAGAAATAGGCCTAAACTGGCTGGAAGAGTGACAAGGGAGGGGTTGTCTTGTTTTGCTTTACGGGACGATTCCTTTCAGATTGGAAAAAAAAAAAACCCACATGTTATCATATGTTGGCATCTGTAGCTGAATCCCACGGCCTCAACAACATTTGTAGCCAAAGACAATATTGTCTATAAAATAAAAAATAAATAAAAAAATTTATAAATTAAAGGGAATTAGTATAATACCAGGTCGAAATAATTGACATTAAAAATAAATAATATATGCATTCTACGAAGAAATAGCCTGCACACTGTTTCAGCAAAAGAAGAGCTTTTTGGCGAGAGGGGGATGCAGAATGGAATGAGCTATGCACTGAATTCCTTTGATATGAAAGGCAGGCTGATCTTTTCCAATCGGTTATGATATTTAATTTTGCCTTGTGTACCTTCCCTATCCAGGTTATTACTTTATTCCCTGCTTTCCTACAACCACGTCACTCTCAGACATCAGTTGATGTAATGATCTTTTTCTTTCTTCAAAAGTTTTATCACGACTCTACCGCGATGAGATGCCATGCGATCATTGGTTTCCCACAGAAAAAGAAATTGCCAACAAATGTATTTGAGCTTTTAAAAAAAGGAAAAAGAGCTAGAGAAGGTATTGCACTCACCATGTCACTAGTGAACTGAGAGGAAGAAAAGAGAAGATGGTTCTTGTGCGGAGGAGAAGGGATTGTGACCACGAAACTCAAAGCACCAAGCACCCACAGAGAACCTTCGTAGATCGATATTTTTCTCCTTTTTATAAGAAGAATGACCTTGAGTGCCTCGTTATTTATAAGGTCATTAAGCTTGTACATGAAGCTTACAGAAAATGACCTTGAGTGCCTCGTTGTTTATAAGGTCATTAAGCTTGTACATGAAGCTTACAGAAAAGAAATAGGCCTAAACTGGCTGGAAGAGTGACAAGGGAGTTGTCTTGTTTTGCTTTACGGAACGATTCCTTTCATATTGGAACCAAAAAAATAAAAAAACCCACATGTTATCATAATTTGAATTAATTAGATGATCAAGCTGTGTAATACTTCTCCTGCTAAGAAACTTCCCAACAGAGTCTGAAAAGTATAATACGGTTTTCGTGTGAAGAACCCAAAGCATAAAGTCCGTATACGGATTCTTTTGTCTGAATCCACACACACACAAGCTAAAGTTTTGAGTATGGATTACGACAACCACCATTGGATTGTGGTGGTAGGCCAACCTCTTTGCATTTGGTAATACTTTTGAGGTGGTAGATGCTCGCGTTGCCAACATTCACACGCAAGGGACAGTCGCAGATAATTTAATACCCTCTGTTTCTATGAGCAGATATAGAGGATAACATTGCTAATAATGATCCGGTTTAGAAAAGGAAATAACTTGAACAGCACGTCGTACCATAATTGGAAAAGAGATTTTTCATATATCGTCCCTAGGATATCATCGCTTAATTGTATTGTCAGATGCCCTATAATTGAAAGACGAGTAGGTGGCCATGACCCTATTCTCCATCCTTCTAATCTAGTCTCATACTCCCATTGTCTTTACTCACTGATCTTGAGAACGACACCGAGCAAGTGGGTCGTTTTTTGGACTAAATATCTGTGCCTCTACCAAGCCCAAACAATCGCACAGTACTTTGGGAAGACGGGATAAAAAGGAAAGAAAATATAGCAGTACTTTGAGAAGACGAGAGACGTCTTTGCCGATTTCTCATAAGCTTTGCTCGCTTTAGAGGGCGGAAGCTGACGACAAACGCGGAGTTTCACTGTCATCCAAATCCGTAGCTATCGAAGAGCTGGATGCAGCGTTTCCGCTGCTTAATTAAATATGTAAGGTTCTCAAAGCAAAGCAATTGTAACGTAGCAAAACAAAATCCATCTATAATTCTTTGTACTGTGATTACAATTATAGTTTTTAAATATTTTCATTATAAATATTTAATTATTTGAAAAAGTAAAATAAAAAAAAAATGAAATATAAAATGAAAAGAAGAAGATTACAAGAAGAGGAACACGTTTATGTATGTGCATGCAAGCGCTTGGTCTTGCAGACAGCGGCAATGATGCCTTCCTCCGGGACCACCTCCAGCTGTGGCGATCCGAGCGCCTGGAGTGAAGAGGAGAACAGTCTTGACGCCGTCTATCCCTCGGTTGTCGTCGCCTCCCCTGCTCTGTTTCATCCAATAAAAAACGAAACCCAGAATCTGGAAGGCAATAAATAAGCCAACACCAGTTCCACTGCTAGCAGAAACCAGCTGGACCGCAACCCCACCATCTTCCCGTCCTTTCTCTTTTCCTCTCTCAGCTCTCTAGTCTCGCCTCAAAGATCTCTCCTTTGGTTTATTAGAAAACGTGGTCATTTAACGAATTCACGGGACAGAGATTAATTGCCTCGTGATTTTGAAGTTGGTTGTTAAAAATTGCCCGAGTTACATGAGTGCCATTATATTGATTTTTAGAGCGCCCATTATGCATTTGATCCAGAAATTAAATACAGTTAAATTCATGATTTTTACGTGGTATTGTGGCCATGCAAATTATGGATCGTTTAAGCGTGCATGCAACGTGCTTGTGTCTACCTTTATAAAATAAACATTAATTAGTTTGAATGCATTAATCTTTTTATTGGTGGATTTTTCTTGCTGCTTTTTTTTTTTTTTTGAGCCGCTTGTCTTTTGCTTTTCTTGATTTTGTCATCCCAACTACTCCAAAAAAAACAAAGCGAATGAATGGAGTAAATGCAGGCAAATTAACGAAGCAGCCTTGCTCCTTTTTATCTCATTTTTTTACATTAATGAGATTAATTATCTTGTTTCACCCTTCATTTATAGATATAATTAAACATAGTTAATTAAAAAACTTTTACATCTTTGAAATTTGCAAACTGAACTTTATAAGGTCTTGGATTGATATTATAAATTAAAATACTATTCTTTTGAGATGAGCAATAAAAAATGACTACACGTTTTTATCTTAAAAATGCATCCATGTTGATGATACATGCAAAAGTTATAATATTTTCAAAATTATCTTAAATAAATAAGAAAATTTAAGTGCTTATAGCTTAAGTTTATCAGCTATTAATTAACTTTTAAATTTTTGGGATCATATAATTTTGTTTTCTAATAAGTTAATTGAATTAATAGGTGCAGACTTGTTGCAAAAATATTACAAATTAATGCATCATAAAAAATATTACAAATTAATGTTGGTATGTTCACCATTTATAAACAAAAGGGTTTTCTTTTTCCTTGAAAATAGAATCTTTTCATAAGTTTTATAGTCAAAGTTTTGGGCTTCGTTGTATGTTGAGGATGAATTACCTAGTACTTAATTTGTTGACGCTCGATCACTGGAATCGATCGTCGAGGAACGTCATTTGCTGGTGCAGCTTTCTTCGGGATGGATGGCCTGCAAAAAATCCCGGGGCCAGAGGTTGCTCCGACAGGGACCCTTCGACGGTCAAGTTAGCAACCGAGGTCACAGCCGAAAGAGCTTGAAGAAGCTTTGGAAAAAAAGAAGGTTTCGAGCATCGAAGGATTTTCTTAGGATAGAGAGTGTGTAAGTGTGGACGTACCATTTATTCTGGATTCTCTTACCCTTTTATAGACCTTTGGTACCCGTCTGGGGATCAGTCACATGGATTTCAGTGAAGAGAATGTCTGCTAAACTCATGGTGATTACGTGAATAATAACTGATTGGTGGTCCTGATCCTATCGGGCACATGGGTCTGACGGTTGGTGGGGCCTGGTCCCATCAACTGCGTAGGTCGGATGATAGGTGGGCCTGACTCTGCCGGGCTGCGCAGGCCAAGCGGTAGGTGGGTTTGATCGTGTCAGGCGATGCAAGCCAGGCGGTAGGTAAGCCTGACCTTATCAAGCGACCAACTTGAAGAAGGCGGGACCGCTGGGACCGACTTGAAGAAGGTGGGGCCACTGAGGCTGACTTGGAGAAGGCGGGGCCGCTCGGGCTGACTTAGAGAAGTGCGGCCACCTGCTCCTGCCTACGCCATAAGTTAGCTTCGTCGTTAACGTCCAAGTGGCACCATCGGCCACATAAGATGCCCCTCCCGCTCATGAGCTCGAGGGGCCATGCATCCGCTGACCCTTGGACGAAAGGAGCGCAACAATTTATAATAACCCCTAGCTTTCATGCGCCTTTAATTGTCGAAGGTGTGGTGCATCCTCTAGAGGCTATGTCGCTTCGAAATCCTTCCGTAATCAAGTAAAAATGCGAAAGATGACGTCAGCACCAGGCGCACCGAGAGAAGATCTCTCGAAGAATGGGAAAAAGCAGGTGCCATCATTTCTCCACTGCTCCCCACGTCTTATCATTCGCCGCAAATCCCGCTCCCTGGGCAGAACCAAGGCATCGTATCTCGGGCGCTGGCGGGATCATCGATAGCTGGATGTCCCATGCAATAGTAGAAGGCCGTGTGGCACTGCCTTGGGCATGGCAATTCAAAAAGGCAGTATAAAATTGCCACTCACGCCTGAGGGCAACCTTTATGCTATCATCGTCTTCTTTGTTATCTTCTTCCTCCTAAACCCTGAACCTTCAGAGTCTAAAATTTCCATTCTCTTTCCCCGACATCAAGTCAGTCTCCTTTTGCTTCATTCTGCTTTTTGTCCTCATCCTCTTGAGCCCTTGGACCATCTCGCCATTAGAGAGGATAAGAGGCATGTCGTGAGCTCCTCTCGATCCTCGAAAGAGGAGGAAGAGGTTCCCCTGGTGCATCGAAGGCGTCGACCGGTCGAGGGTATCACCATCCATGACTGCTCGATGATGGATGCCCAACTGCCACCTCGAGTGTCTTCCCCTAGGTCACTTTCATCTAGGATGGCCCTAGCTAGGGTAGCTCCATCGTCCTCAGCCCGTCCGGCCCCTCCTCCGATGGCCATCTCTGATTTGGCAGAGCCGGGGGGGTGGCTTCGACCATGACCGCTGAGGAAGTGGAAGACCTCAGGAGTACGTATAGGGTCCCTAGCTTCATTTGCTTGTCCGCACCTGGGCTCAAGGACAGGGTGACCTCCGATCGATCCGGTCGGATAGCTCTGTACGAGGAGTTCTTCAGGAGCGGGCTTCTTCTTCTTTTTCACTCCTTTATTTTGAACTTATTAGATAGGTATAGATTGGTCCCGGTGCAGTTGACTCCGAACTCGATTCGGATCATCTATGCCTTCATTGTTCTCTGTTTCTTCTAGGGCTCGGAAGCTAGGATCTTTGTGTTCCGGGCCCTTTATAAGCTCCGTCACCATGGTGAAGATGGGTGGTGGATTTTTACTTTTAGGCTGGGTCAGACTTTGCCACTTCACCTCTCCTCTAAAGTCAAGGGATGAAAATCTCGTTTCTTGTTTGCCCACGTGGAAGGAGTGAGGGCGGATTGAAGATAACCTGACGTCGGCCTCAATAAAATTTCTACTGTAGACGAGAGGGATCGGGAGCTCTTTGACCATCTGATGTCCTCCGAAATTGATGCCCGGTAACCCATGGCTTCCAGCGGCGGCGCCGGGTTTGTTGCCGGCGATGCCATGGTTTGCCCACTCCCTCTCGACAGCAAGGAGGAGACCCAGACGAAGTCCTCCCCCTTCCGCCCCTACAAGCACCCTTACCGGTACCTCTCCTTGTCCTCCTCCGGTGCCCGTTGCCAGCGGCGGTCCCCCATCGTCTCCCGCCTAGTCTTCATGAACCCAAACGACACTACCCGTGGAGCCTTCTCGGAGTTCGACAAGGTGGCGAGGGACGGGTGGGAGTTTGAAAGGAGGCTCTTTGAGGAGCTGAAATCTGCCCCACCATCAGCGGTGGCCCCAAAGGCGACTCGGTCGGAGGAGAGGTGCCCGCATTCGATCATGCTGTCAAGGACGGAGTTCCGCACTATGCTGCTTCGTGAAATGCTATCAAGCGGCTGCTGGTATCGGCATCCTCATCGATCGCCACCGCTGGAAATTGTCTTCACGTGAAAAGCTGCTTCGTGGATACCGAAGCCGACCGCTGGAAACTATCTTCATGTGAATCGAAACTTCTCTATAATCGAAAACTTATATGCGGATGGAAACATTAAATCCAATCTCTCTCCTATGTTGTTATATACAAAATAGTATTTTTTTTAATTTAATGATTATTAAATTCAAATATTATTATTTATAAATATATTTTTTAAAAATCAAATATATAATATATAAATTTTTAATAAATTTAATTTATGACTATTTTAGGAATTTGATATTATATGACTGGTAAACAATAATCTATTTTCATACCAAACATAATAATCAATATTACTATAGCATTACGTGTATATACCAAACACATGCCAAACACAATAATCAACATTATTGATAATCTATCTAGCAAGATTAGTAACAATGCAAAAAGATAGTTCAAACTAATTTTGAAATCTTTATCATAAAGTTGGCTAATACTAAGCAAGTTATGTTTCAATCCATTTATTACCAAATACATTAATCAACATTATTGGTAATCTATGCAATGGTAATCTATCTTGTAGACAACCCACATTATCATTCATGCACCAAACCCAATATGCTTTATCCAATGGTAATCTATCTTGTAGACAATCCACAATATCATTCAATCTTGTAAACAATCCATATTACTATTCATGCACCAAATTCAATTTATTTCTATCCAATGATAATCTATACATTACTATTTATGCGCCAAACGCAATCTATTTCTATCCAATAATAATTTATACAGACAATCCACATTAACATTCATGCGCAATCTGCTTCTTCAACTCCGATAAGGTCGCTAGGGTGAAGAAGTATTTTATAAAATATAAATTTATTAAATTAAATTATACAAAAATAACTATATTAATTAATAAATAAATTAAAATAATTTAAATTTATAAAATAATTAATTATTTAAAATTAAAAAAATAATTTTGGTATGATAATTATTAAATATTTAAATTTGTATGCGCATGTAGAGTCTCGGATCTGCAAACGGATCCGAGATCCGCTTTCGCTTGTAGCATAAATGTAGCAGGGGGCAAGACCAGGGACAGCTCCCTGCCGCTCCCTTGTAGAGCCCCGCGCGCCGGCTTTCCGTTGTTCGCATCCCCGTCCAGCTAGCGGTGTTTCCTTTCCTTTGAAGATCCCTATTTCTCCGAAGGATTCAAATACCAGGATTGGGTGCGGTTCTTCCTTGGATCTCCATCTCTCTTCCTTCCGCATCTCGAAATCTCGGCCGAACCCCTAGGCAGTTAAGGAGGTCAGAGTGGGGGAAGGGAGAATCAGAGAGGAGGTTTTATTCTGAATCTCTACTTTACTCTTATCGTTCCGCCTGCATTCCTGCCACATTTCAGCACTAACGTTCTCTATTCCTTTCGCTTTTCGTCCAGTCTCGGAGCGCGCATTTAGTTCTGGTCTGGTTTTTGAGTGAGAGAGAGAGAAGGGTAGGATTGAATTTCTTCTCCAGTCTCCTCCTTGTCTTAATCTCGGTTGGATTGGGTTGGGTTGGGTTGTGTTGTGTTCTGTTCTGTTCGCACCTCTTTTCTGGTTTCCGTCCCTCTTCTTCTTCTTCTTTGTCTCTGCCCCTTCCTCATTGTTCATATTGCCAAAGGAGTCCTGGCTGTCATTGGGGTGATCATAGCTGTGTCCGTTATTTTGTTCTTGAGCAATCGCGAAATATCTGTACTAAATCGCTGGTATAACCCAGTAGTGTGACTGCTTTCTATTAGTATGCCTTTTATTTTTTTTTAAGTAATGTCTTTAAAATGGTCCCTATTATTCTAACGACATGTAATGTGCTTTTTTTTTTTTTTTTGAATAAGTCTATAAAATTTCTTGTAATTAATTTTCCCATTCTGTTAGACTGGTACTGCTCTACTTATACCATTCCAAAACTTTTAACCGATGGCAACAAAGTGTTAATTAGCATGATTATATATTCCAACAATATTGGGGTGTAGACTGTAGAGGTAGAGGTAGAGGCGTGGGTGCTGGGACTTCTTACTTGGAATTAAATGATAAAACGATGGAAAGAAAAATCTCAGCCATTCCATATCATGAAAAGTCCAGATAATGCCTTATATTGGAAAAAGAGGTTACGCACCACAGATTTCTATTCCTGCTAATCTCTACTGTGGTCCATAGTATTCGTTTCAGTTGGGTCTGAAGAATTCCAGTGCCCTCATTTGGCCGTTTCTTTTCTCCTTGAGTGCGAAAGTTACGCATGGGATTGATGAAAATAAGTAAAATCGATCCACTAATTCGGAATCACTTGACTGGAGGCTATTATTATTAATTTGTATCTTGGCTGATTCTTTTTTTGTGGCTTTCCTTATAGTTTTCGGTTTGTTGTTTTTCTTATGGTTTGTTCGGTTTGTTTGTAGAAGCCAGCCAAGATTTTATGGTAGGAATATATAGATTACATGCAATCTAAGTGGCAGCATCAGGCCACCGCTTATCTCAACACTAAGATTTTATGGTAGGAATATATAGATTTTATGGTTTTGTAACTCTTGGGGAATTGGAGCTTTGCTTCTGGAGATTGGATCCTACCTGACCTCACAATTCAAGGTTCCATCCAGCTAAATTCTAGCCTCCGCACATTCCCCAACACATTCTACTTTAGCTATGCAACGAAAAGAACAAGAAAATTCATGGGATTTACCCTACCTTCAAGCATGCTTGGCATCCACCCAATGCTCTTTATTAGAGTCTTGCAAATGAGCCAATGGCGCCACCCTTCCAATGTCCCTCCACCTTACAAAGGATACAGGTGGGTATAAAGCTGATCTGAAACCTTGTGACATGAAGCTCTGCTTCAAATCTTCTCTGCTGCATGCTGATGATTTTTTTTTTTTTTTTTTTTTTTTTGTACCATGACCACAGGGATGAAGACTGGGAAGACAATGATGGAGTGCTCAACACCATATCCATGACCCACCCTCGCCTACCCATTGAACACTCAAGCCGTTTTGTCATGGATGATTCAGAATGCCAGCCCTTGCAACCATGAATCTGGTTTGTATCATATTTTCAATACCCTCGCTGTATTCATGATAAACACTGTAGCATCATGGCATATGAACACATCTTGAAGTAACTGAAACTCTTATGTTCACTATTAGTTATAAAATTTGAATATTTTTTTCTTTTTTTATCATGAAAAATTTTCCAAATCTTAATCCTTAAATTTCTGTAGGTGATATATGAATATCAGCTTCTTTTCCTTCTTAAATGTTTCTACTATAAAAAATCCCTATTATAAGCTCTTTTTTTAGTAATTTTGTGTCCTTGTTATTCTTCATCTTTTAAAAAATTTGTTAGTTAATCTTGTCATGGATCCTAAATGCATTGATTATTCAGAATTCAGACTTTGTGGCAACACATGGATCATATTTTAGCTTTCTCCTGTACAAGTTCAATTATTACTCTGATTCAACAGCCAAATCTTTTCTTTGGTTATTGTATGTTGACTTGTTTGGAATCAACAATTGTTCGAGCACATGAGAATCATTGTTAATGACATCCTCAACTGATCTCATGAGGAGATGATAGATATAACAACAACATTAAATTCTATGGAAATGCATTCTGGCTGCCTTTCATAAATACATTTTTCAAAAGCTTCAGAAATCTGGTAACATAACTATAAGGAAACCGAATAAGGTTTTGCTATCATATAATCTCAAATTTGGCATTTAAGTGTTATCTCTGACTATGTATGTTATGTAGTGTTATGTCAAAGAAAACTGCTCTGAATTCTGAATTATGATAGAGTAACTTTTGGCTATCCATTTCTCCTAAAATTCAATAAATTTTGCTTATTTGTATGCACTGAAATATGTTAGAGAAACACAAGTAAGAAAATTATCTCACGAAGCCAAATGTAATAAAATCAGATATTAGGTACCTAAAAGCCCATGTTTTCTTAAAACTCATTCTTACCATCTGGAATTTCACATTTGTAAAATATGATTTTTTATGTTGAATCGCATCCTTCCATCTCAGGAGATAGCCCTATTTCCACATCACCTCTTCTTCTCCTCCATCCAAGACCACCCCCACCCTTATGCTTAGAAACAGCGAAGCAGCTTTTGAGTGGAAAAAGAAGTGAGTGGACCCTACTAGAATGAGTTACAAAACCATCACTATATCAAAATGACACGTTGCAAGGAGAAGCTGGTTGGTGTTTGGAAGGAGCGAGGCAAGGGGAACCCGGGGGGTCATGTGAGGTGGGCCAGGTCAGGCCATCCGGGTCACACTGACGCGATGCTCTGACGCCGTACGTCAGGCCTGTCAGCTGGCAGGAAACGGCAGGCTTAGCATAAGAGATGGAGAGAAAAAATGAGCTCAATGAATAATGTCTTGTGGAGAGAGAGAGAGAGAGAGAGCAAGAGAATTACACCCAAAGAGATAGAGAGAGAATGGCATAGATACAAAGAGAGATAAAGAGGAATGAAGAGAGGAGGACAAAAGACTATAGCGATGCAGTAGGTGCAGTGAGAGAGAGAGAGAGACTGTAGCAGCAGCAGCAGCACTGCAACAGAAGCATAAGCTCACGCTTCCTAATTCCAAATGCACAAGCAACCCACGAAGATTGAACCAAGTACCTGAATTATGATCCGCTCCATTTTGTACCCATATCACCGTTACGTTGTTTTCTCATAACCCCATTTCATTCCCCCTGTTATCAATTTGAAACAGCTTGGAACGTGCATCACTTTTTAATTTAATTCAAGAAATGCCAAACACATCATGAATCATTAGAAAGTTATTCAAGTGCATCACTGTTAGTGCAAATTGTTTTTCCATAAACTTGGTTCTAGCAAGATGATGTCGATTTCCATGGCTTGTGATGTGGCTGATCTAGCATTGTCAGAGTTAACAGTAAAGTAAACTGACGGATCCCTGCCTCGGCCTCGTGTGATGGCATCGGCCTTCCTTCAGCCTCTGAGGTCCCCTTGGCCTCGAGCTTCTGCGTCAGCCTCAGCCTCGAGCTTCTGCGTCAACCTCAGCCTCGGCCTCCGAGACCGGCAACCCGCTGTCTCAAGCCGTCTGACGTGCCCACGTGGCCCACCAACCGCCTGCAGCGGCCACGTGGTCCACCACTCGCTTGCAACAGCACGTGGCCAACCCCGTAACGGTGCACGTCTGACGCAACCAAGCCCGCCTGCCACCCGTAGTGCCACGCTTGGCAAGTGATAGGCGAGCATGACACCTCTGACTTGCCCAGTGTCGATTGCGATCCGTCACTATCATCCTTGCCTTCCGTCCATTACTAGACAATGGCACTTCGAAATCAGTGACCTTCTGGAAACGGAAAAAGAGACCTTCGAACAGGTATAAAGGCACACACTCACGACAAGGAAAGGATCATGAACTCTGGTTCTCTAGCTCTTTTCTGCTAGTTAACTCTTGTCTGTTCCCGAGTCGCTGACTTGAGCATCGGAGGGTCCCCACCGAGCATTCGGTCTCCGGGGACTTTCTTGTAGGAGTTCGCCGCGAAGGAAGATCACTGTTCCCCGACGTTGGAGGAAGGCGACTTGGCATCAACAGATTGGCGCACCAGGAAAGGGAAGAAAGAGAGAACTTTGAACATGTCAGCCGCAACTTCTCTTTCCCCGAGCTCTTAAGCAATGGTGATGACCCGTGCGCAAGAGGTCTCTACCAGTCATTCTGGGGGGCAGCATTAGGGGGCTGATCTGTTGGCAGTTGGCCCCTTCGCTCCCCTAGTCGACGTCCCTGCACCACCGCCGCAGCAGCTTCAAGAAGATAGGCTTACCGCCCTTGCCATGCAAGTCCAGTCTTTGGTGGCAGCGGTTCAAGTCCTGCAGCAGCAATCAGCGGCCGCGCAGCAGCCGGAGCCACTCCCGTCAGTTCCAAGAGTGGTCCAACCTAGCCAACATTCTTCTCGAGGGAGGTTTCCCGCCCGAGAAGCTCGCCATCGCCGTACTTCGCCCAGGCCTCACCGTCGGGAGGCCTCCAAGAGGCCCCGGTTGCCCTCTCGCCACGCCAGTGCTTCTCATAGATGGCGGCACGGGAGGGAGGCGGAGCGTCCCCATCAGCATCGCCGCTATTCTTCCCCTTCCTTAGAATCCTTGAGGAAGGGATCCTTCGATGACCGAATAGCCCACCGGGCTGAGCGTCGGCTCAACGAGTACAACAAGCGGCTGGAGGAGCTCAGCCGCCAGATCACCAACCCACCAGAGACGGACTATGACAGCCGGCCGCCGCTGTCCCGTCGCATCATGGAGGAACCAATATCAGCCCGGTTTCATCTTCCTCAGCTGGACCTGTATGACTGGACCGCTGATCCCCTGGACCATTTGGAAAGCTATAAGGTCCTCATGCAGGTCCAGAGGGCAACTGATTCGCTTCTCTGCATCGCCTTTCCCACCACCTTGAGGAAAGCTGCCCGAGCTTGGTACTCCCGCCTGCCGCCGTGGAGTATCAACTCCTTCTGCAAGCTGGAGAGGGCCTTCCTGGCCCATTTTGACACCTGCCGAAAGATACCCAAGGTGGCGGACAGTCTCTTTTCCGTCCAGCAGAAGAGCGGCGAGTCCCTGCAGGACTACGTCGCTCGGTTCAAAGAAGCATCTCTGGATGTCTATAACCTCGAGGACTCCGTGGTCACCTTGACCTTAAAGCAAGGGCTTTGTCCCTCCCGCTTTGCATACTCCCTTGACAAGAAGCCGTCCAGCTCCTACGCCGAGCTTTTAAGTTGGGCCCAAAAATATATCCACGCCGATGAGGCTGACTCCTCCCGGCGCGAGGTTAACGGAAGCACCGTCAAGAAGCCGGCTCGTACTGAGCTTGCAGAGGTTCACCCTAGGAGGCCCGAGCCTCCCCGCCGACCAGACAATCACCCCCGGTCTCTTGCACCAAGGGATGACCCTTTCACCCCCTTACTTGCCCCCATCTCTCATATCTTGCTTGAGATCGAGGGCGAGTCGTACATGTCGTGCCCTCCTCCGCTGAACCCGAAGACCCTCCCGTAACAAGAACTTGTACTGCCGCTACCATCGGGACCACGGCCATGACTCCGACAACTGCCGCCAGCTGAAGAAGGCGATAGAGGACCTCATCCAGCAAGGCCACCAGGGGAAGTTCGCTCAGAGGAACAACCCGAGTGCTCCTGGCCCATCGGCACCTCCATTACCGATGGTCGATAATGCTCCAATCGAGAAGATGGTGGCGATGATTTCCTTGGGGGCAGGCGGCCTGTCCAAGAGGCAAAGGGGGGAGGAGGGATTAGATTCTATAATTTCCTTTTCCAAGAGGGACCTAGAAGAGGTGGTCAACAAAAATGATGACAGCATCGTCATGTCCATGACGATCGCTAAGCATCCTGTGAAAAGAATTCTAGTTGACAGTGAAAGCTCGATGGACATTTTGTGTTACGATGCTTTTGTTCGTATGAACCTGTCTCCCGACCTACTCCGACCTATCGCCACGCCCTTGATGGGGTTCACCGGGGATTCCTTAAAGGTCGAGGGAGAGATCACTCTCCCTGTCACGGTCGGATCGCCCCCACGTCAAAATACGGTATTTATGAGCTTTCTTGTGGTCCGGGTGCCCCTTGCCTACAACGCCATACTCGGAAGGCTCGGACTTAACCTCCTGGATGCTGTTATCTCCACCAAGAGGCTCCTGGTGAGGTTCCCTACCAGCGAGGGGGTCGGAGAGATGCGGGGAGAGCAGAACCCGCCACCGCTCTACTACCACATGGCCCCCAGTCCACAGGAGGCGATATCTGCACCTGCACCAGAGGCGCTAGACCCTTGGGACTCGGAGAGGAGAGGGGAACCGGCCGAGCACCTGCTAGCCTTCCCCCTGGGGGAGGACCCAACGTAGACCGTCCAGATCAGAGCCCTGCGTTCGAAGGAAGCCCGTAGTCGGCTCCTCGCTTTCCTGCGAGCCAATGCTGACATCTTCGCTTGGTCGGCATTCGACATGCCAGGCATCCCGGAGGAGGTGATTACACACCAACTCAACATCAAGCCGGAGTGCCGACCTGTCTCGCAGAAGAAGAAGAGCTTCGCCCTCGACAGGCAGAAGGCCAAGACGAAGAGGTACATAAATTGGTGGCGGCCGGCCATATTCGCGAAGTGCACTATCCTGACTGGCTCGCAAATGTCGTGATCATCTGCCAAGCCAATGGGAGTTGGAGGAAGTGCATGGACTTCATCGACCTGAATAAAGCGTGCCCCAAGGATAGCTTCCCACTGCCTCAGATCGATCAGTTGGTAGACGCTACATCCGGCCACGAGACCCTCAGCTTCATGGACGCGTTCTTGGGGTACAACCATATCAGGTTGGACCCGACGGATGAAGAGGCGACCTCCTTTGTAACCAAGAAAAGTATTTACTGCTATAGGGTGATGCCATTCGGGTTGAAGAATGCGGGGGCCACCTATCAGAGGTTAATGAACAAGGTCTTTGAGGACTAGATCGGGCGTAATATGGAGGTGTACGTGGATGGCATGCTGACCAAGAGCACCCGCACTGCTGACCTTGCAGAGACCTTTGGCAATCTCTGCCAGTACCAGATGAGGCTGAACCCCCGCAAGTGTGCCTTCGGGGTTACGGCATGTAAATTTTTGGGCTTCATGGTGACGCAGCGAGGAATCGAAGCCAACCCTGACAAGATTCGAGCCATCTTGGATATGAGGCCTCCGACTAGCAAAAAGGAGGTGCAGCGCCTGACCGGAAGGGTGGCAGCCTTAAGCCGCTTCCTGTCAAGGTCGGCAGAGAGGTGCCTGCCTTTCTTCAAGGCGCTGCGCAAGGTCAACAGCTTCGAGTGGACGAAGGAATGTCAGAAAGCCTTCGAGGAGCTAAAGAAAATTTTTATCCACTCCTCCACTGCTGTCCAAGCTGAGGGGCAAGGAGGAACTTTTTCTATATCTTGCGGCCTCCCCCGAGGCCGTCAACTCCGTGCTTGTTCGCATGGATACCGATGGAGCGTAGAAGCTGGTCTACTACACCAGCAAAGTACTTCACGATGCTGAGACAAGATACTCCAAGACTGAGAAGATCATCTTCGCCCTGGTTATCTCCGCTCAGCGCTTCTGACCCTACTTTCAAGTTCATCCAATCGTGGTGTTCACGGACCAACCTCTCCGGACTATCTTCTCCCATCCTGACACCTCCGGTCGACTGGCCAGGTGGGCCATCAAGTTGGGGGAGTTTGACTTGTCCATTCGGCCAAGATCTGCAATGAAGTCCCATGTGTTAACCGATTTTTTGGTCGAGTGCACTTGGCCTCAAGTCGAGAGAAGTGCTCCGAGCTTGAGCATTGGGTGGCCGAGGCAGACAATGAAATCGCTCTGGCAATTGAGAGATACAAAAGCTCGGATGAATTTGCTCGAGGGTGAATTCAATTTTCAAAGGAGGCATACTGAGTTGGGGCAAATGAGGTACGGGCTAGGGTGATTCAGGAGTACCCAGACATCAATCTCTCATTTTTGGAGAAGGAGAGGTATTGCTTTCCGTCACCAATAACGGAAGCATTAGCTATGATTCCCTCATCCGATGATGGCGAAGATGATGAAAATGCTCCGAGCATCGATTTTAAAGTGGCCTCAGAGGGAGACCCAGTGGAGGCTCTTTTAGAACTTGCCTAGAAAGCAGAGGCTTTAAGAACTACTGTCAAGGAGACCAAAGTTTCACAGCCAATTGCCGAGGCAGATATGGCTCTGAGGCTGAGCGATGAAGGGGGTTAGTCGGATCAGCATGTTTCAGGCATTACTGAAATTGCCTCCAAGGATGAAGCCTCCTAGGGATCTATCTTTCTGCATTTTTCTTTCATTTTTGTAGCATAAATGATATTGTGACATAAATAAATCTTTTTGTTTTTCTTCATGTGTTCCACTGTTTTGGTAATTGTGTGTCAGATGGTCTTTTAGCTCATCCATGTCTTGTTTAAACGTTGCTTACTATGAAGCCATGTGAGTAAACTAGCTCTGTTAGAGCTTAAAAAATTTTGGAATGACTTTATCAAAATCGAAGAGGTCGCCTGGTCTTGTTGAGACCAACCCGATCGGATCTTTTGAAGCAAGGGATAGCTCGGCTTTGCCGAAGTAAAAGGAATGGCTTGGCTTTGCCAAGATAGAGGGAATAGTTCAGCTTCGCCAGAATAGAAGGAACAATTCGGCTTTGCCGAAGCACAAAAAGTAGCTCGGATTTGCCAAAGAACCTTTCATCTTTTCCAAGGCATTTATTTTACCATTAATGCATTATCTTTTTTGATGCAGTTTTGCTTTTTGTATACACTAAGCATTCGATTGCCTACAGAATGCGGATTTTTTCGCAAAGGGTTTCTAAGGCCCATTTGTCTCTTGGTGAACCGCAAATGGATCTTCGCATTTAAGTCTTCTGATTTGATATCGAGGGGAAATCTTTGACCCTTTATTATGGTATGGGGAATGTTTCCAGCATACCCTAAGAAGTATCAAGTTCCATTAAAGATTTGCCACATGGCGTTGGATGCAACACGGTGGTCATGCCCTGAGTCCCAAAGTTCTCCGCCTTCATTAATGGCCGCTCTTAGTTTCATGTCTATAAAAAGGGAAGAGCGGGGGTATGTTAGAGCATACTTTGGGAAGCCTTCTCACTTTGTGAAAAGAAGCTTTCATGGCTTTTATCATGCTAAGGTTAAGTGCCGTGGGGTTGAGCTTTCTCTTCGGGATTTGGCTTGGCTCCGATGGTTGGGTTAATGAGAAAGTTGCTGAGGAGCAAGTCATCCTCGAGGAAGGAGTTATGGAGGTCATATGTGAAGCGCAGAAGGGAGGTAGAGGTCATATGGAAAGCGCATGTGGATGCTTTCTATTTGGCTCTATCCGCTCGTCGTGGGGCCGTGGAGACCACTGGAAATATAATTTTTTATGGACCACGGCTTCCCCTGACTTTCCTTCATCCTTTAATGGATGCCATTTTGGATCTCTTGGTTCATCCATCCGAGGATCCATCGGCTAGCTTCTAATGAGGAAGAATGTGAGTAGTACCGGAATGTTTTTTTTTTTTTTTTTTGTATCGTTGCCCAGCAACTCAGACAACTCGGCAGATTTGTCTTTTCTGATTTCTTCAAATCATGGGCAGAAGCTATGTTGAAGCAGCATCGTTGGTCGAACTCGTTTGTTTGAACATTTTCTTTTGTTCTTTGTGTATTTCCTATGCTGTAATGCACTTATAATGCCTTGCGATATGATGTAACTTTTTGTAATGAAATATTATAGAAATAAAAGAACCTTTTCCTTTCGCATGTGTATCTCTTTTTGTTATTTTGCTTATGTTTTGCGAAGCGCCAGTTTTTTCAATGTATCGTTGTCTTTGTATTTTCTCCAACGCATGAACCTTTTGTATACATTGGATCAATCTCAATCTTAGAAAAGAAGACTTTAGTCACGTTGTAGTAAATCTTAGTGGGTGGTGGTTGCTACATCTAAGAAAAAGTTTTAAGGCGGACTTATACGAGAAGTACTCAATTCTAAGCAAGGCAAAGAATTGATCTTGAGGAGTATATATATATAGGTGCTGGTGTAGTAGAAAAGAACAAGTTTTCTATATTCATGTTTGCTTTCACTTTTAGATCCAACCATGTGCTGCCCCCCTTATAGAGATCGATACAGTATATAGGTAGGATAGTTGCTGTTTCTTTGTTTGATTCCTTAGATAAAGAGAGGTTCACAAGCGTGCAGCCATCCACGTACGATATCCATATGAAGACATCTGGGAAAAAGTGATGCATAGGTGTGACAGAAACCCATTCTATATGTATCAAGTAGGTCTAATTAATGAATGACTCCCGACAAATACTGAGTAGAGAAGAGAAGAGAGATTTATTAGAAAACATACGTGGTCGGAGCTTGGGCTTTTCAGCGCCCGAGCTGACCATAATCACCAGTAGAGATCGAACCAGAAGCAAGGGATAATTTAGCCACACCATCTCTTGATGTCTTCTAGCCACCGGCAGCTCGAATAATCTCTCCTAAAACTAGGTCTCCATGTTCAAATGTCGAATCTAGTAGCACATCAAGTGGGGTACAGCTTTTTTGGTTCATAGAGTTAACATCAATTCCTTGTTTGTCCAACAAGAACTTTATGACCTGCCAATGAGAAAGATACTTGTCACGCCAATGTTTTAGATTTAAGAAGATAAAAAGGAAAGTCAAACATCATATACATACATGAAATTGTTTCCTAGCAATGGCAAGATGCAATACGGTGTTTCCCTTCTCATCCTTCTGGTTTAGGAGCTGACCATCATTCAATTTTTCTACCAAGAACTCAATAGCTTGATAATAGTTTGATCTCACAACCAAATGAAAGATCGTGTTCCCACGAGATGTCTCCGCTTGCATAGACTCTGGGAAAGCATCACTTAGTTCTCTTAGGACATCAATCCTCCCTTTGATCACCGTTGTGTGGATTGGCATGAGCCCATCTTTGTCTACGATGAGGCAAAGTTCAGAGCCCACCTTCAACAGCTCTTTCACCACGGAGAGATGGCCCTTAGCCGAAGCTAAGTGCAAGTGAGAGAGGCCTTGCTCATTCAGGTCCCAAGCAAGCTCCGGCCTTTGGTTGAGGATTTGTCTAACAAAATCAGCATGTCCTAATAGAGAAGCTGTGTGTAGAGGATTATCGATGGGGAAAGGGATGATGGTCAATCTATCAAGGAGAAGGCTGTCTCTTTGAAGAAGTTGGTTGAGTGCGTCCACGTTTCCAATGCGAGATGCTTCTTCAAGCTCAGGATCCATGAATTTCCTTCGAAATGTATTTGGGCTTTAAAAAAAAAAGCAACAACAATTTTTAAAAATAAACCCAGTGTTTTAGGATTCAAAAACATTAATTCCTTCAAAAAAAGGATAGTGTCGATTACTTGAACCAAGTCATTATTGGTGGATGATAGTATTTCAAAAAGCAAGCAAACATAAATTTCAAGATCAAATTCCATATGGATTTCATCACTTTAGTATCTCAATACTGCAATCAAGGTGGATCAGGATAGCAATTATATGAATCAGCTCCCAATAAAATAGGTAGCAATTTAGTCATATGCTTTCAAAATTTCCACTTCATTGTTAAATCAATTTATGAAATAAAAACATAAGAGGATTAATCAAGTAAGAATAGCATAGTTTCTCAAGAAAGCGCAAGAAAAATTTCCATTCTTGTGTGCTGATCAGAACCTTCATCATATATCACAAAAAAAAATGAATTTTTAAAAAAAAAAGGACAGCACCACCAGCAGCTTGTCTTGTTTCTTTTTGTCTGTCAAGCTTAAATTCATGAAAGTAATGTTTCCAATAATTTCTATCATATTTTCTTAAATGAATTAGTTAACAAACTAGGTTAAATTTTTGCACCTACCAAAAATAGCAGAACTACTGTAGTTCTAAAGCCTAAAGCTAGCTAGCAAGTATCAAGATCTGCAGTGGCTTCGAGCTTGAATGTATACCCAAAAAAAATGTTGTATGTAACAAACATCACATATATACTTGCATTTAAATCCAAAATATGGCTGTAAAAATGTTGTAGGTAACAAGCATCACAGACAAACTGGCTTTCAAAACCAGAATGAAACCTATTCCAATGAAATGTGAGACGCCACAGAAGTAGTGATTATACCAGTCTCTGACATATAAGGCCTTGGAAGTATCGAATTGTTGGAATGGACTGGTTCTCAATTAACCAACTAGAAACGGTAAAACATTTCTAAACACAAAGCAATGAAGAAATAATATAATCAGATGCATTTCAGCAGATGGTGTATAAGCCATGAAATGTCAAGGTCATAAAAGAGTACAGTATAAAATCAAATCCAGTGACTCTGAACCTTTGTTCATGACTACAGTATAAAATCAAACCCCAGTCTCTCAGATCACCACCACCACTAAAAAAAAATAAATGCATGAACAAAGAAATTATTCTTAACATGTCTTAATCTTCAACAGGGTAAATATTGAGCTCTAAACCATGGAGAGTGATCAGAAGTTGTAAGACAAGATCAGAACAGGATAAATATTGTCTTAATCTTCAACAGTCTCTCAGAACCTTTTATTATTTCTAGCATAGATGAGTCACCGTAAGACAAGATCAGAAGCTGCAAAGACTAACTTACCGCCGCCTAAGAGGAATCGGGGAGCGCTTGCAGACCGGACTACCACAACCCCTTCGTGGAGAAACCCTATTAAACATTAATGTTATCAATATGGCAACTAACAAGAACAAAAGCTAAGAGAGTACATGGCAAACATTACTAACCGTGCGTATGATCTATGCCTCCTTAGAGAAGAAGAATGTATTCTAAGAGGAGATGCTGCTCTCCACCGAGGTCACACTCAGCTACAAGGCCGGATCTGCTCTGCTAGGGCACTGATCAGGATCGGTTGGGGGGAGGAAAAGGCCGGATCTGCTCCGCCACTGATAAGGATCGGCTGGGGGGAGAAAAAGAGCTCCACTAGGGCATCAGAACGCGGGCGGGGGGATCAGAGAAGGAGTATCAGAGAAGGAGCCTGGTTCAGAGGTAAACCTAGAATCATAATGGATTAGAGAAGGAGCCTGGATCAGAGAGGGGGATCAGAACGCTCGCGGGAGGGGGGGATCAGAGGAAACCTAGCATCGGGAGGGGGGGGGGGGGGGGGGGGGGGGCGATCAGAACACTTGGGGGGGTGTCACGTGAGCATGCCGACTCCCAACGCTTCCCTCCTAAATAAATTTTACTATAGTGGTAGATCGATATTTTTCTCCTTTTTATAAGAAAATGCGGTGAGTTTACATTCATGTGGTTAGTTGGATCGCCCACTGTACTGGCAACAATGATACAGAAAAGAAATAGGCCTAAACTGGCTGGAAGAGTGACAAGGGAGGGGTAGTCTTGTTTTGCTTTACGGGACGATTCCTTTCAGATTGGAACAAAAAAAAACCCACATGTTATCATATGTTGGCATTTGTTGCTGAATCCCACTGCCTCAATAGCCTTTGTAACCAAAGACAATATTATCTATAAAATAAAAATAAATAAATAAATTTATAAATTAAAAGGAATTAGTATAATATCAGGTCGAAATAATTGGCATAAAAATAAATAATAAATGCATTCTACGAAGAAATAGCCTGCACACAGTTTCAACAAAAGAAGAGCTTTTTGGCGAGAGAGGGCTGCAGAATGGAAAGGGCTATGCACTGAATTCCTTCGATATGAAAGGCAGGCTGATCTTTCTCAATCGGTTATGATATTTAATTTTGCCTAGATGTGTACCTTCCCTATCCAGGTTATGTTTTTCTACAACCAAGTCACTCTTAGTTGATGTAATGATCTTTTTCTTTCTTCAAAAGTTTTATCACGACTCTGCCGCGATGAGATGTCATGCAATCAATGGTTTCCCACAGAAAAAGTTTCATTGCTTGTGAGCCTCTCTTTATCTAAGGAATCAAACAAAATATCGATCTACGAAGGTTCTCTGTGGGTGCTTGGTGCTTTGAGTTTCGTGGGACGTCACAATCCCTTCTCCTCCGCACAAGAACCATCTTCTCTTTTCTTTCTCTTAGTTCACTAGTGACACGGTGAGTGCAATACCTTCTCTAGCTCTTTTTCCTTTTTTTAAAGCTCAAATACATTTGCTGGCAATTTCTTTTTCTGTGGGAAACCATTGATCGCATGGCAATTTCTTTTTAAATGACCACGTTTTCTAATAAACCAAAGGAGAGATCTTTGAGGCGAGACTAGAGAGCTGAGAGGAAAAGAGAAAGGACGGAGGGAGTGGGGAGAGACGGGAAGATGGTGGGGTTGCGGTCCAGCTGGTTTCTGCAAGCAGTGGAACTGGTGTTGGCTTATTTATTGCCTTCCAGATTCTGGGTTTCATTTTTTTATTGGATGAAACAGAGCAGGGGAGGCGATGACAACCGAGGGATAGACGGCGTCAAGACTGTTCTCCTCTTCACTCCAGGCACTCGGATCGCCACAGCTGGAGGTGGTCCCGGAGTATTTAGTACAAAAAACGATTGTTTGGGCTTGGTAGAGGCGGGCTTGGTAGAGGCACAGATATTTAGTACAAAAAATGACCCACTTGCTCGGTGTCGTTCTCAAGATCAGTGAGTAAAGACAATGGGAGTATGAGACTAGATTAGAAGGATGGAGAATAGGGTCATGGCCACCTACTCGTCTTTCAATTATAGGGCATCTGGCAATACAATTAAGCGATGATATCCTAGGGACGATATTTGATAAATCTCTTTTCCAATTATGGTACGACATGCTGTTCAAGTTATTTCCTTTTCTAAACCGGATCATTATCTGTCCCTTGCGTGTGAATGTTGGCAATGCGAGCATCTACCACCTCAAAAGTATTACCATATGCAAAGAGGTTGGCCTACCACCACAATCCAATGGTGGTTGTCGTAATCCATACTCAAAACTTTAGCTTGTGTGTGTGTGTGTGGATTCAGACAAAAGAATACGTATACGGACTTTATGCTTTGGGTTCTTCACACCAAAACCGTATTATACTTTTCAGACATAAACATTGAGAAAATTCCACTGATTGCCGTCATAACTTTGTTGGGAAGTTTCTTAGCAGGAGAAGTATTACACCAGCAGCTTGATCATCTAATTAATTCATATTATGATAAAATGTGGGTTTTTGTTTCCAATCTGAAAGGAATTGTTCCATAAAGCAAAATAAGACATCAAGAGAAGTTATTCATCAATTATCCCTTGTATTCATCAATCACCGGTAGAGATCAAACCAGAAGCAAGGGATAATTTAGCCACACCATCTCTTGATGTCTTCTAGCCACCGGTAGCTCGAATAATCTCTCTTAAAACTAGGTCTCCATGTTCAAATATCGAATCTAGCAGCACATCAAGCGGGGTACAGCTTTTTTGGTTCATAGAGTTAACATCAATTCCTTGTTTGTCCAACAAGAACTTTATGACCTGCCAATGAGAAAGATACTTGTCACGCCAACGTTTTAGATTTAAGAAGACAAAAAGGAAAGTCAAACATCATATACATACATGAAATTGCTTCCTAGCAATGGCAAGATGCAATATGGTGTTTCCCTTCTCATCCTTCTGGTTTAGGAGCTGACCATCATTCATTTTTTCTACCAAGAACTCAATAGCTTGATAATAGCTTGATCTCACAGCCAAATGAAGGATCGTGTTCCCATGAGATGTCACCGCTTGCATAGACTCTGGGCAAGCATCACTTAGTTCTCTTAGGACATCAATCCTCCCTTTGATCGCCGCTGTGTGGATTCGCATGAGCCCATCTTTGTCTACGATGAGGCAAAGTTCAGAGCCCACCTTCAACAGCTCTTTCACCACGGAGAGATGGCCCTTAGCTGAAGCTAAGTGCAAGGGAGAGAGGCCTTGCTCATTCAGGTCCCAAGCAAGCTCCGGCCTTTGGTTGAGGATTTGTCTAACAAAATCAGCATGTCCTAATAGAGAAGCTGTGTGTAGAGGATTGTCGGTGGGGAAAGGGATGATGGTCAATCAATCAAGGAGAAGGCTATCTCTTTGAAGAAGTTGGTTCAGTGCATCCATGTTTCCGATGCGAAATGCTTCTTCAAGCTCAGGATCCATGAATTTCCTTCCAAATGTATTTGAGCTTTAAAAAAAAAAAGCAACAACAATTTTAAAAAAAACCCAGTCTTTTAGGATTCAAACACATTAATTCTTCCAAAAAAAGGATGGTGTCGATTACTTGAACCAAGTCATTATTGGTGAATGATAGTATTTAAAAAAGCAAGCAAACATAAATTTCAAGATCAAATTCCATATGGATTTCATCACATTAGTATCTTAATACTGCAATCAAGGTGGATCAGGATAGCAATTATATGAATTAGCTCCCAATAAAAACAGGTAGCAAGTTAGTCATATGCTTTCAAAATTTCCACTTCATTGTTAAATCAATTTATGAAATAAAAACATAAGAGGATTAATCAAATAAGAATAGCATAGTTTCTCAAGAAAGCGCAAGAATAATTTCCATTATTGTATGCTGATCAGAACCTTCATCATATATCACAAGAAAAAATGATTTTTTTTTAAAAAAAAGGACAGCACCACCAGCAGCTTGTCTTATTTCTTTTTGTCTGTCAAGCTTAAATTCATGAAAGTAATGTTTCCAATAATTTCTATCATATTTTCTTAAATGAATTAGTTAACAAACTAGGTTAAATTTTTGCACCTACCAAAAATAGCAGAACTACTATAGTTCTAAAGACTAAAGATAGCTAGCAAGTATCAAGATCTGCAGTGGCTTCGAGCTTGAATGTATACCAAAAAAAAATGTTGTATGTAACAAACATCACATATATACTTGCATTCAAATCCAAAATATGGCTGTAAAAATGTTGTAGGTAACAAGCATCACAGACAAACTGGCTTTCAAAACCAGAATGAAACCTATTCCAATGAAATGTGAGACGCCACAGAAGTAATGATTATACCAGTCTCTGACATATAAGGCTTTGGAAGTATCGAATTGTTGGAATGGACTGGTTCTCAATTAACCAACTAGAAACGGTAAAACGTTTCTAAACTCAGAGCAATGAAGAAATAATATAATCAGATGCAATTCAGCAGATAGTGTATAAGCCATGAAATGTCAAGGTCATAAAAGAGTACAGTATAAAATCAAATCCAGTGACTCCGAACCTTTGTTCATGACTACAGTATAAAATCAAACCCCAGCCTCTCAAATCACCACCACCACTAAAAAATAAATAAATGCATGAACAAAGAAATTATTCTTAACATGTCTTAATCTTCAACAGGGTAAATATTGAGCTCTGCACCATGGAGAGTGATCAGAAGCTGTAAGACAAGATCAGAACAGGGTAAATATTGTCTTAATCTTCAACAGTCTCTCAGAACCTTTTATTATTTCTAGCTTAGATGAGTCACTGTAAGACAAGATCAGAACCTGCAAAGACTAACTTACCGCTGCCTAGGAGGAATCGGGGAGCGCTTGCGGACCAAACTACCATGACCCCTTCGTGGAGAAACCCTATTAAACATTAATGTTATCAATATGGCAACTGACAAGAACAAAAGCTAAGAGAGTACATGGCAAACATTACTAACCGTGCATATGATCTATGCCTCCTTAGAGAAGAAGAATGTATTCTAAGAGGAGATGCTTCTCTCCACCGAGGTCACACTCAGCTACAAGGCCGGATCTGCTCTGCTAGGGCACTGATCAGGATCGGTTGGGGGGAGGAAAAGGCCGAATCTGCTCCGCCACTGATAATGATCGGTTGGGGGGGAGAAAAAGAGCTCCGCTAGGGCATCAGAACACGGGCGGGGGGATCAGAGAAGGAGGATCAGAGAAGGAGCCTTGTTCAGATGTAAACATAGAATCAGAATGGATTAGAGAAGGAGCCTGGATCAGAGGGAGGATTAGAACGCTCGCGGGAGGGGGGGGGATCAGAGGAAACCTAGCATCGGGGGGGAGGGGGGGTGATCAGAACACTTGGGGGGGTGTCACGTGAGCATGCCAACTCCCAACACTTCCCTCCTAAATAAATTTTACTGTAGTGGTAGATCGATATTTTTCTCCTCTTTATAAGAAAATGCGGTGAGTTCACATTCATGTGGTTAGTTGGATCGCCCACTGTACTGGCAACAATGATATAGAAAAGAAATAGGCCTAAACTGGCTGGAAGAGTGACAAGGGAGGGGTAGTCTTGTTTTGCTTTACGGGACGATTCCTTTCAGATTGGAACAAAAAAAAAACCACATGTTATCATATGTTGGCATCTGTTGCTGAATCCCACGGCCTCAACAACCTTTGTAGCCAAAGACAATATTGTCTATAAAATAAAAAATAAATAAATAAATTTATAAATTAAAGGGAATTAGTATAATATCGGGTCGAAATAATTGGCATAAAAAATAAATAATAAATGCATTCAACGAAGAAATAGCCTGCACACGGTTTCAACAAAAGAAGAGCTTTTTGGCGAGAGAGGGCTGCAGAATGGAAAGGGCTATGCACTGAATTCCTTCGATATGAAAGGCAGGCTGATCTTTCTCAATCGGTTATGATATTTAATTTTGCCTAGATGTGTACCTTCCCTATCCAGGTTATTACTTTATTCCCTGCTTTCCTACAACCACGTCACTCCTAGTTGATGTAATGATCTTTTTCTTTCTTCAAAAGTTTTATCACGACTCTGCCGCGATGAGATGTCTTGCGATCAATGGTTTCCCACAAAAAAAATTTCATTGCTTGTGAACCTCTCTTTATCTAAGGAATCAAACAAAATATCGATCTACGAAGGTTCTTTGTGGGTGCTTGGTGCTTTGAGTTTTGCGGGACGTCACAATCCCTTCTCCGCACAAGAACCATCTTCTCTTTTCTTTCTCTCAGTTCACTAGTGACACGGTGAGTGCAATACCTTCTCTAGCTCTTTTTCCTTTTTTTTAAAGCTCAAATACATTTGCTGGCAATTTCTTTTTCTGTGGGAAACCTTTGATCGCATGGCATCTCATCGCGGAAGAGTCGTGATAAAACTTTTGAAGAAAGAAAAAGATCATTACATCAACTGAGAGTGACGTGGTTGTAAGAAAGCAGTGAATAAAGTAATAATCTGGATAGGGAAGGTACACATCTAGGCAAAATTAAATATCATAACCGATTGGGAAAGATCAGCCTGCCTTTCATATCAAAGGAATTCAGTCCATAGCCCATTCCATTCTGCAGCCCTCTCTTGCCAAAAAGCTCTTTTTGTTGACACCGTGTGCAGGGTATTTCTTCGTAGAATGCATTTATTATTTATTTTTTATGCCAATTATTTGGACCCGATATTATACTAATTCCCTTTAATTTATAAATTTATTTATTTATTTTTTATTTTATAGACAATATTGTCTTTGGCTACAAAGGCTGTTGAGGCAGTGGGATTCAGCAACAGATGCCAACATATGATAACATGTGGGTTTTTTTTTGTTCCAATATGAAAGGAATCGTCCCGTAAAGCAAAACAAGACAACCCCTCCCTTGTCACTCTTCCAGCCAGTTTAGGCCTATTTCTTTTCTATATCATTATTGCCAGTACAGTGGGCGATCCAACTAACCACATGAATGTGAACTCACTGCATTTTCTTATAAAGAGGAGAAAAATATCGATCTACCACTACAGTAAAATTTATTTAGGAGGGAAGCGTTGGGAGTCGGCATGCTCATGTGACACCCCCCCAAGTGTTCTGATCACCCCGCCTCCCCCCTGATGCTAGGTTTCCTCTGATCCCCCCCCTCCCGCGAGTGTTTTGATCCTCCCTCTGATCCAGGCTCCTTCTCTGATCCGTTCTGATTCTAGGTTTACATCTGAACCAGGATCCTTCTCTGATCCTCCTTCTCTGATCCCCCCCGCCCACGTTCTGATGCCCTAGCGGAGCTCTTTTTCTCCCCCCCAGCCGATCATTATCAGTGGCGGAGTAGATCCGGCCTTTTCCTCCCCCCAACCAATCCTGATCAGTGCCCAAGCAGAGCAGATCCGGCCTTGTAGCTGAGTGTGACCTCGGTGGAGAGCAGCATCTCCTCTTAGAATACATTCTTCTTCTCTAAGGATGCATAGATCATATGCACGGTTAGTAATGTTTGCCATGTACTCTCTTAGCTTTTGTTCTTGTCAGTTGCCATATTGATAACATTAATGTTTAATAGGGTTTCTCCACGAAGGGGTCGTGGTAGTCCGGTCCGCAAGCACTCCCCGATTCCTCCTAGGCGGCGGTAAGTTAGTCTTTGCAGCTTCTGATCTTGTCTTACAGTGACTCATCTAAGCTAGAAATAATAAAAGGTTCTGAGAGACTGTTGAAGATTAAGACAATATTTACCCTGTTCTGATCTTGTCTTACAGCTTCTGATCACTCTCCATGGTGCAGAGCTCAATATTTACCCTGTTGAAGATTACGACATGTTAAGAATAATTTCTTTGTTCATGCATTTATTTATTTTTTAGTGGTGGTGGTGATCTAAGAGACTGGGGTTTGATTTTATACTGTAGTCATGAACAAAGGTTCAGAGTCACTGGATTTGATTTTATACTGTACTCTTTTATGACCTTGACATTTCATGGCTTATACACTATATGTTGAATTGCATCTAATTATATTATTTCTTCATTGCTTTGAGTTTAGAAACGTTTTACCATTTCTAGTTGGTTAATTGAGAACCAGTCCATTCCAACAATTCGATACTTCCAAGGCCTTATATGTCAGAGACTGGTATAATCACTACTTCTGTGGCGTCTCACATTTCATTGGAATAGGTTTCATTCTGGTTTTGAAAGCCAGTTTGTCTGTGATGCTTGTTACCTACAATATTTTTACAACCATATTTTGGATTTGAAAGCAAGTGTATATGTAATGTTTGTTACATACAACATTTTTTTTGGGTATACATTCAAGCTCGAAGCCACTGCAGATCTTGATACTTGCTAGCTAGCTTTAGGCTTTAGAACTACAGTAGTTCTGCTATTTTTGGTAGGTGTAAAAATTTAACCTAGTTTGTTAACTATTTCATTTAAGAAAATATGATAGAAATTATTGAAAACATTACTTTCATGAATTTAAGCTTGACAGACAAAAAGAAACAAGACAAGCTGCTGCTGGTGCTGTCCTTTTTTTTTTTAATCATTTTTTCTTGTGATATATGATGAAGGTTTTGATCAGCATACAAGAATGGAAATTTTTCTTGCGCTTTCTTGAGAAACTATGCTATTCTTACTTGATTAATCCTCTTATGTTTTTATTTCATAAATTGATTTAACAATGAAGTGGAAATTTTGAAAGCATATGACTAACGTGCTACCTGTTTTTATTGGGAGCTGATTCATATAATTGCTATCCTGATCCCCCTTGATTGCAGTATTAAGATACTAATGTGATGAAATCCATATGGAATTTGATCTTGAAATTTATGTTTGCTTGCTTTTTGAAATACTATCATCCACCAATAATGACTTGGTTCAAGTAATCGACACCATCCTTTTTTTGGAAGAATTAATGTGTTTGAATCCTAAAAGACTGGGTTTTTTTTTAAAATTGTTGTTGCTTTTTTTTTTAAAGCTCAAATACATTTGGAAGGAAATTCATGGATCCTGAGCTTGAAGAAGCATCTCGCATCGGAAACGTGGACGCACTCAACCAACTTCTTCAAAGAGACAGCCTTCTCCTTGATAGATTGACAATCATCCCTTTCCCCATCGACAATCCTCTACACACAGCTTCTCTATTAGGACATGCTGATTTTGTTAGACAAATCCTCAACCAAAGGCTGGAGCTTGCTTGGGTCCTGAATGAGCAAGGCCTCTCTCCCTTGCACTTAGCTTCGGCTAAGGGCCATCTCTCCGTGGTGAAAGAGCTGTTGAAGGTGGGCTCTGAACTTTGCCTCATCGTAGACAAAGATGGGCTCATGCCAATCCACATAGCGGCGATCAAAGGGAGGATTGATGTCCTAAGAGAACTAAGTGATGCTTGCCCAGAGTCTATGCAAGCGGTGACATCTCATGGGAACACGATCCTTCATTTGGCTGTGAGATCAAACTATTATCAAGCTATTGAGTTCTTGGTAGAAAAATTGAATGATGGTCAGCTCCTAAACCAGAAGGATGAGAAGGGAAACACCATATTGCATCTTGCCATTGCTAGGAAACAATTTCATGTATGTATATGATGTTTGACTTTCCTTTTGTCTTCTTAAATCTAAAACGTTGGCGTGACAAGTATCTTTCTTATTGGAAGGTCATAAAGTTCTTGTTGGACAAACAAGGAATTGATGTTAACTCTTGAACCAAAAAAGCTGTACCCCGCTTGATGTGCTGCTAGATTCGATATTTGAACATGGAGACCTAGTTTTAGGAGAGATTATTCGAGCTGCCGGTGGCTAGAAGACATCAAGAGATGGTGTGGCTAAATTATCCCTTGCTTCTGGTTCGATCTCTACCAGTGATTGATGAATACAAGGGATAATTGATGAATAATTTCTCTTGATGTCTTCTAGCCACCGGCAGCTCGAATAATCTCTCCTAAAACTAGGTCTCCATGTTCAAATGTCGAATCTAGCAGCACATCAAGCGGGGTACAATTCCTTTCATGACTCACGGAACAATTCCTTTCAGATTGGAAAAAAAAACCCACATGTTATCATAATTTGAATTAATTAGATGATCAAGCTACAGGTGTAATACTTCTCCTGCTAAGAAACTTCCCAACAGAGTTATGACAGCAATAAGTGGAATTTTCTCAATGTTTATGTCTGAAAAGTATAATACGGTTTTCGTGTGAAGAACCCAAAGCATAAAGTCCGTATACATATTCTTTTGTCTGAATCCACACACACACACACACAAGCTAAAGTTTTGAATATGGATTACAACAACCACCATTGGATTGTGGTGGTAGGCCAACCTCTTTGCATATGGTAATACTTTTGAGGTGGTAGATGCTCGCGTTGCCAACATTCACACGCAAGGGACAGTCGCAGTTAATTTATTCCCTCTGTTTCTATGAGTAGATATAGAGGATAACATTGCTAATAATGATCCGGTTTAGAAAAGGAAATAACTTGAACAGCACGTCGTACCATAATTGGAAAAGAGATTTACATATATCGTCCCTAGGATATCTTCGCTTAATTGTATTGCCAGATGCCCTATAATTGAAAGACGAGTAGGTGGCCATGACCCTATTCTCCATCCCTCTAATCTAGTCTCATACTCCCATTGTCTTTACTCACTGATCTTGAGAACGACACCGAGCAAGTGGGTCATTTTTTGTACTAAATATCTGTGCCTCTACCAAGCCCAAACAATCGTTTTTTGTACTAAATACTCCGGGACCACCTCCAGCTGTGGCGATCCGAGCGCCTTGAGTGAAGAGGAGAACAGTCTTGACGCCGTCTATCCCTCGGTTGTCGTCGCCTCCCCTGCTCTGTTTCATCCAATAAAAAGATGAAACCCAGAATCTGGAAGGCAATAAATAAGCCAACATCAGTTCCACTGCTAGCAGAAACCAGCTGGACCGCAACCCCACCATCTTCCCGTCTCTCCCCCCTCCCTCCATCCTTTCTCTTTTCCTCTCAGCTCTCTAGTCTCGCCTCAAAGATCTCTCCTTTGGTTTATTAGAAAACATGGTCATTTAACGAATTCACGGGGCAGAGATTAATTGCCTCATGATTTTGAAGTTGGTTGTTAAAAATTGCGCGAGTTACATGAGTGCCATTATATTGATTTTTAGAGCGCGCATTATGCATTTGATCCAGGAAATTAAATACAGTTAAATTTATGATTTTTACAGGCAACCTGCGTGGTATTGTGGCTATTGCCGTCGAGATCTGTCCTCCGACTCGGGCGCGGTCGATCTCCTGGTCTAGGCTTTCTCCTGGATGGACCTGCACAGAAGTCCTCGCGCGAGAGGCATTGGGGGTGGCCCTCTGCGAAAGACCCTCCGATGCTCAAGTCAGTGGGGATCGGTGATCAACAAAAAATGGAAAGAGGGATATCTCCGGGGAGTCTCTCCAGGGGTGGCCGATCGAGAGCTCCAGGGGAGCACCGACGAGCAGTGGAGGAGAGAGCGAGAGAGTGGGAGTGAGAGTGAGAGTGAGCCTGGGGCTGTTAGCGCATACCTGAGAAAATCTAGGGGTGTCTATTTATAGGCAATCATCTGGATCTTGAGCACCTTCTGGAAGGTTCGAAGGTTGTTAGGATACGGGAATAAATCGAATCAGGCCGTTGCAAGGCCGGTGGGATCCGTATCTTGTTCGTTGAGGGATCGACGGCTAGGAGAGCTCTTTGATGGCCTGAGATCTAATAGATGCGTAGGTCCTAGGTAGTTATATTAGGCCCTAGACCACTCTCCAACATGATTCTTTGTCTGGGATTCTGTTACGATAGGTCTAGGCTCTCCCGCGTCGGGTTCCACGGAGGTGAGTATCGAGTCATGGATCGCTTAGGGAGGCTGAGCTATAGAAGCTCGGGGGAAGCTGAGCTATATGAGCTCGGGGGAAGCCGAGCTATGGGAAGCTCGGGGAAGACGAGCTATAGGGAGCTCGGGGAAGCTGAGCTATAGGAAGCTCGTGGGAAGCCGAGCTATGGGAAGCTCGGGGAAGACGAGCTACAGGAAGCTGAAGCTCGCGGAAAGCCGAGCTATGGGAAGCTCGCGGGAAGCTGAGCTATGGGAAGCTTGAGGAAGAAGAGCTACAGGAAGCTCGGGGAAGCTGAGCTATGGAAAGCTCATGGGAAGCCGAGTTATGGAAGCTCGAGAAAAGCCGAGCCATGGGAGGCTCGGGGAAAACGAGCTGTGGGAAGCTCGGGGAAGCCGAGCCATGGGAGGCTCGAGGGAAGCCGAGCTATAGGAAGCTCTGGGAAGATGAGCTATAGGAAGCTCAGGGAAGCTGAGCCATGAGAGGCTCGAGGGAAGCCGAGCTATAGGTAGCTCGGTGAAAACCGAGCTATGGGGGCTCGGAGAGGCCGAGCTACAGCTAGCTCGGGGAAGGTTGAGTTATGGGTAGTTCGGAAAGGTCGGGCTATAGAAACCCGAAAAGAACGAGTCAGAGGTCGCATGGCCTGCCGGACCATATTAGTTTAGCTTGTTCCTTGAGGGCATATCGTAGCGGGCGGAGGGATGGGGCTGATCCTAGCCCCCTCGCATGATTATCAATGCAATAACGATTCTACCCCCCAACACATGCCCCCCACTTCCTAGTTCGAAGCGTAGGTTCAGGCGTAGGGAGTATAGGATTAAGTGGCGCGATCTGCATTTGGGGATGCGTATTTGATAGCCTGTGCAATGATGCCCTAATTAATGCTGTGGGGCCGTCTTGCCTTTCCGAGGTGGATCCGTCATTCCTTAGGGGCGAAGGTAACGGCTAGGGAAGCACCGCGTGGGAAATCTCGATTTTCATGGCGCTCGTAGTGGCTGTTCCGGACGCCTAGGTTGGGATGCCTCACTCTCACCCTGAGGCGGTTTCAATTGGAAAAATGGAGTCGTGGCAGCGCTATCCTTATTTATGGTGCCCCTTTCGTTCTCCTTTAAAGAACTTCGTCTTCCCATTTTCGCTGCGATCCTGCTCAGCATCTCTTGCATTCGAAGACATGGTGAGCCCAAGTGACCAAGCTTCGGAGGTGACCTTGGCGGATTTGGAACGGATGCACTGCTTGTACAAAATCCCCCAGGATGTCATCTTGTTGCTCCCGACGGTTGAGGATAGGGTGACATCCAGATTAGGGGATGGGGCGTTCTGTTATGAGGAAAGCTTGAGGGCAGGTCTTCGGTTCCCTCTTCATCCGTTGGTGCAGGAGGTGATGAAGTTCTACACTATATGCTTCACCATGGTGGCCCCCAACAGTTGGCGCAACCTCATCGGGTTTATCTCGTTGTGCAAACACCTCGGGGTGACCGCAACCCTTTCGCTATTCAGGGTGTGTTTCAATCTGGTCTTCGAGAAGGCCTTAGAATGGCCTTACATCGGTCCCCGGAGATCCTTTAAGATGATATCGGATAACCCATCGTCGATAAAGGAGTGGAAGTCGCAGTTCTTTGTAGTCGGGGGGAACATTGGTTTGGACTTTCCTCGGGTATGGGGGCAGTACGTGAAGGATCCAGAAGTACACCCGGAGTTAACTGATTCAGAGAAAAGGGATTTGATTGTGCTGCGCGGCAGCCAGGCGCTTCCAGCCAGCATCCTCCTATCGGAGGATGCTCTCTTTGCGGCCGGATTGAGCCCCGTCGATCCTCGCGGTGAGTATTACCCCATAGTTGATAGTTTAGCGTGGCTCCATCTTTGATTTCTGTGCAAACTAACGGGCGAATCATGTTGCCCCTACAGCCGAAAGGTCGGCGCTCACAGACCAGATGAGGGAGAAACTGGGGAAGCGCCGCAGGAGATCTGGCTCCAGCAGCAAGCATCGGTCCGAGAAGAGGTCTTGCCCTTCTAGCTCCCGCTCAAGGGGGATCGGTGGAGACGGTGATAGTCGGTGCTTGCCGTCGCCGCAGGCTGAAACTATCGAAGTTCTGACGACGCACGATCTTTCGGCGCCGGAGGAGGGTCTGTCTAGGGGCGAAGACGGGAAGTCGCGGGGGTTTCGGAGGAGACTCCTGAGGCTTCCTCCCCCCCCCGTTGTTGTTTTGTCCGATGATGGCGAAGGGGAAACACCGGTTGGCTTGGGGGCCCCCGCAGATGAGGCGGTTCGGTCTCCCTCATTGGAGGCCAGTGGCTCGGCAATGTTACAGGAGGAGGTGGGAGCGACCTCCGCTTCCATCGAGGCAGGGGAAGAGGTTGCGGCTGCTGAGGTTCGGCCTGGGTCACCGGTAGGAGAGCCAGCGGGCGACGAGGAGATGGCCGAACCTGCCGAACCAGCGACCGAAATTCGCGGGGGGCTTTCTGGTGAAGGGCCTTCCGCCGAGGCACAGGAGGCTCCGGGGGGAGCAGAAGTTCTTGAAGGGTCTGTTGTGGACAGGGGGATTCCTGAGGAGATAGAAGCAAAAGGAGAAGAAGAGGAAGAAGGAGGAGGGGAAGAAGGAGAAGGAGGGGAGCCGGCGAGCGAAGGAGATGCTTCGGCCGGGGCTCTCCTTGCCAGAGTCAAAACGTCCGAAGCCTCTCAATCGAGGGCCCTGGCGGCGGAAGCTGGCCTATCGAGAAGTTCATGGGTCACGGGTGTTCTGGATGGCTCCCTGGGAGCAGACTTTCACTCACGTGACCCGGAAGTGAGCACCAGGTTCTCTTCTCTGATGCGGTTCGTGTTTCAAGGGGAGGAGGGTTCCTCAACAGGAGGGGGTCATCCGGAAGACCTTGTCGAGATAGCCTTCCATCGCACCGGGGTGCCGAATGAGGCTTTTCTTCTCCCCGAAATCGACGACCTTGCTCTCACAAGGATCGCCACAGACTACGCGTCTCGGGTAAGTTGTCACACCGGAGTTGGGTCTTCAATCAGTTAGTTCGACTATGTCTTTTATGCGTGTCATCCTTTTTTGCAGAGTACCCTAATTATGAGGGCGCTGAAATGGCGCTTACATCTGGCCGTTGGAGCTTGGGCTCGGGCCCGCTACGAGGCTGATCACTTCAAGGAAAGGGCGGATTCTACTAACAAGCTCTCTCGAGCCCTGGTGGTCCTCCAAAGGGAGCTCGGGGAGGCTCGTAGGATTCTTGCGGTTGAGAGGGAGAGAGCCCCTTGACTCGCCGTACAGGTTGGTGAGCTCCAGCGGGAGCTTGGGGAGACCAACATGACTCTTGCGGTTGAGAGGGAAAGAGCCTCTCAACTCACCATATAGATTGGTGAGCTCCAAGGTTTTCGCGAGCAATCTGAGAAGGCTAGTCTGGAGCTTTCTTAGGCCAGGACGGAGCACGAGAGCAAGGTTAAATCCATCAACTATTCTTTGATAAGAGGTGGGACCAGCTGAAAGCCAGCCACAGCAAAGATAAAGCCAGCTGGAGCAAAAGGCTCGAGGAGGAAGAGCATAAATGCCGGCGGCAGCAGGACCACCTCACCCGCCTAAGCAAAGAGCTCGCCGATACAAAGGACCGGCTAAAGTGATCGGATGAACAAGCTGCCCGACTATCTGACGAGGTTGACTTTGCTCGTCAAGAAATTGGAGATACCCAGTCCTGGGTGGATGAGCTGAAAGAGAGCCTTCGCCAGAGCCAATCGGCTAGGTCTAGGGCTCTCAACAGGGTCCATGTGCTGGAGGGTGAGCTAGCCCGGCGGGAGGAGCAGGTAGGGCGCTATTAGTTTCACTCATTTTGATCTTTTGACTTTCGCTTTACTCGGCTTTTTGTCTGCAGTTGCACAGGGTGAGGTAGGAATTTCAGGGTCGGCTAGCGGCGTTCGAAGAGGAGGCAGCCTCGAGGCACCGAAGGATCTCCGAACTGGAGAGGCAATTAGCTAAGGCAAATGTGCGGGCCTCCTCGGCGGTAGAGGAGTACAAGAAATCCACCGAATTCACCGACGAATGCAGGGCGGCCTGCACCGATGCATTTCAGCTGGGCGAAGATGAGGCGCAGGCTAAGGTTGCCCAGGCTTATCCTGACCTGGACCTGTCGTGCCTGGAAGCTGAACATTATGATGCGTACACCCCGGGGGTCGAGGAGGACGAGTATGGAGAAATATCTGATGTCAACCTCGAAGCTATTCTGGGAGTCGATGCAACTACCGACGTATCCCATCGTGACACCTTCGAGAAGGGGGGGCCAAGCAATGCCCCTGCTGATGCGGCCGCAGGAGATGCTGGGATTGACCCCAAGTCCTGACCCTTTGGGGGACTATATGTGCTTTTACTTTCTTTTGTCTTGTAGTTCGACTAGAAATCAATAAATGGATCAGCCATTTTTCATTTGTTTGTCTTCCCTGGATGGTTTCTTGTCTCAAATTTTGGAGGAACATACTAGTAGAGGCCAAGGCATAGGGATTGTCTCGACGAAAAGGTCGGACGACAACGTAGCCTAGTAAAAAAGGAGGTTGAGAGACGATTTAATTTGGCTTAGGCCGAATGACACGGTGGTTCGACCAAGTCCGAAGAATGAGATAGCTTTTTTAGGGCCGAGGGATAAAGTAACTCGGCTAGGGTCGAGGAACAAAATGGCTCGGCTCGGACCGAGGGACAAAGTAACTCGGCTAGGGCCGAGGGAGGAAATGGCTCAGCTAGGGCCGAGGGACAAAGTAACTCGGTTAGGGCCGAGGGAGCTCGTTTTATCAGTGATCAAACTGAGATTGCATCCTTGATGAAAGGAGGGGAGTTCATCCCCGAACTGGGGGTTCGCTGAATCATCACTACCATCTCCTTATCCCTATTTATTGCCCCTACCAGTGTTTTGTCTTTTCCAAGGCTAGTCGACTTTCGTTCCACCGAAGTAGGCAGTACGGCCCTATGGCTAGCAAAAGGTTGCCTGGCAACTTCCGGCGAGCTTTTATTATGTCGACCTTTTCCAGCATAGGTCGCTTTGGCGTGCGATGTTAGTGCTCGTTTGCCATTGGGGGATGTCATTTTTGCAGGACGATCTCTTGGATATGCCAGTATCTGCAAGGTCGGCAGACAATTTTATGCATTAAAAGCTTGTGATCTGGGGTCAGAAGTAATCTTTTGGCATGTGTCACGGTTTGGGCGACGTGCCTGGTGCGCACTGGGGGGCGTTGTTTTCATTTTAGGAGGCCATGTGGTAGCGTAGGCTTGGCGTTTTAAGTCCCGGGGCTTTCTGATAGCTGTTCCCAGCTCACCTTTGCTTATAAAAAGGGGAAAGAGGGATGTGTTGGGCCATCCCGATATTTTCTTTCCTGTGAATCATGAAGATGCTCATGATGCTTGTTTCTCCATGGCTTATTGCGGGAGGACCGAGCTTGTCCCCTGGAAGTCGCCGCTATCCCCCGGATAGCTGGGGTGACGAAGGAGCCGCTGGGGGGGGTGGCTTGCCCTCAAGGAAGGACCTTCAGAGATCATATGGAGAGCGCACAGGAGGTCCGCAGGGATCGCACGGAGAGCGCACATATACGCTTTCCGTGTGTCCTTTGTGGTTCCCCCTTGGGGATGTATGGTAGGAAGTGTACGCGGGCTCCCCATGACTCGCGTGAACTTCTTCTCCCCTGGCCCAGATTCCTGGGCTCGTTCGCCTGGGGAATCTTTCGCCACATGGGGAGGGGGTGATGGTGTGCTGCCCGCAGGTACCTTGCCTTTGAGTTTGGGCAAGGTGGAGCGGTACATACCCGGTTTGGGGGAGCGCTCTGGCGCCAAGGCCTGCGATCTTCCTTCCTACTCGTCGGGGGGCCTCTCGGTTGGGTGGTTTGGGGTAATATCCCGTCCACTTTTTCTGATTATTCTGATATCCCGATTGGGTCGCCGAGATATCATTATTTACCGAAGCTGGTCGCAACAGTTGGTCCATGTCATTCGCCCATTATCGGCTCGGGCTGACCGTTCATGGTTTGTCTAATTTGTCGGTCCGAACACTGGAGCATCACAGTTGCCCGGATCTGCTTTGGAGTAGTTTGCCCGAGTTTTGTACCCATCTTTATTTTATGCATTCCAATGCTCTTGTAATGCCTCTCAGGCGGTTGTAATCAGTTTTGATGGCAATGAAATGAAGAAAGTTTTGTTCTCTTTCTCAATTTCTGTTTCTTTTGCGCCAAGGGTTGTTGTTGGCGATGAAACGAGGCATAAGGACATCTCGCTCATTTTTGGACGAGGATCCCGTGCTATTCGAGCCAGTCGGGGCTTGTAAGCCGCCCAAATCTGGACAAAAATTTGGAGACTGTTCGGCGGTAGAACATATTCTTTGACCCTGGCCGAAGCTCGGAGATTTATTACTCGACCTTATTGGGGTTTGAAGATTTGTAGCCCGGCCCTGTCGAGGTTCGGAGAATAGTTACTCGGCCTAGCCGAGGTTTGGAGAATGGTTACTCGGCCCAACCGAGGTTCGAAGATTTAGAGCTTGGAGAGATGACTTAGCCGCCACCGTGAGTCTTGATACATGGCCCCTGTGAGGCTCGGTGAGGAGTGTCAAGGCGGAATGGGTGGCGCATGGGTACGCCCATCATTTATGATTTGGCCACTCTCGAGGGAGTGAATTTATCGTCAGGTGCCGGCGCTTTTTCTTTTTCACATTTTTCCAAGGGCAGCTGATTTAAGAGAGCTTGGGGGAGCATTAAGGGTATTTACTGTGGGGGCCCGGCAGATCGGGAGGAACCCCGTTTCTAGAGAAGGAGGGGGGTTCCCGAACAGTTCGTCGACATTTATCGATTTTGCTCGGGAAGGGGCGTGGCCCTTCGGGTCCTATGGTCACCAATTAAAGCGGCGATACGTGGCGAATTCCCACGGGTCGGTATTTATGACCTGACTAATCGAGATACTCGCATGAGGAGTATAAATACGGATGAAAGGGGTGCTAGCATTCACCGTCCTTTTTGGTTTTACCTCTCAGCAGCTCCCGACATGGCTTTTCAAGGTGGAGAGCAATCGCCTGATAGATTAGGCGTAGTGATCAACGGCCCTAAGGGCTCCGAGGGGAGTCGCCCCACCGTCGTGGTCGATGGCCTGGCCCTGGCATCAGCCTTCGCAAGCCATGAGAGGCTTGAGAAGGTTGTTGAGGAGTATCTTGTCATCTCTGCGAGGGAGACTGAGGCCCTTCGCCGGGTCATGGATCAGCAGAAGGAGGAGATAGCATCCCTCCACCGATGAGTCGCCAAGCTGTCCCAGCATTTGGAAGACTCGGCTGCACCCAGGGGAAGGCATTAGGTCCCTGCAAGGGCCGCTTTCTTTTTGTTTTTTCTTCTTCTCTTTTTGTATTTACTTTTCCAATCAATGAAAAAGGCCTTTTTTGACAACCTCTTATTCTTTGAGATCGTCGTTTAGCTCAAAGAAGAACTGTTTGTTTCTGTTTGAATAGTTGGGGAGGCTGGGCGGCTTTATTGGTTTACGTGCTGAGTCATGGCTTCATTTGAGATAGGCATTTCGGGAGATAGGTTATAGGGGCATTGCCCAGGGATTTTTGTAGCAGGGGGGATTTCCCGACTTTGCCTGGGGTTCGCGGCCGGTCATGTAGGGCCTGCCGAACCTTTTAGGGGTTTGCTGGAGGCACATACTTTGTGTTCGTTAACGGTTTTGCACAGTGTGCTTTTTTCAAACTGGCTGAAGTTCTGGGGACTGTTTGGAAGTCCTTCGGCTTTAATCGGGGCCCGCGTGCTTTGGTTTTTTACCAAGACTTTAGTTCAAAGAGTCATTGCTCGGCTCTACCGAAGTTCGGAGAGTAGTTGCTTGGCCCAGCTGAGGTTTGGAGAGTAGTTGCTCGGCCCAGCCGAGGATCGGAGATTAGTTGCTCGGCCCAGCCGAGGTTCGGAGATTAGTTGCTCGGCCCAACCGAGGTTCGGAGAGTAGTTGCTCATCCCAACCGAGGTTCGGAGCCCAGCCGAGGTTCGGAGAGTAGTTGCTCGACCCAGCCGAGGTTCGGAGAGTAGTTGCTCAGCCCAGCCAAGGTTCGGAGATTAGTTGCTCGGCCCAGTCGAGGTTCGAAGAACTTTCCTGCTTGAACAGGTAACTCGGTCGTGCCGAGGATTAGTGAGCAGCATCTGTTTCTTTTCACGATTTTTGGTGATGTAAGTCGTGGTGATTTATGTCATGAATTATAAAACATTGTGTCGACAAAAATTCATGGGAGCGGGCATGTAGAGGGCGTACCCTACTGGTAGTACTTGTAGAGATTGTCTGAATTCCATGTCCGAGGGATAGATCTTCCGCTTAGATCTTGCAGCTTGTAGGTCCCCGGTCCAACAATCTTTGCCACTTGGTAGGGGCCTTCCCAGTTCGGTGCCAGCTTTCCTTGCTCCAGCGGTTTGGAGACAGATGCTTTCCGGAGAATGAGGTCGCTAGGCAAGAAAGCTTTCCCTTTGACTTTGGAGGCATGGTAGCGGGCCACCCTCTGCTGATAGGTAGCTACTCTGATTCGAGCTTTCTCTCTAACCTCCTCTATCATGTCGAGGTTGGTGCGGAGCTGCTCCTCGTTGGCTTCCTCTGAGTAGCTTTCCACTCGCAGAGAAGGGAGACCTATCTCCACTGGGATAACAGCCTCTGTGCCGAAGGCCATCCGGAATGGGGTTTCGCCTGTGGGTACTCTTGGGGTGGTGCGGTAGGCCCACAAGACATGATGCAACTCGTCTGCCCACCTGCCTCGGGCCCTGGAGAGCCGAGCTTTGATCCCTTGAAGCAAAGTCCGGTTTGTTACTTCAGCTGCTCCGTTGGTTTGCGGATGCCCGACCGAGGTAAGGTGGTGACGGATCCCATGCTCTTTGCAGAACTGGCGGAACTTTGGATTGTCGAATTACCTGCCGTTGTCAGTGATTATAGTGTGCGGGAGGTCGAAACGGCAGATGATGGACTTCCATACGAAATCCTTGGCCCGTGGTTCGGTTATTTGTGCAACCGCCTCTGCCTCAACCCATTTAGTGAAATAATCGATGGCAACGAATAGAAACTTCCGCTGTCCCGTGGTGAGTGGAAACGGGCCGAGGATGTCCATCCCCCACTTGGCAAAGGGCCAAGCGGAGGATACGGGAACTAGGTTAGCGGAGGGGAGCCTCTGAATGCTTGAGTGCCTCTGGCATGGGTCGCAAGTTTGGACAAGGTCGTCTGCATCCTTTTGCATGGTCGGCCAATAGTAGCCTTGACGTAGCACCTTGTGACATAGGGACCGGCTTCCCAGATGGTTGCCGCAAATCCCCTCATGCATTTCGTGGAGGGCATAATCTACTTCAGACGGACGAAGACATATGAGCAATGGCATGGAGAAGGACCGTTTGTAGAGCTGATCGTCGATCAACACACAATGGGTGGCCTGCAGCTTTAGCCTTCTCGCTTCTCTTCGGTCGGATGGAAGGGACCCTTCTTTGAGGTACCTCAGAATGGGGTCGAACCATGATGGCTCGGCCTCAACTTGCATTACTCGGTCGGCTTCCGTGATACTGGGTCTCTCCAAGGTCTCCAGGTGAAATTTTTGTTCGGCGTCCATTGACTCCGCGGTTGCCAGCCAAGACAGTAGGTCGGCACGTGCATTCTCAGATCTGGGAATCTGAATAATCTCAAATTCGAGAAAATGGGAGAGTAGGCTCTGCACCTCTTGGAGATATCGGATCATGTTTGGTTCCCGAGCTTCAAACTCCCCTCGTACATGACCTGCCACTAGTTGGGAGTCAGTGAAGGCATTAAGTTTCTCTACCTTAAGGCTACGGGCGATTCGGAGACCAGCCAGTAAGGCTTCATACTCAGCTTCGTTGTTGGAGGCTGGAAAGGAGAAGCGGATGCCATATTCAAAGGTCACTCCCTCCGGATTGGTGAGAACCAAGCCCGCATCGGAGCGATGAGCGTTGGATGACCTGTCGACATGGAGGAGCCACCGGGTGCTAGTTTTTGGTTCTTCGGGGGAGTCGGGGGTGGAGCCGTCCTCTGGGATGGTACACTCGAGGAGGAAATCAGCTAACACCTGAGCTTTGATGGCTGGGCAAGGCTAAAAATAGATATCATGCTCGCTCAGCTCGATGGCCCACTTAGTCATTCTCCCTGATGTCTCCGAGCGGTGGACCACCGCCTTGATGGGTTGGTCAGTCAGGACTGTCACAGAATGCGCCTGGAAGTATGGCCGCAGCTTCTGAACTAAGGTGATCAAGGCCAACACCATCTTTTCAATTCGACTATATCTTGTCTCTGCGTCGCAGAGTAGCCTGCTGACATAATAAATCGGCTTCTGGACCTTGTTTTCTTCCCTGACTAGCACCGAGCAAACGGCACCTTCTGAAATAGCCAGATATAGGAATAGTGTCTCATCAGGATTTGGACTACTGAGGAGTGGGGGAGAGCCGAGGTACTTCTTGAGATCTTGGAATAATTTTTGGCACTCGGGGGTCCACTGGAAGTTCTTAGCCGACCGGAGGGTTTTGAAGAAGGGGAGGCATCTTTCGGCCGAGCGCGCCACGAAGCGGTTGAGAGCCGCTATCCTCCCGGTTAGGCACTGGACTTCTTTATAGATGCCGGAGGCGCCATCTGTTGAAGATCTTAAATCTTTCGGGGGTTAGCTTCAATACCTCGCTGGGAGACCATGAAGCCGAGAAACTTCTCGGAGTTAACGCCGAAGGCGCACTTAGTCGGATTGAGCTTCATCTGATACTTACGGAGTGTTGCAAAGCTCTCCGAGAGGTTCTCGACGTGCTGTGATGCTTCTTTGCTTTTGACCAGCATGTCGTCGACATACACCTCCATGTTCCGACCGATTTGGTCCTTGAATACTTTGTTGACCAGCCTTTGGTAGGTGGCTCCTACATTTTTAAGACCAAAAGGCATAACACGGTAACAGTAAGTACCTCGGTCGGTTATGAAGGCGATCTTTTCTTCATCTTCGGGGGCCATCCAAATCTGGTTGTAGCCGGAGTATGCGTCCATGAATGTCAGCATTTGATGACCCGAGGTGGCGTCCAAAAGTTGATCAATCCAGGGGAGAGGGAAGCTGTCCTTCGGGCATGCTTTGTTGAGGTCGGTGAAGTCGATGCAAATCCGCCACTTGCCGTTCGACTTCTTTACCATAACGACATTCGATAGCAAGTTTGGGTAATTTACCTCCTGGACGAAGTTTGCCTTGATGAGTTTATCAACCTCCTCTTCAATAGCCCTCTGCCGCTCTGGGGCAAAGCTCCTCTTCTTCTGTTTGACGGGCCGGTACATCTCATCCACGTTAAGGCGATGGACGAGGACCTCAGGACTGATTCCCAACATGTCAGAGGCAGACCAAGCTAAAACATCGGCGTTACTCCGGAGGAAGTTGATCAGCTCCTGCCGAGGTTCGCCTTTCAGCAGTGACCCAATCTTTATGGTTCGATCGGGACGAGCCTCGTCCAGCAGCACTTCTTCTAGTTCCTTGGCTGGCTCTCCCCGCTGTTCGGTGAAATCCTCCTGAGCGTCCAGCCCATTAACCTTCGACATTCTAGACTGTAGGCTGGTGACGAAGTACTGTCGAGCCATGGTTTGGCTCCCTTGGACAACTCCAACTCCCTGCCTAGTGGGGAATTTCATAGACAGGTGTGGGATGGAGACAACCGCCTTGAGGGATATCAGGCCAGGTCTACCAAATATTGCGTTGTAGGGTGACCTGAGTTTAGTTACTCGAAAGTCCGTGTAAACAGTGGCCACAAGGGGCCAAGTTCCCGCGCGAACCGTTAAGGTTACGACCCCTTCCGGGATGACGACGTCGCCTATGAATCCCATTAGGGTGGAATCCACGGCTCGAAGGTTTTCCATGAGCAGTCTCATCTTGGCAAACACATCGAGGTACAAAACATTCACAGAACTTCCACTATCAACGAGGATCCGGCTTACATCATAGTCATTTAAATTGAGGGATACAACTAGTGCATCATCATGGGGAAACTGTATCCCTCGAAGATCATCGTCGGAGAAGGAGAGCTCGCCCATCCGTGCTTTCTTTGGCGCTGATCCTTCGTCATCATTTCTGGACCTCGAGCCACCGGCCTCCTCAATCATGTTGATGTGGCCGATCACATGCGGATTTGGTGGAGGAGGAGGTTGTTGAAGCTCGGATTGGCGATCTCCCCCTTGCCCTGGCTCGGGTGCCCTCCTGAACTGGTTCAGTCGGCCCCATTGAATCAACCTCTCAATCTCATTTTTCAGCTGCCAGCATTCCTCAGTGTCATGGCCGTGCTCCCGATGGTAGCGGTAGTATTTGGCAGGGTCCCTCCGGGTTGGGTTCCCTCGGAGAGGAGCTAGCAAGGGGAGCTGGCGCTCTATCTCCATAAGAATTTGCGCCATGGGTACAGTGAGCGGAGTGTACCGGTCGAATCGCTTGGGCGAGCTCCGGGAGCGATTTCTCGACGACAGTGGGGGAGCTCTTTGGCGACAAGGTGGACTTGGCCGACGGACGGGTCGGTGCCTGTCAGGACCTTTGGGTTCTTTCTTCTTCGCCAGCTCAGCGCGGGCGACTCTTCGCGATTCTTTGACCCTGGCGTATTTGTCTGCCAGGGCCATCATATCGGAGAGGTTTGGGGGGTAGTTGACTTCCATCGCCAGGTAGAAGTCGCTCTCCTTCGAAACTTCCCCCGCCAAGGCGGACATAGCCACCTCATGATTAAGGTGGTCCACCTCTAGCATGGCCTTGTTGAAGCGGCCAAGGTAGTTTCTTAAGGACTCCCCCTCTCTCTGCTTAACTTCGGAGAGGGAGTCGGATCTCTGCCGGTGACGGCGGCTACTGACAAACTGGCCAATAAAAAGATGGCTCAGCTCGTCGAATGAATCAACGGAACCTGGTTTCAAGGTGTTGAACCAGGTTCGGGCAGATCCTCTAAGGGTGGAGGGGAAGGCGCGGCAGAGGATTGCGTCGGATACTCCATGGAACATCATTATTGACCGGAAGCTGCTGAGATGATCATTCGAGTCAGAAGAGCCATGGTAGGGCTCGACGGCGGGTAGTTTGACATGGGAGGGAATCACTTCCTCCATGATCCCTTTGGAGAAAGGGATGCCCTGCTCCGCCTTGGGCTGAGGCGGATGGGCCTGCTTGGCGGCATCCAGTTCCTGATGCATCTCCCGGATTTGTTGATGGATCTTCTCTTCAGAAGTAAGAGGAGGAGCTAGGCGGGGAGAGCGCAGGGATGGCATTGAATCATGGTGGGAGGACACCGGGGAGAGGGTCCGGGCTCATCGAGATCTGGGAGGATCCCTGTTACAGCCGCCTCGCGGGACCGGTTTGTCCCTATTGGGTCGGTGTGGGGGGTCCATGGCTTCATGTGGACCAGAGGACGATGTGGCCGGAGAGGAAAGAGCTGCGGCCTCCCCATGAAGGTGTGGAGCAGGGGCAGCTGCAAACGCTCTTGAACCAGGTGGGTCAGGGCTTGGACCTGCTGGACCAGCGTGGCAAACAGGTTCTGGGTCTCCGGGATGGCCGGTGGTGATGGGGTCTCAACTGGTGGAGGCTACGGCGCCGTGTTGCCTGTCAGATCAGGTCTTTGAGCGACGACCTGGTCCTGGGCTTCAGAGGTTGCTCTTCTCCGATTAGCCATTGGAGAGGTTCTACTCCAGATCGAGATCCTTGTCTCCTTTCTTCAAGTTTTAACAGGACTTGAGGCCCTTCCTTTAGTGCCAATCTGTTGCCGCCGGGATCTGTCCTCCGACTCGGGCGCAGTCGATCTCCTGGTCTGGGCTTCCTCCTGGGCGGACCTGCACAAAAGTCCTCGCGCGAGAGGCGTTGGGGGTGGCCCTCCACGGAAGACCCTCTGATGCTCAAGTCAGTGGGGATCGGTGATCAATAGAAAATGGGAAGAGGGATTTCTCCGGGGAGTCTCTCCAGGGGTGGCCAATCGGGAGCTCTAGGGGAGCGCCGACGAGCACTGAAGGAGAGAGCGAGAGTGGGAGTGAGAGTGAGAGTGAGCCAGAGGCTGTTAGCGCATACCTGAGAGAATCTGGGGGTGTCATATTTATAGGCAATCACTTGGATCTTGAGCGCCTTTTGGAAGGTTCGAAGGTTGTTAGGATACGGGAATGAATCGAATCAGGCCGTTGCAAGGCCGGTGGGATCCGTATCTTGTTCGTTGAGGGATCGACGGCTAGGAGAGCTCTTTGATGGCCTGAGATCTGATAGATGCGTAGGTCCCAGGTAGTTATATTAGGCTCTAGACCACTCTCCAACATGATTCTTTGTCTGGGATTATGTTACGATAGGTCTAGGCTCTCCCGCGTTGAGTTTCACGAAGGTGAGTATCGAGTCATGGATCGCTCAGGGAGGCCGAGCTATAGAAGCTCGGGGGAAGCCGAGCTATATGAGCTCGGGGAGGCCGAGCTATGGGAAGCTCGGGGGAAGCCGAGCTATGGGAAGCTCGGGGAAGACGAGCTATAGGGAGCTCGGGAAAGCCGAGCTATGGGAAGCTCGTGGGAAGCCGAGCTATGGGAAGCTCATAGAAGACGAGCTACAGGAAGCTCGGGGAAGACGAGCTACAGGAAGCTCGGGGAAGACGAGCTATGGGAAGCTCGTGGGAAGCCGAGCTATGGAAGCTCGGGGAAAGCCGAGCCATGGGAGGCTCGGGGAAGACGAGCTATAGGATGCTCGGGGAAGCCGAGCCATGGGAGGCTCGGGGGAAGCCGAGCTATAGGTAGCTCGGAGAAAACCGAGCTATGGGGGCTCGGAGAGGCCGAGCTACAGCTAGCTCGGGGATGGTTGAGTTATGGGTAGTTCGGAAAGGTCGGGCTATGGAAACTCGGAAAGAATGAGTCAGAGGTCGCATGGCCTGCCGGACCATATTAGTTTAGCTTGTTCCTCGGGAGCATATCGTAGCGGGCGGAGGGATGGGGCTGATCCTAGCCCCCTCGCATGATTATCAAACAATGATGATTCTACCCCCCAACAGTGGCCATGCAAAATTGTGGATCGTTTAAGTGTGCGTTTTGCTTGTGTCTACCTTTATAAAATAAACATTAATTAGTTCGAATGCATTAATCTTTTTATTGGTGGATTTTTCTTGCTGCTTTTTTTTTTTTTGAGCCGCTTGCCTTTTGCTTTGCTTGATTTTGTCATCGTAACTACTCCAGAAAAAACAAAGCGAATGAATGGAGTAAATGCAGGCAAATTAACGAAGCAGCCTTGCTCCTTTTTATCTCTTTTTTTTTACATTAATGAGATTAATTATCTTGTTTCACCCTTCATTTATAGATATAATTAAACATAGTTAATTAAAAAACTTTTACATCTTTGAAATTTGCAAACTGAACTTTATAAGGTCTTGGATTGATATTATAAATTAAAATACTATTCTTTTGAGATGAGCAATAAAAAATGACTACACGTTTTTATCTTAAAAATGCATCCATGTTGATGATACATGCAAAAGTTATAATATTTTCAAAATTATCTTAAATAAATAAAAAAAATTTAAGTGCTTATAGCTTAAGTTTATCGGCTATTAATTAACTTTTAAATTTTTGGGATCATATAATTTTGTTTTCTAATAAGTTAATTGAATTAATAGGTGCAGACTTGTTGCAAAAATATTACAAATTAATGCATCATAAAAAATATTACAAATTAATGTCGGTTTGTTCACCAATTATAAATAAAAGGGTTTTCTTTTTCCTTGAAAATAGAATCTTTTCATAAGTTTTCTAGTCAAAGTTTTGGGCTTCGTTGTATGCCGAGGATGAATTACCTAGTACTCAATTTGTTGACGCTCGATCACTAGAATCGATCGTCGGGGAACGTCGTTTGCTGGTGCAGCTTTCTTTGGGACGGATGGCCTGCAAGAAATCCCGGGGCCAGAGGTTGCTCCGGCGAGGACCCTCCGATGGTCAAGTTAGCAACCGAGGTCACAGCCGAGAGAGCTTGAAGAAGCTTTGGAAAAAAAAGAAGGTTTCGAGTATCGGAGGATTTTCTTAGGTTAGAGAGTGTGTAAGTGTGGACGTACCATTTATTTTGGATTCTCTTACCCTTTTATAGACCTTTGGTACCCGTCTGGGGATCAGTCACATGGATTTCAGTGAAGAGGAATATCTGCTAAACTCATGGTGATTACGTGAATAATATATGATTGGTGGGCCTGATCCTATCGAGCACATGGGTCTGACAGTTGATGGGCCTGGTCCCATCAACTGCGTAGGTCAGACGATAGGTGGGCCTGACTCTGTCGGGCTGCGCAGGCCAAGCGGTAGGTGGGTTTGATCGTGTCAGGCGATGCAAGCCAAGCGGTAGGTGAGCCTGACCTTATCAGGCGACCGACTTGAAGAAGGCGGGACCGCTGGGACCGACTTGAAGAAGGTGGGGCCGCTGAGGCCGACTTGGAGAAGGCGGGGCCGTTGGGGTCGACTTAGAGAAGTGCGGCCACCTGCTTCTGCCTACGCCATAAGTTATCTTCGTCGTTAACATCCAAGTGGCACCATCGGCCACATAAGATGCCCCTCCCGCTCATGAGCTTGAGAGGCCATGCGTCAGCTGACCCTTGGACGAAAGGAGCGCAACAATTTATAATAACCACTAGCTTTCATGCGCCTTTAATTGTCGAAGGTGTGGTGCATCCTCCCGAGGCTATGTCGCTTCGAAATCCTTCCGTAATCAAGTGAAAATGCAAAAGATGACGTCAGCACCAGGCGCACCTAGAGAAGATCTCTCGAAGAGTGGGAAAAAGCAGGTGCCATCATTTCTCCACTGCTCCCCACGTCTTATCATTGGCCGCAAATCCTGCTCCTTGGGCAGAACCGAGGCATCGTATCCCGGGCGCTGGCGGGATCATCGATAGCTGGATGTCCCATGCAATAGTAGAAGGCCGTGTGGCACTACCTTGGGCGTGGCAATTCAAAAAGGCAGTATAAAATTGCCACTCACGCCTGAGGGCAACCTTTATGCTATCATCGTCTTCTTTGTTATCTTCTTCCTCCTGAGCCCTGAACCTTAAGAGTCTGAAATTTCCATTCTCTTTCCCCGACATCAAGTCAGTCTCCTTTTGCTTCATTCTGCTTTTTGTCCTCATCCTCTTGAGCCCATGGACCATAGCGCCATTAGAGAGGATAAGAGGCATGTCGTGAGCTCCTCTCGAACCTCGAAAGAGGAGGAGGAAGAGGTTCCCCTGGTGCACCGAAGGCGTCAACTGGTCGGGGGTATCACCATCCGCGACTGCTCGACGATGGATGCCCAACCGCCACCTCGAGTGTCTTCCCCTAGGGCACCTTCATCTAGGATAGCCCTAGTTAGGGTAGCTCCGTCGTCCTTAGCCCATCCGGCCCCTCCTCCGATGGCCATGTTTGATTTGGCAGAGCTGGGGGGGTGGCTTCCACCATGACCCATGAGGAAGTGGAAGACCTTAGGAGTAGGTATAGGGTCACTAGCTTCATTTGCCTATCCGCGCCTGGACTCAAGGACAGGGTGACCTCCGATCGATCCGGTCGGATAGCTCTATACGAGGAGTTCTTCAGGAGCGGGCTTCATCTTCTTTTTCACTCCTTTATTTTGAACTTATTAGATAGGTATAGATTGGTCCCAGTGCAGTTGACTCTGAACTCGATTCGGATCATCTATGCCTTCGTTGTTCTCTGTTTCTTCTAGGGCTCGGAAGCTAGGATCTCTGTGTTCCGGGCCCTTTATAAGCTCCGCCACCATGGCGAAGATGGGTGGTGGATTTTTACTTTTAGGCTGGGTCGGACTTTGCCACTTCACCTCTCCTCCAAAGTCAAGGGATGAAAATCCCGTTTCTTGTTTGCCCACGTGGAAGGAGTGAGGGCGGATTGAAGAGAACCTAACGTCGGCCTCAATATAATTTCTGCTGTATATGAGAGGGATCGGGAGCTCTTTGACCGTCTGATGTCCTCCAAAATTGATGCCCGGCAACCCGTGGCTTCCGGCGGCGGCGCCGGGTTTGTCACCGGCGATGCCATGGCTCGCCCACTCCCTCTCGACAGCGAGGAGGAGACCCAGGCGAAGTCCTCCCCCTTCCGCCCCTCCAAGCGCCCTTACCGGTACCTCTCCTCGTCCTCCTCCGGCGCTCGCTGCCAGCAGCAGTCCCCATCATCTCCCGCCTGGTCTTCATGAACCCAAACGACACTACCCATGGAGCCTTCTCGGAGTTTGACAAGGTGGCGAGGGATGCATGGGAGTTTGGAAGGACGCTCTTTGAGGAGCTGAAATTTGCCCCGCCATCAGCGGCGGCCCTTGAGGCGACTCGGTCGGAGGAGAGGTGCCCCCATTCGATCATGCTATCAAGGACGGAGTTCCGCGCTATGTTGCTTCATGAAATGCTGTCAAGCGGCTGCTGGTATCGGCATCCTCATCGATCGCCGACCGCTAGAAACTATCTTCACGTGAAAAGCTGCTTCGTGGAAACCAAAGCCGACCACTGGAAACTATCTTCACGTGAATCAAAAACTTCTCTATAATCGAAAACTTATATGTGGATGGAAACATTAAATCCAGTCTCTCTCCTATTTTGTTATATACAAATAGTATTTTTTAATTTAATGATTATTAAATTTAAATATTATTATTTGTTGAGGGGTAAGATTGCCATTGCGTTGATAACCGTGCGAAGGGGCTAAGATCAGCCCCCTCCCCCACCTGCTGCACTACGTCCATAAAGAACGAGCTAACTAGTATGGTCCGGTGGGTCGAGCAACCCATAGCTCGGTTCCCCCGAGCAACCCATAGCTCGGTTTACCCGAGCCATCCATAGCTCGGCTTCCCCGAGCAACCTATAGCTCGGTTCCCCTGAGCAACCCATAGCTCGGTTCCCCTGAGCAACCCATAGCTTGGTTTCCCCAGGCCATCTATATCTCGGCTTCCCCGAGCAACCCATAGCTCATTTTCCCCGGGCCATCCATAGCTCGGCTTCTCCGAGCAACCCATAGCTCGGTTTCCCCGGGCCATCTATAGCTCGGTCCCCCGAGCAATCTATAGCTCGGTCCCCCTGAGCAACCTGTAGCTCGGCTTCTTCGAGCAACCCATAGCTCGGCTTCTCCGAGCAACCCATAGCTCGGTTCCCCCGAGCAACCCATAGCTCGGCTTCCCCGAGCAATCCATAGCTCGGTCCCCCCGAGCAACCTGTAGCTCGGCTCCCCCGAGCAACCCATAGCTCGGTTCCCCCGAGTAACCCATGATATGGTCAAGAAACAAAATACGGGTCGAGACATGGTCGGTCCGCGGGGAATACGTTGGAACCCTCGGCACAGGACCTTGGTCAAGAGTGGCCCCCAGGTCCTGGATGGCCCCCAAGTCCTGGACGGTCTCCAGGGTCTGGGCAGCTTCCTGGTCCTGGGCGGTCCCAGGTCCTGGGCAGCCCCCAGGGTCTGGGCGGCCCCTAAGTCCTGGATGGCCCCCAAGCTCTGGGCAGTCCCCGAGTTCTGGGCGGCCTCCAGGGTCTGGGCGGCCTCCCGATCCTGGGCGGCCCCCAGGTCCTGGGCGGCCTCTAAGTCCTGGACGGCCCCCAAGCTCTGGGCAGTCCCCGAGTTATGGGCGGCCTCCAGGGTCTGGGTAGCCTCCCGGTCCTGGGTGGCCCCCAAGTCCTGGGCGGTCCCCAGGTCCTGGGCGGCCCCCAGGGTCTAGGCGGCCCAAAGTCCTGGATGGCTCCCAAGCTCTGGGCGGTCCCCGAGTTCTGAGTGGCCTCCAGGGTCTGGGCGACCTCTCGGTTCTGGGCAGCCCCCAGGTCCTGGACGGCCCCCGAGCTCTGGGCGGTCCCCGAGTTCTGAGCGGCATCTAGGGTCCGGGTAGCCTCTCGGTTCTGGGCGGCCCCCAGGTCCTAGATGGCCCCCGAGCTCTGGGCGGTCCCCTAGTTCTGAGCGGCCTCCAGGGTCTGGGCGGCCTCTCGATTCTGGGCGGCCCCCAGGTCCTGGATGGCCCCCGAGCTCTAGGCGGTCCCCGAGTTCTGAGCGGCCTCCAGGGTCTGGGCGGCCTCTCGGTTCTGGGCATCCCCCAGGTCCTGGATAGCCCCCAAGCTCTGGGCAGCCTCCAGGGTTTGGGCGGCCTCTCGGTTCTGGGCAGCCCCCAGGTCCTGGACGGCCCCCAAGCTTTGGGCAGTCCCTGAGTTCTGGATGGCCTCCCGGTCAAGGGTGGCCCCCCAGGTCCTGAGCAACCTCCCGGTCTTGGACGGCCCCCTGCTTTGGGCTATATGCCCCGACCTCTCAAAACTATTTCCATATCAGGAGCACTTAACGCTACAAGCTGTCGTGTCTGGAACAGAGCCCAAGAATTATCAAACATCATAGCGCTTTAAATGGCTTGGATAAGACAAATGCCAGAACATCACCATTTATCGAAAAGCTCAAATAAAGGAGATACTGAGCACCTATTTTAGAGCCAGATAACTTTCCACTAACTCTGACATTCCCTTGGGAAGATCGAAACCCATCATGGCGATCCTTGACTTCCAGGGCAAGTCCCTTAATGCCTCTGGTGTTGATTAACAGTAAACCATCATGTGGCAAGCCCTCGCTATGGCTAACCACTAATCTTATACACTAATCTTACACATTAATCTCATTCGATAAGAAAAAGCAAAAGAAAGGAAATATGACTTGAAGCTGACGGCATGATGATGAAAGCCAGGGAGCGATTTTTTCTTCGAAAATTCAAGGAGTATAAAAGGGGCTGGAATCCAGGGAGGAAGGGGGATTTTTCATTCTTCCTTCAGCCGAAGATCTTGCACAAAGAAAATTTTTCTATCTTTCTGGTGATCAAGCATCAACAGATTGGCGCACCAGGTAGGGGGCGAACCTTTGACTCCTTCAGATAGCTCTGATCTTCCCAGCATGAAGACTAGATCTCTGGAGGAAGACCTTTCCCAGGGATCTAGGGGGCATCTCTCATCTCCTGATCGGATTGAGGGAACCCCTGACCCAACCGAGCTGGTCCAGCCAAGCCCTCCTGCTGCTTCCTTACCACCACCGGTATCAGCTACTCCCCAAGACCAGTTGGCCACCCTCACACAGCAAGTTCAAACCCTTGTTGGGATGGACTAGCAACTGCAGGAGCAACATTCCAGAGGGGCTAGACGGCGGTTCGAGACACCTTTGCATTCTAGATCGGCCACCCCTATTAGCCGGCAGTCTACCCGGGGAAGATCCCCTCCTACAAGGCCTCTCCACCCCTACGCCTCGGCGGCGTTTCATTCTCAAGGCTCCCGGGGTGGATCGCGCTCCCTTACCCGTTCCTCGGGTAGTCCACCTGCCAGGTGGCGACGGGGTAAGGAGCCACAAGTGGAGCACCGCTACTGGTGTCACCGGTCTTCATCTTCTTCCCTTGAGCTAGCTGGAGGAAAGATGGCTGATCAGATGGAGAGGCATCTCGATGAACAAGACCGGAGATTGGAAGAACTTAGCCAAAGAATTAACAATCACCCGGGGTTGGATTACGACACCCGTCCTCCTCTTACTCGGCGAATTATGGAGGAACCTATTCCTGGGAGGTTTCGTTTCCCTCAACTTGACCCTTATGATGGCACCACCGACCCTCTGGATCATCTGGAAAGTTATAAGGCTATTATGCATGTTCAAGGGGCGACTGATGCCCTTTTATGTATTGCTTTTCCAGCTATACTCCGAAAGGCCGCTCGTGCCTGGTATTCTCGTCTGCCTGCGCGCAGCAATGACTCCTTCCGACAACTGTAAAGATCTTTCCTAGCCCATTTTGATGCTTGTCAGAAGATTCCTCGAGTGGCAGACAGCTTGTTCTCCGTGCAGCAACAAGATGGAGAATCTCTGAAGGACTTTATAACCCGATTCAAGGTGGCGGCTCTGGAAGTCTATCACCTCGACGATGCTATGGCTACTCTGGCTTTGAAGTGGGGGCTCCGTCCCTCCCGTTTCACCTACTCTTTGGACAAAAGGCCTCCCTGCTCTTATGCTGACCTCTTGAGTCGTGCACAGAAGTACATCCGTGCCGACGAGGCCGATTCGTCGAGAAGGGGCATCGAAGGAAGGATGGGAAGAGGCCAGCTTGCCCGGAGTCAAGCGGGCCCTCTCCCAAGAAGTTTGAACCCTCGCGCTGACCAACTGACCGCCGCAAGAGCTTGGGCCCCAGAGAAGATCATCTTACACCTCTCCTTGCACCTTGGGCCCATATCCTCATGGAGATTGAAAATGAGCCTTATCTACGGCGTCCACCTCCCTTGAAGAAAGGTGCTGTACGTGATAGAAGCTGCTACTGCCATTTCCATAGAGATTACAGCCACGACACTGAGGAGTGCCGCAATCTGAAGTAGGCCATTGAAGAGCTTATACAAAGGGGATATATGGGGCAGTACATCCATAAGAAGGAGACTCCGCTTGTACCATCTTTGATGGGCCCTCCTCCGCCTCAGGCCAACATCGATAATGCCCCTACGGAGCGAATGGTGGGAATGATTGCCCATGGAGGAGCATCGCTTCATAAGAGGCTGAGAGGAGAGGGAGAGTTAGAAAATGTAACCCCTTCTAGGGGAGATATAACTGGTGGAAGTATTGTAAAAGATGATAGCGTCATCGTCTCTATAACGGTCACTAAGCATCCTGTAAGAAGGATTCTAATAGATAGCGGGAGCTCCGCCAACGTGCTTACTTATGATGCATTTCTTTGAATGGGTTTATCTCTCGACTCTCTTCGACCTGTGGCTGCTCCTTTGGTTGGCTTCACAGGAGATTCCATACAGGTGGAGGGCAAAATCACCCTACCTGCTATGGCAGGGTCGCCGCCACGTCAGAGCACGGTGATGCTGGACTTCTTGGTAGCCCGGGTGCCCCTGACATACAAATTCTTGGCCTTCCTGGATTAAATATGCTAGATGCGGTTATATCTACTAAACATCTACTGGTGCAATTCCGTACCAACCAAGGAATTAGCGAGATGCGTGGGGAGGTAGACTCAGTCAGACCCTGTTATCATCTAGCTCCCAGTCCTCAGATGGTTGTGGTTCCCCCGGCTACCGAGTCATTCGACCCCAGGGAGACCGAGCGGAGGGGGGAACCGGCAGAGCGTTTGGTGTCTTGCCCCGTAGGGGGCGACCCAGGCAAGATTGTGCAAATCGACGAACTCCTCTCTCCTGAAGCCCAGAGTCAGCTCCTAACCTTCTTGTAGGAGAATGCAGATATCTTTGCTTGAAAGTGACAGACATGGTTGGGATTCCCCCGGAGGTGATCACTCACCGGCTTAATATCAACCCAGAATGCCGGCCGGTCCGTCAGAAAAAAAGGAGTTTTGCTCCTGAGCGGCAGAGAACTATAGATGAAGAAGTGGACAAATTGCTTATGGCCGGCCATATTCGAGAGGCACAATACCCTGACTGGCTAGCTAATGTGGTCATGGTCCGAAAGACCAGTGGGGGATGGAGAATCTGCATTGACTATACTGATCTTAACAAAGCCTGTCCTAAAGACAGTTTTCCATTGCCGCGGATCGACCAGTTGGTGGATTCTACTTCCGGCTACGAACTTCTTAGTTTCATGGATGCCTTTTCGGGGTATAATCAGATAAACATGAACCCCTCGGATGAAGAACATACCTCTTTTGTTACTGAGAAGGGAATTTATTGTTACAAAGTAATGCCCTTTGGATTAAAGAACGCTGGAGCCACCTACCAAAGGCTGATGAATAAAGTTTTCAAAGGTCAGCTCGGCCGTAATATGGAGGTGTATGTGGACGATATGCTGATGAAGAGCACTTGTGCTGCCAATCATATCACTGATCTAGAGGAAACTTTCCATAACCTCTGACTCCATAGAATCAAGCTTAACCCATGCAAATGCGCGTTTGGAGTTACCGCAGGGAAATTCTTGGGTTTTCTGGTGACCCAACGGGGAATTGAGGTAAACCCGGAGAAGATTCAGGCCATTCTTGATATGAGGCCACCAACCTGTAGGAAGGAGGTACAACAACTTACCGAAAGGATAGTAGCGCTGAGCCGATTTTTGTCAAGATCAGCGGAGAAGTGTCTGCCTTTCTTCAAAGTTTTATGCAGGGCAGACGGTTTTGAATTGACGGAGGATTGTCGGTGAGCTTTTGGTGAGCTTAAGGAATTCTTATCTATGCCGCCCCTATTATCTAAACCTGAGGAAGGAGAAAAGCTCTTCCTTTATCTTGCAACTTCCTCAGAGGCCGTCAGCTCCATTTTGGTGCGCATCGACGACCATGCCATTCAAAAATCTGTATATTATACTAGCAAAGTACTCCATGGCGCGGAAGAAAGGTATTCCAAAACGGAGAAGGTTATTTTCGCTTTGGTTATCTCTACCCGGCGGCTCAGACCATATTTCCAGGCTCATCCTATAATTGTACTCACTGATCAGCCCCTCAGAACCATTTTGTCCCATCCTGACACATCTGGCCGATTGGTTAAGTGGGCCATCAAGTTAGGGGAGTTCGACTTATCCTTCCAACCCCGAGCCACACTGAAATCCCAAGTCTTAGCCGATTTCTTGGTGGAGTATACTTGGTCTGAGAAACATCAAGAAGATTCCCCATAAATTCCTTCAGATGTCGGCGAGGAGAATGATGGGGCATGGATCCTCCACGTCGATGGGGCCTCTAACTCCTAGGGAAGTGGAGCCCACCTTATCCTTGCCAGCCCGAAGGGCGTGGTGTTGGAGTATGCTCTCTGTTTTCTCTTTGAAGCCACTAACAATCAAGCTGAGTATGAAGCCTTGTTAGCCAGAATTAAACTGGTGCATGGGCTGGGAATCAAGCGTCTCTGAGCTTTTACTAACTCACAACTCATTTTTGCCCAAGTGGCCGGGGAGTACGAGGCCCGAGATCCCATTATGTCTCGGTATCTAAGCAAGGTGAATCTGTTAATCCCCTTACTAGATCGCTTCACCATCAGTTACATCCCTAGAGGGAAGAATGCCAGAGCTGATATGTTGGCCCGGCTTGCCACATCAGCGGATAATGCCATGGGCAAAACTTATATTGAGTACCTGGAGATACCTAGTATCGAAGCCATGGAAGAAGTTCTGCCAGTTACACAAGAGGAAACATGGATGGACGCCTATATCCAACACTTGAAAGACGACGTCCTCTCGGCCGATCATGGAGAAGCCAAGCTGCTTAAACGGAGAGCTTCCAAATTTATATTGCTGGACGACCAACTCTACAAGAATCCTTTTCCTAGCCTTTTCTCAAATGCGTCGGCCCAACAGACGCAGATTATATTCTTAGGGAAATTCATGAAGGCATATGCGAAAATCATTCGGGGGGCAGATCTTTGGCACGTAAAGCTCTCTGACAAGGATATTATTGGCTAACCATGCAGGAGGATGCTACTGAGCTAGTGAAGAGATGTGACCAATGTTAGCGGTACGCTTGTATTCAGCGGCAGCCGGCTTCCTTGTTGAGTCCTCTCTTCGCCCCATGGCCTTTTGCCCAATGGGGCATGGACATCCTCGACCCTTTCCCACCGGCGTTAGGGTAGTGGAAATTCCTTCTTGTGGCTATTGATTATTTCACTAAGTGGGTTGAGGTTGAGGCGCTCGCCTGGATCACTGAAGCCAAGGTCAAAGCTTTTCTCTGAAAATCTATCGTCTGTCGATTTAGCATACCTCATACTCTTGTCACTGACAACGGCCGGCAGTTCGATAATACTGCCTTTAAAGCCTTCTGTGCTGATTTTGGCATCACTCATCGATTCGCCTCTGTCGACTATCCGTAGTCCAATGGAGAAGCCGAGGTCACGAATCGTATGATATTACAAGGGCTGAGAATCAGGCTGGACACATCTAAGGGAAGATGGGTGGAAGAACTCCCGAGCGTGCTCTGGGCCTACCACACGACTCCCAGGATGCCAATAGGAGAAACGCCTTTCAACCTGGTTTTCGGCTCCGAAGCTGTTATCTCGGTCGAGATTGGCCTGCCTAGTATTCGGGTGGAGTCGTATGATGAAGCTGACAATCTCTCTAATTTAAGAGCCAGTCTCGATCTCATTGACAAAGTAAGGGACCGAGCTCAAGTCAGGATGATGGCCTACCAACAACGAGTGGCAAGATATTATAATGCTCGCGTTCGCCCGAAAAGCTTCCGCCAGGGAGACTTGGTCCTTAGAAGAGCTAAAATATCTAAACCGATGGAAGGGGGCAAGTTGTCCCCAAATTGGGAAGGGCCCTACCGAGTCGCAGAAGTCCTTCATCGTGGAGCATACCGACTCAAAGACTTAAGTCGACAACCGATCCCTCGAACATGGAATGCGGGCAATCTCCGGCAATACCATCAATAATGTAATAGGTGTATTTACCTAAGGAGTCAATAAACGTACACTTTCAAAGATTTCTTGTAGATAGTTCTTCAAAAGGAACTCGACCCCACGGTCCTAAGGACACCCCCGGGCCGGTATTGCACACCCCTGAGGAGGTTCAAGTCCAAGGCCTAGGCGGCCTCAAGTCGAACTCTCGGGCTGGTATTCGACTACCCCCGAGACGATTCTTCAAAAGGAACTCGACGGCCCCACGGTCCTAAGGACACCCTCGGGCCGGTATTGCACACCCCTGAGGAGGTTCAAGTCCAAGGCCTAGGCAGCCTCGAGTCGAACTCTCAGGCTGGTATCCGACTACCCCCGAGATGATTCTTCAAAAGGAACTCGACGGCCCCACGGTCCTAAGGACACCCCCGGGCCGGCATTACACACCCCTGAGGAGGTTCAAGTCCAAGGCCTAGGCGGCCTCGAGTCGAACTCTCGAGCTGGTTTCCGACTACCCCCGAGATGGTTCTTCAAAAGGAACTCGATGGCCCCACAGTCCTAAGGACACCCCCGGGCCGGTATTGCACACCCCTGAGGAGGTTCAAGTCTAAGGCCTAGGCAGCCTCGAGTCGAACTCTCAGGCTGATATCCGACTACCCTCGAGACGATTCTTCAAAAGGAACTCGACGACCCCACGGTCCTAAGGACACCCCCGGGCCGGTATTGCACACCCCTGAGGAGGTTCAAGTCCAAGGCCTAGGCGGCCTCGAGTCAAACTCTCGGGATGGTATCCGACTACCCCCTGAGACGATTCTTCAAAAGGAACTCGACGGCCCCATGGTCCTAAGGATACCCCCGGGCCGGTATTGCACACTCCTGAGGAGGTTCAAGTCCAAGGCCTAGGCGGCCTCGAGTCAAACTCTCGGGCTGGTATCCGACTACCCCTGAGATGATTCTTCAAAAGAAACTCGACGGCCCCACGGTCCTAAGGACACCCCCGAGCCGGTATTGCACACCCCCGAGGAGGTTCAAGTCCAAGGCCTAGGTGGCCTCGAGTCGAACTCTTGGGCTGGTATCCGACTACCCCCGAGATGGTTCTTCAAAAGGAACTCGGTGGCTCCACGATCCTAGGGATGTACCTAACATCGATCTATGGATTAAGCCTCGAAGGGCCGAAGGGGGAGATGAGTCCCTTTACTTCCTATATGTATGATGGTTAAATATCATAAGCCAATCGATTGCAATAACAAACAAACAGGAATGAAGAACTGACATTCATTCATTTAAAAGTCAAGCTGTTACAAAACTTCAAAAAGCATCCCCTACAAGCCGGCATTGGCCGGCTTACCAAAAAGAGTCCGTCGAGGACACAGTTAAAAAAAAAAGGAAAAAAGAGAGGAAGCAGGAGAAGAGATATAGTCCGACATAGCCGCGTTCCTATTGATTCCTGGAATGCTCACCCATTGTGGTCGGCTCAGTATTCGACTCTTCAACTGCAGTCGCTTGGGCAGCAGATTCTTTCGCTATCACTGCTTCATCGGTGGTGTCTTCAACCTCAGCATCGGAATTTTCTTCATCGTCTGCAGGCTGAAAACGATCGAGGTCTTCTAGTTTGAAATGACGGGACAATCTTTTTTTGCACCTCTCGAAGCCTTGGACAAAGGCGTCCATAACAGCCTCACGAAATTCCGAGGCAAAATCGGGGGAACTTTTGTATTCCTCGATGGCCTCCCGAACCCGAGCCTCGGCCATGGCCACCCTTTCTTGAGCCTTTGTCTCTGTTATAGCCATCTTATCCAGGGCTTCCTTTGTTTCCTTCTTGGCCAGGGCCAGCTTCTCTGCAGCATCAAGGGTCGCCGTCTCCGCGTTGTCAGCCCGGTTTTCGGTGTATTCTAATTTAAGAATGGCTTCCTTCAATTTTTCCTTAGTCGATAGCAGCTTTGCCCTAGTTTCAGATAGCTTCGCGTCCAGGGTCTGCAGCTCCCTCTCGGCCCTCTCCCGCCACGCGCGGTTGTCCTTCCAATAATTCTTTCTTCAGGCCCTCGTTGTTGGACTTGGCATTGACCAGATCCTCGTGGAGTATGAAAAGGTCGTTGGACATCTATGTTAAAAAATAGTTGATGAGTGCAGGAATTCTGTAATCGAGGAAGAAGAGAAATCGGGAAAGGAAAGCAAGGGGGGAGACCATGATTTTACCTGGAGCGCGGCTGTAAACATCGTATCGAAAGATTCCTCCAGGGGCAAGCCCCTCATTTTAGCTTGAAACCGGGGCAAAACAGAGAGTTTAAGAACTGTTTCTGATAAACGGCTCTTATACGCCATGCCCTGAATGGGCATCTCTGAGGATTGAGTCGGATCCTTCGAGATGTCCGGGGGAGCGGAAACATCTACTCCTTCTAGCGACAGTGGGTCTGGCGGGCAGGTCTCGTCCAACCCTTTGCTTCCGGAGGGCTCCCCAATATCTTTGGCGAGAGGGGAGACAGCCCCTGATGGGCCCTCCACAGGGAGACCCCTAATAGGTATCCCGGCGGGGAGGTTCTTCTCTCCCTCATCCTCCTCCACTAATATCGCCTTAGGGAGAATTGCCGGAGGCTGGGTCGAGTGTCCCGGCTCCCTTTGACAAGGCCTTTTCGGCCCGGCCCTAGTCGCGCCATGGGCATTTCCTTTCCTCTTCCGAAGGCTTGATATTATCGCATCCTGAGAGAACTTCATTGATGCAAAATCGAGAATCCAAAGTTAATCAAAAAAGTGCCCTAGAGATGCCACATGTAAGTAAAAAGGTGCGCGCTAAAATCCATTCTCATACACGTACTCGAATACGAAATACCCCCCAAAAAAAAAGGAATATAGTGATGACAAAAATAAAACTCTTCGAAGCTCACCGGGCGCTGTAGGCAGCAACACCAGCATAGACGCAATCTCCTGAAGGTTATCCTCCGATAACAGTTCCTTACTAGGGGGCACGATGGTGGATACTAAAATATTAAACAACTCCTGATCTCTCTCCTCGATAGTTGAGTTCTGATTAGAGCTGGTATCAGGAGCACCCCAGTTCACATCCACCCCCTCTAGATGAGCAAAAAAAAACTGCGACTTCCACCCCTTGATTTTGGAAGGGAGTTTGAGCCCTAGGACTCTCCTGGGCCGAGATGCAAAACTCCACCACCCATCCCTTATGGGATTCCGAATCCTATACAAAGCCCTAAATAGGGAGAGCCGGGCGGGAGCCCCATGGAAATGACAAAGCATTAAAAATGAAAAGACGATGCGGATGGAGTTAGGGGTAAGCTATGCCCGGATGAGATGGTATCTATTTAACAAATTTACAAAGAAGGGATGCAAAGGCAGTCGAAGGCCACATTTGAAAAACTCTTTGTATAGCGCGACCTTCCCTGGTTGCGTGAGAGTGACCCTATCTTCGGGGAAGGGAACGGAAAGACGAATATTGCTGGGGATCTCAAACCGAGCCCTAAGATTCCTAAGATCCTAAGAGGACGTGATTGAAGCAATCTCCGTTGGACCGGCGAACTTAGGGATGGCTACCGAGAGACCTACCTCATGGTTGGTGGATGAAGAGGAAACCCTAGGGGATTGGGATAATGCCCTAGACACTAGCCGTGGGGCTAGTTGATCCCCTCGAATGGTCACGCCTCTGAGAGCTTGGCGGCGTGCCTAGATAATCTCCTCACGGGAGGGCTCGATCAGAGGACTCTTGCCTTTCCCGTCTCGATGAGGATCCATGAAGAAGAAAAAGGAGAAAGAAAGGTCGACTAACCTGGGCTTGAAAGAATGAAGATACAGGAGACGTGACAAGAATAAAAGGCAAGGAAGTAAAGAGGACGGACCCCTTTATATATATTTTTTTAACATAACCTCTTGAGCGCCACAAAACCACGCGGCGACCCCTGAGAGGGACTGGACAGACAAAAAGGCGCTATCCTCTTAGGGATACGCACCTTCATTTTCTCTTTTTCGAAATGTCAATCTATGGTATTTACAAATTTAAATTTGGTTTTCCACCCCTCCCCCTTCGGCACGTGCGATGCGGCTGAGCACAAGGGACAGGGGTGAGGGGGCATATGATATGGTCAAGAAACGAAATACGGGTCGAGACACGGTCGGTCCGTGGGGAATACGTTGGAACCCTCGGCACAGGACCCTGGTCAAGGGTGGCGCCCAAGTCCTGGATGGCCCCCAAGTCCTGGATGGTCTCCAGGGTCTGGGCGGCCCCCAGGTCCTGGGCGGCCCCCAGGGTCTGGGTGGCCCCTAAGTCCTGGATGACCCCCAAGCTCTGGGCAGTCCCCGAGTTCTGGGCGGCCTCTAGGGTCTGGGCAGCCTCCCGGTCCTGGGCGGCCCCAGGTCCTGGGCGACCCCTAAGTCCTGGACGGCCCCAAAGCTTTGGGCAATCCCCGAGTTCTGGGCGGCCTCCAGGGTTTGGGCGGCCTCCCGGACCTGGGTGGCCCCCAGGTCCTGGGTGGTCCCTAGGGTCTGGGCGGCCCCAAGTCCTGGACGGCCCCGAAGCTCTGGGTGGTCCTCGAGTTCAAAGCAGCCTCCAGGGTCTAGGCGGCCTCTCGGTTCTGGGCATCCCCCAGGACCTGGACGGCCCTCGAGCTCTGGGCGGTCCCCGAATTCGAGCGGCCTCCAGGGTCTGGGCGGCCTCTCGGTTCTGGGCGTCCCCCAGGTCCTGGACGGCCCCCGAACTCTAGGCGGTCCCCGAGTTCTGAGCGGCCTCCAGGGTCTGGGCGGCCTCTCGGTTCTGGGCGGCCCCCAGGTCCTGGATGGCCCCCAAGCTCTGGACGGTCCCCGAGTTCTGGGCGGCCTCCAGGGTCTGAGCGGCCTCTCGGTTCTGGGCGGCCCCCAGGTCTTGGACGGCCCCCAAGCTCTGGGCAGTCCCCAAGTTCTGGTCGGCCTCCCGGTCAAGGGTGGCCCCCCAGGTCCTGAGCGGCCTCCCGATCTTGGATGGCCCCCTGCTTTGGGCTATATGCCCCGACCTCTCAAAACTATTTCCATATCATGAGCACTTAACGCTACAAGCTATCGTGTCTGGAACAGAGCCCAAGAATTATCAAACATCATAGCGCTTTAAATGGCTTGGATAAGACAAATGCCAGAACGTCACCATTCATCGAAAAGCTCAAATAAAGGAGATACTGAGCACCTGTTTTAGAGCCAGATAACTTTCCACTAACTCTGACATTTCCTTGGGAAGATCAAAACCCATCATGGTGATCCTTGACTTCCAGGGCAAGTCCCTTAATGCCTCTGGTGTTGATTAGCAGTAAACCATCACGTGGCAAGCCCTCGCTGTGGCTGACCACTAATCTTATACACTAATCTTACACATTAATCTCATTTGATAAGAAAAAGCAAAAGAAAGGGAAATATGACTTGAAGCTAACAGCATGATGACGAAAGCTAGGGAGCGATTTTTTCTTCGAAAATTCAAGGAGTATAAAAGGGGCTGGAATCTAGGGAGGAAGGGGGATTTTTCATTCTTCCTTCAGCCAGAGATCTTGCACAAAGAAAATTTTTCTATCTTTCTGGTGATCAAGCATCAACAACCCCTGAGCAATCCATAGCTCGACATGCACCTCCATGGAACCTGGCACGGGAGAGCCCAAGTCTAGTGTAACAGAATCCCAAACGAAGAATCATATCAAAGAGTGGCCTAGGATCTGCAATAATGGCCTAGGGCCTACGCAGTCATTGGATCTCAAGCCATCAGACATCTCTCCTAGCTGTCGATCCTTCAACGGACAAGATACAGGTCCTACCGGCCTCACAATGGCCTAATTCGAATCATCCCTGTATCCCAACAACCTTCGAACCTTCCAGAAGGCGCTCAAGATTCAGGTGATTGCCTATAAATAAGACACTCTCAGATTCTCTCAGGTAGGCGCACAAGCCTCCGTACACAGCTCCTGGCTCACTCTCTCTCTCTCATTGCTCACCCTTCTCCTTTTCCGCCGTTGGTGCTTCGCACGAGCTCCCGATTGGCCACCCCTGGAGGGACTCCCCAGAGAGATCCTTCTTCTCATTTCTGTTGATCGTCGATCCCCACTGACTTGAGCGTCGGAGGGTCTTCCGCAGAGGGCCACCCCCAACGCCTCTCGCGTGAGGACTTCTGTGCAGGTCTGTCCAGGAGGAAGCCCGATCAGGAGACCGATCGCACCCGAGTCAAAGGACAGATCCCGGTGAAAATAGATTGGCGCTAGAGGAAGGGCCTCAAGTCCCATTAAAACTTGAAGAAAGGATATAAGGATCTTGATTCGGAAGAGAACCTCTCCAACAGCTAATCGGAGAAGAGCAACTTCTGAAGCCCAGGACTAGGTCGTCTCCTAGAGACCTGATCCGATGGGTAACGTGGCACCGTAGCCACCACCAGTTGAGACCCCATCTCCGCCAGCTATCCCGGTGATCCAGGATCAGTTCGCCACACTGGTCCAGTAGGTCCAAGCCTTGACCCATCTGGTTCAGGAGCGCCTCGCAACTGCCCCTGCTTCACGCCTCCCTAAGGAGGCCGCAGTCCCTTTCTCTCAAGCCACCTCTTCTTTTGGTCCGCATGGAGCCGTAGACCCTCCACACCGACCCAAAGAGGCCAGACCAGTCCCGCAAGGGGTTGCAATAGGGATCTTTCCAGATCTCGGCGGGCTCGGTCCCTCTCTCCGGAGTCCTCCCACCACGATTCGACGCCATCCCTGCGCTCTCCTCGCCCAGCCCCTCCTCTTACATCTGAAGAGGAGATCCACCGACTACTCTGGGAGATGCGTCAGGAGCTGGACGCCGCCAAGCAGGCCCATCCGCCTCAGCCCAAGGTAGAGCAGGGCATCCCCTTCTCCAAGGGGATCATGGAGGAAGTGATTCCCTCCCATGTTAAGCTACCCGCCATCGAGCCCTACTATGGCTCCTCTGATTCGGATGATCACCTCAGTAGCTTCCGGTCAATAATGATGTTCCACGGAGCATCAGATGCGATCCTCTGCCGCGCTTTCCCTTCCACCCTCAGAGGATATGCCCGAACCTGGTTCAATGCCTTGAAACCGGGTTCCGTTGATTCATTCGACGAGCTGAGCCATCTTTTTATTGGCCAGTTCGTCAGTAGCCACCATCACTGACGAAGATCTGACTCCCTCTCTGAAGTTAAGCAGAGAGAGGGGGAGTCCTTGAGAAATTACCTTGGCCGTTTCAACAAGGCCATGCTGGAGGTGGACCACCTTAATCATGAGGTGGCTATGTCCGCCCTAGCGGGGGGAGTTTTGAAGGAGAGCGACTTCTACCTGGCAATGGAGGTCAGCTTCCCTCGAACCTTTTCGATATGATGGCCCTGGCAGATAAATATGCCAGGGTCGAAGAGTCATGGAGAGTTGCCCGCGCCGAGCTGGCGAAGAAGAAGAACCTAAAGGTTCGGACAGGCACCGACCCATCCGTCAGCCAAGCCCGCCTCATCGCCAAAGAGCTCCCCCGCCGCCGCCAAGAAATCGCTCCTGGAGCCCGCCCAGGCGATTTGACCGGTACACCCCACTCACTGTTCCTAGGGCACAAATCCTCATGGAGATAGAGCACCAGCTCCCCCGACCAGCTCCTCTCCAAGGAACCCAACTCGAAGGGACCCCACCAAGTACTGCCGCTATCACCGGGAGCATGGCCACGACACTGAGAAATGCTGGCAGTTGAAGAACAAGATTGAGAGGCTAATCCCACGGGGCCGACTGAACCAGTTCAGGAGGGCACCCAAGCCAGGACCAGGGGGTGACCGCTAGCCTGAGCTTCAGTAGCCTCCTCCTCCTCCAAATCCGCCCGTAATTGGCCACATCAACATGATTGAAGAGGCTAGTAGTTCGAACTCCAAAAATAATGGTGAAGGCTCGGCGCCAAAGAAAGCATGAACGGGTGAGCTCTCCTTCTCTGACGATGATCTCCAAGGGATACAATTCCCACATGATGACGCATTAGTTGTATCTCTCAATTTAATAACTACGATGTAAGTCGGATCCTCATTGATAGTGGAAGCTCCGTGAATGTTCTGTACCTTGATGTGTTTGCCAAGATGAGATTGCTCATGGAAAACCTCCGAGTCATGGACTCCACCCTAATGGGGTTCACCAGCGACGTTATCATCCCGGAAGGGGTCATAACATTAACGGTTCGGGCAGAACCTGGCCCCTTGTGACCACTGTTCACATGGACTTCCTAGTGACCAAGCTCAGGTCGCCCTACAATGCGATATTTGGGAGACCCGGCCTGATGTCCCTGAAAGCCGTCGTCTCCATCCCGCACCTATCTATAAAATTCCCCACCGGACGGAGAGTTGGTGTTGTCCAAGGAAGCCAAACTATGGCTCGACAGTGTTTTGTCACCAGCCTTCAGTCCAGAATGCCTGAAGTTGATGGGCTGGACGCTCGGGAGGACTTCACCGAGCAACGGGGAGAACCAGCCGAGGAACTGGAAGAAGTACCACTGGACGAAGCTCGTCCCTACCGAACCATAAAGATTGGGTCGCTACTGAAAGATATGTCCCAGCAGGAGCTGATCGACTTTCTCCGAAGCAACGCCGATGTCTTCACCTGGTCCACCTCCGACATGCCATGAATCAGCCCCGAAGTTCTCGTCCACCGCCTTAACGTGGACGAGATGTATCGGCCCATAAAATAAAAGAAGAGGAGTTTCGCCCCAGAGCGGCAGAGAGGTATTGAAGAGGAGGTTGATAAGCTTATCAAGGCAAACTTCATTCGGGAGGTGAATTACCCAAGTTGGCTGTCAAATGTCGTCATGGTAAAAAAGTTGAGCAGCAAGTGGCGGATCTGCATCGACTTCACCGACCTCAACAAAGTGTGCCCGAAGGACAGCTTTCCCCTCCCCCGAATTGATCAACTTGTAGATGCCATATCGGGTCACCAAATGCTGATGTTCATGGATGCCTACTCGGGCTACAACCAGATCCGGATGGCCCCCGAAGATGACGAGAAGACCGCCTTCATAACCGACCGAGGTACTTACTGTTACCGTGTTATGCCTTTCGGTCTTAAAAATGCAGGTGCCACCTACCAAAGGCTAGTCAACAAAGTTTTCAAAGAACAAATCGGCCGAAACATGGAGGTATACATCGACGACATGCTAGTCAAAAGCAAAGAAGCATCGCGGCATGTCGAGGATCTCTCGGAGAGCTTCGCGACGCTTTGCAAATACCGGATGAAGCTCAATCCAACTAAGTGTGCCTTCGGTGTTAACTCTGTGAAGTTCCTCGGCTTCATGGTTTCCCAACAGGGTATCGAAGCTAACCCCCAGAAGATTCAGGCTCTTCAGCAGATGGCACCCCCGGCATCTATTAAAGAAGTCCAGCGCCTAACTGGGAGAATAGCAGCCCTTAACCGCTTCGTAGCTCGGTCTGTCGAGAGATGCCTCCCTTTCTTCAAGACTCTCCGGTCGGCTAAGAATTTTCAATGGTCTTCCGAGTGTCAAAAATCATTCAAAGATCTCAAGAAGTACCTCAGCTCTCCCCCTCTCCTCAGCAGTCCAAATCCTGGGGAGACATTGTTCCTGTATCTAGCTATCTCGGAAGGTGTCGTTTGCTCAGTGTTGGTCAGAGAAGAAGATAAGGCACAGAAGCGATTTATTATGTCAGCAAACTGCTCCGAAACGTGGAAATGAGGTATACCCGAATTGAGAAGATGGTGTTGGCCTTGATCACCTTAGTCCGAAAGTTGCGGCCATACTTCCAAGCACATTCTGTGATGGTCCTGACTAACCAACCCATCAAGGCGGTGGTCCACCATCCAGAGACATCGGGAAGAATGACTAAATGGGCCGTCGAGCTGAGCGAGCATGACATTCGATTCCATCCTCGCCCGGCCATCCAAACTCAGGTGCTGGCTGACTTCCTCCTCGAATGTACCATTTCGGAGGACGGCTCCACTCCCAACTCTCTCGAGCGCCCAAAATCTGACACCCGGTGGCTCCTCCATGTCGATGGGTCATCCAACGCCCACCGCTCCAGTGCGGGCTTAGTCCTCACTAGCTCGGAGGGGGAGACTTTCGAATATGGCATCCGCTTCTCCTTTCCAACCTCCAATAATGAAGCCGAGTATGAAGCTCTGCTGGCCGGTTTACGGATCGCCCGTAGCCTTAAGGTAGAGAAACTGAATGCCTTCACCGACTCTCAGCTGGTGGCAGGTCACGTGCGAGGGGAGTTTGAGGCTCGAGAACCGAACATGATCCGATATCTCCAAGAGGTTCGAAGCCTACTCTTTCATTTTCCTAAATTTGAGATCATTCAGATTTTCAGATCTGAAAATGCTCGTGCTGACCTATTATCTCGGCTGGCGACTGCAGAATCAATGGACGCCGAATGAAAGTTTCATTTGGAAATTTTGGAGAGACCTAGTATCGCGGAGACCGACCGAGTGATGCAAGTTGAGGCCGAACCATCATGGTTCGACCCCATCCTGAAGTATCTTAAAGAAGGGTCGCTCCCGGCCAATTGAAGAGAAGCTAGAAGGCTAAAGCTGCAAGCCACCCACTACGTGTTGATTGATGACCAGCTCTACAAGCGGTCCTTCTCTATGCCGTTGCTCAGATGCCTTCGCCCATCCGAAGCTGACTATGCCCTTCGGGAGGTACACGAGGGGATTTGCGGCAACCATTTGGGGAGCCGGTCCTTATGCCACAAGGTGCTGCGTCAAGGTTACTATTGACCAACCATGCAAAAGGATGCTGACGACCTTGTCCGAGCTTGTGACCCATGCCAAAGACACTCCAGTATTCAGAGGCTCCCCTCCACTAGCCTGGTCCCCATTTCCTCTGCTTGGCCCTTTGCCAAGTGGGGAATGAACATCCTCGGCCCATTTCCACTCACCACGGGGTAGCGGAAGTTTTTATTCATCGCCATCGATTACTTCACTAAATGGGTCGAGGCGGAAGTGGTTGCTCAAATAACTAAGGCTCGGGCCAGGGACTTCGTGTGGAGATCCATCATCTACCGCTTTGGCCTCCCACACGCCATCAGTACTGACAATGGCAAACAATTCGATAATCGAAAGTTTCATCAGTTCTGCGTGGAGCATGGGATCCATCGCCACCTTACCTCGGTCGGGCATCCACAGGCTAACGGAGCAGCCGAAGTAACCAACCGAACCTTGCTTTAAGGGATCAAAGCTCGGCTCTCCAGAGCCCAAGGCAGATGGGCGAACGAGTTACACCATGTCCTATGGGCCTACCGCACCACCCCGAGAGTGCCCACAGGCGAGACCCCGTTTTGAATGGCCTTTGGCACAGAGGCCGTCATCCCCATGGAGATAGGACTCCCTTCCCTGCGGGTGGAAAGCTACTCGGAGGAATCCAGTGACGAGCAGCTCCGCGCCAACCTTGACCTGGTAGAGGAGATCAGATAAAAGGCTCGGATCAGGATAGCTACCTACCAGCAAAGAGTGGCCCGTTACCATGCCTCCAGAGTCAAAGGGAAGCTTTCTTGCCTGGTGACCTTGTTCTTCGGAAAACATCTATCTCCAAACCACTGGAGCAAGGAAAGCTAGCCCTAAACTGGGAGGGCCCCTACCAAGTAGCGGAGGTCGTCGGACCCAGTACCTACAAGCTGCAAGATCTAAGCGGAAGATCCATCCCCCGGACGTAGAATTTGGACAATCTCCGCAAGTATCATCAGTAGGGTACGCCCTCTATAGGCTCGTCTTCTTAAATTTTTGTTGGCATATTGTTTCATAATTCATGGCATATATCACCATAAATTATATCACCAAAAATCATGAAGAAAAACAGATGCTGCTTAACAATCCTCGGCACGACCGAGTTATCTGTTTAAGCAGGAAATCTCTGAACCTCTGTTGGGCCGAGCAACTAATCTCTAAACCTCGGCTGGGCCGAGCAATAAATCTCCGAACCTCAGCTGGACCGAGCAACTAATCTCCGAACCTCGGCTGGGCCACGCAATAAATCTCCGAACCTCGACTGGGCTGAGCAACAAATCTTCAAACCTCGGCTGGGTCGAGCAACAAATCTCTGAACCTCGGCTGGGCCGAGCAACTAATCTCCGAACCTCTACTGGGCTGAGCAACAAATCTCTGAACCTCGGCTGGGCCGAGCAACTAATCTCCAAACCTCGACTGGGCCGAGCAATAAATCTCCGAACCTCGACTGGGCCGAGCGACAAATCTCCGAACCTCGGTTGGGCCGAGCAACTAATCTCCGAACCTCGGCTTGGCCGAGCAATAAATCTCCGAACCTCGGTTGGGACGAGCGATGGATTCTAAAGCCTCGGCCAAAATCAGAGTGCATAAAGCCCCGGCTAAAATCGGAGTGCATAGGTCCTGGCAAAAACCGAAGCACGCAAACCTCGACCGAAACTGAAGGACTTCCAAACAGTCCCCAGAGCTTTGGCCATTTCGAAGAATACACACCGTGCAATATCGTCAGCGGGTACAAAATCTGCACCTTTTGCAAATCCCTAAAGGCCTCCATAGGCCCTACAGGGCCACCTACGAACCCCGGACAAAGTCGGGGAACCTCTCCTACTACTAAATCCCGGGTTGACCAAGCAGTATCCCTGTGCCTTACCGCCTATCTCATTCCACAAATGAGACCATGATTCACCGCGTAAGCCCACGAACCGCCCAGGTCTCCCTTAGGCTCGAACAGGGACAAATGATTTTTCCTTTTTTATGGACCAAGCAAACGATCTCAGCAGGGAACAAAAGATTGCCAAAAAAGAACTTCACTCTTTATTCATTATAGAGGGAAATACAAAAAGATAAAGAAAAAGTGAAAAATGGCCTTCACAGAGGCCTACTGTCTCCCCTCAGGAGCTGTCGGGTCCTCCTGGCACCGAGTCAGCTCGGCAACTTGCTGACGGAGGGATGCTATCACCCCCTCCTGCCGATCAATGACCCGGCGAAGAGCCTCGGCCTCCCTCACAGAAATGGCGAGAAACTCCTCGACCGACTTCTCAAGCTGCTCATGGCCTGCTAGAGCTGACGCCAGGGCCATGCCATTGACAGTCACGGAGGAACGGCCCCCCTGGGAGCCCCCACGGCCATTGCTAACAATGCTCGACTCTTCGTCCGATTGCCCTTCACCCTGAGAAGCCATACCCACTCTCAGGAGCTATCGAAAGGCTAGCTGAAAGGATGACGAACACTGGCATCCCCCTCGCACATATTTATACCGCCCTGGCAAGTATCTCGAGCGGTCGGGTCATTAATCCCGACCCGTGAGAATCTGCCGCGTGTCGCCACTTTGGCTGGCACCCACAGGAAGCGAAGAGTCACGCCCCCTCCCGAGGGAAATCGGTAAACGTCGACGAATTACTCGGGAACCCCCCTCCTTCTCTAGAAACTGGGTTCCTTCCGATCGGCCAGGCCCTCACGGAGTAAATGTTCTCGAAACCCCACCGAATCTCCTCAAATCAGCCGCCCTTGGAGAAGTGCGAAGAAAAGGAGCGTCAGCAGCTGACGCTGACTCACTTCCCTCGAAATCGCCAAAATCATAAATATCGGGCATCCCCATGCACCGCCCATTTCACTTTGGCGTTCCGCACCAGATCTCACAGGAACCAAACATCCGGAGTCTTGGCGACAACCGAATTACCCCTCCAAGCAATGAATCTCCGAACCTCGGCTTGGTCGAGCAATAAATCTCCGAACCTCGGCAGGGCCGAGCAATAAATCTCCGAACTTCGGCCAAAGTCAAGGAATATGTTCTACTGCTAAGAATTCCGGCAAAAGCCGAGGAGTTCTTCTCACTATCAAAGCTCCAGAATAAAGCCGAGACGCATGTCTTGTTATCACAAATCTCGACCAGACCAAGCAATCTCCAAAGTTCAGGCAGCTTATAAGCCCCGACCGGGCCAGGTAGTGCAAAAATCCTCGGCCAAGAACGAGCGATATCTCCGCACCTTATCCTACGCCAAGCAAGATACTATCTGAAAGCTCGGATGAGCCAAGCAGCTTCTTAAACGCCCCAAGACATGGTCAGCGCCTCGCGGCACTTCGGTAGAGGTGGAGGACCTCCCTCTACTCGAAAGAAACATACAAGCTCTCTTTTCGAAGAAACACCTGTTTTGTTCTACAAACAAATCATGTCTACCACGTGAGTCCGCACGACCACCCAGGTCTCCCTTCAAGCAGGAACAAACGACCTCCCCTACTAAGAACCGAGCTGCAATTTTGGCAAAAAATAAAGCGGCAAAATGTACTACGATACGGGAGCGACAACTCTCGACACAAAAAGAAACAGAAGCTAGGAGAAAGGAAAAAACTTTCTATATTTCATTGCCAGCGAAACGAATTACAACCGCCCAAGAGGCATTACAAGTGCGTTGAAGCACGAGAAATGAAGACGAGTACATAGCTCGGGCGAACTGCTCCAAGGCCGCTTCGGGTAACAATGAAACTTCGGCATCTGATCCAACAAACCGAACAAGCAGCAAACCAGTCAGCTCGTGCTGATAATAAGCAAATGACTCGGCCCGACTGTTGCGACCAGCTTCAGTTAATAATGATATCTCGGCATCCAGCCTAAGATATCAGAGAAATCAAAAGGGTGGATGAGCTTCGTCCCAAGCCACCCATCTGCAAAGCCCTCCGACGGATGGAAGAAAGCTTGCGGGCTCTGATAACGGGGTACTCCCCCAAATCGAGTGTGTACCGCTAGCCACTGCCCAAGTCAAAAGGCAATGTACTAGCGGACAACACACCATCACCCCCTCCTCACGTGGCAAAAGATTCCTCGGGCAAACGAGCCCAGGAATCCGGATCAGGGGAGGAGGCGAAGTTCATGTAAGTCATGGAGGGCACGCGTACACTTCCTGCCTTGCGTTCCCCAATGCGAATCGCAAAGGACACATAGGAAGCGTATATGTGCGCTCTCCATGCGATCTCTGTGAACCTCCTGTGCGCTCTCCATACGATCTCCGAAACTCCTTTCTTGAGGACGAGCCACTCTCCGGCGGCTCCTTCATCACCCCAACTGTCCGAAGGGTGACGACTTGCAGAAGGAAAGCTCGGTCCTCCCGCTCTAAACTCCAGAGAGATAGGCATCATGTAAACCTTCACGATTCGCAGGGAAGAAAACTCTGGGATGGCCCAACACAGCCCTCTTTCCCCTTTTTATAGGCAAAGATGAACCGGGAGCAGCTATTAGAACAAAAAGCCCAGAGATTCAAAATGCCTGACCCACGCCACCACGTGGCCTCCTGAAATGAAAGCAGCACCCCTCGTTGCGCGCCATGCACGTCGCCCGAACCATGATGCATGCCAAGAGATTTTCTCTAATCCCGGATCATGAGATTTAAATACAGAAAACCGTCTGCCGATCTTACAGGTACTGGCAGATTTGGGGGATCGTCCCATGAAAATGACATCCTCCAATGGCAAATAAGCGCTAACGCCACACGCCAAAGCAACCTGCGTTGGAAAAGATCGACACAGCAAAGGTCCCTCGGGAAGTGCCGGGGTGACCTTTTGCTGGCTGCAGAGCCATACTATCTATTTCGGCGAAATGAAAATCGACCTACCTTAGAAAAGGCGAAGCACTGATGGGGGTAATAAAGAGGCGCAAGGGCCAAACCCTCTCTTTACCAAAAGAATAAAGGGATGGCAACGAGGATTCATAAACCCTCCAGCTCGGGAACAAACTCACCTCTTTTCGTCAAAGGCACAACCATGACTTTGCCACTGATAAGACAGACTACCCCGGTCCTAGCCAGGATGCCTCTGTGATTTTTGGTCCCGTCCAGTCAACCTACCGCATTTCTCGGCCCCAGTCGAGCTATTTTATCCCTCGGCCCTAGCCGAGTCATTTTACCCCTCGGCCCTAGCCGAGCTATTTCCTTTTTCGGCCCCAGCCAAGTTATTTCATCCCTCGGCCCCAGCCGAGCCATTTCATCCCTCGGCCCTAGTCGAGCCATTTCATCCCTTGGCCCTAGCTGAGCTATTTCCTTTCTCGGCCCCAGCCGAGCTATTTCATCCCTTGGCCCTAGCCGAGCCATTTCATCCCTTGGCCCTAGCCGAGCTATTTCATCCCTCGGCCCTAGTCGAGCTATTTCCTTTCTCAGCCCCAGCCGAGCTATTTCATACCTCGGCCCCAGCCGAGCCATTTCATCCCTCGGCCCTAGCCGAGCCATTTCCTTTCTCGGCCCTAGTCCTGCTATCGCATCCCTCGGCCCTAGCTAAGCTGTTTCATCCTCCGGCCCTAGCCGAACCATTGCGTCATTCGGCTTAAGCCGAATTGAATCGTCTTTTAGCCTCCTTTTGTACCAAGCTATGTTGTCGCTCGGCTCCTTTGTCGGGGCTATCCCTATGCCTTGGCCTCGACCAAGATGTTCCCTTAAATTCGAGCCAGAAAATCAACCAAGCGGTGCTCGCAGTTGGGATAAAAATTTAAGATAAGGAACCATCCGAGAAAGGCAAACAAATGAAAACAACTGACCCATTTACTGATTTCCAGTCAAACTACAAAAGAAAAGAAATAGAAAATACATATGGGGCCCAAAGGGGTCATGACTTGGGATTAGACCCGTTGTCCCCTGCGGCAGCATCGGCGGGTGCGTCACTCGGCTCCCCCTTTTTGACAGTATCCCACCGAGATACATCGGTAGCAACGTCGACGCCCAGAATAGCTTCGAGATCGACGTCAGAAATCTCTTCATATTCGTCTTCCTCGGCCCCTGGGGAGCGTGTCTCGTAATATTCGGCTTCCAAACAAGACAAGTCCAGGTCATGATAAGCTTGAGTAATCTTTGCCCGCGCCTCCTCTTCACCGAACCGGTATGCATCGGCGCAGGCCGCCCTGCGTTCCTCGGCAAATTGGGTAGAGTTCTTTTACTCCTCTACCACTGAAGAGGCCCGCGCGTTCGCCTCGGCCAATTGCTTCTCCAATTTGGAGATCCTTCGGTGCCTCGAGGCCGCCTCCTCTCTGAAGGCCTTCAACCGCTCCTGAAACTCCTGGCTCATCTTGTTCAACTGCAGATAAAAAGCCAAGTAAGGTGGAAGTCGAAAAACCAAAACGGATAAAATAGATAATGCCCTACCTGCTCGTCCCGCCGAGCTAGTTCACCACCCAGCACTTGGACCCTATTGAGAGCCCTCGATTTAGCTGATTGATTTTGGCGAAGGCTCTCTTTGAGTTCATTCATCCGGGACTGAGTGTCTCCAATCTCTTGTCGAGTGTAGTCGAGCTCGTCAGAAAGTCGAGCAGCTCATTCGTCCGACCACTTTAGCCGATCGTTCGTGTCGGCCAGCTCTTTATTCAGACAGGCAAGTTGGTCCTGCTGCCGCCGACACTTGTGCTCCTCCTCCTCGAGCCTCTTGCTCTAGTTGCCCATATCTTCAGCGTGGCTGGATTTCAACTGGTCCCATCTCTTATCGAAAAACCACTGCATGGAATTGACTTTACCCTCGTGCTCCGCTTTGATCTGAGATAGCTCCAGACTGACCTTCTCGGATTGCTCGCGGAAGCCTTGAAGCTCGTTGACCTGCGTTGTGAGTTGAGAGGCTCTTTCTCTCTCAACTGCAAGAACCCTGCGAGCCTCCTCGAGCTCCCTCTGGAGGACCGCCAAGGCTCGGGAAAGTTTAGCTATAGAATCCACCCTCTCCTTGAGGTGATCGACCTCTTGGCAGGCCCGAGCCCAAGCCCCAATGACCAGATGCAAACACCATTTCAGAACCCTCATGATCAGGGCATTCTGCGAAAAGGATTGCACATATGAGGAACACAGTCGAACTAACTGACTAAAAACCCAACTTCGGTGTGACGACTTACCCGAGACGCATAATCCGAAGCAATCCATGTGAGGGCAAGGTCATCGATCTCGAAAAGAAGGAAAGCCTCGTTCGGCACTCCAGTGTACCTAAAGGCCACATCAACAAGGTCCTCCGGATCGTTCCCTCCTGTCGAGGAACTCTCTCCCCCTTGGAATGCAGACCACATCAAAGCGGAGAACATGGCACTCACCTCCGGATCACGTGAGTGGAAATCTATGCTCAGGAAGCCCGCGGCCCCTAAGGCCCTCGTTCGGCCAACCTCCTCCACCAGAGCCCTCATTTGACAGGCCTCGGGCATTTCGGCTCCAGCAAGGGGAGCCCCGGCCCGAACGTCCCCTTTGCTCGATGGCTCCCCTCCTTCTCCTTCTTCTTCCTCCTCTTCCACTTCCTCAAACATTTCTCTGCCTCCAGCAGACTCCTTTTGAACTTCGGTTTCCCTCGAGGCCTCCTGTGCCTCGGTGGAAGGCCCTTCACTGGAAGACGCCCCGTGAAGTTCGGTCGCTGGTTCGGCAGGCTCGGCTACCCCTTCATCCCCCGCTGGCTCTCCCACTAGCAGCCCGGACTAAACCTCAGCAGCTGTAACCACCTCTCCCACCTCGATCGAAGCGAGGGTCGCTCCCGCCTCCACCTACAACCTCTCCGGGCCATCGGCCCCCAGTGAGGGAGACCAAGCTGCCCCGGCCACGGGGGTCTCCAAGTGAACCGACGTCATTCCCTCGCCATTGTCGGACAAAACGGCAACAGGTGGGGAGGAAATTTCAGCAGTCTCCTCCGAAACCCCTGCAACATCTTGATCTTCCCCCCTGACAAACCTTCCTCCGGCACCAAAAGACCATGCGCCACCAGAACTTCGACACTTCTAGCCCGTGGCGACGAGGAGCGCCGATCATCACCATCTCTCATGATCCCCCTAGGGCGGGAGCTGGAAGGGCGAGACCTCTTCTCAGCCCTATGGTTGCTACTGGAGTCGGATCTCCTGTAACGCTTGCCCAGCTCCTTCCTCACCTGATCTACGAACGCCGACCTTTCGGCTGTAGGAGCAATACGACTCACCCATTAGCTCGCACAAAAATTGAAGTTGAAATCACATTAAGCTATTGGCTACGAAGTGATACTCACCGCGAGGATCAATATGACTCAATCCGGCCACGAAGAGAGCGTCCTCCGATAGAAGGGCACTGGCTGGAAGCACTCGGCTAACACGTAACATGATCAAATCCCTTTTCTCCTGCTCGGATAACTCCGAATGCGCTTCTGGATCCTTTACATATCGTCCCCACACCCGAGGGAAATCCGAGCCAATATTCCCTTTGACTATAAAGAATCGCGATTTTCATTCCTTTATCAACGATGGGTTATCCGAAATCATCTTGAAAGACCTCTGAGGACCGATGTAAGGCCACTCTAAGGCCCTCCCGGAGACCAGATTGTAGCACACCCTGAACATTGGAAGGGTCGCGGTTACCTCGACATGGCTGCACAACGAGATGAATCCGATGAGGTTGCGCCAGCTATTAGGAGCCACCATGGTGAAACATATATTGTAGAACCTCATCACCTCCTGCACCAGCGAATGAAGGGGAAACCTGAGGCCTGCTCTCAGACTTTCCTCATAACAGAATGCTCCGTCCCCTAATCCAAATGTTACCCTGTCATCCGCCGTCGGGAGCAACAAGGTAACATCCTGAGGAATCTTGTACAGGCAGCGTATCCGCTCCAGATCTGCCAGGGTCACCTCCAAAGCCTGATCGCTCGGGCTCACCGTGTTTTCGGTCAAAAGAGACGCTGAGCAAGGTCGCTAAGGAAACAGGGAAATGAAGTTCTCTAAGGAAAAGCAAAAGAGCGCTACGAATAGGGATGGCGCTGCTACGACTCCCAAAAGAAACCACCTCAGGGAGAAGATAAGGCATCTCAACCAAGACGTCCGGAACCGCCTCTACAGGCGCCATGAAGATCGAGATCTCCTACATGGCGCTTCCCCAACTGTTGCCTTCGCTCCTAAGGAACGATGGATCTACCTCGAGAAGGCAAGATGGCCACACAGCATTAATTAGGGGATCATTGCGTGGGCTGTCAAATATAGATCCCCCCGTTCAGATTACGCAACCTAAGTCTATACTCCCTACGCCCGAACCTACGCTTCGAACTAGGGAGTGGGGGGCATGTGTTGAGGGGTAAGATTGCCATTGCGTTGATAACCGTGCGAGGGGCTAAGATCAGCCCCCTCCCCCATCTGCTGCACTACGCCCATACAGAACGAGCTAACTAGTATGGTCCGACGGGTTGAGCAACCCGTAGCTCGGTTCCCCCGAGCAACCCATAGCTCGGTTTACCCGAGCCATCCATAGCTCGGCTTCCCCGAGCAACCCATAGCTCGGTTTCCCCGAGCAACCCATAGCTCGGTTTCCCCAGGCCATCTATATCTCGGCTTCCCCGAGCAACCCATAGCTCATTTTCTCTGGGCCATCCATAGCTCGGCTTCTTCGAGCAACCCATAGCTCGGTTTCCCCGGGCCATCTATATCTCGGCTTCCCCGAGCAACCCATAGCTCGTTTTCTCCGAGCCATCCATAGCTCGGCTTCTCCGAGCAACCCATAGCTCGGCTTCCCCGCGCAATCCATAGCTCGGTCCCCCTGAGCAACCTGTAGCTCGGCTCCCCCGAGCAACCCATAGCTCGGCTTCTCCGAGCAACCCATAGCTCGGTTCCCCGAGCAACCCATAGCTTGGTTTCCCCGAGCAATCGATAGCTCGGTTCCCCCGAGCAACCCATAGCTCGGCTTCCCTGAGCAACCCATAGCTCGGTCCCCCCGAGCAACCTGTAGCTCGGCTCCCCTGAGCAACCCATAGCTCGGTTCCCCCGAGTAACCCCCGAGCAATCCATAGCTCGATATGCACCTTCGCGGAACCTGGCGCGGGAGAGCCCAAGTCTAGTGTAACAGAATCCTAAACGAAGAATCGTATCGAAGAGTGGCCTAGGATATGCAATAATGGCCTAGGGCCTACGCAGTCATTGGATCTCAAGCCATCAGAGAGCTCTCCCAGCCATCGATCCTTCAACGGATAAGATATGGATCCCACCGGCCTCACAACAGCCTGATTCGAATCATCCCCATATCCCAACAACCTTCGAACCTTTCAGAAGGCGCTCAAGATTCAGGTGATTGCCTATAAATAAGATACTCCTAGATTCTCTCAGGTAGGTGCACAAGCCCCCGTACACAGCTCCTGGCTCACACACACTCTCTCTCTCTCACTGCTCACCCTTCTCCTTTTCCGCCATCGGCGCTCCGCACGAGCTCCCGATTGGCCACCCCTGGAGGGACTTCCCGGAGAGATCCTTCTCCTCATTTCTGTTGATCGTCGATCCCCACTGACTTGAGCGTCGGAGGGTCTTCCACGGAGTGCCACCCCCAACGCCTCTCGCGTGAGGACTTCTGTGCAGGTTCGCCCAGGAGAAAGCCTGATCAGGAGACCGATCGCGCTCGAGTCGGAGGACAGATCCCAGCGGCAACATTATTTATAAATATATTTTTTAAAAAATTAAATATATAATAATATATAAATTTTTAATAAATTTAATTTAGGATTATTTTAGGAATTTGATATTATATGACTGGTAAATAATAATCTATTTTCAAACCAAACACAATAATCAATATTACTATAGCATTACGTGTATATACCAAACACATGCCAAACACAGTAATCAACATTATTGGTAATCTATCTAGCAAGATTAGTAACAATACAAAAAGATAGTTCAAACTAATTTTGAAATCTTTATTATAAAGTTGGCTAATACTAGCAAGTTATGTTTCAATCCATTTATTACCAAATACATTAATCAACATTATTGGTAATCTATGCAATGGTAATCTATCTTGTAGACAACCCATATTACCATTCATGCACCAAACGCAATATGCTTCTATCCAGTGGTAATATATCTTGTAGACAATCCACAATATCATCCAATCTTGTAAACAATCCACATTACTATTCATGCACCAAATTCAATTTATTTCTATCCAATTATAATCTATACATTACTATTTATGCGCCAAACACAATCTATTTCTATCCAATAATAATTTATACAGACAATCCACATTAACATTCATGCGCAATCTGCTTCTTCAACTCGGATAAGGTCGCTAGGGTGAAGAAGTATTTTATAAATATAAATTTATTAAATTAAATTATACAAAAAATAACTGTATTAATTAATAAATTAATTAAAATAATTAAATTTATAAAATAATTAATTATTTAAAATTAAAAAATAATTTTGGTATGATAATTATTAAATATTTAAATTTGTATGCGCATGTAGAGTCTCGGATCTGCAAATGGATCCGAGATCCGCTTTCGCTTGTAGCATAAATGTAGCAGGGGGCAAGACCAGGGTCAGCTCCCTGCCGCTCCCTTGTAGAGCCCCGCGCGCTGGCTTTCCATTGTTCGCATCCCCGTCCAGCTACCAGTGTTTCCTTTCCTTTGAAGATCCCTATTTCTCCGAAGGATTCAAATACCAGGATTGGGTGCGGTTCTTCCTTGGATCTCCATCTCTCTTCCTTCCGCATCTTGAAATCTTATATCGGCCGAACCCCTAGGCAGTTAAGGAGGTCAGAGTGGGGGAAGGGAGAATCAGAGAGGAGGTTTTATTCTGAATCTCTACTTTACTCTTACTCTGGCGTTGTCGGAAAGGAGAGGAGAAGAGGGGGGAGGGATCTTGGCGTCGGAGAGGTAACAGAACAACGACGGAAAGATGCTGCCGCAAAAGCAAGCAGAAGAAGCCATCGTGGCCAGCCTCAATGAGACGGAACAGGAGGGTAACGGCAAGTTGGAGGAGGAGGAGTGTCACGCCCCAGACCCAATATCGGGCTAGGGTGACAACCCGCCGCGTGCCGAGCACGCAAGGCGTCACCAAATTTTTCAACATAAAGCACCATTATAAATAAAAACCAAGTCAAATACAATAATAAAAGTTTTGGGCTAACACCCTTACGCACCACAATAATAAAGTCTGGGCATCTAGCCCTACATATATGTAATGTTGGGGCTACAACAAAATAATGGGCTTGTTTTATTTAATAGAAGATCCATCACCCCACCAATCCATCTTCAACCTCGTGGCTCTGATAAAAACATTGTAAGAATTTTGTGAGCTTACACTCAGTAAGTAAGCCACGTTATACAGTCAAATCATAGCATCATAATAATCAATAAGCATATAAATGATTTGCATGCTTAAACACTCCATAAATACTCAAACATGCAATGTAAGAAAACCCACTGTTTATATCCTCAATGGTAACTGTAAATGTGACCCATGGCCCTGCAATATCTCAATAGTATACCAACAAGCATCCCCCCTACAGAAAGGGTCGAAATACCTGGGTCACGCCATGTCAAAATCCACCAGAACACATACTCTATATGTGTGATGCCACAACGAACCAAGCAGAACATGTCCTCTAGATGTGTGATGCCACCTCATAGAACTCAAAACACATCCTCTAGATGCGTGATGCCATAGAGAACCCAAGCATAACACATCCTCTAGATGTGTGATGGCATAAACAAGCAGAACACGTCCTCTAGACGTGTAGGTGGCATAAACAAGCAGAACACATCCTCTAGACGTGTAGGTGGTATAAACAAGCAGAACACGTCCTCTAGATGTGTGTGTGGTATGACATGATAAAGGAGAACCGCGGCGACACATAATAGTACCTCACATCACATGCACTCATCATATCAACAACTATATACTGCATAAACAGTGGATTATACTTACTAAACAATTGCATGTACTATATCACATCAATGTCATAATAACTGCATCTCTCATGCATAGCATCCACATATGAAATAATAGCACATAAACAGCCATGTAATCATAATATTCATTTACCTTCAATTTAGCCAATATCCATAACAATTCTTCATGTCACAATATAATTCACAATTTATATAATGAACAAATTAATTATTAAATACTGATAAGTGGCTTACTTACTTCAGTACGCAATCCAACAGGTATAAATCAGCTATTCGGATGTCTGAGCACCTACAGGATCATTTACACAATTAATTTATTAGAATACGAATATTAAAATGACCCTTAGGATTTCTACCCAAACTAGTTCACGGGCCCTACTTTGGGCTCGAATATCTCCCACTACACACACCCAATTGGCGAAGTAAAAATATCCCAAGAAACTAGAATTCACCCAGATTCTAGCCATATAATTATTTTTCTACTCTCGACCCATTACAGGGCCCAAAATCCAGCCCAAAATCAGCTTACAGCACGGCCCAAAAGGCCATGAACTGGCCGGCCCAGCTGGCCCGGTTCAAACCCTTCCACCCGATCCCCTATTTCACCAAATAGGGGACGAGCACATAGCCGGCGGCCGGGGCCGCCGCCGGCCAAATTGAGGGCGGCCCGGCCGCCGGTGGCCAGGCCAGAGCCGGCCGCCGCCGCGGCCGGCCGTCAAACCCCCTCCCTCTCCCTCAATTTCTCTCTGAATCATCAACTCACCCGCGCGGCACGGAGCTATGCCGGTGGCTCGGCCGGCCGCCTTGGCCGGCCGGACCTCCACCGGACGCACACCCGATGTCGGTGGAGGCGACATGCCAACGCTCGGGCCCGACGAGGCGGCGAGCACGCCGCCGAGCCCGAACCAACCGATTTGGCTTCCGCCACCGCGCGAGAGAAGGGCCAATTGGCCCTCTCTCTCTACTCTCTCTCCACCACCACCCCGCCGGACGCCTCCCCCAGCGCCGGCAGGGTCGTCGGCCAGATCTCAGGCCCGGCGAGGCGGCGAGCACGCCGCCGGGCCTGAACCAAGGGAATCGGCCGGGTGCTTCTCTCCTTCTGGCAATCTCTCTCTGCGACTCTCTCTCCCGCTGTCTCTCTCTCTCTCCCGCTGTCTCTCTCTCACGTTGTCTCTCTCTCTCTCTCTCTCTCTTAGTGGATCCGGGATTACCTGGAGGAAACTGAAGCCGGGATGATGGAGGGAGCCCCCCCCCCTTCATCACATATTTAATCCCCCCGGTGCAACGCTTCGATTTAAGGATCCGGGCAAATGAAGCGCTCAGCTAAAAAAAATGAAGCGTTGCACAGCACAGTGTCAGACCTGAACCTGGTTCACATGAACCAGGAACCGGGTACTACATCCTCCCCTCCTTATAAAAATTTTGGCCTCAAAATTGGTATACTATAAATCTCAAAAGTCGACAATCTTAAATGGATAATTCACCTTCAATTAATTGTGGATACATTTAATTTCTTCCTCAAGCTCCCAAGTAGCCTCAGAATCTGATCCTTGCGGTCCACGATACGCACAGGATGTTCCTCATATGATAAATCCTTCCTCAATTGAATAAGCTCATAAGCTATAACATGACTGGGGTCTGAAACATATTTCCTCAGCATAGATACATGGAATACATTGTGAACACCAAATAAGATCGGGGGCAGTGCTAAGCTGTATGCAACCTCCCCAACTCCATATAATAAGGAATACTACACCATCTCAGAACTTAATCCTTGCGGTCCACAATGTGCACAAAATGATCTTCATAGGTCAATTCTTTCTTAAACTAAATCGGCTCAAGTTCTAACACATAATGGGGTTTGAAATACACCTCCTCAGTCATGAAGATATGAAACACATTGAATACCCCAAAGAGTAATGAAGATAGTGCTAAGCTATAAGCCACCTCCTATTCCTTGATCAACATCTCAAATAGCCCAATAAATTAAGGACTCAATTCACCTCTAAACACAAATCTCATCACGTCATTAGTTAGTAAAATTTCCAAATGATCTTCAACCTAAAATTTCAAATCTTTCTGTTTAACATCAACATAACTTTTCTATTAACTCTGAGTTACATGAAGCTGCTTTGATACTTTCTCATATTTGTTAAACCAGCTCAGTAATCAAAATTGTCTCTCTCATTTTATTTCAATAAAAAGGGATCTATACCTTATATCATAGACAACTTAAATGAATCCATTTGAATGTTGGCTTGGTAATCATTAAAATAAGCAATTTACTAAGGATAAGAAGCTATACCAAGCACTTTCTAAATCAATCATACAGGCTCGCAGTATATCATCAAAATCTAATTGGTTCATGCTGATTGTCCATCTATTGAGGGTGAGAGATTGGACTGAAATTCAGCTTAATTCACTAAGCCTTATGAAAACATCATCAAATTAGAAGAGTGAGACAATTGGTTCAGACTCAATTTACTACTAAACCAGAAACAAATATTAACATCTTTATCTCACTAAAATTTTATCCTTAAAATTAAATGTTCACAAATTTTGTACTATTAAAGATACTCACTAGTAAACTTTTATTTCATTCCTAGGTACCCAAATGACATGTCCAACTTTCAAAATTAATTTGATCTTTCTACCAAATAAAATTGAATTCCTTAAGAAGTATTTCTTTCGTGCCTTTTTTTTTTTAATACCTTAACTTCTCACAACACAATCATCATAAATATCATAGGGTCCATCACATGCATTATGTCATTCATTCTTAAGGTTAATAATCTATATCGATTACTGTTAATTCCTCGATAAGACAGTTCCAAGTTCTTTTGAATTAAATATAAGATAGTTTCCTTACAATGCTCTCTCAACTCATAACTAGTTGAATGTGCCACTAATCATTACGACACTTATTTCAATCATCATAACATACTTGGTTTCACTCTTGAATACTTCAAGCTAACATCAATGAACATTAAGCCAATCATTTAGGATATCTTTCATAATTATCATAATCAACTAATTTAATTTTTTTGAATAATAGTGCCATCATTAATCATCAGTATAATTAATTTATCTCCTTCATATTTATCAATAATACCACCATAACCAATCAATTCCTCTTGAATAGGTCAGTATATCCTTAATAAATAATGCAATTTAAATGATGATTCAAATTCTTGAATCGATTATTTCGTTACCAATGATTATCAAAATCATCTATAGATTATGCAATATCTCATGCCACAACATGACCAACTAATTTAAACCCTTCAAATATCTCAAAGTGCACCAATCTAGCTCAGATGGATACAAGACTTATAAGGTCAATAAAGAGTGAAAATGCACTTACCATCCGAAAGACATAATTAAAAATTATAGTAATCTTTTTATGACTTGAAAGTGATAATAGATGTACCCCTAACCATAATCCATCACTGATAAAATCATCTCCCTCCTATTTTCTTAACAATAAATATGCCACCTATTGCTGAAAGATAATTTATCCATCCTGGAGAAGATATCTACTCAGGAACTATGAAACAGGTACAAATAATATGCACGATAAATTAATGAATTGATATCATGATTTAGAAATCTATTAACAGATGAAAATCCCCATGAAATTCTTTATCAGTGGAGTTTATCTTATTCTCATTATTGCTAAAATCTTTCACTTTCTACCAAATAAATATTTGATCATTTATAGCCAAAATCAGTTCTAAAGATTAATAGAGTCTACTGCTCTCAAAAATTAAACAGTAAATGTCTCAGAATTTAAAATTTTATAATCTTCCTAAATGATCCATCATGATATAATATGCAGTCAACTATTTCATTAGCATCAATATCAACCATCTCCATATCTAGTAAATTAACAATCAGTTTTTGAACATGTAATATCCATAATAAAATTCACTATATATACTTATCCATCTAGATTCAAATTCAGAAAGTACTCTATTGTGATTAATCAAAACATGTAATTAACTATTTCATTCCCAAAATATCATCAATATTAATCATTTCTATAATCGGCAGATTATCTCATAATCTTAACTTACAATATCAACAATGTAAGTTCAACTATTAAAAATTTATTATATACATCCACATTCAAATTTAGATTTACTAACTCCAAATCCACATATCAACTCAATTGCAATATGAACATAATGATGATATCTTAGTCATATTAGTCATCAATTAAAATTTTCCACTACTATGTTTATTCCATATATTCATCTATCTTTTATTGCATATCCAATTAAAATTTCATCTCCCATATTATTTAAAGGTCTGAAATTGCTACGAATCATTTCCAACAAGTTTAATGGAGTTAAAACTTCTAGAAGCCCCATGGCCTCCCCATTGGTCAAGGTCACCAGTTTGGGAGTCTCATAATATCATTGGCTTGCGATGGTTCATTCTAAATTCCTATCAAATTTGTAATTCAATTAATATCTTAATAAACTTTAAATTTCAAGCTTCCAAAGCATAATTCATGAAATTCCTTGAAAGTCATAATTGTCTCAATGTCATCCTAGTATTTTGCCTAGAGTGTCATTATGCATATGTCCCTAAGATCATAACCTGGGTCCTGTGGGTTATGGGCCCACCACGCTTCCGCTGTGCAACTCTGATGATGCATGTCCTGCATAGACTACGCCATACCCGAGAGAGCTTGAAGCATCTCGGACTGAAATCGCTGGTGCTCAGTCCCTACTGGGTTGGCAGGGGCCATACCTCTAGTAGTTCCTTAACCCACCAGCTGATCAGCATTACCGGCCAGAGAGTCCTCCACATACTATTGGCTCCTAGAACGGCGAGCCATAACTATTTCCTATTAAATTAGATGTGGTTAATATCATCATAAACTAATGTGTCAGGTGTCTCTAAATATAATGTCATCAAAATATGTTCTCTCCGTGTTATCATGTCAATATGTTCGTGTCCCTAGGGTCATATGTTCTCTACGTGTTATCATGTCAATATGTCCGTGTCCCTAGGGTCATAACCTGAGCTCTGATACCACTAAAGCTGTCACGCCCCAGACCCAATATCAGCTAGGGTGACAACCCGCCGCGTGCCAAGCACGCAAGGCGTCACCCTATTTTTCAACATAAAGCACCATTATAAATAAAAACCAAGTCAAATACAATAATAAAAGTTTTGGGCTAACACCCTTACACACCACAATAATAAAGTCCGGGCATCTAGCCCTACACATATGTAATGTTGGGGCTACAACAAAATAATGGCCTTGTTTTATTTAATAGAAGATCCATCACCCCACCAATCCATCTTCAACCTCGTGGCTCTGATAAAAACATTGTAAGAATTTTGTGAGCTTACACTCAGTAAGTAAGCCACGTTATACAGTCAAATCATAGCATCATAATAATCAATAAGCATATAAATGATTTGCATGCTTAAACACTCCACAAATACTCAAACATGCAATGTAAATAAACCCACTGTTTATATCCTCAATGGTAACTATAAATGTGACCCACGGCCCTGCAATATCTCAATAGTGTACCAACAAGCATCCCCCCTACAGAAAGGGTCGAAATACCTGGGTCACGCCATGTCAAAATCCACAAGAACACATACTCTATATGTGTGATGCCACAACGAACCAAGCAGAACACGTCCTCTAGATGTGTGATGCCACCTCATAGAACTCAGAACACATCCTCTAGATGCGTGATGCCATAGAGAACCCAAGCAGAACATCCTCTAGATGTGTGATGGCATAAACAAGCAGAACACGTCCTCTAGACGTATAGGTGGCATAAACAAGCAGAACACATCCTCTAGACGTGTAGGTGGCATAAACAAGTAGAACACATCCTCTAGATGTGTGTGTAGTATAACATGATAAAGGAGAACCACGGCGACACATAATAGTACCTCACATCACATGCACTCATCATATCAACAACAACTATATACTGCATAAACAGTAGATTATACTTACTAAACAATTGCATGTACTATATCACATCAATATCATAATAACTGCATCTCTCATGCATAGCATCCATATATGAAATCATAGCACATAAACAGCCATGTAATCATAATATTTATTTACCTTCAATTTAGCCAATATCCATAACAATTCTTCATGTCACAATATAATTCACATTTATATAATGAACAAATTAATTATTAAATACTGATAACTGGCTTACTTACTTCAGTACGCAATCCAACAGGTATAAATTAGCTATTCGGATGTCTGAGCACCAACAGGATCATTTACACAATTAATTTATTAGAATACGAATATTAAAATGACCCTTAGGATTTCTACCCAAACTAGTTCATGGGCCCTACTTTGGGCTCGAATATCTCCCACTACACACACCTAATTGGGGAAGTAAAAATATCTCAAGAAACTAGAATTCATCCAGATTCTAGCCATATAATTATTTTTCTAATCCTGACCCGTTACAGGGCCCAAAATCCAGCCCAAATCAGCTCACAACACGGCCCAAAAGGCCCTGAACCAGCCGGCCCAGCCGGCCCGGTTCAAACCCTTCCACCCGATCCCCTGTTTCACCGAACAGGGGACGGGCACATAGCCGGCGGCTGGGGCCACCGCCGGCCAAATTGAGGGCGGCCCGGCCGCCGGTGGCCAGGCCAGAGCCGACCGCCGCCGCGGCCGGCCGCCAAACCCCCTCCCTCTCCCTCAATTTCTCTCTGCATCATCAACTCACCCGCGCGGCACGGAGCTGTGCCGGTGGCTCGGCCGGCCGCCTTGGCCGGCCGGACCTCCACCGGACGCACGCCCGGCGCCGGTGGAGGCGACAGGCCAACGCTCGGGCCCGGCGAGGCGGCGAGCACGCCGTCGGGCCCGAACCAATCCGGCTTCCGCCACCGCGCGAGAGAAGGGCCAATTGGCCCTCTCTCTACTCTCTCCCCACCACCACCCCGCCGGACGCCTCCCCCGGCGCCGGCGGGGTCGTCGGCCAGATCTCAGGCCCAGCGAGGCGGCGAGCACGCCGCCGGGCCTGAACCAAGGGAATCGGCCGGGTGCTTCTCTCCTTCTCGCGATCTCTCTCTGCGACTCTCTCTCTCCCACTGTCTCTCTCTCACGCTGTCTCTCTCTCTCTCTCTCTCTCTCTCAGTGGATCCGGGATTACCTGGAGGAAACTGAAGCCGGGATGATGGAGGGAGCCCCCCCTTCATCACATATTTAATCCCCCCGTGCAACGCTTCGATTTAAGGATCCGGGCAAACGAAGCGCTCAGCTAAAAAAAATGAAGCGTTGCACAGCACAGTGTCAGACCTGAACCTGGTTCACATGAACCGGGAACCGGGTACTACAAGGAGGAGCTCCAGCCCAGGTTCAGCGTGAAGAGCTTACTCTGGCATGGGGGTTCCGTCTGGGACGCCTAGTTCAGCTGCGCTTCCAATCAAGTATATACATCTCCTTGCTTCTTTCTTTCTCTTTTTTTTTATTATTATTATTTTGTTCCGCTCAGTTTGAATCCATCGTTGTTGTTATTCTAATTTTGCGATCTCAATTACTCCCTTCCCCGCCCCTCAAAATAAGGACAAAAAAAAGAAAGAAAGAAAAAGGGAATTAAAGAGGAGGTGAATTCATGTCATTGTTTGTGTTGAATCTACTACTAATCGTTTGGTTTGGGTACTATGGCATGCAGGTGGCCCAGGTTCTGTTGACGCTGCGTTCTGTTGACGCTGCCTTACTCGTTCTCGCAGCTGGGGATGCTGTCCGGGGTGCTGCTCCAGCTGTTCTACGGTATAATGGGCAGCTGGACAGCCTACATCATCAGCATCCTCTACGTCGAGTACCGCACCCGCAAGGAGAAGGAGAACGTCAGCTTCAAGAATCACGTCATCCAGGTTCGTTTCATTCATCCACCTTCCCTACCATCCTTGTGCTTCTCTCCTCTGCTCCATTCCCGGTCGGCCGACCCCGACCCCTTTAGCTCTGGATCGTTGGGGCGGGGCTAAAATTTCTCCCTCATAGGCTATCTACTGAGTCTTCTCTTTCCAACTTTTTACCCTCCCTCTTTTCCAGAGGAAACCTGAAGGTGATTGCTTAGCCTTTTCTCCTGGCGGCCCTTCAACTCGCAGCTTTATTTGGAAATAATTTCCCACTGTTCTGGTCCCCAATTTTTATTTTTTAATATATTTTTTTATTTATTATTTTGCCCTTTAGATTTACGAGCACCTGCTACCATTGATCTCCCGATCAATCGCCATTGCCCATTGGAGAGAGCAAGTAGACGGTGCACCGATAATTACTTGGGTCTATTTGAATTTGCCCCGTATCATCACTAGGTTAACTGGGATTTCTAGCGGCACCAGAAGCACTGGCGTTTAGTGGGAAAAGACCTAACTTTCCCATGCTATAAAGGGGCCTTTTATTATTATTTTTTTTAGAAGAAAAGAAATTTCAACTTAAATTTATTTCGAAAGAATCTTTTAGTGGCGAGGAAGGGAGTATGAATGATGAAATGCATAAAAGCGAAGTTTGTTGTCTTTCTATAAGTGAAGGATGGGGTTCTGATTGAGTGGGGGAGGAGGCACGAGGGGTTAGGGGGGAACATATTTCCGTCCGAAATTCGATCTGATTAGCTTAGTGTAATGATTTGCTATTTATCATCATCATTATCATCATGGTTAGTTTGTTTACAATTCATAAGCCTATCGCCCTATAGGGCTTGCTAATTGAATTTAGAAAGAACGCTTGGTAGTTGTAGGGCAATACATTTCGTGCTTCATTAAGGTTTTGGACTGGGAGGGCTAGAGATTAGGGAATCTTCAAGCTTGACTACTTGTTAGGTGCTTCTGCCTCCTCCTCGTATTTGGCTTTGTGCCATTCAGCTGCTGCTTCTTTATTTATTTCAATCAAATTGATGTACTGAAATATTATGATAAAGACGGTTAGATTATTCTAAGTGGCATGTTGAAGAGCTACTACCTCTGATAAAATGAACAGTTAATTTTCTTGAATTGATTTTATTATTATTATTATTATTATTTTAGTTCGTTTATTGTTTAAGCCTATATATATATATATATATATATATATATATATATATATATATTATTGTTGGGGGGTAAAACCGTCATTGCATTAATATCCGTGCAAGGAGGCTAAGGCCGACCTCCTCCCTTCATCTCCCCTGAGCTTCCAGTAGCTCGGCTCCCCCGAGCTCCCATAGCTTGTCTTCCCCGAGCTTCCATGGCTCGGCTCTTCCGAGCTTCCATAGCTCGGCTTCCCCGAGCTTCCATAGCTTGGCTCCCCCGAGCTTCCATAGCTCGGCTCTCCCAAGCTCTCATAGCTCATCTTCCCCGAGCTTCCGTAGCTCGCCTCTCTCGAGCTTCCGTAGCTCGGCTTCCCCGAGCTTCCCTAGCTCGGCTCCCCCGAGCTTCCATGGCTCGGCTCTCCCGAGCTTCCTGTAGCTCGTTTCCCCCGAGCCTCTATGGCTCGGCTTCACTGAATGACCCACGATCCAATACTCACCTCCGCGGAACCTGACGCGGGAGAGCCTAAGCCTACTGTAACAACATCCTAGGCAAGGAATCATGTTGAGAAGTGGTCTAGAACCTATCAAGGCTACCCGAGACCTACACACCTACCAGATCTCAAGCCATCAAGGAGCTCTCCTAGCCGTCGATCCCCTAACAGACAAGATATGGATCCCAACAGCCCCACAACGGCCTGATTCGATCCACCCCCGTATCCTAACAACCTCTGAACCTTCCAGAAGGCGCTCAAGATCCAGGTGACAGCCTATAAATATCACGCTCACAGATTCCCTCAGGTACGCGCGCGCTCACACCCTCACTCCCACTCTCCTGCTCTCCTGCTGCTCGCCGGTGCTCTCATCTTCTAGAGCTTCTGATTGGCCACCCCCAGAGAGACTCCCCGGAGAGATCCACCTCTCCGTTTTCTGATTGATCGTCGATTTCCTCCCACTGACTCGAGCATCAGAGGGTCTTCCGCGGAGGGTCACCCCCAACGCCTCTCGCGCGAGGACTTGTGTACAGGTCCGCCCCTGGAGATCGACTGCGCCCGAGTAGGAGGACGGATTCCGGCGGCAATAGATTATGGCTCGGCTCTCCCGAGCTTCCATGGCTCTGCTCTCCCGAGCTTCCTGTAGCTCGTTTCCCTCGAGCCTCCATGGCCCGGCTTCACTGAACGACCCACAATCCAATACTCACCTCCGCGGAACCTGACGCGGGAGAGCCTAAGCCTAATGTAATAACATCCCAGGCAAGGAATCATGTTGAGAAGTGGTCTAGAACCTATCAAGGCTACCCGAGACCTACACACCTACCAGATCTCAAGCCATCAAGGAGCTCTCCTAGCCGTCAAGCCCCTAACAGACAAGATATGGATCCCAACAGCCCCACAACGGCCTGATTCGATCCACCCCCGTATCCTAACAACCTCTGAACCTTCCAAAAGGCGCTCAAGATTCAGGTGACAGCCTATAAATATCACGCTCACAGATTCCCTCAGGTACGCGCGCGCTCACACCCTCACTCCCACTCTCCTGCTCTCCTGCTGCTCGTCGGTGCTCTCATCTCCTAGAGCTTCCGATTGGTCGCCCCCAGAGAGACTCCCCAGAGAGATCCACCTCCCCATTTTCTGATTGATCACCGATTTCCTCCCACTGACTTGAGCGTTGGTTAATAATGATATCTCAGTGACCCAACCGAGATATCAGGGCAATCGGAGGGGGTGGACGGGATATTGTCCCGAACCACCCAACCGAAAGGCCCCTCGGAGAGTATGTAGGAAGCCCACGGCCCCTGGCGCCGGAACGCTCTCCCAAACCGAGTATGCGCTGCCCTACCTCGCCAAGGCTCAAGGACAAGGTGTCGGCGGGCGGCACGCTTTCACCCCCTCCCTATGTGGCAAAAGATTCCCCAGGCGGCGAGCCCAGGAATCCAAATCAAGGGAGGAGGCGAAATTCACTCAAACCATGGGGAACCCGCGTGCACCTCCTACCATACGTCCCCAAAGGGGAACCACAAAGATCACACTGGAAGTGCATATGTACGCTCTCCGTGTGATCTCTGCGCCTTCCCTGTGCACTCTCCATATGATCTCCGGGACTCATCCCCTAAGGGCGAGCCATCCTTCGGCAGCTCCTTCATCACCCCAGCTATCCGATGGTGAAGGGCTTGTGAGAGGAAAGCTCGGTCCTCCCACTCGCAACAGCAGAGAAACGAGCATGGTGGAAACTCTAACGGGAAAGAAACTTTGGGGATGACCTAACATGACCCCCTCTTCCCCTTTTTATAGGCCAAAAATGGACCGGAACAATTACCAAGGCTATAAGCCCCGAGATTTAAACACCTGGCCATACCTCACGTGGCCTCCCAGGATGAAAGTGGTGCCCTATTGCACGCCGAGCCCACCGCCTGAACTATGACGCATGTGAAGATTTCCTCTTGATCCCGAATCGTGATCATTAAATGCAGAGAATCGTTCACCGGCATTACGGAAACTGGCAGGTTCAGGAGATCATCCTACGAAAATAATGTCCTCCAATGGTAAACGGCTGCATGCGCCGTACGTCAAAACGACCCACATGGGAAAAGAACACCTTCCGGGAAGCACCAGAACAGCTTTATGTTCCCCGCAGTGCCGTATCATCAATTTCGGTGAAATAAAAATCGGTTTACCTACAGAACGGCAGGGCGCTGGCAGGATAGCAAAAGGCACGAAAACCGACTGTTCGTCGATTTCTTCCCAGCGAGGTTAGTCGCTCGAAGAACTCGTGCGACAAGGTTAAGCGTCTTAAAACAAAAATAAGCACGATGGCTAAACAAACTATTCTTTCATTCAACGAAAAATGAAGTGACTAAAGGAAGCGAAAAATACTTCGGAAACCATCCTCATATGTCGGCCCTAGCCGACCTACTTTGCTCGTCGGCTCCAGCCGACCTACTTTGCTCGTCGGCTCCAGCCGACCTACTTTGCTCGTCGGCCCCAGCCGACCTACTTTGTTATCGACCCTAGCCGATCTACTTTGTCAGCCCTAGCCGATCTATTTCGTCTGTCGGCCCAAACCGACCTACCCTGTCCAATCGGTCTTAACCGACTGGCTTCATTTCTTGAGTTTTAATTAAGACACAAACCGAACCAGATCATCTATCGGTTCGCCGGTCAAGGCTATCGCCCGCCTTGGGCCAAGCCAATGCATTCCCTCAATCCCGAAATAAAGATGACCAAAAACATCAACGAGCCATAAGTCGCTCGCGATTGAGGCAAGACTTGGGCAACAGGGCCATACAAGGAAAAACACTTAAATAAAATAGAAGGTTCATTCATTGAAAGACACCAAGTCAGACTTTCAAAAGCAAAATACAGGGGTGGCTAAAGGCCGGGAACCACGTCAGTTTTGGAGGAACCCTTCGGTTACATCCGCAGAGGTGTGACTAGATTCGCCTTTCTCAATACCTTTGCCCCTTCAGCGGCAGTTTGCGATCGTCCTCAGAAGCTGCGGCTTCGCTGGGACCGGGGCGGCACCAGGATCGGTATCGGAGACGTCGACATATTCATCCTCCTCTTCTCCTTCGGACTCACCGTCATCAGGAGCTTCAGTATCCAGAAAAGAGAGATCCCATTCTGGGTGCTCACTGGATATCTTATCTTTACATTCTTCCATTCCAAGTTGGAAGGCGTCAACGCCGATAGCGTCCTGCTTCCCCTTGAGTATGGCGAGCTGCATCTTAGCCTCAGCAGCCTGCTTCTCAGCCTCCGCAACTTGAGCCCGCAAAATAATGTTTTGCTCCTCGAACTCGCCGGCCCGCGTCTCGAGTTCTGAGCTCTTATTGCGGTTGGACACGAGCTCACCTTGGAGAGCCCGATTCTCCAACCTAACTTCGCCATCTGAAAAACAAAGTCAGTCGGCATCACAAGAGACCAGTAGAAGAAACTAAAAAGGGGGGGGAAATGAGATCGTACCTCCTCCTCTCGTCTGGCCAACCTCTTGGTCAGCTCCTCAGCCTCACCCCTGGCTCTTGTTCTGTCAGCCCCGATCAGCTCAACTCTCTCCTGCAGAGTATTGATCCTAACTGTTTGGCTTCGACCTCCTCCCGGGCTTGGGATAACTCGTTGCTCACCCGAGCTATCGTCCCTTGGTGCCATTTAGCGCCCTCCCTCAAGTGAGCAATTTCGCCATCGCGCCGCTTCAACTTCTCCTCCACTTCGCCGAGCATTCTGGTCAGGCGCTTCTTTCGTCGGCAGCTTCCCTTCCCAGCCGACCCAAACTTTCACTATGTTCCCGCCGCATCGCCGCCACCTCCGCGGAATGTTTCGACTCAACTCTAGCCAGCTCCAAGCACGCGTTTTCGTTCTTCGCCAGGAGTTCCTGCAACTCCTCCACTACGCTTTTTGCTTGGACACTTCGGCCAGGCGACCTGGTGTGCCCCTTATCCCCTTCAAACTTCTATCACTAATAGCCATAAGTTCCTCGAACTTCTCAGACACCTTCAGTCGCGATTGGAGCTCGGCGTTGTCTCTCCTGGCCTGAATGCTGGCCCCCGTCGCCAAACTCAAACGCCAGCACATCGCCCGAGAAAGCAAAACACTCTGCAGGAGAAAAGAAGTAAAAATTCACGATTAGGTCAATCAGAAAGTATCCACTACCCAAGAATGGTAACTCACCCGCGAGGCATAGGCCCGAGTCATCCTCATCAGGGTCGTATTGTCGATATCGGGGAGAGATGGACACTTTCAGCCCCCTTGCCCGAACGCAGCATCAACCAACTCCAAATCTGCAAACTTGTCCGCCGAAGGATCTGCACCCGGATACAAGGCCGACCTCATTAAGGCAGAAAACGCCTCCTCAACACCAGCGCTCGAGCTACTGGGTTGACCGTCCCGCCTGAGGGACCAACCTGGGCGACCTCCGTCTGAGAGGCCTTCAACTTCCCAGCCTCTTCTATCAGGCCCTAGCTTGGACTTCTTCGGATAATTCGGCTAGCCCAAGCGCCAGCCTCCCCAAAATCTTTTTCGAGGGAGTCCCCATTGCGGGACTCCCACCTTGCTGCGCCCCTTCTTCCGACGCACCTTTCCCGGTCACCACCATCTGCGTCTCCTCCACAGGCTCCCCGAGGCCTCTGTCTGGCCTGTTTCTTGACCCGCTATGGGCGGTCCAGCATCGCTACCCCGGACTCCTTCCAAACCTCTCCGCCAGCGGCCTCTCTCCCTTGCTCCCCCACTGGAGCCAGTAGCAGCCCCGCAGAGGCAGAGGGCCCCCCAGAAACGACCGCCTCCGCCAGATCCGTCGCTGGTTCCTCTTTCATAGGGGACATGGTCAGACGAACCAACGGAGCCTCGTCTGAACTATCCGATATCTCCACACGGGGGGACAAGGGATCATAGCTGTCCTCCTGGATCCTCCTTCGCCCCCGGCGCTCCTGTCGTGACCGCTCCGGCGTCCGGCGGGCTTCTTGCGGAGGTATGAGCCCTTTTCTCGGGCCTACCACTATCCTGCCGCTGCTCTCCCCTGGGCGCTTTCCTCTCTTCCTCTTGGCGAGGCTCGACAATGCCGACCTCTTGGCTGAAAGAATGAAACATATGTGATCAAATCCAAACACATTCATCGAGAAAACACACAGCGGAAAAGGTAAAAGGGAGGACTCACCTTGCGGGTCCAGGGGGCTGAGCCCGGCTGCGAAGAGGGCTCCCTCCGATAACAGGTCGTTGGCCGAAAACACTTGGCCATTGCGAAGGACGTCCAAATCCCTCTCCTCCTGCGCTGACAAAACTGGATGCGTTTTCGCATCCCTAACAAAGTTTCCCCATTTTCGAGGGAAGTCGGAACCAATGTTCCCCTCTGCGATAACAAACCGGCTCTTCCATCCCTTTATAGAGGATGGCTTATCCACAATAACGTTGAAGGACCTCCGGGGTCCAATGTATGGCCACTCTGATTTCCTCCCAGGTATCAGATGGTAGCAGGCACGAAAAGGGGAAGAGTGGCGACAATTGAATTTGGTGGCACATTGAGATAAATCCGATGATGCTCCGCCAACTGTTTGGGGCCACCATCGCCGGGCAGATGTTATAATGAGTCATGATTTCCTTCACCAAGGGATGGAGAGGAAAACGGAAGCCTGCTTTCAAGCTGTCTTCATAAACGAAGACCCCGACTCCAGATCTCGCGAGACCCTATCTCCAGACTCCGGCACCGCAGAATGACATCTGAGGGCATGCCATACCTCTGATGAATCCTTCCCAAATCCTCAGCAACAATCTCCAAAGCACGTCGTCGGGGCTCATCGTCATCTTACTGAGAAAACACCAGGCGAAACGGCGAGCGTTGCGGGGGGGGGGGGAACTCTTCAAAAACAAAATGAGAGATGCTGCAAACATATGCATATATATATAGCACGGCTATCGCTTTGCTTCCCCACTAAGGAAGCCATCTTGAGAAGATGGGTGCCTCACCCGAGGCATCCGGAACTGCCTCGACAAACGCCGATCGATCGGGATTCGCGACGTGGCATATTCCCAACCGTCACTCTTGGAGGAGCCTTACCCCGAAGGCATGATGACCCTGCCGCATTAATTAGGCATCATTGCACGGGCTGTCTAAACCAAATCGCCCCATCCAAAGCGTGCCACCTGGACTTATACTCCCTATGCCCGAACCTACGCTTCGAACTAGGGAGTGGAGGGCATGTGTTGGGGGGTAAAACCATCATTGCATTAATATCCGTGCAAGGAGGCTAAGGCCGACCTCCTCCCTTCATCTCCCCCGAGCTTCCAGTAGCTCGGCTCCCCCGAGCTCCCATAGCTCATCTTCTCCGAGCTTCCATGGCTCGGCTCTTCCGAGCTTTCATAGCTCGGCTCTCCCGAGCTCCCATAGCTCGTCTTCCCCGAGCTTCTGTAGCTCGACTCTCCCGAGCTTCCATGGCTCGGCTCTCCCGAGCTCCTATGGCTCGGCCCTTCCGAGCTTCTTGTAGCTCATTTTCCCCGAGCCTCCATGGCCCGGCTTCACTGAACGACCCACAATCCAATACCACCTCCGCGGAACCTGACGCAGGAGAGCCTAAGCCTACTGTAACAACATCCTAGATAAGGAATCATGTTAAGAAGTGGTCTAGAACCTATCAAGGCTACCCGAGACCTACACACCTACCAGATCTCAAGCCATCAAGGAGCTCTCCTAGCGTCGATCCCCTAACAGACAAGATATGGATCCCAACAGCCCCACAACGGCCTGATTCGATCCACCCCGTATCCTAACAACCTCTGAACCTTCCAGAAGGCGCTCAAGATCCAGGTGACAGCCTATAAATATCACGCTCACAGATTCCCTCAGGTACGCGCGCGCTTACACCCTCACTCCCACTCTCCTGCTCTCCTGCTGCTCGTCGGTGCTCTCATCTCCTAGAGTTTCCGATTGGCCGCCCCCAAAGAGACTCCCTGGAGAGATCCACCTTCCCGTTTTCTGATTGATCGCTGATTTCCTCCCACTGACTTGAGCGTCGGAGGGTCTTCCGTGGAGGGTCACCCCCAATGCCTCTCGTGCGAGGACTTGTGTGCAGGTCCGTCCCTGGAGATCGACTGCGCCCGAATCGGAGGACGGATCCTGGCGGCAACAATTATATAAATGTGCTTCCCTTCTAGTCGCGGTCTGCTAGCTGCTGTCATCGATAACAGCGTGTTACTCTGTTTACCAATTTGTCCATTAATTGTCATGGAGATGATGATGATGTCTAACTTGCACTGCACTACGGTGCACTAGTCTGGTCTGGTGGCATGGCAGGGAGATCATGCATGCGATGTGGAAGCCCCAGAGGTTCAAGTACATTTACCTGCTGGCGACGCTCTATGTGTTCATGCTGACGCTCTATGCGGCCTGACGCTGGGCTCCTACATCACTCTGGTGGCGAGGCCCCGTGCGTCCCATGCCGAGTATGATCCAAAGATATCAACTTTGAAGGAAGCAGATCAGGCTGTGATGGTGTCACAGTTCATGATGGAGCTCCTGGGGCTCCGAGGACCCGCCGAGAATTCTCCACTTCAACCCCCGGTTAAAGGGAGATTGGAGCGGGAGGCAGGTGATCGAGCAGAACACTTGCTACCGCATGCAGTTGGGATCGCCGCAATGGTGTGACGGAGCACAATCCAGAGCGGATGAGGAGACTGGTATACCACAAAGTTTCCCATCTTTTAAAAGTAAATTTATACACCAAATTATCTAACTTTTGAAGTAGAACATCATGGAAGGAAATTCATGAATCCTGAGCTTGAAGAAGCATCTCGCATCGGAAACGTGGATGCACTCAACCAACTTCTTCAAAGAGACAGCCTTCTCCTTGACAGATTGATCGAGCAGAATAATTTCATGTATGTATATGATGTTTGACTTTCTTTTTGTCTTTCTCGTTGGCAGGTCATAAAATTCTTGTTGGATAAACAAAGAATTGATGTTAACTCTATAAACCAGAAATGCTGTACCCCGCTTGATGTGCTGCTAGATTCAACATTTAAACATGAAAATCTAGTTTTAGGAGAGATTATTTGAGCTGCCGATGGCTGAAAGATATCAAGAGAAGTTATTCATCAACCAGTAGAGATCGAATCAGAAGCAAGCAACAATTTAGCCACACCACAAGTAAGGCATTCAAGTCGTATTGGTCGCTTTACGAAATGTTTTGGTGTGGCTAAATTTTCCATTGCTTCTGGTTCGATCTCTACTGGTGATTGATGAATAACTTCTCTTGATGTCTTCCAGCCACTGGCAGCTCAAATAATCTCTTCTAAACTAGATCTCCATGTTCAAATGTCGAATCTAGCAGCACATCAAGCGGGGTACAGCTTTTTGGTTCATAGAGTTAACATCAATTCCTTGTTTGTCCAACAAGAACTTTATGATTTGCCAATGAGAACTACTTTGCTCTTTGGCATTAACCAGTGGTCCAATGGAGCCAATTGGTTTTTCTAATTTCTAGGGTCGGATGCCGAAACATCGTTATTGATCGAAGCTGCTTAGCCGAGCTTTTATTTTATTTGTCTTTATTTTCTGTGCTATGATGCACTTGTAATGCCTCTCAGGAGGTTGTAACTTTTCGTTAATAAAGAAAGTTCTTACTCTTTCTTTTTGACTACTTGTTTCTTTTTCCAGTATGGTTGTGCTGAGAGTTGTCTTACTCATATTGCGCTACCGCAGCATAAGTCCAGCGGTGCTTTTGCTACTTTGTTTTTGTTAAGCACGATATTTAGTCCTCTGCAGAGAAAGCATTCACCTCTGTTTTGGTCAGAGGGAGGCCTGGGTGGCCCTGTGAACTTATGATGCATGCATGATCCTACTCGAGGGGATGAAAGAACTTGTATAATCTTGCCGGTAAGTGGAGGAAGGTTACTTACCTCTGCCGAAGCATGATAGGATGCCTTAGTCGCACCAGAGTATTTGAGAAATCACTCGACTAGGCCAAAGCTTTAGACGATATTCAGAAATACATCACTCGGTTTGGCCGAGGCTTCGGAGATTATTCAGAAATATGTCACTCGGTTTGGCCGAGGCTTTGGAGATTATTCAGAAATATATCACTCGGTTTGGCCAAGGCTTCGAAGATTATTCAGAAATATATCACTCAGTTCAGCCGAGGCTTCGTAGATTATTCAGAAATATATCACTCGGTTTGGCAGAGGCTTCAAAGATTATTCAAAAATATATCACTCGGTTCGGCCGAGGCTTCGGAGATTATCCAAAAATATATCACTCGGTTTGACCGAGGCTTCGGATATTATTCAGAAATATATCACTCGATTTGGCCGAGGCTTCGAAGATTATTCAGAAATATATCACTCGGTTTGGCCGAGGCTTCGAAGATTATTCAGAAATATATCACTCGGTTCGCTTGAGGCTTCGGAGATTATCCAGAAATATATCACTCGGTTTGGCCGAGGCTTCAAGATTATATTTTACTTGGCACGGCCAAGGTACGGAGACATTACTCGGCTTGGCCGAGGCTTCAAATTATATTTTACTTGGTACGGCCAAGGTACAAAGATCGCTCGGTCCGGCCGAGGATTTAAAAAGATTATATTTTACTTGGTGCGGCCAAGGTACGGAGATCGCTCAGCCCGAACGAAGATTTAAAAAGATTATATTTTACTTGGCGCGGCCAAGGTACAGAGATCGTCACTCAGCTTGGCCGAGGCTTCAAGATTATATTTCACTTGGCACGGCCAAGGTACGGAGATCGCTCAGCCCGGCCAAGGATTTAAAAAGATTACATTTTACTTGGCGTGGCTAAGATACGAAGATCGTCATTCGGCTTGGCCGAAGCTTCAAGATTATATTTTACTTGATGTGGTCAAGGTACGAAGATTGCTCGACCCGACTGAGGATTTAAAAAGATTATATTTTACTTGGCACGGCCAAGGTACAAAGATCGTCATTCGGCTTGGCAGAGACTTCAAGATTATATTTTACTTGGCGTAGCCAAGGTACGGAGATCGCTCGGCCCGGCCGAGGATTTAAAAAGATTATATTTTACTTGGCGCGGCCAAGGTATGGAGATCGCTCGGCCCAGCCGAGGATTTAAAAAGATTATATTTTACTTGGCACGGCCAAGGTACGAGATCATCATTCGGCTTGGCCGAGGCTTCAAGATTATATTTTACTTGGTACGGCAAAGGTACAAAGATCGCTTGGCTTGGCCGAGAATTTAAAAAGATTATATTTTACTTGGCGTAGCCAAGGTATAGAGATCGTCATTCGGCTTGGCTAAGACTTTAAGATTATATTTTACTTAGTGCAGCCAAGGTACGAAGATCACTCGGCCCGATCGAGGATTTAAAAAGATTATATTTTACTTGGCGCGGCCAAGGTACGAAGATCGTCATTTTGCTTGGCCGAGGCTTCAAGATTATATTTTACTTGGCACAGCTAAGGTATGGAGATTGCTCAACCCGGCTAAGGATTTAAAAAGATTATATTTTACTTGGCGTGGCTAAGGTATGGAGATTATCATTCGGCTTGGCCGAGGCTTCAAGATTATATTTTACTTGGCACGGCCAAGGTATGAAGATCGCTCGGCATGGCCGAGAATTTAAAAAGATTATATTTTACTTGGCACGGCCAAGGTACGGAGATCGCTCAGCCCGATCAAGGATTTAAAAGATTATATTTTACTTGGCGCGGCCAAGGTATGGAGATCGTCATTCGGCTTGGCCGAGGCTTCAATATTATATTTTACTTGGTATGGCCAAGGTACGGAGATCGTTCAGCCCGGCCGAGGATTTAATGTATAGCTGGACTTGCTTCTCATTGCAGCTTTCAAAGAGAGTTATAAAAATTTTGTGAGCCTTTGAGAATTAAATTTAATTCAATGAACAGGGTGAGTTTAGTAAGAGCATACTTTTACTGGTGATATGCACGGAGATTATCCGAGTTCCATGTCCGAGGAATAGATTTTCCATCTAAATCTTGGAGTTTGTAGGTGTCGGGCCTGATTACTTCTGTCACTTGGTAGGGACCTTCTCAATTTGAGGACAATTTCCCTTGCTCCAGTGGCTTCGAGACAGATGCCTTTTGAAGCACCAGATCGTCGGGGAGAAAAAATTTTCCTTAGAGTCTGGTGGAGTGATAGCGGGCTACTCTTTGCTGGTAGATGGCCATTCGGATTCGGGCCTTCTCCCTAACTTCTTCTATTAAGTCAAGATTAGTTTAGAGTTGCTCATCATTGGATTCGTCCGAGTAACCTTGCACGCGAGGGGAGGGGAGTCCGACCTCCACAGGAATGACAGCTTATGTGCCAAAAGCCATCTTGAATGGGGTTCGCCCTGTGGGTACCCTCTCAGTAGTTCGGTATGCTCATAACACATGGTGGAGCTCTTCGGCCCATCTGACTCGCGCCGGTTGAGTCGAGTTTTAATTCCCTACAGGAGAGTTCGGTTGGTTATCTCGGCTTCTCCATTAGCTTGAGGATGTCCGACCGATGTTAGGCGATGGAGAATGTCATGATCCTTGTAGAACTCTCGGAACTTAGGATTGTCGAACTGTTTCCTGTTGTCGGTGATGATAGTATGGGGAAGGCCGAAGTGGCAGATGATGGACCTCCACATGAAGTCTTTAGCGCAAGCTTCGGTTATCTGGGTGACTGCTTCGGCTATCTGGGCGACTGCTTCGGCTATCTGGGCGACTGCTTCGGCTTCGACCTACTTAGTGAAATAATCAATTGCAATAAATAAGAACTTCCTTTGCCTCGTTGCGAAGGAAAAAGGGCCAAGAATATCCATTCCCCATTTGGCGAAGGGCCAGGGGGATGATATGGATGTCAGGTGCGCTGAGGGGAGCCTCTGAACATTTGAGTGCCTTTGGCACGAATCACAAGCTCGAACGAGGTCATCGACATCTTTCTGCATCGTCGGCCAATAATACCCTTGACGCAACACTTTGTGGCACAGGGCCCTACCACCGGATGATTGCCACAGATGCCTTCATGGACCTCCCGAAGAGCATAATCGGCCTCTGTTGGTCGAAGGCATTTGAGCAGTGGCATTAAGAAGGACCGCTTATATAGCCGATCATCAATCAGAACATAATGAGATGATCGCATTTTCAACTTCCTTGCTTCTTTTCTATCAGTGGGCAGCAACCCTTCTTTGAGGTACTTGTGCAGGGGGTCCATCCAGGATGATTCGGTGTCGACCTGCATCATCTGGTCAGCATCGTTGATGCTGAGCTTCTCCAGGACCTCCAAGTAGAATTTTCGCTCGAGATCCATTGACTCCGTAGTCGCCAGACGGGACAGAAGGTCGGCGCATGCGTTTTCAGTCCTTGGGATCTGAATAATTTTAAATTCATCAAAATAGGAGGATAAATCGCACACCTTTTGGAGATACCGAATCATACTCGGCTCTCGAGCTTCAAATTCTTCCTGCACCTGGCCAGCCACCAACTAGGAGTCGGTGTAGGAAATTAGTTTTTTGACCTTAAGTTGGTGGGCGATTTGGAGTCCGGCAAGCAGGGCTTCATACTTTGCTTCATTGTTTGAAGCTGGAAAGGAGAAGTAGACGCCATATTCGAAAGTTGCACCCTCTAGACTGGTGAGGACCAGGCCAGCGCCAGAACCATCCGTGCTGGAGGATCCATTGTCGTGAAGCAACCACGGGGCACTAGGGTTTGGTTGTCCGAGGGTATCCGAAGCAGAGCCATCTTCGGGTATGGTGCACTCGAGAAGAAAATCCGCCAGCACCTAGGCTTTAATTGCTAGACAAGGCTGATACTGAATGTCATGCTCGCTCAGCTCGATAGCTCATTTGGTCATTTTCCCCGATACTTCTGGGCGATGAATGATCGCTTTGATGGGTTGGTCAGTTAGGACAATGACAGTGTGCGCTTGGAAATATGGGCGCAGCTTTCGGACCGATGTTACTAGAGCTAGGACCATCTTCTCGACTCTAGTATACCTCGTTTCAGCATCCTTGAGCAGTTTGCTGACATAATAAATAGGTCTTTGGACTTTGTTCTCCTCTTTAATTAGCACCGAGCCAATGGCGTTTTCGAAGATCGCCAAGTATTGATTCAGCAGTTCCCTGACTTCGGCTGCTGAGGAGAGGTGGTGAGCCGAGGTATTTCTTGAGATCTTTGAAAGACTTCTGGCAATCTGGGGTCCATTGGAAGTTTTTGGCAGACTGAAGCGCTTTGAAGAAGGGAAAGCATTTCTCGGCCGACCGAGCAATGAAGCGGCTGAGGGCTGCTATTCTTTCAATGAGGCATTGCACGTCCTTGACTGACTTCGGTGGAGCCATTTGCTGTAGGGCTTGAATCTTCTGGGGATTTGCCTTGATGCCTCGCTGAGAGACCATAAAGCATAGGAATTTTCCGAAGTTAACCCCGAAGGCGCATTTGGTGGGGTTGAGCTTCATCTGATACTTTCAAAGTGTAGCGAAGCACTCCGCGAGGTCCTCGACGTGCTGGGATGCCTCCTTACTCTTTACCAGCATATCATCAACATACACCTCCATGTTCCGACCGATTTGCTTCTTGAAGACTTTGTTGACCAGCCTTTGGTAGGTGGCACCTACATTTTTCAAACCAAAGGGCATAACTCGGTAGCAATAGATACCTCGGTCGGTAATGAAGGCGGTTTTCTTCTCATCTTTGAGCGCCATTCGGATCTGGTTGTAGCCCGAATATGCATCCATAAAAGTCAGCATTTGATGGCCAGAAGTTGAATCCACGAGCTGGTCAATCCGCGGGAGAGGAAAACTATCTTTTGGGCAGGCCTTGTTGAGGTTAGTGAAGTCGATGCAGATCCTCCATTTGCCATTCGACTTTTTCACCATGACCACATTCGTCAGCTAGTCAGGGTAATTAACCTCCCGGATGAATTTGCCTTTGATGAGTTTGTCCACTTCTTCTTCGATGGCCTTTTGGTGCTCGGGGGTGAAGCTCCTTTTCTTCTGCTTAATTGGCTGGAATGTCTCATCCACACTGAGACGGTGGACCAGGATGTCTGGACTGATTTCGGGTATATCCAATGCGGACCATGCGAAGACGTCAGCATTCCTCCGAAGGAATTCAATCAATTCTTGCTGAAGCTTTCCTTCTGGCTGTGACCCGACCTTTATGGTTCGGACGGGTCGGGTTTCATCGAGCGGTACTTCCTCAAGATCTTCAGCTGGCTCTCCTCATTGCTCGATGAAATCTTCTTGGGCATCCAGCCCATCCACCTCGGGCTTACTGGACTAGAGGTCGGCTACAAAGCAATGCCGAGCTATGATCTGACTTCCTCGAACAACCCCCACTCCCCATTCGGTGGGAAACTTTCTGGCGAGATGGGGAATGAAAATGATGGCCTTGAGAGATATTTACCCCGGCCTACCGAGGATGGCATTGTAAGGAGACCGAAGCTTGGTCACAAGAAAATCCATGAGCATGGTAGCCACGCGGGGCCAGGTGCCGGCTCGGACTGACAGAGTGATAACTCCTTTGGGGATTATGGAGTCACATGTGAAGCCCACTAGGGTAGACTCCACGGGTCGAAGGCTTTCTACCCAAAATTTTAATCTTACAAAGGCATTAAAATACAGAACGTTAACAGAGCTACCATTATTAATCAAGATACGGTGTACATCATAATTGTTCATATTCAAAGATACAACCAAAGCATCATCATGGGAGTACTGTACCTCCCTAAGGTCCTCATCAAAGAAAGTGAACTCATCAACTCGAGCTTTCTTTCTCGAGTTTTCCTCCTCGCTTGGCCAAGAAGATGGGGAGCCAACCATCGCTATCACATTGACATTGCCGATGATCGGGGGATTTGGTGGAGGAAGCTGGCGAGGCTTGGGTTGGCGATTCTCCTCATTGTTTGGCTCAAGGGGCCCTCTGAACTGGTCCAGTCTGCCCCACCGAATCAATCACTCGATCTCATTCTTGAGCTGCCAACAGTCCTTGGTATCATGCTCATAGTCCCGATGAAAGTGGTAGTATTTGGTCGGATCCCTCTGAGTTGCATTGCCTCGGAGAGGAGGAGGCCGAGGAATTTGCCGCTCGATCTCCATCAGGATTTGGACTCTTGGTGCAGTGAGGGGAGTGTAGCAGTCGAACCTTCAAGCTGGACTCCGGATTTGGTCTCGAGGCGGTGGCGGAGGAGCCCTATGGTGGCAAGGCGGGCTAACACGGCGGTGGGCCCGTCACTTATCCGAGCCCTTTGCCTCCTTCTTCTTCAGTTGCTCAACTCAAGCTGATCTCCTTGATTCTTCAACCCTGGCGTACTTATCTGCCAGGGACATCATGTCTGAAAGGCTCTTCAGGTAATTAACTTCCAGAGCCAGGTAGAAGTCTCCTTCCTTCGACACCCCTCCCGCCAAGGCAGACATGGCTACCTCATGGTTGAGATGGTCGGCATCCAGGAGGGCCATGTTGAAACAACCAAGATAACTTTTCAGGGATTCCCCCTCTCTCTGCTTGACCTCAGTGAGGGAATCGGATCTCCATCGTTGGTGATGGCTACTGATGAACTAGCTGATGAGCAAACAGCTCAGTTCATCAAATCAATGGAACCTAGCTTCAAGCCGTTGAACTAAGTTTGGGCGGATCCCCTTAGAGTGGAGGGGAAGGCTCGACACAGAATCGCATCCGATACTTCGTGGAACATCATGATGGATCTGAAACTGCTCAGGTGGTCGTCAGGATCGGTAGATCCATGGTACGGCTTGATGGTGAGGAGCTTAACATGAGGGGGAATCACTTCCCTCATGATCCTCTCGGAGAAGGGGATGCTCTGCTTCGCTTTCGGCTAGGACGAAGGGACTTGTCTGACGGCATCTAACTCCTGACGCCATTCCCGATGCATCTCCTGCATCTGTTGCCTGATCCCTTCATCCAGAATGGTAGGAGGGATTGGGCGATGGAAAGATGGTAGAGGTGTCGAGTCCTGGGAGGACACCGGAGAGGGGGAACGAACCCGCCTAGATCTGAGCGGGCTCTTCCCTCTAGCTCGCTGCGGCGCTGGCTTTGCTTTCGTGGGCTAGTGATGATAATCTGCTTCTTTCGACGGATTGGAGAAAGAGATTGCTGGCGGAGCAGGGGCAGCGGCCTCTTCATGAAGCTGAGAAGCAGGGATGGCAGGGCCAGGGATTGCCTGGAGCCCCTGGACCAATTGGGTCAATGCTTGAACCTGCTAGACTAGAGGGGCGAACTGGTCCAACATTACCACCGTTTTCGGCAGTGAAGGAGTTTTAGCTGGCGATGGTGGCGGAGGTGCCACACTGCTGATTGGATCAGGCTTTTGGGAGGCGGCTTGATCTTGAGCTTTGGATGTAGCTCTTTTTCGATTAGCCATTAGATGATGCTTTTTCTAATTTTTTGAGTCTTGTCTCCTGGATCACAAGTTTATGGGACTTGAGGCCCTTCCTCTAGTGCCAATCTGTTGCCGCAGAAATCCATTCTCCAACTCGGATGCGCTTCCGGCTCCTGATCCAGACGCCAATCTCATCACCTCGGGGTGGAACCTGCAAGACAGTCCGCACGTAGAAGGTGCTGTGGGGGTTGCCCTCTGCAAAGGACCCTCTGACGCCCAAGTCAGTGAAAATTTACAGCAAGTAGATATGAGGAGAAGACTCTCACAGAAGAGCTCCCCTAGATGGGTGTTCTCTCGAGAGATCCGAGCTCAGATGGAGCTGTTCTCAGTATGGCAATGAGTAAAATGAGTGAGTGTTTCAGCGTACCTGAGAGGTTGGAGGGCAGTGGTATTTATAAGGGATCACCTGATTCCTTGGGCGCATCATGAGGCGACGTCCGAAAGTAGTTATGATTCGAAACAAATTCGAATCAAGTTTGTTATGAGGTCAGTAGGATCTGTATCTTGTCAGTTAGTTGATCGACGGCTGGGAGAGCTGGTTGATACCTTGAGATTCAGCGATTGCGTAGGTTCTAGGCCACTCGTGGGTATGATTCCCCATTTGGAATCTTATTTAGTTATAGTGAATTCGAATTCTCCCGCGTCGGATTCCGTAGAGGTATTCGAGTGCCTCAGCCCAGTCGGGATAAGGGGCGATTTGGTTTTCTGAGATATAGAATAGCTCAGTCTGTAGAAGTATGGGGATGGCTCGGGTTACCGAGGTATGGACGGCTCGGGCTGCCGAGGTATGGTCGGCTTGGGTTGCCGAGGTATGAGAATGGTTCGGGTTGTCGGGACGACCCATCTTTGTTAAAGGCGATTCGGCTTCGTCGTTTGGCGGTTGTGCCAGCTGGCTGGCAGGACGTTAAGACTGAACTTGACCCAATTGTGTGGCCATTAATGCAATAACAATTTTACCCCTCTTGTTCGAGCCTTACTCTTGGGCGTGAGACCCTGATATTGATACCTGAAATGCATCATCTACGTTGCATGGTAGGGTCATGCAAAGGGTCATTAGTGGCACCGCATGATGCATCGCCCAGTTTCTTTCATTTTATTTGCAACCAATGCTATCAGAACATGGATATCTTAATTGCATTATTATAAAATTAACTAGAGCTTAGCGGTAAAACTAATTAAGAATTATCGATCGAAGTCGATCGGCATCTAAGGGATGAACATAAAAATCTTAGAAGAACGTGGGATTGCGGCCGGCACCGATAACATTGTGCTGATTTGTCTCTTAAGAGGCACAATATCGTCATCAAATTATTTTTTTACGAGGGATTGCATAGAATATCTTCGCCTTCCAAGAAATATTGTGAGTATAAAATATAGAAGCTCGAAGCATGAATAGGGGATGGGAGGCCAACAAACTTATTGGGTTGTATTTTATTATGGCTTATGACGAGATAAACCATGTGATAATTAGATGTGCAGATATATAAATGTTTCTTATTTGTTGACAGAAATTATAAAAATATCAATACATGTAGCCATGTCAGCATGCCATGTGGACTACCACACAAGCAGCCGCATCAGTCACGATCCATCGCCACATCAGCAATGTAGCAATGTCAGCATGCCGCATGGCCTGCCACGTTCTCTATCTTTTCTTTCACTTATGTTATTGCCTGTTTACTATGTAGAATGACATTTGGCATGGTCAATTGTAGAATAAAAAAATATTAATTGTAGAGTAATATCATGTTATTACTCTCTATCTAATCATGCCAAATATCATGTTATTGCTCGTTTACTATGTGTTGGGGGGTAAAATCGTCATTGCATTGATATTCGTGCGAGACGGCTAAGGCTGACCCCCTCCTTTCGGTTTCCTCCGGGCTTCCCTAGCTCGGCCTCCTCCGGGCTTCCGTAGCTCGGCCTCCTCCGGGCTTCCGTAGCTCGGCCTCCTCCGGGCTTCCCTAGCCCGGCCTCCCCCGGGCTTCCGTAGCTCGGCCTCCTCCGGGCTTCCGTAGCTCGGCCTCCTCCGGGCTTCCGTAGCCCGGCCTCCTCCGGGCTTCCGTAGCTCGGCCTCCTCCGGGCTTCCGTAGCTCGGCCTCCTCCGGGCTTCCCTAGCTCGGCCTCCTCCGGGCTTCCGTAGCTCGGCCTCCTCCGGGCTTCCGTAGCTCGGCCTCCTCCGGGCTTCCGTAGCTCGGCCTCCTCCGGGCTTCCGTAGCTCGGCCTCCCCCGGGCTTCCCTAGCTCGGCCTCCTCCGGGCTTCCGTAGCTCGGCCTCTTCCGGGCTTCCTTAGCTCGGCCTCTTCCGGGCCTCCACAGCTCGGCTTCTTCCGGGCTTCCATAGCCCGCTGCTACCTAGCGATCCACGCCCCGACGTCCACCTCCGCGGAACCTGGCGCGGGAGAACTCAAGTCTACCCAAGCAGCACCCTGAGCAGGGGATCATATTAAGACGTGGCCTAAGACCTATTATAACCGCCCCAGGTCTACTCACCCAGATCCCAAGACATCGAAGGGCTCTCCCAGTCGTCGATCCCTTAACAGACAAGGCGTGGATTCTAACGGCCCCACAACGGCCTGATTCTGTCTACCCCCGAATCTTAACAACCTCAGTACCTTCCAGAAGACGCTCAAGTCCCCAGGTGACAGTCTATAAATATGAGTTTGGCAGATTACCTCAGGTACGCAACCCTTGACACACAAAAAACTCTAGGGTCTCTCTCTCTCCCGGCAGCTCGTCGGTGCTCTGCCCTTACCAGAGCCTCCGATTGACGCCCCCCTGGAGAGGTCTCCCGGAGAGATCCACCTCCTCATTGTCTGGTTGATCGCCGATTCCTTCCTCACTGACTTGAGCGTCGGAGGGCCTTCCGCGGAGGACCACCCCCGGCGTCCTTCCGCGTGCAGGGCTTCCTGTTTTGCAGGTCCGCCGCACCCCACTCCCCGAGGATCGACCGCGCCCGAGTCGGAGGACGGATCCCGGCGGCAACAGATTGGCGCTAGAGGAAGGGCCTCAAGTCCCATTAAAACTTGAAAGAAGGAGACAAGGATCTTGATCCGGAGAAGAACCTCTCTGATGGCCAACCGGAAGAGAGGAGCAACCTCTGATGCTCCCGATCAGGTCGCCTCCCAGAGGCCTGATCCGACTGGCGCCACAGCGCCGCAACCCCCACCTGTCGAGACTCCGTCGCCGCCTGCCATTCCGGTGACCCAGGACCAGTTTGCTACGCTGGTCCAACAAGTCCAGGCTCTCACCCACCTGGTCCAGGAGCGTCTTGCACCTCCTCCTGCTTCGCATCCCCAGAAAGAAACGACGACTTCCTCTTCACCGGCAACCTCCTCCTCTGATCCGCGTGAATCAGCGGACCCCCCACGTCGCCCCGGGGGAGACAAACCGGTCCCTCGAACCGGTTGCGATAGAGATCTTCCCAGATCTCGGCGAGCCCGCTCCCTCTCTCCGGCAACGTCTCGCCATGATTCAACACCATCTTTGCGGTTCTCCCGCCCGGCTGCTCCTCTCGCCGGTGAGGAGGAGATCCGCCGTCAGATCCAAGAAATGCGTCAGGAGCTGGACGCCGCCAAGCAGATCCACCTGCCTCAGCCCAAAACAGAGCAGGGCATCCCTTTCTCTAAGGGGATCATGGAGGAAGTGATCCCCTCCCACGTCAAGCTGCCAACCGTCGAGCCCTATCACGGCTCCACTGATCCGGACGACCATCTCAGCAGCTTCCGGTCAATAATGATGTTCCATGGAGCATCTGATGCGATCCTCTGCCAGGCCTTCCCATCCACCTCAGAGGATCCGCCCGAACCTGGTTCAACGCCCTGAAACCAGGTTCCATCGATTCATTTGATGAGCTGAGCCACCTTTTTATTGGCCAGTTCGTCAGCAGCCGCCGCCACCGACGGAGATCCGACTCCCTCTCCGAAGTCAAGCAAAGAGAGGGGGAGTCCTTGAGAAATTATCTTGGCCGTTTCAACAAGGCCATGTTGGAGGTGGACCACCTTAATCATGAGGTGGCCATGTCCGCCCTAGCGGGGGGAGTTTCAAAGGAGAGCGACTTCTATTTGGCAATGGAAGTCAGCTACCCCCCGTGTCTGTCTGATATGATGGCCCTTGCGGACAAATACGCTCGGGTCGAGGAGTCGCGGAGATGGCCCGCGCTGAACAGACGAAGAAGAAGCAAGAGCCCAAAGTTCCCGACAGACACCGCCCTGTCCGTCGGCCAAGCCCACCTCGCCGCCAAAGAGTCCCTCCGCCGCCGCCAAGAATCGCTCCCGGAGTCCCCCTAGGCGATTCGATCGCTACACTCCGTTGACTGTGCCCCGGGCACAAATCCTCATGGAGATAGAGCGCCAGCTTCCCCGACCAGTACCTCTCCGAGGGAACCCGACCCGAAGAGATCCTGCCAAGTACTGCCGCTACCACCGGGAGCATGGTCATGACACTGAAGAATGCTGGCAGCTGAAGAACGAGATCGAGAGACTGATTCGGCGGGGACGGTTGGACCAGTTCAGAAGAGCACCTGAGCCGCCACAAGGAGGTGATCGCCAGCCCGAGCTCCCACAACTCCCTCCTCCACCAAATCCGCCCGTGGTTGGCCGCATCAACATGATTGAAGAGGCCGGCGGATCAGGCTCCGGGGGCAATGGTGATGCACCGGTGCCAAAGAAGGCGCGCACGGGCGAGCTTTCCTTTTCTGATGATGATCTTCTTGGGATACAGCTTCCCCATGAGGACGCACTTGTTGTATCCCTAAACTTGAACAATTATGATGTAAGCCGAATCCTGGTCGATAGTGGAAGCTCGGTGAACGTTTTGTACCTCGGTGTGTTTGCCAGGATGAAATTGCTCATGGAAAACCTTCGAGCCGTGGATTCCACCTTGATGGGATTCACCGGCGACGTCATCATCCCAGAAGGAATCGTCACCCTGACGGTCCGCGCAGGAACCTGGCCCTTTGTAACCGTTGTACAAGCCGACTTCCTAGTGACCGACCTCAGGTCCCCATACAATGCCATATTCGGCAGGCCCGGCTTGATGTCTCTTAAGGCGGTTGTCTCTATCCCGCATCTGTCTATGAAGTTCCCCACCGAGCAAGGAGTTGGAGTGGTTCGGGGAAGTCAGGCCATGGCTCGGCAATGTTTTGTCACGAGCCTTCAGTCCAGAATTCCCGAGGTTGACGGGCTAGACGCCCGCGAAGATTTCGCCGAGCAACGGGGAGAACCGGTGGAAGAGCTGGAAGAAGTACCGCTGGACGTAGCTCGGCCCGACCGAACCACAAGGGTCGGGTCGCTGCTTGAGGGAGAGCCTCGTCGCGAGCTAATCAGATTCCTCCAAAGCAACGCGGACATCTTCGCCTGGACCGCCTCCGACATGCCAGGAATTAGCCCCGAAGTCCTCGTCCATCGTCTCAATGTGGACGAGATGCACAGGCCCGTTAAGCAGAAAAAGAGAAGCTTCGCCCCAGAACGGCAAAAAGCCATTGAAGAAGAGGTCGACAAACTCATCAAAGCCAACTTTGTCCGAGAGGTGAACTACCCAAGTTGGCTGTCAAACGTCGTCATGGTGAAGAAGTCGAATGGCAAATGGAGGATCTGCATCGACTTCACCGATCTCAACAAGGCATGCCCGAAGGACAGCTTCCCTCTCCCTCGGATCGACCAGCTTGTGGATGCCACCTCGGGCCACCAAATGCTGTCATTCATGGATGCCTATTCGGGCTACAATCAGATCCGGATGGCCCCCGAGGATGAAGAAAAGACAGCCTTCATAACCGACCGAGGTACCTACTGTTACCGAGTTATGCCTTTCGGTCTTAAAAATGCAGGAGCGACCTACCAGCGCCTGGTCAACAAGGTGTTCAAGGAGCAAATCGGCCGGAACATGGAGGTGTATGTGGATGATATGCTGGTCAAAAGCAAGGAAGCGCTGCGGCATGTTGAGGACCTCGCGGAGAGCTTTGCCACGCTGCGCAAGTATGGAATGAAGCTCAACCCAACCAAGTGCGCCTTCGGCGTCAATTCTGGGAAGTTCCTCGGCTTCATGGTCTCCCAGCGCGGCATTGAAGCTAACCCTCAGAAGATTCAAGCTCTCCAACAAATGGCGCCCCCAGCGTCCATTAAAGAGGTCCAGCGCCTGACCGGGAGAATAGCGGCCCTTAACCGCTTCGTAGCTCGGTCAGCCGAGAGGTGCCTCCCCTTCTTCAAAACCCTCCGATCGGCCAAGAATTTCCAATGGACTCCTGAATGCCAGAATCATTTCAAGATCTCAAGAAGTACCTCGGCTCGCCTCCACTTCTCAGTAGTCCGGTCCCAGGGGAGACTCTGTTTCTGTATCTGGCCGTTTCCGAGGGAGCAGTTTGTTCGGTGCTGGTCAAGCAAGAAGGCAAGATCCAAAGACCGATCTACTATGTGAGTAGGCTGCTCCGCGACGCGGAGACGAGGTACACCAGGATCGAGAAAATAGTGCTTGCCTTGATTACCTCGGTCCGGAAGCTGCGACCATATTTCCAAGCACATTCAGTGACGGTCCTGACCGATCAACCCATCAAGGCGGTGGTCCACCGTCCAGAAACATCGGGGAGGATGACCAAATGGGCCGTCGAACTAAGCGAGCATGACATACAATTTCAACCTCGCCCGGCCATCAAAGCTCAAGTGCTGGCCGACTTCCTCCTTGAGTGCACCATCCCGGAAGACGGCTCTACCCCAAAAAGTCCCGAAGGACCAAAACCTGAAGCTCGGTGGCTCCTTCACGTCGATGGGTCGTCCAACGCCCATCATTCCGGTGCGGGTTTGGTTCTCACCAGCCCGGAGGGGATGATCTTCGAATACGGCGTCCGATTCTCCTTCCCGGCTTCCAACAACGAAGCCGAGTACGAGGCCCTATTAGCCGGTCTCCGGATCGCCCGCAACCTGAAGGTGGAAAAGATTAGCGCCTTCACCGACTCTCAGCTGGTGGCCGGCCATGTGCGAGGGGAGTTTGAAGCCCGAGAACCCAATATGGTTCGATATCTCCAAGAGGTGCGCGGCCTACTTCCTCACTTTTCAGAGTTTGAAATTATTCAAATTCCTAGATCGAAAACGCCCGTGCCGACCTACTCTCCCGATTGGCAACCACGGAGACAATGGATGCTGAACAAAAATTCCATCTGGAGACTCTGGAGAAGCCGAGTATCATGGAAGCTGACCGGGTGATGCAAATCGAGACCGAACCATCCTGGTTCGACCCTATCCTCAGCTATCTTAAAGAAGGGTCGCTCCCGTCCGACCGAAGGGAGGCCAGGAAATTGAAGCTGCAGGCGACCCACTATGTATTGATTGACAGCCAGCTTTACAAGCGGTCTTTTTCCATGCCGCTGCTCAGATGCCTCCGCCCATCCGAGGCGGACTATGCTCTACGGGAGGTACATGAAGGGATCTGCGGCAACCATCTGGGAGGCCGGTCCCTATGTCACAAGGTGCTACGGCAAGGCTATTATTGGCCGACCATGCAGAAAGATGCGGACGATCTAGTCCGAGCCTGCGACGCCTGCCAGAGACATTCGAGCATCCAGAGGCTCCCCTCCGCCGAGCTAGTTTCCATATCCTCCGCCTGGCCCTTTGCCAAGTGGGGGATGGACATCCTCGGCCCATTCCCGTTGGCGACAGGGCAGCGAAAATTCTTATTTGTCGCCATTGACTACTTCACCAAATGGGTTGAAGCGGAAGCAGTTGCCCAAATCACCGAAGCCCGGGCCAGAGACTTTGTGTGGAGGTCCATCATCTGCCGGTTCGGCCTCCCCCACACCATAATCACCGATAACGGCAAGCAGTTCGACAACTCCAAATTCCGCCAATTCTGCGAAGAGCATGGAATTCGTCACCACCTTACTTCGGTCGGGCACCCTCAAGCCAACGGAGCGGCCGAGGTAACCAACAGGACTCTCCTCCAAGGAATCAAAGCTCGCCTCTCTAGAGCCCAAGGCAGGTGGGCAGATGAGCTGCACCATGTCTTGTGGGCCTATCGCACCACTCCAAGAATCCCAACGGGCGAGACCCCATTCCGAATGGCTTTCGGTACGGAGGCCGTCATCCCTGTGGAAGTGGGCCTCCCATCTTTGCGGGTGGAGAGTTACTCGGAAGAAGCCAGCAACGAGCAACTCCGCACCAACCTCGACTTGGTGGAGGAAGTCAGAGAGAAGGCCCGAATCCGGACGGCCGCCTATCAACAGAGGGTGGCTCGGTACCATGCCTCCAGAGTCAAGGGGAAGACTTTCCTACCTGGCGACCTTGTCCTCCGGAAAGCTTCTGTATCCAAACCGCTGGAGCAAGGAAAGCTGGCGCCGAACTGGGAAGGCCCGTACCAAGTCACGGAGGTCATTGGGCCAGGAACCTACAAGCTGCAGGACCTCGAAGGGAAATCCGTCCCCCGAACGTGGAACTCGGACAACCTCCGCAAATACTATCAATAGGGTATGTCCTTTACACCCCACCAGTTGTCTATTTTCTCACAACTAATTGTGTGAATCGGTTACATACCACATTGCCATAAATCGTAAATGGAAATAGATGCTGCTTATCAATCCTCGGCACGACCGAGTTATCTGCTTGAACAGGAAAATCTCCGAACCTTGGCAGGGCCAAGTAAAACATTTCTCCGAACCTCGGCAGGGCCGAGCAACAAATCTCCGAACCTTGGCAGGGCCAAGTAAAACCATTTCTCCGAACCTCGGCAGGGCCGAGCGACAAATCTCCGAGCCTTGGCAGGGCCAAGTAAAACATTTCTCCGAACCTCGGCAGGGCCGAGCAACAAATCTCCGAACCTTGGCAGGGCCAAGTAAAACATTTCTCCGAACCTCGGCAGGGCCGAGCAACAAATCTCCGAACCTTGGCAGGGCCAAGTAAAACAAATCTCCGAACCTTGGCAGGGCCAAGTAAAACATTTCTCCGAACCTCGGCAGGGCCGAGCAACAAATCTCCGAACCTTGGCAGGGCCAAGTAAAACAAATCTCCGAACCTTGGCAGGGCCAAGTAAAACATTTCTCCGAACCTCGGCAGGGCCGAGCAACAAATCTCCGAACCTTGGCAGGGCCAAGTAAAACATTTCTCCGAACCTCGGCAGGGCCGAGCAACAAATCTCCGAACCTCGGCAGGGCCGAGCGACAAATCTCCGAACCTTGGCAGGGCCAAGTAAAACATTTCTCCGAAACTCGGCAGGGCCGAGCAACAAATCTCCGAACCTTGGCAGGGCAAAGTAAAACAAATCTCCGAACCTCGGCAGGGCCGAGCAACAAATCTCCGAACCTTGGCAGGGCCAAGTAAAACAAATCTCCGAACCTTGGCAGGGCCAAGTAAAACATTTCTCCGAACCTCGGCAGGGCCGAGCAACAAATCTCCGAACCTTGGCAGGGCCAAGTAAAATATTTCTCCGAACCTCGGCAGGGCCGAGCAACAAATCTCCGAACCTTGGCAGGGCCAAGTAAAACATTTCTCCGAACCTCGGCAGGGCCGAGCAACAAATCTCCGAACCATGGCAGGACCAAGTAAAACAAATCTCCGAACCTTGGCAGGGCCAAGTAAAACATTTCTCCGAACCTCGGCAGGGCCGAGCAACAAATCTCCGAACCTCGGCAGGGCCGAGCGACAAATCTCCGAACCCTGGCAGGGTCAGGTAAAACCATTTCTCCGAACCTCGGCAGGGCCGAGCGACAAATCTCCGAACCTTGGCAGGGCCAAGTAAAACATTCTCCGAACCTCGGCAGGGCCGAGCAACAAATCTCCGAACCTTGGCAGGGCCAAGTAAAATATTTCTCCGAACCTCGGCAGGGCCGAGCAACAAATCTCCGAACCTTGGCAGGGCCAAGTAAAATAAATCTCCGAACCTTGGCAGGGCCAAGTAAAATATTTCTCCGAACCTCGGCAGGGCCGGGCGATAAATCTCCCGCGAAAAGGCGAGATTGAGACCCCGACGAAAAGTCTAAACCCGCAAGCCCCGACCAAAGTCGAGTGGCCCCCAATAGTCCCCGAAGGACTCCGCCGGGTTCGAAAAACCAGTACGGCGAGTAAAAAACCATCGACGCGCAAAAATAAGCCGCCATTGGCAAATCTACTCTCAAGGCCATTTAGCCCCGCGCAACCGACCGAAGGTCCCGGGAGGAGTTAGACGATTTCCCTCTCTAACCATCGGAGATCCTTCGATAACGCCCCTATAGCCCACCATTCGAAAGAGCCTGCACTAGCGCACCGAAATGGCGGGGCCACGACGGCCCCCTGCTCCGCCACACAGGCATGAGCCATAAAAACTCAAAGGGAGGAACTTCATGTATAAACAAGACCCATATTTTCATTCATAAAAAGAGAACTACAAGGAGACGATAAGAAGCAAAAGCAAGTGGGGAGTCCCCGAATCAGAATTCGGAGCCACTCCCGGGGGCTAACAGTTCCTCCAGGCGCTCCGACAAGTCAGCCACTTGCTGACGCAGGGACGCTATCTCATCCCTCTGGCGATCCATTATCTGGCGCGAGACTTCCGCCTCCCTAACAGACACGTCCAGAAATTGTTCGGCGACCTTCGCAAGCCGCTCATTAGTCGCGAAGGCCGACGCCAGGCTCTCCCCATTGACTGTGATGGATATCCCCTCTGGGCGCAGCGAGCTAGCAAGTGAAAAACGCGACTCACTTGATCGCGCTGGGGAAGACATCTTTTCCAAAGCAGAGGGATAGCCAAAGTCTACGCCCCCGAGCCATATTTATACCCGCTAGGAGGGTATCCGGTTCAGCCGTACCGCGGACGCCGACCCGTAAAAATTTGCCATGTGTCGCCGTTCTAGTGCGTATGGAATCCGAAAAGTCGCGCCCTATCCCAAGGAAGATCGGAAAATGCAAACAGAGCATCTTCCCGATCTGTCGCCTCCTGCAATAAATACTTTCGACGCTTCCCCAAGCCTCTTGAAACCGCCCCCTTTCTCGAAAAACGCGTGGGAACAGAGTCCGACGCCCAATCGATGATCTGTCCCCTCGAGAAGAGCATCGCCAGTAAAAGCATAGCAAGCACGACGACCGTTCCGCTCGACGGCTGACTCGCTCCCTCCGAGCTATCAGTTCTCCGAACCTCGGCAGGGCCGAGCCATCAGTTCTCCGAACCTCGGCAGGGCCGAGCTATTAGTTCTCCGAACCTCGGCAGGGCCAAGCTATTAGTTCTCCGAACCTCGGCAGGGCCGAGCTATCAGTTCTCCGAACCTCGGCAGGGCCGAGCTATTAGTTCTCCGAACCTCGGCAGGGGCGAGCTATCAATTCTTCGAACCTCGGTAGGGCCGAGCTACAAAGTTCTCCGAACCTTGGCGTGGCCGAGCAAGATTCTCTCCAAACCTCGGCAGAGCCGAGTTGCAAAATTCTTCAAACCTTGGCAGAGCCAAGTAAGACGTTCCCCGAAACTCAACTATCTCGAGGGACTAAATCCTTAAACCATGGCAAAAAGGGTTGAAGGCTCCCCGAACTTCGGCCAAAGCCGACCCACGATACTCCGGGCTCCGATAAAAACGGAGCACAAAATACCATACTCCTGACCTAAGCAAGGAGTGTGTTTCGCCGAACTACCTTTGCACCGCCGCATACGGACCTCAACTAGTTCGGGCATCATGGGATCCTCGTCTAAGGATGAGCGGGACACTTTTATGCCCCACAAACGACAAATAGCAATGAGATCGGCACAAGAAAAGACAGATTAAGAAATGGGGTGTAACTCTCTTTATTATCCATCATGATCAATTACAAATGCCTCATAGGCGTTACAAAAGCATTGAAATGCATAAAATAAAGGCAAATACAAGACTCGGGCAACTGCTCCAAGGCAGGCCTAGACAACTACGATGTTCCAACATCCGGATCGAGAAATCATGCAAACCAGGAAACGGCCAAGTCCGCTTGAGCAGGATGAACTAAAAAATCCAAACTGAGGCATGGCCCGCGGATGCTGATTCTGAGGATCCCAAAGGCCCAATCCACTCCCCTAGAAGGGAGTGCCGAGCCACCGGTCGCCGCTCACTCAAGGGAACCGGGGACCATCCGAACCCGGTTGCTCCCATATTGTCCCTCCCGTGGCAAGGATTACCCTCAGAGAAGGCGCGGGAACCTAAGCCAGTGAAAGAGGGGGAGTCTGCGCGTGCTACGGAGGTGTCCATACGCCTCCTGACCCGCAACCCCCGCAGCAGGAGCCGCAGACCACAACGGAAGCGCATATGTGCGCTCTCCGTATGATCTCTGCCCCCTCCATGTGCGCTCTCCATATGATCTCCGAGACTCGTCCCCTAAGGATGAGCCATCCTTCAGCTGCTCCCCGGTCGCCCCAGCTATCCGGCGGCAAGGAGCCCATGAAAAGAAGGGACGATCCTTCCACTCGTAGTAACAGAGAAACGAGAATAATAAAAATTCCAGCGAGAAAGAAACTTTGGGGATAGCCAGACGAAAACCCCTCTTTCCCCTTTTTATAGGCAGAAGAGACTCGGGGCGAGCCACCAGAGCTGAAAGTCCCGAGATTCAAACACCTGTCCCACGCCACCACGTGGTCCCCAGAAATTGGCGTAGCACCCCACTGCGCGCCGAACCACCGCCTGAACCGGGACGCGTACGGAGATCCTTTCCTGACCCCGGATCGCAGTCATTAAATGCAGAAAATCGTCCGCTGACGCTTCGAAAATCGGCGGGCTCAGAAAATCGTCCTTTGAAAGGGTACTGTCCAATGGTGGACGGTTGCGTGCGCATCACAACGAGGTGACCCGCATGGGGAAGGAGCGCCTTCCGGAAGCTCTGATACAGCTTTATACCCCCGCTCTGCGTATCTCCACTTCATAGTAAAGAAAAACCGAATTGCCTGCGGGATGGCAGAACGCTGGCAGGATGCCAGGGAGCGCGAAAACCTATTTTCACCTGTCGGCCCCTGCCGACCCATTTTCATCCGTCGGCCCAAGCCGATCCATTTTCATTCGTCGGCCCAAGCCGACCTATTTTCATCTGTCGGCCCCTGCCGACCTATTTTCATTTGTCGGCCCCTGCCGACCTATTTTCATCTGTCGGCCCCTGCCGACCTATTTTCGTCTGTCGATCCCTGCCGACCTATTTTCATCTGTCGGCCCCTGCCGACCTATTTTCATCTGTCGGCCCCTGCCGACCTATTTTCGTCTGTCGACCCCTGCCGACCTATTTTCGTCTGTCGGCCCCTGCCGACCTATTTTCATCTGTCGGCCCCTGTCGACCCATTTTTATCTCTCGACCTCTGCCGACCCATTTTCATTTGTCGGCCTTAACCGACCTATTTCGCCCGTCGATCGTAACCGATCCACTTTGATTCGTCGGTCCAAACCGGCCCATTTTTCCTGGTTTCGAATTAAGAATGGCCCAAGGACATCAACAGCCACGGGTCACTTACGATCGAGGCGACACCAGACAACGGCAAAGTCACGCAAGAAAAACATCTAGATAAAAACAGGAAACCCCTTTTTACTGAGAAATGTCAAATGTTTAAAAGGGGGGAAGATACATGAGCGGCCCCTAAGAGCCAGGAGCTCCACCGGTTTGGGGAGTACCCTCAGCCACCTCTGCGGGTGCATGGCTAGGCTCGCCCTTCTCTGATGTTTTCACCTCCTCTGTAACGGTTTGTGACTGTTCCTCGGAGGCTACGGCTTTACTGGGACCAGGGGTGCCGCCAAGCTCGGCGTCAGAAACGTCGACATATTCGTCTTCATCTTCTTCTTCTGCGGATTCGCCGTCTTCGGAGTCTTCGATGCTCAGAAAAGAAAGGTCCCACTCCGGGTGCCCGCTAAGTATCCTCTGCTTACACTCTTCCATCCCGTGACGGAATGCATCTACGTTCATAGCATCTTGCCTCCCCTGAAGAATGGCGAGCTGCATGTTGGCCTCAGTGGCCCGTTTCTCGGCCTCAGCCACCTGGGCCTCCAGGATGGCGTTTCGCCCCTCGAGCTCGCTAGACCGTGTCTCGAGCTCCGAGCTCCTACTGCGAGCGGACGCAAACGCACTTTGGAGAGCCTGAATCTCCGACCCCATCCTCGCCATCTGGAAAAGTCAAGGACAATCGGCATCATAGGGACCAATAGAAAAATGAGGGGAAATAAAAGCATACCTCCCCCTCTCGCCTGGCCAACCTTCCGGCCAGCTCCTCAGCCTCGCTCCGGGCCCTCGTCCTGTCAGCGCCGACCGACTCCACCCTCTCTTGCAGGGTACTGATCCTCGATCGTCCGGTTTCAATCTCCCCGCGAGCTTGCGATAACTCGCCACTCACTCGACCTATTATTCCTTGTTGCCACTTCGCGTTCTCCTTCAATTCAGCGATTTCGTCATTACGTTTTTTCAACGTCTCCTCCACCTCGCCCAACATTCTCGTCAGGCGTTTTCTTTCGTCGTCGGCCTCTCTCCTCAACCGGCCCAGACTCTCGCCGTGGTCCCGCCGCATCGCCACCATCTCCGCGGAGTGTTTTGATTTGATTTTGGCCAACTCCCGGCATGCGTCATCGCTCTTCGCCAGGAGTCCCTGTAACTCCTCCACCCTATGCTTCAGCTTGGACACCTCGTCCACAGCAAGCTGGTGTGCCGCCCTGGCCGCCTTCGAGCTCCTATCCATCGTGTCCATGAGCTCCGCGAACTGCTCAGACTTTTTCAGCTGCGACTGGAGCTCGACTTTCTCCCTCCGGGCCTGGACGCTGGCCCCTGTCGCCAGACTCAAGCGCCAGCCAATTGCCCGAGAAAGCAAAACCCCCTACAAAGGCAAAAACTGAGTAAGCGCCCACAACGGAGTCCATCGGGTAACATCTGACACGCTGGGAAAATGACTCACCTTCGAAGCATAGTCCCGGGTCATCTTTATCAAAGTTGTATTATCTATGGCGGGGAGGAGATGAATATCCTCAGCTACACCTTGCTGCCCGAATGCAGCATCTATCAACCCCCGGTCAGCGAACTCGTCCGTCGATGGACCCGCACCCGGATGCAGGACCGACCTCATCATGGCGGAAAACGCCTCGTCGATGCTAGCCTCCGAGCCACTGGGTTGACCGACCCCGCCTGAGGGACCGGCCTGGACGATCCCCAGCTGAGTGGCCTGCAGCCTCCCAGCTTCTTCCGTCAGGGCCCTGGCTTGAGCCTCTTCAGATAGCTCGCCAGCCCAAGCGCTAATCTCCCCAAAATCTTCCTCGAAGGGGCCCCGATCGTGGGACCCCCACTTTGTTGCGCTCCCTCCACCGGTGCGCCCTCTCCAGTAGCCACCACCTGCGGCCCCTCCGCGGGCTCCCCCGAGGTCTCAGTTTGAACCGCCTCTTGACCCATCGAGGACGGCCCAACCTCACTGCTGCCGGATTCCCCAGCGGATAGGCCAAGCAGGGGCCCCTCCCGAACTCCTCCCATTGCGGCTGTCTCCTCCCCCTCTCCCGCTGGAGCCAGTGGCGACTCCACGGGGGCGATGGACCCCTCCGCTACGACCGCCTCCACTGGACACGTCACGAGTTCCTCCTTCAAGGGAGGCGCGGTCAGATGAGCCAGCGGAGCCTCATCCGAACTATCTGAAATCTCCAAAACAAGAGGTTCGGGCGCCACGGCCGCCCTCCCCGTATCCTCCTTCGCCCCAGGCGCCCCTGTAACGGCTGCCTCTGTAGCAGCTGCTCCAGCGTCCGGCGGGCTCTTTGCGGATGTGTGGCCCCTCTTTTTGGGTCGGCCGCTGTCCGCTCCACTACCTTCCCCAGGACGCTTCCCTCTCTTCCTCTTGGAGAGGCTCGACAACGCCAACCTCGTGGCTGCCAAACCGGAGTTCACACACTCAAACCCAAGCGCAGTAACCGGGAAAAATACGCAGCGCGAAAAGAAACTCACCTTGAGGGTCCAAAGGGCTGAGCCCGGCTGCAAAGAGAGCTCCCTCCGATAACAGGTCGTTGGCCGAAAACGTCTGTCCATTACGAAGGACGTCCAGGTCCCTCTCCTCCTGCACCGATAGGGCCGGATGCGTCTCCGCATCCTTCGCAACTTCCCCCCATCGCCGAGGGAAATCGGACCCGATGTTCCCCTCCGCAATCACAAATCGACTCTTCCACCCCTTGATGGAAGAGGGCTTATCCGCAATGACATTAAAAGACCTCCGGGGCCCGATGGAGGTCCACTCCGATTTCCGCCCGGGAGTTAGGTGATAACAGGTGCGAAAAAGGGGGAGAGTCGCAACGATTTGGATCTGGTGGCACATCGAGATAAATCCGACGATGTTCCGCCAACTGTTTGGGGCCACCATCGATGGACAGATGTTGTAATGGGTCATGATCTCCTTCACCAAGGGATGGAGAGGGAAACGAAGACCCGCCTTAAAACTGTCCTCATAGACGAATACTCCAGACTCCAAGTCCCGGGTGACCCTATCTTCAAGTCCGGCACCCGCAAAACCACATCCATGGGCAGACCATACCTTTGGTGAATCCTCCCCAAATCTCCAGCGACGATTTCTGAGGCTACGTCTCCAGGGCTCATCGCCATCTCGGTCGAAGGAAGTCCTGAGCGAAAACGGTGAACGCTGAAGAGGATGAGAGGCCAACGCTCTTCTGAAACAAAGTAAGAAGACGCCACAAACACGCACACATGCGCGTATATATAGACGCAGGGCAGCTGTCACTTCGCTTCTCCGCCAAGAAACCGCCCTGGAGAGGCGGAACACCCCATTCGAGGCGTCCGGGATCGCCTCGACATACCCCCATATCGATCGGGATTCACGGTACGGCACAATCTCAACCGTCGCTAGTGGAGAAGCCTCACCTCCGGAGGTACGATGGCCCTATCGCATTAATTAAGGCATCATTGCACGGGTTGTTTAGCCAAAACGTCCCATCGGGCGCGCCACTTGAGCTTATACTCCCTACGCCCGAACCTACGCTTCGAACTAGGGAGTGGGGGGCATGTGTTGGGGGGTAAAATCGTCATTGCATTGATATCCGTGCAAGACGGCTAAGGCTGACCCCCTCCTTTCGGTTTCCTCCGGGCTTCCCTAGCTCGGCCTCCTCCGGGCTTCCGTAGCTCGGCCTCCTCCGGGCTTCCGTAGCTCGGCCTCCTCCGGGCTTCCGTAGCTCGGCCTCCTCCGGGCTTCCGTAGCTCGGCCTCCTCCGGGCTTCCGTAGCCCGGCCTCCTCCGGGCTTCCGTAGCTCGGCCTCCTCCGGGCTTCCGTAGCTCGGCCTCCTCCGGGCTTCCCTAGCTCGGCCTCCTCCGGGCTTCCGTAGCTCGGCCTCCTCCGGGCTTCCGTAGCTCGGCCTCCTCCGGGCTTCCGTAGCTCGGCCTCCTCCGGGCTTCCCTAGCTCGGCCTCCCCGGGCTTCCCTAGCTCGGCCTCCTCCGGGCTTCCGTAGCTCGGCCTCTTTCGGGCTTCCTTAGCTCGGCCTCTTCCGGGCCTCCACAGCTCGGCTTCTTCCGGGCTTCCATAGCCCGCTGCCACCTAGCGATCCACGCCCCGACGTCCACCTCCGCGGAACCTGGCGCGGGAGAACTCAAGTCTACCCAAGCAGCACCCTGAGCAGGGGATCATATTAAGACGTGGCCTAAGACCTATTATAACCGCCCCAGGTCTACTCACCCAGATCCCAAGACATCGAAGGGCTCTCCCAGTCGTCGATCCCTTAACAGACAAGGCGTGGATTCTAACGGCCCCACAACGGCCTGATTCTGTCTACCCCCGAATCTTAACAACCTCAGTACCTTCCAGAAGACGCTCAAGTCCCCAGGTGACAGTCTATAAATATGAGTTTGGCAGATTACCTCAGGTACGCAACCCTTGACACACAAAAAACTCTAGGGATACCTCTCTCTCTCCCGGCAGCTCGTCGGTGCTCTGCCCTTACCAGAGCCTCCGATTGACGGCCCCCCTGGAGAGGTCTCCCGGAGAGATCCACCTCCTCATTGTCTGGTTGATCGCCGATTCCTTCCTCACTGACTTGAGCGTCGGAGGGCCTTCCGCGGAGGACCACCCCCGGCGTCCTTCCGCGTGCAGGGCTTCCTGTTTTGCAGGTCCGCCGCACCCCACTCCCCGAGGATCGACCGCGCCCGAGTCGGAGGACGGATCCCGGCGGCAACACTATGTTATTACCAAATATCATGTTTGAAGGGTAGTTTAAGATTTTTTTAAAAAAAAATATGAGGGTACAGAGAGTAATTTTTATGGTGTAAATAGAAATTCCCATGAAGCGCGGGGAGAGACAAAAATGACCTTGGGGAGGTGGAAGCCATGGAGTGGACAGACGAAAATAAAGGTGGCAGCTAGGCGGAAGGTGCGCGGCTTGACCAGATGATAGCAAACGGGAGATGTGCGGACGTGAATACTCCTCTTGATTCAAAATGCGAGGAGACCTGAAAGTGGCGAGAGGATAATAATAATAATAATAATAATAATAATAATAATAATAATAATAATAATACCTTCGGAAAAGAAATCAGATGTGTGGGGGCCCTTCTTCTACATGCCCAGGTATGGGCTATGGGGGAGAGGATAGCGGCTGATATAGAGATAGCTAGGAAAGGAGCGGATCCTATAGCAGACCGGAGTTGGTCGCCATTGGTGGAAGTCACCATCTCCTGTTGCATCCTATCTACTAATGCTTTTTGCGGTGTAGATAGAAACTTTCGCCCGCAGCTTACCCTATGAACGGTTTTGCCATCAAGATAAAAATATAGTGTAACTTGATTTGTAGCTAGAACCAATTAGGAAACACCGCCCGGCTAGAGGACGGCCAATTTGAGACACGCCATCCAGTTTTTGGCCGGTGTACTGAGACACGAAAGAAACCACCACATCGGAAGTCCGCGTATGGGCAAATCATTGCGGCATCGGGCGGTCTACACAGACTTTTTCGAGGTGGTGGTGGTCTAGTGGATGGATGCTCTTTTGGCCGAGCTACTGGGCTCCAGTCGGGTAGGAATTGAACCCGGTCAAGATAGTTATTTCTAAGCTCTCATCACATCGATTTTTTAAAATAACAGTGTCAACAAGTGCAAATTGCATCGTAAGAAATTATCATTAAGAAATAAAATTTACTTGAAAAGAGAGTGAAACAATGTATCATCGATTAGCCTTAAATCATGCTCCACAACTCACATACAAATCCTCGACCAGTAATTCTTCAAACTCCTCTGAAAAAGAGGGATAAAAAATTATACTATTCCAAACTTACGGAGTTCGGTCAACACATCTCCCTACCATACAAACATGCAATATGATATAATGGTTAGTGTTGACGCTTCGATCATCTCTCCTGGACGTCGGGAATGAAGTGCTTCTCGAATCCTCTCTTCGTCGGGTTGCCTGCAAAAAAGTTTCAGGACCGGAGGGAATCCTCCGGTGAGACCCTCCGACGCCCAAGTCAGCAATCGAGGTCACAGCCATGAGCTTGAGAAAGCTCGAAAGAGAAAGAGTGAGAGGCTCAGTATGAGCATGTTGAGTATTTTGGAGTTACCTCTTCTTACCTAATTTATTTACCTTTATACTCTGTAAAACTTGCTTGAGAAGTTTGGATTCTTGTCCTCTAGTGGAAAGGAGTCACGTGGAGCCTCATGATGGACCATGACTTTTGGGAGCTCATTTAGTCTGAGTGGCTGAAGTGTCATGATGACTAGGGACTTTTGGGGGATGAAATGTCAGGGCTGACATCTGTGAGGCCCAAAATGCTGCCACTTGTCAAGACTTTTAGGGTGACGACAGCAGTGGCAGAGCTTGCTTCCTTCTTCGATATGTCAGGACTGCAGGTCAAGTCCCATCAAGGTGGGTAGCTGCAGCTGTTTGGTGGGTCCTGTTCCAACGGAGAGGGGAAAGCAGAGGCCGTCCTCCTCGGCCGGGAAGTGCCGATGCGAGGGCGGCCAGGAGAGCGTCGTGGCCGCCTGGCTTGGATAGGCCGGGGGCCGGCTAGGAGGGTGCCGGGGCCGGCTGGGTTATGCTGGGGCTGCCTGGCTTGGACAGGCCGGGGCCGGCTAGGAAGGTGCCGAGGCCGCCTTGTTTAGAGGTGCCGGGGCCGCTTGGCTTGGACAGGCCGGGGCCGGCTAGGAAAGTGCCGGAGTCGGCCGGCTTGGACAGGCCGGGGCCGGCTAGGAAGGTACCGGGGCCGGCTGGGTTATGTCGGGGCCGCCTGGCTTGGACAGGCTGGGGCCGGCTAGGAAGGTGTCGGGGCCGCTTGGTTTCGACAGGCCGGGGCCTTCTAGCTTGGACAGGCCGGGGCCGGCTAGGAAGGTGCCGGGGCCGCCTGGCTTGGACAAGCCGGGGCCGGCTAGGAAGATGCCGGGGCCGCCTGGCTTGGACGTGCCGGGGCCGCCTAGCTTGGACAGGTCGGGGCCGGCCGGCTTGGACAGGCCGGGGCCGGCTAGGAAGGTGTCGGGGCCGGCTGGGTTATGTCGGGGCCGCCTAGGAAGATGCCGGGGCCGCCTGGCTTGGACATGCAGGGGCCGCCTGGCTTGGAGGTGCCGGGGCCGCCTGGCTTGGACAGACCGGGGCCAGCTAGGAAGATGCCGGGGCCGCCTGGCTTGAAGGTGCCGGGGCCGTCTGGCTTGGACAGGCCGGGGCCGGCTAGAAAGATGCCAGGGCCGCCTGGCTTGGATAGGCCGGGGCCGGCCAGCTAGGTTATGATAAGGCCATAAACGCTACTGTGGTCGAAGGGCCCTTTGATAAAAAAAAAGAGGGGCTCTGTCGATTTTCTTCCTTCACGGTTCTCTAACGACGTCGGATCAGCCATATCAATTAATAAAAAAAATATGATGATTTGGTATAATAGCATGGAATTATGTTATAAGACATCTCTAAGTTATTCAAATCAAATGCTTCAGTTTTTTTTTTTTTTTTTTGCATAAATAATTCTTTTATCTTAATAAGATGGTATATATTTTTGTAATAAAAAAAATTAATTATATTACTTTATTTTATAAATATTTTTTTTAAAAAATTAAATATATATATTTAATAATAAAAAATATAATTAAATTTAAATTTGATGAGATGATGTATTATAGCGTAGCCCAACTCTGGCAACTTCCGAACCACGGTGTTAGCGTTGGAAACGTCCAATGGTCGGTGAAAGCCAGCGCTTGGTTTGCCCCCCTAACTTTTTCTTCCCTAGGGGGCCGGCCGGCGCTAAGCCTCGGGACTCCCGACCGCTATCCTCTCGAAAGGATTGGAGGCCAAGCAAAGTGCGGTGCACTCCAAAACAACCATCCATCCTTCATTTTCTTTTCACTGCCACTTGTCATCCTTTTGGCCCTCATCAGATGCCACGTGTTGTTTCCACATGACCCGTTTTATTCCTTGCCTGCCAAGTCAGGCCCGGTTTTACTTTTGGGATGGTACGTAGGAAAGGTGCGCGCGCCTCTCATTACACGCACTACACGTCCACGTGGCTTGATTTCAGTCGACAAGCACGCGGATCACTCATGGAAAAATGATAGCATTCAGCGAGGCCTCATGAGTTGATGCATGATGGGTGCTTCGCAATCAGCGGCCACATGAAAAAATCATTTTTAATCTCATGGGTTGAACGCAAGTCTAAACTTTAAATCCAATTCTAGTTCAAGCCCTTTGTTGGCTAAGATGGACCAAATTACTTATTGGACCAAAAGTTAGAAAGATTTATTTAACTCAAAACTTTAATCAAGTGCTACAATAGCGTCTTTAGTAAGATGTCTTTCTTTCTTAATTTTGCTCTCCTCTTGCTTTCTTTTCTTCCTGCAAAACAAACGAAATAAAACCCAGCAATAACCTACATGAAACCTATTAATCGAGATGATTGAACGCGAGTCTAAACTTTAAACCCAATTCCAGTTCAAGTCCCTTGTTGGCTAAGGTGGACCGAGTTACTTATTGGACCAAAAGTTAGAGAGATTTATTTAACTCAAAACTTTAATCAAGTACCGCAGTGGCATCTTTAGTAAGGTGCCTTTCTTTCTTAATTTTGCCCTCCCCTTGCTTTCTTTTCCTTCCCACAAAACAAATGAAACAAAACCCTTTGTAGGATGATGGAATGGACTAGAACTTGCGAAAGAGACATTACATAACACAGTGGTCAGCCTTCAAAATGGGCTTTCAATATTCTTACAAAAATAGTGCATGCTACTTGTCATAGAGGTATATTTGCCTAAGTTATGCCTGTGGAAATGTGGCTCATTGTTTACTTCGTGCTTGTATCTTGACTTTGATACAAATCCTACCGAGGAAGCTAACTAAAACAAAGTCCTTCGTAAACAAAATTTCTTACCACACCACCTGGACTACAATCAGTCCTGCGAAGGAAAAAAAGCACCGCCATTTCAAAGTTCGAACCATGCCAAAACCACGTACTCTATGCTTACAAGCGCAATATTAAACGATATTAAATCTTTGATGCGAAGCAATAGGAAGTGCTAAATTACAAATGGGAGATATGTAATAAAATATATTTTTGAATAATCTTCGAAGCCTCGACCGAACCGAGTGATATATTTTTGGATAATCTTCGAAGTCTCGACCGAACTGAGTGATATATTTCTGAATAATCTCCAAGGCCTCAGTCGAACCGAGTGATATTTTTGAATAATCTCTGAAGCCTCGGCCAAACTGAGTGACATATTTCTGAATAATCTCCGAAGCCTCGGCCAAACCGAGTGATGTATTTCTGAATATCGTCTAAAGCTTCGACCTAGTCGAGTGATTTCTCAAATACTCTGACGTGACTAAGGCATCCTATCATGCTTCGGCAGAGGTAAGTAACCTTCCTCCACTTACCGACAAGATTATACAAGTTCTTTCATCCCCTCGAGTAGGATCATGCATGCATCTTAAGTTCACAGGGCCGCTCAGGCCTTCCCCTGACCAAAACAGAGTTGAATACTTTCTCTGCAGAGGACTAAATATCATGCTTAACAAAAACAAAGTAGCAAAAGCATCGCTGGACTTATGCTGTGGTAGCGCAATATGAGTAAGACAACTTTCAGAACAACTATACTGGAAAAAGAAACAAGTAGTCAAAAAAGAAAGAGTAAGAACTTTCTTTATTAACGAAAAGTTACAACCTCCTGAGAGGCATTACAAGTGCATCATAGCACAGAAAATAAAGACAAATAAAATAAAAGCTCGGCTGAGCAACTTCGGTCGATAACGATGTCTTTGCATCCGACCCTAGAAATCAGAAAAACCAATTGGCTCCATTGGGCCACTGGTTAATGCCAAAAAGCAAAGTAGGCCATCCACGGATCCCCAAGACGGATGCGTTGAGGGATCCTATCCAGGTCAAAGACCTATGGATGCTGATGCCGAGGATGCCTCCTTCCCCAAGTGGGATGCTGGGCTGCTAGCCACTGCCCAACAACATAGATAGGGGACCAGCAGACCAACACCACTCTCCTCCCTCCTCGTTCAAGAAAAGACCTCTCAGGCAGATGAACTGAGAGGTCCAAATTGAGGAAGGAGGAGAGGTCCATGTTAACCATGGGGGATACGTATGCTTTGCGTTTCCTATGGTCCCCATGGCAAGTAACAAAGGCCACACAGGAAGCGCATACAAGCGCTCCCCATATGACCTCTGTGTGCCTCCTCATGTGCTCTCCATATGACCTTCAAGATTCCTCCCTTGAGGACTGCTTGCTCTTCAGCAGCTTCTCCATCACCCCAGCTATCTGGGACGAACCAGCTTTCAAAAGGAAAGCTCGATCTCTCCGCTCTCAATGAAACAGGCACCATGAAAGCCCTTACAACTCACAGAAGGAGAAAGTCTCGGGAGATGGCCTAACACAGTCCGCTCCCTACCCCTTTTATAAACAAGCAAGCCGAGAACAACCATTAAAAAAGGGAACCTCAAAATTCGAAATGCCTTGGCCACGCTGCCACATGGTAGATCAAAAGAAAATGGCACTTTCCAAAGCACGATGGACGCGCCTCCCAGGCCATGACAAAAGATGAAGATTTTCCTCTGATCTCGAATCAAGAGCCTTAAATGCAGGAAACCGACCGCAGGTCCTTGAGATATAGGTAGGCTTAGGAAATCCCCTTTCAAAAATGACATCGTCCAATGGCGATCGTGCGCTTGTCGCATAGGTTAAAGAGACCCGTATTGTAAAAGGCCAACGGGATAAATGCCTTAAGCGGAAACGAAACATTCTTCAGCAAAGCCGTTTTATATGCCTCAGCGAAAAACGTACCAACTTTTTGCTTCGGACAAACCGAACTATCTAACCTTGGCCCCAGCCGAGGTATTTGCGCCGTTTTTGGTTATTTCACGCTGAACCATTTTGTGCCTCAGCAAACTAAGTTAACTTGCGCGCACCTAACCTCGGCCCCAACCGAGGCAAGGTCGGAGCTACGTTCCACGGCAAAACTGAACAATTTTATGCATTAGCAAAACCAGGTAATCTGGCTTCAATTTAGTGGAATCTTTAATTCGGAACCCCTAAGGGCTATATGATCTTAAAGCGCGTTTCGTTTACGATTCGTTTACCACCGAAGGAACTCCCAGCAAAAAGGTCATTCAAAAAAAATGACCAAAGTGATAAGACAAGGCAGAAAGAAATTAAAAGATTCATTCATTGAATTTTGATCAGATTACAAGTTGAAAAAGCAAAAAGTACATGAGCAACCCTTAAGAATCAGGGTTCGGGTTGGTCCCAAGAACCTCCTCGGTAACATCCGGAAGGACTTGACTCGCTTCACCCACTCCGAATATTGTTGTAAGAGAGATCTCGGGTTCCTCGGCAATAGGCTGAGGGCATTCCTCAGGAGCCATGGCCTCATTAGGACCCAGGATAGCGTCAAGGTCGACATCGGAGATGTCCTCATATTCTGCTTCTTCGGCCCCTGGAGTACGGGTATCATAACGTTCGGCCTCCAGAAAAGATAAATCTAACTCGGGATACATTCGAGAGATCTTCATCCGAGTTTCCTCCTCGCCAAACCGGAATGCATCGGCACAAGCCTCTTTACGCTCCTCAGAGAATTGAACAAAACTTTTGTACTCCTCCATAGCCGAGGTAATTCGATCGTTAGCTTCAGCCAGCCAGCCCCCAAGTTCGAGATTCATTTGGCGACTCGAGACCAACTCCGCCCTCAAGGCCTTAAGTTGCTCTTGCACCTCGAACTCGATTTTGCCTATCTGCAAACATCATGTCATTTGAGGCCATAAACAAAAGAAAAGTGCCAGACATAGGCAAATGAGAAGACACTATACCTCTTTCTCCTGCCGAGCCATTTTATCGCTCAGCTCATGGACCTTTTTCAGGGCCTTCAACTTGGCTACTTTACTCTGTTGGAGACCCTCTTTGAGATCGTCGATCTGGGACTGTCTATCCTTAATTTCCTGTCGGTGAGTCTTTTATTCAGGCTAGCGAGCTGATCCTGCTGTCTCCGGTACCTGCATTCCTCCTCGTCGAGCTTCTTGATCCAACTTTCCTTTTCCTCGGCATGACTGCTATTCAGCTGACCCCACCTCTTGTCAAAATGCCGCTGCAAGGCATTGATTTCATCGGCATGCTTAGCCTTGATCTGGGATAACTCCAAGCAGCCTTATCCGACTGTTCACGAAAACCCTGGAACTCTTTGACGTGAGACTCGAACCAAGAGGCCCTCTCGGTGGTAATTCGGTAAGACTCGCCCATCTTCTCAAGGTCCACCTGAACGGACGCCAAGGCGCTAGAGAGTCGGCTGATCAAATCCACCCTTGTCCGAAGGTCGGCCGCCTCCTTCCTGGCCTGAGTGCAGGCTCCCGTGACCAAATTTAAGTGCCAATTCAGTGCCCTCGTAATCAAAGCATTCTGCAGAAAAAACACAAGTAAGAAATTACGGCCGAACCAACCAACTAAGAATTACAACCTTGGTATGATGACTTACTCGGGAGGCATAGTTTGTAGCGATCTTCATGAGAGTGGCGTTACTAATTTTGGGGAGAAGGTAAACATCCTTTGGTGCCCCGGACCGACTAAAAGCTGCGTCAATAATATCCTCGACTGCGGACTCGTCCGTTGAGGAACTCCCCCCTGCATGCAGTACAGACCGCATCAAGGCGGTGAGCATGTCATCCACCTCTGGGTTGTGAACAAGAGAACTCATAGCCGGAGAGCTAGCATGAGGAACTTCGGCCTAAAAAACTGCCATCCGCTTGGTTTCCTCCATCAGAACTTTAGCCTGCAAGGCCTCGGATGCTTTGGTCCCGGTTGAAGGAACCTCGGTCCGAGCGTCCCCTTCATTCGGTGATTCTTCTTCTTCCTCTTCCTCTCCAAATATTGCTTCATCTTCGGCAGACTCCACCCATACTTCGGTCTCTCTCGCGGCATCCCCTAGTACCATAAGAGAGAGACCCTCGGCGGGAGGTCCCACGGCCTCCGCCGACCCTCTAACAGGCGTCTCCACTTGGGTTTCGGCGGCCACGACTGCCTCTCCTGACCCCTCCAGCTGAGCAGGGGTCTCTTCCACATGTAGTGCCAGAGGGCTCCCCACCGCTGGTGACTAAAACTGATTAGCCTATGGTAGGAGGATTGCCGGACGGACCGGCGACATCTCCTCGGCATCATCCGACATGACCACTACTTGAAAGGAGGAAACCTCAATGGCTCCCTCCGAGTTTCCCCTAGCAGCTATCTCCACCTTCGCTACCGTGTCCCCCTTTGGTAGAGGGGGTGCACCGACTGCGGCCGATGCTCCCGCCTCCCACCTCTCAGGGGTGGAAGAGTGGCGGCCAACACTGTCTTTCCTTGGCTCCTTCGGACGAGACCTGAAAGGACAAGACCTCTTCTTGAACCTATGCTTGTCCCAGGAGCTGGAGCCCCTGTGGCGCTTGCCCAACTCCTTCCTTATTTGGCCCATAAATGCGGACCTCTCGGCTGAAAACACAACAGATATTCAGTTAAACAGTAACGGAATTACCTAAGCATACTAAACATCAAAGCAAAGACTTACCTTGAGGGTCGATAGAGCTAAGCTCGGCAGCAAAGGGCATCTTCTGATAACAAGGCGCTAGCCGATACCACCTGACCACCGCGAAGGTTTACCAGATCTCTCTTCTTTAGCTTGCTCAACTCTGGGCGCACCTCCGGATCCTTCACTTAACTCGCCCATCCCCTCAAAAAATCTAAACCGATGTTCCCTTTGGCAATGAAAAACCGGGACTTCCACTCCTTTATCGAAGATGGGTTATCAGAAATCATCTTAAATGACTTCCGGAGACCAATATAGGGCCACTCAAAGCTTCTCCTGGAGACCAGGTTGTAGCAAACTCAGAACATAGGAAGGGTCGCAGTCACCTCAACACAACTGCACATCAAGATGAACCCAATAAGATTGCGCCAGCTATTTGGAGCCACCATTGTTGGGTATATATTATAAACCTCATCTCCTCCTGTACCAGCGGGTGAAGAGGAAACCGAAGACCTGCCCTTAAGCTCTCCTCATAAAAGAAGACTCCACGGCTTAACTCGGTCAAAACCCTGTGCTCAACCCTCGGCACCTATAAGGCTACATCCCGAGAAACCCTATAATGGCGACAGATTCTATCCAGGTCGTCAAGGGTTACCTCTAAGGAAACATCACCCGGACCCTTCATATTGACCGAATAAGGGGCGGAATACGAGCAAGCAAGCGAGGGCTTAGGAAAGAATGGAAAATCTCTATGGCAGGGACGAAGAGGCATTGCAGAAGGAGCGCCACCCTAGCCCTCTTTAAATAAATGCTTTAGAAGGAAAGCCCAAGACGCCAAAACTCCTGATGTAGGCGCTAGAAATAAAGAAGTACCGCCATGTGGAACTCCCACTATCGCGGCCTGCTGAAAACAAGGCGTTTCCTCCTCGAGCTACGACAAAAAATGATGACAAAATAGCGGCTTGTCATTTACGAGATTATCATTGCCTGCCCCTTCGGATCTCCCCTGAATAAGATCATTCCAGAATTCTACTCCCTACATCCGAATTTACAGTTCGGACTAGGGAGTGGGGGGTATGTGATGATGGGTAAAATTATCATTGCATTAATGGCCACACAATTGGGTCAAGTCCAGTCTCAACGTCATGCTAGCCAGCTAGCACAACTGCTAAACGACAAAGCCGAATTGCCTTTAACAAAGACGAGTCGTCCCGACAACCCGAACCATTCTCATACCTCGGCAATCCAAGTCGACCATACCTCGGCAATCCAAGCCGACCATACCTCGGTAACCCGAGCCATCCCCATACTTCTACAGACCAAGCTATTCTGTACCTCAGAAAACCAAATTGACCCTCGCCTCGGCCGGGCTGAGGCACTCGAATACCTCTGCGGAATCCAACGCGGGAGAATTTGAATTCACTATAACTGAATAAGATTCCAAACGGGGAATCATACCCAAGAGTGGCCTAGAACCTACGCAATCGCTGAATCTCAAGGCATCAACCAGCTCTCCCAGCCGTCGATCCTCTAACTGACAAGATATAGATCCTACTGACCTCATAACAAACTTGATTCGAATTTGTTTCGAATCATAACGACTTTCGGACCTCCCTCACGACGCGTCCAAGGAATCAGGTGATCCCTTATAAATACCACTGCCCTCCAACCTCTCAGGTACGCTGGAACACTCACTCATTTTACTCATTGCCATACTGAGAACAGCTCCATCTGAGCTCGGATCTCTCGAGAGAACATCCATCTAGGGGAGCTCTTCTGTGAGAGTCTTCTCCTCATATTTGTTTGCTGTGAATTTTTACTGACTTGAGCGTCGGAGGGTCCTCCACAGAGGGCAACCCCCATAATACCCTCTGCGCACGAACTATCTTGCAGGTTTCACCCCAAGGCGATGAGATCGGCATCCGGATCAGGAGCCGAAAGGGCACCCGAGTTGAAGAATGAATTTCTGCAGCAACAATTCTACAATTGACCATGCCAAATATCATTCTACATAGTAAACAGGCAATAACATAAGTAAAAGAAAAGATAGAGAACATGGCAGGCCATGCGGCATGCTGACATTGCTACATTGCTGATGTGGCGATGGATTATGACTGATGCGGCTGCTTGTGTGGTAGTCCACATGGCATGCTGACATTGTTACATGTATTGATATTTTTATAATTTATGTCAACAAATAAGAAACATTTATATATCTGCACATCTAATTATCACATGGTTTATCTCGTCATAAGCCATAATAAAATACAGCCCAATAAGTTGGTTGGCCTCCCATCCCCTATTCATGCTTCTAGCTCCTATATTTTATATTCACGATATTTCTTGGAAGGCGAAGATATTCTGTGCAATCCCTCATAAAAAAATAATATGACGACGATATTGTGCTTCTTAAGAGACAAATCAGCTCAATGTTATCGGTGCCGGCCGCAATCCCACGTTCTTCTAAGATTTTTATGTTCATCCTTTAGGCGCTGATCGACTTCGATTGATATTTCTTAAGTTCTATAGATAAGCGCTGGTTAATTTTATAATAGTGCAATTAAGATATCCATGTTCTGATAGCATTGGTTGCAAATAAAATGAAAGAAACTCGGGTGATATGCATCATGCGGTGCCACTAATGACCCTTTGCGTGACCCTACCATGCAACGTAGATGATGTGTTTCAGGTATCAATATCAGGGTCTCACTCCCGAGAGTAAGGTTCTAACAAGTAAGAACATATGCCAGGGCCATCTACCACACTAAATGTGAATGGATAAGGGTCTCGCCCCAAGCTGGGATTCTATATATGGTAGGTTATAGCTTTGCCTTTGCAGTCCCATGCAATTAAATCCATTGAATGCATTAGCAACCTTTCGATCTGCCATGGGTTCGTAGTATGCACTTTCCTTGTACAGAGGCATATTTATTATGGTGATTTCTTGAATATTAAAATCTCGTCATTCTTTGTTCTAAGGAATGTACATAACATACGTATTCCCGACAAGTGTACGTACATGTCCATGCGATAGTATACGATTTGAAGAGTCAATGGGTTGCAAATCCAAAGTGGTTAAACCTGGGAACCATGTCAAGGGGATGCATGAGCCTACTCACTTGTCTTGATATTGCTTAATTGACATGATTTTTTTTAAAGTAAACATCACTAATTAATATTGCACTACTCTAATATAGATTTGGTATGTTCTACCAGTCTGACCTTAACCACAAATATGGTTCACATTGAGACCTAATTTGAACTAATTAGATGATCAAGCTGCAGGTGTAAAAAGAACATATAACAAAAAAGCAAGTTGACCATAATAGATCCCATTGAGCGCTCGTGACACCACCGATGTGGGGGGAGGGGGTGGACCACCAATATTTATGTCCACTAAAGGGTGTTCCCTTATGCCATCGAATTGACAAACAAAAAAGCAGCTAGCTGAACAAGCTGGAGATTAATTAGGCCCTGGAGCCCCTCAAGACAGTCCCTTAATTGGTTACATTCTATTTGAAGAATTGGTGTGAAATAGATATTTCCTTGCCGGTATCTCGCTTTCACTCCATGCGCATGCAGAGGAGATAGATACGGGGACTATGGAACACATTGGATGGGTACGAGCTATCATTGTCAATTTGTTTATATTAGATTTAAAATAACAATTTGAAATTCAAACCTTATTTGATGAAGTAGATCATATTCGTCCTCTTTCTTCAATGATCTTGCCTCGTTTGATGAAGTGGATCGTATTCATTCTCTTTCTCCAATGATCTTGCTTAATCCAAGTATGATTACAAGATGAACCACACTTTGTTTTCACAGGTTAAATGCCTTCGTGATCGTCTTTTAGGTTTATCTGTTTTTTTTAAGGTATCCCTGTTTCAAGAGGAAGAGTCGTATATATTCTTAAAAGAAACAACCGTTGATCCCCTCGTTCTCATAACCGAGACCCACATCAATTTTCACAACCATCCACTACCCTGTTAACCATCGGATAAGTGGAACAAGATAAGTGGATATATTCGGGTCGGGTTTGATCCATCATGGGCGGATCCAACCCAAGTTTGTAACATCTCCCACTCGCACGTGATGGGGTTAACTTAGATCCGAATCACCATAACCTCAATATACCAATCACTTCATACTAAGGCAAGTAACCCGTATGACCCGCAAGAATACTTGAGTATATCGCTATGTATCAGTTAGGAATACATAGCCACTTGTCAAAAGAAAGAGACTCACCATAATATCTTGCAATACCCCAGGCTCTCTCTATTTCATCGGTTCAAGCACATATGATCCCTCTATTAATTAATCAATAAGAACATGCTTAACCACTTTCATTACAATGTAATCACAATTATGATACCCACCTTAACAGGTAGCATAATTGGCCGGCCAGTGAATACATGTACGGATGTTAATAAGAGTAGCTTCCTTTTCAACTAGTAACTCTCCAACTTCAATTAGCTGCTTTTCTAGACGTGCCCCTTTAAACTGAATCAACCATGGCTTATAGGCAGCATGCTAAAGTAGCAACACTAAATTGAAAATTTTAAGATACTGCCAAAAGTCCATAAGGGTACAAATTTTAGATCCAATGATCTCAAGGGTCTCGCATAGTAGAGAAGCAGGGATCATTCTCCTACTAACCCTTTGTCCTTTTAAGCATATGTGGTATGAATCATATGCTACGATGTTGCCTTTTTCTTAAGAGAGCACATGTCTTATTCGTTCAGTAACTTCAACATTGTACAGACTTAAGTCCAGACATATCTTATTGTCTAACCTGAGTTCATTCATATTTACTTGCTAACCTCCTAATGAACTCATGTCTGGCTTTTCAACAAGTTAAGCAAATATCCCTTTTAGCATTTATTTCGATCATTAGGTATTTAGAATGATCTCATCTTGACTTTTGTTTTTCATGTCAAGGTGACATTCCGTTTTGAGCCATCTCTTTCCATATAGCCCAGCTATATGCTCAAAACCGTCTAATCTCCACACACACGCAGTGCATAGAGTCGATTGTCCATGCGAGAAGACCAATCTCCAACCTGTTGACATGCTTTATTATGTACTCATGAACATTCTTAACCAAACAATCAACCAATCACATGTGTGTACAATCCTTATCAGTAGATCATGGCTTGTCTAAATGAAATTCCATTATATCAATTGAGTTTATAGCTCAATAGTTCATAAGTACATTACAATTTACGTAAGCCCAAAGATCTTATATGATCTGCATAAACATTTCGGGCTAATGGCTTAGTGAAAGGATCAGCAAGCAATCGATGAGTAGAGATATATCTCAATTCAACTTGCTCTTTAGCAATTATATCTCTTACATACTGATATTTAATATCAATATGCTTAGCCTTGGCCTCTTCTAATTTTCGGGCCAACTTCTCGGTCACTTCCTTGCATCAGCCTCGGTAAGTGTCCACTCTCTCCTGGAAGCGTGCGACTGAGTCGCACGTCCGGATCATAGAGTCCCTGATGGCGAGGACCTCGTTAGCCATCTACATGGATCAATCGGTCAGCCATAAATCGAGCCAGATGAATATAAAGAGAACGCAAATAAGAAATTACTTGGGCACCGATACATATGCCGCATCAAGAAGCCTCGAGGCACCCTCACGGTGCAACTACGCATGAAAATGTGGCAGATGCACCCTTTCCAGCAAGCGCTCCACCTGCCATGCATTCTTCATCATCGATAACTTCGGCGGCGGTCACGGTGGCTGGGCCGGGACTTCTTGACCGCCTGCTGTGTGGCCGCTTGGACGGGCGGCGAAGGCAAGTTCTTCGGCTTTGCCTCGCCTTCATCTGCCGGCTCCGCCTCGCCTTTGTTCATTGCCGCCGCAGTCTCCCCCCTCACCAGCCCCCGGGGTGACCTCTTCCGCCTCTGGCTCAGGAGGAGCCGGGCATCCGCCTTTGGCCCCCAACTCGCCCATCTCAACTGGCTCCATGGGGGCTGGAGTTCCACTCCTGGAATCCAAATCGATGACCATCGGCTCGGGTGCACCGGGGATCTTTCGCCCGCCTCTTCAGTCGGGGCCGGCTGGCCCCTCTCCTCTATTCCCGCCTTAGCCACCATAGGAACCCTCTTGCTCACTGGTGCCTCGGCCGGGATGCTCTCCCTCAGCTCCTCCGCACACTACAAGAAAATACTGAAATAGCGACGCAAGTTTAGCGATGCAATTATGCGTCACTAAATTGCGACCACTTTGCGATGCCTCTGTGACAATAAAATATTGCGATGCAATTAGCGACGCAATAGCAACTCAATTAACCAGAAAATCAAAAAAATTAATATTTTAATATTGCGACGCAAATAATGTATCATAATATTTTTAAATTAATTTTTTATAAAATTTAAATATCGAAAAAAAATATTGCGACGTAATTCAGTGCGTTGCAATTTTTTGTAACAGAATTAAATATGTTAAATAGCGACGCATTAGCGATGCAATAAAATAGAAAATTAAAAAAATTATTTTTAATTTAGCGACGCACCAGTTGCGTCGTAAATAATTTAAATAAAATTAATTTTTATAAAATTTAAATATTAGAAAAAAATATTGCGATGCAACACAATGCATCGTAATGTATTTAAAAGAATTAAATATATTAAATAGCGACGCATTAGCGATGCAATAAATCAGAAAATCAGAAAAATAATTTTTAATTTAGTGACGCACCAATTGTGTCGCAAATAATTTAAATGAAATTAAATTTTTTAAAGTATAAATATTTAAAAAAATATTGCGATGCATTTAGTGCATCGCAATCTTTTGAAAAAAATTAAATATTTTAAATAGCGATGCATTAGCGACGCAATAAACCAGAAAATAAATTAAAATTATTTTTAATTTAGCGACGTAATAAATGCATCATAATTATTTTAAATAAAATTAAATTTTATAAAGTATAAAATATGAGAAAAAATAATTGCGACGTAACACAGTGCGTTGTAATGTTTTTAAAAAATTAATTATGTTAAATAGCGATGCATTAGCGACGTAATGAACCAAAAAATTAATTAAAAAAATTATGTTTTTTTATAGCGACACACTTATTGCGTCGTAATTATTATAATTAAAATTAATTTTTTATATATAATTATCATATTAAAAAATTACCATGCTACCCTTTGCGTCGTAATATATTTAAAAAAATTAATTATGTTAAATAGCGATCGGTCCAAAATCGATCGTACGTGATCGATCGAAATAAGGGCTTGGATCGATCGCAACCCTCGGATCATCGCCGATCGGACCGATCGCCACGGTTCGAGATCGGTCGTGATCGATCGGGATCACGGCTTGGATCGATTGGAACCGTCGGATCACCAGCGATGTCGGACCGATCGCATCGGTCTGGAATCGGTCATGGCCGATCGGGATGAGGGCTTGGATTGATCACAACCATTGGATCGTCACCGATCGGACCGATCACCATGGTCCGAGATCGGTCGTGGTCGATCGGGATCACGGCTTGGATCGATCGCAACCGTCGGATCGTCGTCGATCTTGGACCGATTGCCACGGTCCGAGATCGGTCGTGGCCGATCGAGATCACAGCTTGGGTCGATCGCAACCGTCGGATCATCGCCGATCTTGGACCGATCGCAACGGTCTGGGATCGGTCGTGGCCGATCGAGATCAGGGCTTGGATCGATCGCAACCGTCGGATCTTTGCCGATCGGACCGATTGCCATGGTCCGAGATCGGTCGTGGCCGATCGGGATCAGGGCTTGGATCGATTGCAACCGTCAGATCGCCAGCGATCTTGGACCGATCGCAACGGTCCGGGATCGATCGTGGCTGATCGGGATCAGGGCTTGGATCGATCACAACCGTCGGATCCTTGCCGATCGGACCGATTGCCACAGTCCGAGATCGGTCGGGGCCGATTGGGATGAGGGCTTGGATCGATCGCAACCGTTGGATCGTCACCGATCGGACCGATCGCCACGGTCCGAGATCGGTCGTGGCCGATCGGGATCACGGCTTTGATCGATCGCAACCATCGGATCATCGCCGATCTTGGACCGATCGCAACGGTCCGGGATCGGTCGTGGCCGATCGAGATCAGGGCTTGGATCGATCGCAACCGTCGGATCGTCGATCGGACCGATCGCCACGGTCCGTGATCGGTCATGGCCGATCGGGATCACGGCTTGGATTGATCGCAACCGTCGGATCGTCGCCGATCTTGGACCGATCGCAACGGTCCGGGATCGGTCGTGGCCGATCGGGATCAGGGCTTGGATCGATCGCAACCGTCGGATCTTTATCGATCGGACCGATTGCCATGGTTCGAGATCGGTCGTGGCCGATCGGGATCAGGGCTTGGATCGATTGCAACCGTCAGATCGCCAGTGATCTTGGACCGATCGCAACGGTCCGGGATCGGTCGTGGTCGATCGGGATCAGGGCTTGGATCGATCACAACCGTCGGATCTTTGCGGATCGGACCGATTGCCACGGTCCGAGATCGGTCGTGGCCGATCGGGATGGCTTGGATCGATCGCAACCGTTGGATCGTCACCGATCGGACCGATCGCCACGGTCCGAGATCGGTCGTGGCCGATCGGGATCAGGGCTTCAATCGATCGAAAACGTTGGATTAATTACTCCAAAAAAAAAGTTATGAAAAGTTTTAAAAATATTTTAAAATGCAATGTTTTTAAAATAAATTTATATAATTAAAATTTTATAAAATATATTGCGACGTAATTTTTCATCGCAATTATTAACATTAATTATAAATATTATCATTTATAAATATTAAAAAATTATTGCGATGCCTTAGCGACACATTTTTTTTTAAAAAAATAAACAAATATTATGACGAAATATATGTGTCGCAATTATATTATGAAAATACATATAGCTGATTAAAAATATTAAAAAAAATTATTGCGATGCATATTTGCATCGCAATTATTATCATAAATTTTAAATATTTCATTTAAAAATATTTAAAAATTATTGTGACGCACTGATTGCGTCGCAATTATTGTAATAAGTTATTATTTTAATCAATTTAAAATATTAAAAAATATTGCGATGCCTTAGCGACGCAATTCTTAGAAAATAAAAATAAATTTCTCGCCGGATGTTGGCGCCAGGTTAGCGACGCATTAGCGACGCAACTATTGGTGTCACTATGTTTTCATAAATTAATAAAAATCATATTAACGATGGATTAGTGACGCACTAATGCGTCGCTAAGCCATAATAAAAAAAAAAAATATTGCGACCATATAGCGACGCAACTAATTGCGTCGCTAAGTACTATATAAGCCAGCCTTCTCTTCTTCTTCTTCCCGTCTTGACCTAGCCGCCGCCGTGAAGATCCAGCTCCCATGCTCCGGCGCCTCCCCGTCCTCGGCTCCCCGGCGTCTCTCCGACTCCGGCTTATCTCGACCAAGGTAAGCCCCTACACTCTAAAAAAAAAATTTTTTTTTTACTGCCCTCCGGCCACGGCCGCTGCCGTGGCCGTCTTCTCCGGCCACGGCCGCTGCCGTGGCCGGCAGTGGCCTGGCCACGGTGGCCAGGCCACTGTAAAAAAAAAAATTTTTTTTTTTAACAGGGGGGGGGGGGGAAACCCCCCCCCCCCCCCTTTTTTTCTTGTCCGGCCACGGCCGTGGCCGCGGCCGGACAAGGCGGCCACGGCCGCTGCCGTGGCCGGCAGTGGCCTGGCCACGGTGGCCAGGCCACTGTAAAAAAAATTTTTTTTTTTGGGGGGGGGGGGGAACCCCCCCCCCCCCCCCTTTTTTTCTTGTCCGGCCACGGCCGTGGCCGGCAGTGGCCTGGCCACGGTGGCCAGGCCACTGTCACAAAAAAAAAAAAAAATTTTAACAGGGGGGGGGGGGAAACCCCCCCCCCCCTTTTTTTCTTGTCCGGCCACGGCCGCTGCCGTGGCCGGCAGTGGCCTGGCCACGGTGGCCAGGCCACTGTCAAAAAAAAAAATTTTTTTTAACAAGGGGGGGGAACCCCCCCCCCCCCCCCCCCCCCCCTTTTTTTCTTGTCCGGCCACGGTCTCCGGCCACGGCCGCTGCCGTGGCCGGCAGTGGCCTGGCCACGGTGGCCAGGCCACTGTCAAGCCACTGTCAAAAAAAAAAAAAACTGAAAAAAAAAATTTTGGGGGGGGGAGCTGTTTGGATAGACTGATTGTTATGTCTTGATTATTCAATAATATTTGTAATGCTAGATAGGAAATTATTTAATTTACATAATATTTATGTAATAATTAATTTAAGCAGAATGTTTATGCAATAGTATTTGTGCATTTGTACTCATTTACATTTGTTATGTCTTGATTATTTATATTCTGCTGCAAACTAATGATGCATTACATTTTGAAATGCTAAATAAAATGTTTGTTGTATTATTATTTAATTTCCAGCAACAAATTACTAGTTTCAATGATTTACATTTTAGTATTCACAAACATTTGTATTTGACACAATAATCTTAAAAAGTTAGTGATTACATGTATAATTCACAAGAAGTTAAGAATAACAAGCATAAGTTCGATTGTCTTCGGACTTTCATAATCACAGCACTAATTAACCTTTAGACCCGTTTGAGAATTTGTAAGCCTTAGTCTTGCAAATTCTCAAATTGTCCTGGTGGACAGTTTGGGAATATTTCTTGTGACATGTTAGTCTGCTAGTAATCATCGTGGGGTGAGATTTCGGTTTGTATTTGCTCATACGTTCTCCTAGTGTGGCTTATATACCACACATTTAGGAGAACATATGGGGAAATGCTGCCGAAATTTCAATGTAACCGATCGATGATAATTAATAGCAGAATAACATATCACAAAAAATATTCTTGAATGGGATAGGGCCTTACCTTATAGACATGGAGTGAAGGTAGAATTATTTAAGACACTTGAATTCTTGTGAAGTCTAATGATTAAACGCACCGCCTTGCGGCCCGACACAAACTCAAGCCCTCTCTTTAGCCATGAACCTATGCATCGGTCCTTGCTAGCACGCCAAGGATCGTAGCCGTGGCTCGCCCTTGCATGGTAGGGTCCTTAGTTGCCTAAAAAAATTGGGTACTTATAAATGATTTAAATGGTTGTTATTAACCTTAGTTGTGCCAAGAAATAATAATTTATATATTTATTAATACTAATATAGTTTTATTTTTGGTTTCATTTAATGATTTACCAGACTTTGTATAAGTCGGTCAAAAATGAGCGGGGCTCGCTCGTGGATGTATGCAAGGATAAAAGATGGCTTGCTGAATCCAGATTTTCTGAATGGATTGGAAGAATTTATCGCATTTGCATGTAGCCAACCTGAATGGATGGATGGGCCTAGGATTAGGTGCCCATGCAACTTCCACAGGTGTCAGAATAAAGCCTACAGAGATGTGGAAAACTATTAATGGTGCATTTGTGTAAGAAGGGTTTTGTTCCTGATTACTATGTTTGGTACTGTCATGTGAACCAGAGGATATTAGCATCTGTTAATAGGCAACAAGAGTATATATGAAGACTCAGAGCATTTGTGAGTCTGCTGATATGAGATGGCATGCCGAACATGAATCTAAAGAGGATGAAATGCGGCATCCATCAGATTCAAAGGCTTGGAAGCATTTCAATGAAAATCATCCTGATTTCGCTGAAGATATAAGGAATGTGAGATTAGGTCTTTGTACCGATGGCTTCCAACCATTTGGTCAAGCGGGGCAACAGTATTCATGTTGGCCTGTGATACTGACTGTATATAACCTTCCTCCGTGGAAGTGCATGAAAGATACTGCAATGTTTTTAACCGTTTTGGTTCCAGGACCATCAAATCCAAAGGAAAAGATTGATGTCTTTCTGCAACCGTTGGTGGCCGAATTGAAAATGTTGTGGGAAACAGGAGTCGTAGCCTACGACATTTCTATGAAACAGAATTTCTTAATGAGAGCTGCTTTGATGTGGACAATAAGTGATTTTCCGGCATATGCAATGTTGTCTGGTTGGAGCACTGCTGGACGTCTGGCATGCCCTCATTGCATGTATGATTCGGATGCATTTACATTGCAGAAGAGTGGTAAGCAGTCATGGTTTGATAACCATAGGAAGTTCTTGCCCCCAAATCATCCTTACAGGCGTAACTTGATCGCCTTCCGGAAGAACAAAGCAGTCACAAAATTTGCCGAACCGGTTAGGTCCGGCACGGATCTATTTGATTCTATAGAGCATTTGGGGTTGATGTATGCATGGGAACCAGATGCAGATAGAATAAATGGCCGTATATGTAAAGAACATAACTGGAAGAAGCGAAGTATATTTTGGGATTTGCCTTATTGGAGCACAAATCTCATCCGGCACAACTTGGATGTTATGCATATCGAGAAAAATTTCTTTGATAACATATTTAACACGGTGCTAAACATCCCGGGAAAAAAAAGATACTGCAAAGTCAAGAGAAGAACTTAATCAGTACTGCAGAAGAGGTGATTTGAGAAGGAGTGCCGATGGGACCTATCCTAAAGCATGTTACACTCTTGACAGAAATTCACGAGAAGTTTTATGTAACTGGCTTAGAGGGTTAAAATTTCCAGATGGTTATGCCTCAAATATCGGTAGGTGTGTGGACATGCATAAGCTCAAGTTGTTCGGCATGAAGAGTCACGACTGCCATGTTTTCATGCAACGGTTATTACCTATAGCTTTTCGTGAGTTGCTTCCGCAACATGTCTGGAAGGCAATTACGGAGCTCAGCTTATTCTTCAAGGAGTTATCTGCCGCAGTCATTACTTCTGCATCCATGGCAAGGCTTGAGGAGGAAATTCCAATTATTTTATGCAAGCTTGAGCGAATATTTCCTCCCAGTTTTTTTGACTCAATGGAGCATTTACCGGTTCACTTGCCATACGAAGCGAGCATAGCTGGTCCCGTGCAGTATCGCTGGATGTATCCTTTCGAGAGGTAAATATATACATCATTAAGATATGTTGACATTTCAAATATTATTTCATTGCTTGAAAAATTTGTTAATTTTTTGTTGCAACTTTACATATAGTATCTTAAGAAGTTAAAAAATAATGTGCGTAATAAGGCAAGGGTTGAAGGTTCTATATGCAATGCACACTTGGTCGAAGAAGTTTCAGCTTTTGCCTCGCATTACTTTGAGGGTCACGTCCACACGAGGAGCCGAAATCATGGTCGTAACGATGACGTATGTGTGGACGAAGCAGAAGCTAATGACGGTAGAATATCAATTTTTAAAGCTATCGGCCGTTCATTTGGTGGGCAGAAGTCAAGAAATCTTAGCGATATGGAGTATAATGCAGCACATTATTACATCCTAATGAACTGTCGAGAAGTCGATCCATATATTGAGTAAGTGTATACTTCAATGCTAAATTGAAAATTTAAATTTAAATAATAATATACCATAATATTTAATTTCTAACATTAGTTTTCATCCTTTTCATCCCATAAGGATGTTTTGTGATAGACAACGACAGATGAATCCCGACATCAGTCAAGTTGCAATTGGGCAGAAATTAGAAACGGAGTTTGCTTACTGGTTTTATGAATTTGTGAGTAGTATCACTCAATCAATTTCGATAATGGCTATTATTTTTTGAATTGGATGTCAATAGCTTATTAATTTATAGGTCAACGGTCCATGGTCCACAACCGACAATATTTTCATTAAATGTCTATCGCAATGGCCATTGAAGACCGTAACAACCTCTACTGGCTATTTTGTAAATGGGTACAAATTTCAGATTGAACGATTAGCAGCTTCAAGAGGCACGCAGAACTGGGGCGTGTGTGTAAAGGAGAAAGTGTTGGAGCAAATATGCAGGATTATTATGGAAAGTTAGTAGAGGTGGTTGAAGTTGAATATCCCGGTTGGCCTATGAAACGAACCGTATTGTTTCGTTGTGATTGGTTCGATCCGATAGTTCCTGTGGGCAAAAGGGTTCATAACGACTACAATTTGGTTGAAGTGAACCATCGACGAAGATTGCAGAAATATGACCCATTCATCCTTGCATCCCAAGCTCAGCAAGTCTTTTACTGCGGATATCCAAGTTTGCGCAACGACAAGCGAGATTGGTGGGCCGTTTCTAAAATCGTCCCACGTTCAACAATCGTATTAGAGGAGAGTTCATCAAGTCAATCAGCCGAGTGCCCTGCATTTCAAGAGGATGAGATGGAAATGCATGCAATTGAGGACGACACAAGGGCTCCTGAAACATCACTTAGAGATCCAAATGGTGATGTCCAAGAAATTGCGGATGCAAATGTTCGGTTTCCTTCCGATGATAATGAAACTGATTCGCAATCCGATACGGCATCGGATGTTGAACCAACATTTCACGAAACAAATGACACCGATTAAACATAGAGGTTTTTTAAAATTTAACTTTTTTATAAGTGTTAAATTCTTACATAGTCAATCATTAATCGTAATTTAATTGTGTGAATCTTTAGTATTTTCAGTATGACGGGCAGAGGTAGATCTACCGACGACAGACGGAGTGAGCAGAGACGTAGCCCTACTACATCAGATCACATGAGCATCGGAGATGGAGAGTTTGGATCTCCAGCAGAGGCGCAGCCTTCGATCTCTCCAGCAGTATTACCATCCAGCCGATCGGCACAGACCTCCGAGAGTTCTTCCACCATCGGCCGCACTGTACTTCGACTTGATGCTCAGGGGATGTAAGTATATACTAATTAAAAATATATGTTTATGTTTTTAAGTCAATTACTTATAAACATGCATTTTTTTAATAGATTCATTGAGCAGCATCATGTATCCAGCCACATCAGCGCCGTATTTCAGAGGCGTGCAGATCCCAGTGGCTACGATTGGCGCCACGTATCTCCAGCCACGAGGGAGTTTTATTTTTCTGAGTTTCAGGTAAACTTATTAAATACAATTTATCAGTGATATAAAATTTTTAAACTTAATAAATTCAGAAACTAACTGTTTATTTTAATGCAGAAAAAATTTACGTGGGATCTGCCAGCCATGATGCCATTAGGGCAGCATGGGAGGCTCTGACGCGACGCCGATACTCCGACATGCTTCATCGTTGGAGGTCATCGGGTCAGCGTCCTGCGCACGTGCCAGAGGGTATTTGGCACGAGTGGCAGCAGGCTGGGAGTCCGATGGCTGGCGCAGGAGGTCCGCATCAGCCAGCACGAACCGCCGATCTGAGAAGGGCGGTCCTGGCATGGGTCTCTCCCGCCATACTTCGGGCTCCATTTCGATTCAGGAGCACAGACGGCGTATGGTAAGAAAACATAAATATTTTAATTACTATTTAGTTATTTACAAATATTTATATTAATATTTTTTTTATTGTTATAGTCTGAGCAGGAGGGCGGAGATCCTGGTGAGTTTCGTCTATTCAGGGCGACACACACCAGGAGGGACGGTTCCTGGGTCGACACGCGATCACGGGAGGTTGCGGTAAGAAATTAGATATATGTAGTATCTATTTAATTTCTAAAATTTTATTTCAAGAAATTTATTAACTCATTTATTGTTGATTTCATAATTTCAAGACACGAGTCGAGGAGCTTCGCTCCCAGGCATCGCAGGTCGACTCTACTGATGGGGAGACGCCCGTCGAACTCTCAGCAGAGGAGAGTCGGCATGTGTTTTTGGAGGCTGTTGGTGCCCAGCCACGAGACCGCAGGGTCTATGGTCTGGGCACTAGAGCTTCTACATTTTTTCTCCATCAGGCCTCCAGCTCGCGAGTTCCTGGTGATCTTCCTCTCGAGCGTTTACAGGACCTTCGCAGATCTATTGCAGAGGAGGTTCGCCAAGAGGTCGAGCAGGATTTTGAGGATCGTATGCGAGGCCGGGATCAGGAGGTTGCAGACATGCGAGATGAGATGCATTATTTGCGGGATATGGTTAGACACTTGTCGCAGAGTCTTCAGCCTCCACAGCCTCTACAGCCTCCACATGATCGCTCAGATTCTTGATGTATTTTTCTTTTCTTTTTTATATTGTAAAAACTTCAAAATTTTAATATATAATTATTTTTGGAAATTTATTATTGTTTGGATTGAGTAAAAAATGTTTGTATCAATATTTAATTTAGCGAAATTGTATTAACCGTTTTAATTTTTAATCTTTTATATTTTTTTAAAAATAAAATTTGCGACGCATTAGCGACTGAAATTGCATCGCTAATATTTTTAAAATTATTATTAAATATTACGACGTAATGACCTGGCATCGCAATAATTTAAAAATAAATTTAATAGCGATGCATTAGCGACTAAAATTGAGTCGCTATTTTATCTTAAAATTTTTAATAAATATTGCGACGCAATGACCCTGCGTCGTAATATTTTAAAATATTTTTTATTTGCGACGCATTAGCGACTCAAATTGCATCGCTATTATACCAAAAATATTATTATTAAATATTGTGATGCATCTGAATGCATCGCAATATTGCGACACAATTTAGTGCATCGTAATATTTAATAATAATTTTTTTAAAAAAATTAATTTTAAATTTAGCGACGCATTTGCATTCGTCGCAGTTGAGTCGTAGAGAGTCGCAATATTGCGACGCAATTGTGACAGATGGGTATTGCGACGGACATTTGAGCGACGCCGTCATTGCGTCGCTATTGCGTCGCAATATCATGTTTAGCGATGCAATTGCGACGCATTTGGGCGTCGCAATATTTTATTTCTCTTGTAGTGGCAGGAGCCGCCTCCGCTGGAACTTCGGAGGCTTGGGCCGGCTCACCCTAGGTCTTCTGCCAAACTCTCCTCGCCGGCCTCACTACCTCGCCAGCCTCCTGCCTCCTCTTCCGCATGGCTGCCTTTAGTGTCTCGGCAGACACCTTCATCGCTGCACAAGGAGCCGACAGTCATAAAAAAGAAAAGGACCAAGTCAATGGACGAGAAGGATGGGATCTCGCGCTCAGCAACCGACGAAGCCAACTCGGCCTCATAGAGGTTCTCCTCAGCCAACAACTACTTCTAGGAGGGGATCTCGGAGGACATCAGATGGTCAAAGAGCTCCCGATCCCTTTCGTCTATAGCAGAAATTTTATTGAGGCCGATGTCAGGTTCTCTTCAATCCGCCCTCACTCCTTCCATGTGGGGAAATAAGAAACGAGATTTTCATTCCTTGACATTGGAGGAGAGGTGAAGTGGCAAAGTCCGACCCAGTCTAGAAGTAAAAATCCACCACCCGTCTACAACATGGTGGCGGAGCTTATAAAAGGCCCGAAACACAGAGATCCTAGCTTCTGGGCCCTGGAAGAAATAGAGAACAATGAAGGCATAGATGATCCGAATAAGTTCAAAATAAAGGAGTGGAAAAGAAGACAAAGCCCGCTCCTGAAGAACTCCTTGTACAGAGCTATCCAACTGGATTGATCGGAGGTCACCCTGTCCTTGAGTCCAGGTACGGACAGGCAAATGAAGCTAGGGACCCTATACCTACTCCTGAGGTCTTCCACTTCCTCAGGAGTCATGGCGGAAGCCCCCCCCCCCCCCCCCCGGCCCTAGCAAATCAGAGATGACCATCGGAGGAGGAGCCGGACGGGCTGAGGACGATGGAGCTACCCTAGCGGGGCTATCCTAAAAGAAGGTGCCCTAGGGGAAGACACTCGAGGTGGTGGTTGGGCATCCATCGTCGAGCAGTCGCGGATGGTGATACCCCGACCGGCTGACGCCTTCGGTGCACCAGGGGAACCTCTTCCTCCTCCTCTTTCGAGGATGAGAGGAGTCACGACATGCCTCTTATCCTCTCTAATGGCGCGATGGTCCATGGGCTCAAGAGGATGAGGACAAAAAGCAGAATGAAGCAAAAGGAGACTGACTTGATGTCGGGGAAAGAGAATGGAAATTTCAGAGTCTGAAGGTTTAGGGCTCAGGAGGAAGAAGACAACGAAGAAGACGATGATAGCATAAAGGTTGCCCTCAGGCGCGAGGGGCAATTTTATACTGGCTTTTTGAATTGCTACACCCAAGGCAGTGCCACGCGGCCTTCTACTATTGCATGGGACATCCAGCTATCGATGATCCCGCCAACGCCCGAGATACGATGCCTCGGTTCTGCTCAGGGAGTGGGATTTGCGGCCAATGATAAGACGTGGAGAGCAGTGGAGAAATGATGGCACCTACTTTTTCCCATTCTTTGAGTGATCTTCTCTCGGTGAGCCTGGTGTTGACATCATCTTTCACATTTTCACTTGATTACGGAAGGATTTCGAAGCGACATAGCCTCAGAAGGATGCACTACACCTTCAATAATTAAAGGCGCACGAAAGCCAGTGGTTATTATAAATTGTTGCGCTCCTTTCATCCAAGGGTCAACGGACATGTGGCCCCTCGAGCTCAGGAGCGGGAGGGGCATCTTATGTGGCCGGTGGTGCCACTTGGACGTTAAAGGCGAAGCTAACTTATGGCGTAGGTAGAAGCAGGTGGCCGCACTTCTCTAAGTCGGCCCCAGCGGCCCTGCCTTCTTCAAGTCGGCCTCAGCGGCCCCGCCTTCTTCAAGTCGATCCTAGTGGTCTCGCCTTCTTCAAGTCGGTCTCCTGATAAGGTCAGGCTCACCTACCACCTGGCTTGCATCATCTGACATGATCAAACCCACCTACCGCATGGCCTGCGCAGCCCGATAGAGTCAGGCCCACCTATCGTCTGACCTACGCAGTTGATGGGACCAGGCCCACCAACCGTCAGACCCATGTGCTCGATAGGATCAGGCCCACCAATCAGCTATTATTCACGTAATCACCACGAGTTTAGTAGACATTCCTCTTCACTGAACTCCATGTGACTGATCCCTAGACGGGTACCAAAGGTCTATAAAAGGGTAAGAGAATCCAGAATAACTGGTACGTCCACACTTACACACTCTCTAACCAAAGAAAATCCTTCGATACTCAAAGCCTTCTTTTTTTTCCAAACCTTCTTCAAGCTCTCTCGGCTGTTACCTCGGTTACTAACTTGACCATCGGAGGATCCCCACCGGAGCAACCTCTGGCCCCGAGATTTCTTGCAGGCCATCCACCCCAAAGAAAGCTACACCAACAAACGACGTTCCCAGACGATCGATTCCAGTGATTGAGCATCAACAAATTGAGTACTAGGTAATTCATCCTCAACGTACATCAAAGCCCAAAACTTTGTCCAGAAAACTTATGAAAAGATTCTATTTTCAAGGAAAAAGAAAACCCTTTTGTTTATAATTGGTGAACAAACCGACATTAATTTGTAATATTTTTTATGATGCATTAATTTGTAATATTTTTGCAGCAAGTCTGCACCTATTAATTCAATTAACTTATTAGCAAACAAAATTATATGATCCCAAAAATTTAAAAGTTAATTAATAGCTGATAAACTTAAGCTATAAGCACTTAAATTTTTTTATTTATTTAAGATAATTTTGAAAATATTATAACTTTTGCATGTATCATCAACATGGATGCATTTTTAAGATAAAAACGTGTAGTCATTTTTTATTGCTCATCTCAAAAGAATAGTATTTTAATTTATAATATCAATCCAAGACCTTATAAAGTTCAGTTTGCAAATTTCAAAGATGTAAAAGTTTTTAATTAACTATGTTTAATTAAATCTATAAATGAAGGGTGAAACAAGATAATTAATCTCATTAATGTAAAAAAAAATGAGATAAAAAGGAGCAAGGCTGCTTCGTTAATTTGCCTGCATTTACTCCATTCATTCGCTTTGTTTTTTTTTTTGGAGTAGTTACGATGACAAAATCAAGTAAAGCAAAAGGCAAGCGGCTCAAAAAAAAAAAAATAGCAGCAAGAAAAATCTACCAATAAAAAGATTAATGCATTCGAACTAATTAATGTTTATTTTATAAAGGTAAACACAAACACATTGCACGCACGCTTAAACGAGCTGGTCCTTGGAGGAGCTTTGGTCTTATTTATAGACGTGTGCAAGTAAATACACACTATTTTCAGTGTATTTTTCTGTGGTCGTGTCTATCAAATGAGAACCCAGCTACTTAAATTTGATACCGCTTCTCTGGTAATATTTGAACGATCCACAATTTTGCATGGCCACAATACCACGTAGGTTGCCAGTAAAAATCATGAATTTAACTGTATTTAATTTCCTGGATTAAATGCATAATGCGCGCTCTAAAAATCAATATAATGGCACTCATGTAACTCGCGCAATTTTTAACAACCAACATCAAAATCATGAGGCAATTAATCTCTGCCCCGTGAATTAGTTGGATCATCATCGTAACAGACTCTGAAATATATATCCTCTCCGTAATCTTTTATAAATATTATTTCAAACAAGAGAGCGACAGTAACAATATATATCACGAATTGGGGCAGTGCCAAGGACCCGGTTGGCGTTGCTAACTTGTTGACTATTAAGAACGGGTCGGAGTCTTCCAGCGGCGGTGCCGAAAAGAGTCAAGAGTTTCAAATTAACAAGAGAGCGACAATAACGAACATATATCACGAATTGGGCCAGTGCCAAGGACCCAGTTGGCGGTGGCTTGGTGACGGTTAAGAACGGGTCGGAGTTTCCCTGCGGCGGAGCCGGAAACAGTCGGACCACAGTCTGAACCGGTAGTGGTCAAAGGAATCCGTCCAGAGTCGCTCGACCTGGTAATTATGGTCAGCTCGGGCGCTGAAAAGCCCAAGCTCCGACCACGTACGTTTTCTAATAAATCTCTCTCCTCTTCTCTACTCGGTATTTGTCGGGAGTCATTCATTAATTAGACCTACTTGATACATATAGAATGGGTTTCTCTCACACCTATGCATCACTTTTTCCCAGATGTCTTCATATGGATATCGTACGTGGACGGCTGCACGCTTGTGAACCTCTCTTTATCTAAGGAATCAAACAAAAGAAACAGCAACTATCCTACCTATATACTATATCGATCTCTATAAGGGGGGCAGCACATGGTTGGATCTAAAAGTGAAAGCAAACATGAATATAAAAAACCTGTTCTTTTCTACTACACCAGCACCTATATATATATATATATATATAGTTGAGGGGTAAAATCGTTATTACATTAATATCCATGCGAGGCGGTTAAGGCTAACCTCCTCCTTTCGTCTCCTCCGGGCTTCCGTAGCTCGGCCCTTCCGGGCTTCCTTAGCTCGGCCCCTCCGGGCTTCCTTAGCTCGGCCCTTCCGGGCTTCCGTAGCTCGGCCCTTCCGGGCTTCCTTAGCTCGGCCCCTCCGGGCTTCCGTAGCTCGGCCCTCTGGGCTTCCGTAGCTCGGCTTCTTCGAGCGATCCACAACCTAACATCTACCTCCGCGGAACCTGACGCGGGAGAGCCCGGGCCTACCAGAACGGCATCCTAGAAAAGAATCATGTCGGGACGTGGCCTAAAGCCTATCATAACCGCCCCATGCCTACTCAACCAGATCTCGAGACATCAAGGAGCTCTCCCAGCCGTCGATACCTGAACAAACGGGATATGGATTCTAACGGCCCCACAACGGCCTGATTCTGCCCGCCTCCATATCGTAACAACCTCCGAACCTTCCAGAAGACGCTCAAGACCCAGGTGACAGTCTATAAATACCATACTCGTGGATTCCCTCAGGTACGCACTCTCTCCCTGGGCACAGGCACGCGCCTCTTACACGCGCACCTCGCTCCTCTCTCCAGCAGCTCGTCGGTGCTCCTGCCCTCTGGAGCTTCCGATTGGCCGCCCCCGGAGAGGCCTCCCGGAGAGATCCACCTCCCCACTGTCTGGTTGATCGCCGATTTCTTCTCCACTGACTTGAGCGTCGGAGGGTCTTCCGCGGAGGACCACCCCCAGCATCCCTCCGCGTGTGGACTTCTTTTGCAGGTCCGCCCCCCTCTTCCTGGAGATCGACCGCGCCGAGTCGGAGGACGGATTTCAGCGGCAACAGATTGGCGCTAGAGGAAGGGCCTCAAGTCCCATTAAAACTTGAAGAAAGGAGACAAGGATCTAAATCCGGAGAAGAACCTCTTCAATGGCCAACCGGAGGAGAGCAACCTCTGAAGCCCAAGATCAGGTCGCTTCCCAGAGGCCTGATCCGACTGGCGCTACAGCGCCGCAACCTCCACCGGTCGAAACCCCATCGCCGCCTGCCATCCCGGTGACCCAAGACCAGTTCGCTACACTGGTCCAACAGGTCCAGGCCCTTACCCACCTGGTTCAAGAGCGCCTTGTAGCTCCTCCTGCTTCGCATCATCAGAAGGAGGCGGCGATTTCTTCTTCGCCGGTGACCTCCTCCTCTAATCCGCATGGATCAGCGGATCCCCCACATCGCCCCAGGGGGGACAAACCAGTCCCGCGAGCCGGTTATGATAGAGATCCTCCCAGATCTCGGCGAGCCCGCTCCCTCTCCCCGGCGACATCCCACCATGATTCCACGCCATCCTTGCGATTCTCACGCCCAGCTCCTCCTCTAACCGGTGAAGAGGAGATCCGCCGTCAGATCCAGGAGATGCGTCAGGAGCTGGACGCCGCCAAGCAGACCCATCTGCCCCAGCCCAAGGCGGAGCAGGGCATCCCTTTCTCTAAGAGAATCATGGAGGAAGTGATTCCCTCCCACGTCAAATTGCCAGCCGTCGAACCCTATCACGGCTCCACTGACCCGGACGACCATCTCAGTAGCTTCCGGTCAATAATGATGTTCCACGGAGCATCTGATGCGGTCCTCTGCCGAGCCTTCCCATCCACCCTCAGAGGATCCGCCCGAACCTGGTTCAACGCCTTGAAACCGGGTTCCATTGATTCATTCGACGAGCTGAGCCGCCTTTTTATTGGCCAGTTCGTCAGCAGCCGCCGCCATCGACGAAGATCCGACTCCCTCTCCGAAGTTAAGCAGAGAGAGGGGGAGTCCTTGAGGAATTACCTTGGCCGTTTCAATAAGGCCATGTTAGAGGTGGACCACCTTAATCATGAGGTGGCTATGTCGCCCTGGCGGGGGGAGTTTCGAAGGAGAGCGACTTCTACCTGGCTATGGAGGTCAGCTACCCCCCATGTCTCTCTGATATGATGGCCCTTGCGGACAAGTACGCTAGGGTCGAGGAGTCGCGGAGAGTGGCCCGCGCTGAGCAGCAAAGAAGCAAGAGCCCAAAGTCCCCGACAGGCACCGTCCCGTCCATCGACCAAGTCCGCCTCGCCGCCAAAGAGTCCCTCCGCTGCCGCCAAGGAATCGCTCCCGGAGTCCTCCCAGGCGATTCGATCGCTATACTCCGCTGACTGTGCCCCGGGCGCAAATCCTCATGGAGATAGAGCGCCAACTTCCCCGGCCGGTACCTCTCCGAGGGAACCCGACCCGAAGAGATCCCGCCAAGTACTGCCGCTACCATAGGGAGCACGGTCATGACACTGAAGAATGCTGGCAGCTGAAGAATGAAATAGAGAGGTTGATTCGGCGGGGACGACTAGATCAGTTTAGGAGGGCACCCGAGCCGCAACAACAAGGAGGTGACCGCCAGCCCGAGCTCCAACAACCTCCTCCTCCACCAATCCGCCCGTGGTCGGTCGTATTAATATGATTGAAGAGGCCGGCGGATCGAGCCCCAGAGGCGGCAGAGATGGATCAGTGCCAAAGAAGGCGGAGGCGAACTCTCCTTCTCCGACGACGATCTCCTGGGATACAACTCCCCCACGATGACGCACTAGTTGTATCCCTTAATTTGAACAATTATGATGTAAGCCGAATCCTCGTTGATAGTGGAAGCTCGGTAAATTTTGTACCTCGGTGTGTTTGCCAGGATGAAATTGCTCATGGAAAATCTTCGAGCCGTGGATTCCGCCTTGATGGGATTCACCGGCGACGTCATTGTCCCGGAAGGAATCGTCACCTGACGGTCCGCGCGGGAACCTGGCCCCTTGTGACCATTGTTCAGACCGATTTCCTAGTGACCGACCTCAGATCCCCATACAACGCCATATTCGGCAGGCCTGGTTTAATGTCCTCAAGGCAGTGTCTCCATCCCGCATCTGTCTATGAAGTTCCCCACCGAGCAAGGAGTTGGCGTGGTTCGGGGAAGTCAAGCCATGGCTCGGCAATGTTTCGTTACGAGCCTTCAGTCTAGGATGCCCGAAGTTGACGGGCTAGATGCTCGCGAAGACTTCGCCGAACAACGGGGAGAACCGGTAGAGGAATTGGAGGAAGTACCATTGGACGAAGCTCAGCCCGACCGAACCACAAGGATCGGGTCGCTACTCAAAGGAGAGTCTCGGCACAGGTTGATCAGGTTCCTCCAAAGCAATGCCGACATCTTCGCCTGGACCGCCTCCGACATGCCAGGAATCAACCCCGAGGTCCTCGTCCACCATCTCAATGTGGACGAGAGGCACAGGCCTGTCAAGCAGAAGAAAAGAAGCTTCGCCCCAGAGCGGCAAAAAGCCATTGAAGAAGAGGTCGACAAACTCATAAAGGCCAACTTCGTCCGAGAGGTAAATTACCCGAACTGGCTGTCAAATGTCGTCATGGTGAAAAAGTCGAACGGCAAATGGAGGATCTGCATCGACTTCACCGACCTCAACAAAGCCTGCCCGAAGGACAGCTTCCCCCTCCCTCGGATCGATCAGCTCGTGGACGCCACCTCAGGCCACCAGATGCTGTCATTCATGGATGCCTATTCCGGCTACAATCAGATCCGAATGGCCCCCGAAGATGAAGAAAAGACCGCCTTCATAACCGATCGAGGTACCTACTGTTACCGTGTTATGCCTTTTGGTCTTAAGAATGCAGGGGCGACCTACCAGCGGCTGGTCAACAAGGTGTTCAAGGAGCAAATCGGCCGGAACATGGAGGTGTACGTGGACGACATGCTGGTTAAAAGCAAGGAGGCGTCACAGCATGTCGAGGACCTCTCGGAGAGCTTTGCAACGTTGCGCAAATATGGGATGAACTCAACCCGACCAAGTGCGCCTTCGGCATCAACTCGGGGAAGTTCCTCGGCTTCATGGTCTCCCAGCGAGGTATCGAAGCTAACCCCCAGAAGATTCAAGCTCTCCAACAAATGGCGCCCCCAGCATCTGTCAAAGAGGTCCAGCGCCTAACCGGGAGGATAGCGGCCCTTAACCGCTTTGTGGCGCGGTCGGCCGAGAGATGCCTCCCCTTCTTCAAAACTCTCCGATCGGCCAAAAACTTCCAGTGGACTCCCGAATGCCAGAAGTCATTTCAAGATCTCAAGAAGTACCTCGGCTCGCCTCCCCTTCTCAGTAGTCCAACCCCGGGAGAGACCCTATTCTTGTACCTGGCTGTCTCGGAGAGCGCGGTTTGTTCGGTGCTAGTCAAAGAAGAAGGCAAGATCCAGAAGCCGATCTACTATGTGAGCAGGCTGCTCCGCGATGCGGAGATGAGGTACAGCAGGATTGAAAAGATGGTGTTGGCCTTGATCACCTCAGTTCGAAAGCTACGGCCGTATTTCCAAGCACATTCCGTAACGGTCCTGACTGACCAACCCATCAGGGCGGTGGTCCACCGTCCGAAACATCGGGGAGAATGACCAAATGGGCCGTCGAGCTAAGTGAGCATGACATACATTTTCAGCCTCGCCCAGCCATCAAAGCCCAAGTACTGGCCGACTTCCTCCTCGAGTGTACCATCCCGGAGGACGGTTCTACCCCAGACTCTCTTGAAGAGCCAAAGTCTGGAGCCCGGTGGCTCCTCCACGTCGACGGGTCGTCCAATGCCCATCACTCCGGCGCGGGTCTAGTTCTCACTAGTCCTGAGGGGATGACCTTCGAGTATGGCGTCCGATTCTCCTTCCCGGCTTCCAACAACGAAGCCGAGTACGAAGCTCTGTTAGCTGGTCTCCGGATCGCCCGCAATCTGAAGGTGGAAAAGCTCAATGCCTTCACCGACTCTCAGCTGGTAGCCGGCCATGTTTGGGAGAGTTCGAAGCTCAGGAACCAAATATGATTCGATATCTCCAGGAGGTGCGTAACTTGCTTCCCCATTTTTTTGAATTTGAAATTATTCAGATCCCAGATCCGAGAACGCCCGTGCCGACCTACTCTCCCGACTGGCAACCACGGAGACAATGGATGCCGAGCAAAAATTCCACCTGGAGACTCTGGAAAAGCCGAGCATCGCGGAAGCCGACCGCGTGATGCAAGTTGAGGCCGAACCATCCTGGTTCGACCCTATCCTCAAATATCTCAAAGAAGGGTCGCTTCCGTCCGACCGAAGAGAGGCTAGGAAGCTGAAGCTGCAGGCCATCCACTACGTGTTGATTGACAACCAACTGTACAAGCGGTCATTTTCCATGCCGCTGCTCAGGTGCCTTCGCCCATCAGAAGCGGACTACGCTCTGCGCGAGGTACATGAAGGGATTTGCGGCAACCATTTGGGAAGCCGGTCCCTCTGCCATAAAGTGCTGCGACAAGGCTATTACTGGCCGACCATGCAGAAAGACGCGGACGATCTGGTCCGCGCCTGCGACCCCTGCCAAAGGCATTCAAACATCCAAAGACTCCCTTCCGCCGAGCTAGTTTCTATATCCTCTGCTTGGCCCTTTGCCAAATGGGGGATGGACATCCTCGGCCCATTCCCACTTGCGACAGGACAGCGGAAATTCTTGTTTGTCGCCATCGACTACTTCACCAAATGGGTCGAAGCGGAAGCGGTCGCACAAATTACCGAGGCACGGGCCCAAGACTTTGTGTGGAGGTCCATCATCTGCCGATTCGGCCTCCCCCATACTATAATCACCGATAACGGCAAGCAGTTCGATAACTCCAAATTTCGCCAGTTCTGCGAGGAGCACGGGATTCGTCATCACCTCACTTCGGTCGGGCACCCACAAGCCAACGGGGCGGCCGAGGTGACCAACAGAACCCTCCTCCAGGGAATTAAAGCTCGTCTCTCCAGAGCCCAAGGCAGGTGGGCAGATGAGCTGCACCATGTCTTATGGGCCTACCGCACAACCCCAAGAATCCCAACAGATGAGACCCCTTTCCGAATGGCTTTCGGTACAGAGGCCGTTATCCCTATGGAAGTCGGCCTCCCATCATTGCGGGTGGAGAGCTACTCGGAGGAGACTAGCAACGAACAACTCCGCACCAACCTCGACCTGATAGAAGAAATCAGAGAGAAGGCCCGGATCAGAACGGCTGCCTATCAGCAAAGGGTGGCCCGCTATCATGCCTCCAGGGTCAAAGGAAAAGCCTTCCTGCCTGGCGACCTTGTCCTCCGAAAGGCTTCTGTTTCCAAACCGCTGGAGCAAGGAAAGCTGGCGCCAAACTGGGAGGGCCCGTACCAGGTAGCGGAGATTATTGGACCAGGAACCTACAAGCTGCAGGATCTGGATGGGAAGTCCATTCCCCGGACTTGGAACGCGGACAACCTTCGTAAATATTATCAATAGGGTATGTCCTCTCTGAATTCATCTTCACATGCCTCACCACACGTTCCTGCTTATCTGTTTCCTCAAAACCTGTCGTGTGAATCATTATGCACTGCATTGCTATAAATCGCAAGAAGAAACAGATACTGCTTACCAATCCTCGGCACAACCGAGCTCTCTATTTGAACAGGAATCTCCGAACCTTAGTAGGGCCAAGTAAAATATTTTCCGAACCTCGGCTGGGCCGAGCAACAAATCTCCGAACCTTGGCAGGGCCAAGTAAAATATTCTCCGAACCTCGGTAGGGCCGAGCAACAAATCTCCGAACCTTGGCAGGGCCAAGTAAAATATTCTCCGAACCTCGGCAGGGCCGAGCAACAAATCTCCGAACCTTGGCAGGGCCAAGTAAAATATTCTCCGAACCTCGGCAGGGCCGAGCAACAAATCTCCGAACCTTGGCAGGGCCAAGTAAAATATTCTCCGAACCTCGGCTGGGCCGAGCAACAAATCTCCGAACCTTGGCAGGGCCAAGTAAAATATTCTTCGAACCTCGGCAGGGCCGAGCAATAAATCTCCGAACCTTGGCAGGGCCAAGTAAAATATTCTCCGAACCTCGGCTGGGCCGAGCAACAAATCTCCGAACCTTGGCAGGGCCAAGTAAAATATTCTCCGAACCTCGGCTGGGCCGAGCAACAAATCTCCGAACCTTGGCAGGGCCAAGTAAAATATTCTCCGAACCTCGGCTGGGCGAGCAACAAATCTCCGAACCTTGGCAGGGCCAAGTGAAATATTCTTCGAACCTCGCTGGGCCGAGCAACAAATCTCCGAACCTTGGCAGGGCCAAGTAAAATATTCTCCGAACCTCGGCAGGGCCGAGCAACAAATCTCCGAACCTTGGCAGGGCCAAGTAAAATATTCTCCGAACCTCGGCAGGGCCGAGCAACAAATCTCGAAACTTGGCAGGGCCAAGTAAAATATTCTCCGAACCTCGGCAGGACCGAGCAACGAATCCTCCTGGCTATGGCAAGACCAGGTAAAAGTCATTCGGGCTAAAACCCCAGCGAAAAAGCCGAAGTATACAGGCCCCGATTAAAGCCAGGAAAATTTCAAATAGTCCCCAAAGGACTTCGTCCGGTTTGAAAACGAGCGATAAACAAAAAATCATCGGCGCACGAGGGAAAGCCACCATTGGCAGAACCCCCCTAAAGGGCCATTAAGCCCCGCATGATCGGCCAGAGGCCCCAAGCAGAGCTAGGAGATCCCCCTCTCTACTACTGAAAACCTTTTTGGTGACGCCCCTATAACCCGTCGTTCAAAGCGCCTACATCAACGCACAAAAACGATGGGGCCATGCCAACACCCTAATTCATCACACGGGTCAAGGCCATAAACTCTTGAAGAAAAGGACTTCAAAAACAAGATCCATCTTTCATTTATAAAAAGGATTACAAAGAGGCAGTAAAAAACAAAAACAAGAAGGGAGGCCCCAAATCAGAATCCGGAGTCACTCCCGGAGGCTAGCAGCTCCTCCAGGCGCTCCGTCAAGTCAGCCACTTGCTGACGAAGGGACGCAATCTCCTCCCTCTGCCGGTCCATCAACCGGCGTGAGGCCTCCGCCTCCCTGACCGACACGTCCAGGTGCTCTTCGGCGATCCTCGCGAGCTGCTGATTACTCGCAAAGGCCGACGCTAGGCCCTCTCCATCAACAGTAACGGAGGTATGCCTCCCCTCCGAACGCGGCAGGCTGTCGAGCGAGGAATGCGACCCGATTGATGATCGCCCTGGGGAGGCCATTTTTTCGAACTTGAACCGAGGGATGGCCGAAACCGATGCCCCCCGGTCGTATTTATACTCGTCAGGCAGGTATCTCTATCGGTCGCGCCGTAACCACCGACCTATAAGAACTTACCACGCGTCGCCGTTTCAACGTTTGTGAAATCCGAAGTATCGCGCCCCATCCCGAGCGAGATCGGTAAGCGCGAGCAGGTTGTTCGGAGTTTCCCAAGCAAACATTTTCCGATCTGTCGGCCCCCGCAATAAATGCATTCGGCGCTTCCCGAGCCTCTTAATGCTGGCCTCTTTTTCGGGAAACGCAGAAGTTCGGCATTCGGCCAATGACCTGTCCCCTCGGGAAGAGTGGCGCCACCAATAAAAGCATGAAAATATACCGCCCGTTCCGCTCTGACGCCCCTTATCAAGCGCCACGTGGACCTAACGCCGTGGCCCACGATGGCAAGTGAGTCGCTCTCTTGAGCCCGGATCTCCAAACCTCAGCTGGGCTGAGTGACTGAATCTCCGAACCTTGGTAGGGCCAAATCAATTATCTTCGAACCTTGGCAGGGCCAAGTTAAATGTCTCCGAACCTCGGCTGGGCCGAGTGACTGAATCTCCGAACCTTGGCAGGGCCAAGTCAATTATCTCCGAACCTTGGCAGGGCCAAGTCAAATGTCTCCGAACCTCGGCTGGGCCGAGTGACTGAATCTCCGAACCTTGGCAGGGCCAAGTCAAATATCTCCGAAACTCGGCTGGCCCGAGCGATAGGTTCCCTGAACCATGATGGGAAAGGGGTGCGAATTCCTGAACTTCGGCCAAAGCCGACCCACGATAAATCAGGCTCCATCAAAAGCGAAGCACAAAAATACCAGGCTTCTGACCAGAGTAAGGAGCATGTTTCGCCGAATGATCTCTGAACCGCCACACACGAACCTCGATTAGTTCGGACGGCGTGAGATCCTCGTCTAGGGACAAGCGGGATGCCTTTGTACCCCACAAACAACAATGACTACAAGTTCGGCACAAGAAAAGATAGAGATCAAGAAATAGACCTAACTCTCTTTATTGCCGATCAAGATCAGTTACAAATGCCTCACAGGCGTTACAAGAACATTGAAATGCATAAAATAAAGGCAAATACAAAACTCGGGCAACTGCTCCAAAGCAGACCTGACCAATCTGTGATGTTTCGGCGTCCGGATCGACAAATCAGGCAAACCACGAAACGGTCAGCCCGCCTGGACGGTCGATAAAGCTGACCCTCCACGGCTCCCGCCGAATGAAAAGATTCAGAAGGCGGCACAGCCCGTGGATGCTGATTCTGAGGATTCGGGCAAACCAGCCCGCTCCCCTAGGAGGGGGTGCTGGATCGCAGGCCGCTGCCCGACCGAGAGGCTCGGGGACCATCAGACCCCGGTTGCTCCCATTTTCTCCGACCCGTGGCAAGGATTCCCCTCAGAGAAGGGATGGGAATCCTAGGCCAGCGAAAGAGGGAGAGTCTGTGCGTGCTACGGGGGTGTCGATACACTTCCTACCGTAAGCCCCCCGTAACCGGCCACAAAGGTCACACGGGAAGAGTATATGTGCGCTCCCCGTGTGATCTCTGCGCCCCCTATGTGCGCTCTCCATGTGATCTCCGGGCTCATCCCCTAAGGGCGAGCCATTCTTCGGCAGCTCCCCGTCGCCCCAGCTGTCCGGCGGCAAGGAGCCTATGAGAGGAAAAATCGGTCCTCCCACTCGTAACAGCAGAGAAATGAGCATAATGGAAACTCTGATGGAAAAGACACTTTGGGGATAACCAAACATGACCCCTTTCTCCCCTTTTTATAGGCAGAAAAGAACCGGGAACAAGCTATCAAAGCTGAAAGTCCCGAGATTCAAGCACTTGGCCCATGCCTCCACGTGGCCCCTCAAGATGAGCGCAGCGCCCCACTGCGCGCCAAGCCCACCGCCTTAGTTGTGACGTGTACGGAGATCCCTTCCTGATCCCGAATCATGGTCATTAAATGCAGGAAATCGTCCACTGACGCTTCAAAAACTGGCGGGTTCAGAATATCGTCCTTCGAAAGTGATGTCCTCCAATGGTAAGCGATTGCGTGCACGACGAAGTGATCCGCATGGGAAAAGAGCACCTTCCGGAAAGCTCTGATGCAGCTTTATGCCCCCCACTACGCCGTATCATCAATTCTGGTGAAATAAAAACCGAATCACCTGCGAGACAGCAGGGCGTTGGCAGAATAGCAGAAAAAGCAAAGGCCTTTTCTGTCCGTCGGCCCCAGCCGACCTATTTGCATGCCGGCCCAGCCGACCTATTTTGCTTGTCGGCCCAGCCGACCTACTTTGCCTGTCGGCCCCAGCCGACCTATTTTGCCTGTCGGCCCCAGCCGACCTATTTTGTCCGTCGGCCCCAGCCGACTATTTCGTCTATCGCCCCAGCCGACCTACTTTTCTTGTCGGCCCTAACCGACCTACTTTTCTTCGTCGGCCCAAGCCGACCTGGTTTGCCCATCGGCCTTAGCCGGTGCGTTTCCTTCAATCTCGAGATAAGGATGACCTAAGAGCGTCAGTGAGCCATAGGTCGCTCACATTCGAGGTGGAAACAACGACAAGGTCACGCAAGGAAAACACTTAAGTGAAAACGGGGAATTCATTTACTAAGAAACGTCAGACTAATGTCTAAAAGACGGGATACAAGAACAGCTCCTAAGGACCGGGAGCGCACCAGCTTTGGAAAAGCCCTCAGTCACATCTGCGGAGCGTGACTAGGTTCGCCCTTCTCCAATATTTTGCCCCCTCTGCGGCAGTTTGCGACCGTCCCTCAGAAGCTGCAGCTTCGCTGGGACCAGGGGCGGCGCCAAGTTCGGCATCAGAAACGTCAACATATTGTCTTCATCTTCTTCTTCAGACTCGCCATCGTTGGATTTTCAGCACTCAGGAAAGAAAGATCCCATTCCGGGTGCCCACTGAGTATCCTCTGTTTGCACTCTTCCATCCCATGATGGAAGGCGTCTACGCTGATAGCGTCTTGCCTCCCCTTAAGTATGGCGAGCTGCATGTTGGCCTCGGCGGCCTGTTTCTCAGCCTCTGCGACTTGGGCCCGCAGAATAATATTTTGCTCCTCGAACTCACCGGCCCACGTCTCGAATTCTGAGCTCTTGTTTCGGCTGGACACAAGCTCGCCTTGAAGAGCCCGAACCTCCAGCCCCAACGCTTCCTCTCGTCGGCAGCTTCCTTCCCCAGCCGACCCATGCTCTCGCTATGTTCTCTTTGCATCGCCTTCACCTCCGCGGAATGCCTCGACTCGATTCTAGCCAGCTCCAAGCACGCATTGTCGTTTTTCGCCAGGAGTTCCTGCAACTCCTCCACCCTACGCTTCTGCTTGGACACCTCGGCCAGAGCGACCTGTGTGCCGCCCTTATTCCCTTCAAGCTCCTATCAGTCATATCCATGAGCTCTTCGAACTTCTCAGACACTTTTAATCGTGATTGGAGCTCGGCATTGTCCCGCCTGGCCTGAATGCTGGCCCCTGTCGCCAAACTCAAGCGCCAGCATATCGCCCGGGAAAGCAAACGCTCTGTGAGACAAAAATGAATAAGAACCCACGATGGGGTCAATCGGGAAACATCTACCGCACAAGAAAAGTAACTCACCCGCGAGGCATAGGCCCGAGTCATCCTCATCAGGGTTGTGTTGTCAATGTCGGGAAGGAGATGATACTCTCGGCCATGCCTTGCTGACCGAACGCAGCATCCACCAACTCCAAATCGGCAAATTTGTCCGCCGAAGGGATCCGCGCCCGGATACAAGGCCGACCTCATCATGGCGGAAAACGCCTCCTCAATATCAGCATCCGAGCTGCTGGGTTGGCCAACCCCACCTGAGGGACCGGCCTGGGCGGCCCCCGTCTGAGAGGCCTTCAACCTCCCAGCCTCCTCCACCAAGGCCCTGGCTTGGGTTTCTTCAGATAGTTCGGCTAGCCCAAGCGCCAGCCTCCCCAAAACCTTTTTCGAAGAAGCTCCCAATGCGGAGCTCCCGCCTTGCCGCGTCTCCTCCTTCGACGCCCCTTCCTCGGTTACCACCATCTGTGTCTCCGCCACCGGACCCCCCGAGGTCTCGGCCTGTTCTACTGCTTGCATCTCCTCCGCAGGCTCCCCCAAGGCCTCAGTCTGACCTGCCTCACCACTACCGGACTCCCCTGTGGAGAGACCGAGAGAAGGCTCCCCCTGAACCTCCCCGGCTGCGCTGCCACCTCTTCCTCTCCTGCCGGAGCCGACGGCGATCCCGCGGGGACAGTAGGCTCCTCGGCGATGACCACCTCCGCCAAATCCGCCGCTGTTCCTCTTTCAGGGGGGACGCGGTCGGACGAACCAACGGAGCCTCGTCCGAGCTGTCCGAGATCTCTAACACGAGAGGGTCGGAGGCCATAACCGCTCTCCCCGGGCCCTCCTTCGCCCCCGACGCTTCTGCCGTGACTGCCCCGGCGTCCGGCGGGCTTCTTGCGGAAGTATGAGCCCTTTTTTCGGGCCGGCCACTATCCGCGCCGCTACCTTCCCCTGGGCATTTTCCTCTCTTCCTCTTGGAGAGGTTCGACAACGCCGACCTTGCGGCTGTCAGACCAGAACACACATACTCAGGTCCAAGCACATTAATCGAGAAAAACACACAGCACGAAAGAGACTCACCTTGCGGGTCCAGGGGGCTGAGCCCGGCTGCGAAGAGGGCCCCCTCCGATAGCAAGTCGTTAGCCGAAAACACCTGTCCGTTACGAAGGACGTCCAAGTCCTTCTCCTCCTGCGCCGACAAAGCCGGATGCGTCTCCGCATCCCTTGCAACCTCCCCCCATCTCCGAGGGAAGTCGGAACCAACGTTCCCCTTCGCGATAACAAACCGACTCTTCCACCCCTTGATGGAGGAGGGCTTATCCGCAATGACGTTGAAGGATCTCCGGGGCCCGATGTAGGGCCACTCTGATTTCCTTCCAGGAATCAGGTGGTAGCAGGTGCGGAAAAGGGGGAGAGTGGCGACGATTTGAATCTGGTGGCACATCGAGATGAATCCGACGATATTCCGCCAGCTGTTTGGAGCCACCATTGACGGGCAGATGTTATAGTGGGTCATGATTTCCTTCACCAAGGGGTGGAGAGGAAAACGAAGACCTGCCTTCAAACTATCTTCGTAGATGAAGACCCCAGACTCTAAATCCCGGGTAACTCTATCTTCGGGTTCCGGCGCCCGTAGGACGACATCCAAGGGCAAGCCATACCGCTGGTGAATCCTCCCCAAATCTCGGCAACGATTTCTGAGGCCACGTCGTCGGGGCTCATCGCCATTGAAAGAGGTATCAAACGAAAACGATAAGCGTCAAGAAGATGAAAGGCCAGAACTCTTCTGAAAGCAAGACGAGAAGACGCCGAGAGCATGCGCACATATATATATATACAATGCGGCTGTCACTTCGCTTCTCCGCCAAGGAAGCCGCCCTGAAGAGGTGGGGCGTCTCATCCTAGGCGTCCGGAATCGCCTCGACAAACGCCCGATCGATCGGGATTCATAGCGTGGCGCAATCCCAACCGTCGCTCGTGAAGGAGCCTTAGCCCCGAAGGCGGGATGGCCCTGTCGCATTAATTAGGGCATCATTGCGCGAGCTGTCTAAACCAAGACGTCCCATCCAAGACGCGCCATTTGAACTTGTACTCCCTACGCCCGAACCTACGCTTCGAACTAGGGAGTGGAGGGCATGTGTTAAGGGGTAAAATCATCATTACATTAATATCCGTGCGAGGCGGTTAAGGCTAACCTCCTCCCTTCGTCTCCTCCGGGCTTCCGTAGCTCGGCCCTTCCGAGCTTCCGTAGCTCGGCCCTTCCGGGCTTCCTTAGCTCGGCCCTTCCGGGCTTCCTTAGCTCGGCCCCTCCGAGCTTCCTTAGCTCGGCCCTTTCGGGCTTCCGTAGCTCGGCCCTTCCGGGCTTCCGTAGCTCGGCCCTTCCGGGCTTCCTTAGCTCGGCCCCTCCGGGCTTCTGTAGCTCGGCCCCTCCGGGCTTCCTTAGCTCGGCCCCTCCGGGCTTCCGTAGCTCGGCCCCTCCGGGCTTCCGTAGCTCGGTCCCTCCGGGCTTCCATAGCTCGGCCCTTCCGGGCTTCCGTAGCTCGGCCCTTCCGGGCTTCCGTAGCTCGGCTTCTTCGAGCGATCCACAACCTAACATCTACCTCCGCGGAACCTGATGCGGGAGAGCCCGGGCCTACCAGAATGGCATCCTAGAAAAGAATCATGTCGGGACGTGGCCTAAAGCCTATCATAACCGCCCCAGGCCTACTCAACCAGATCTCGAGACATCAAGGAGCTCTCCCAGCCGTCGATACCTGAACAAATGGGATATGGATTCTAACGGCCCCACAACGGCCTGATTCTGCCCGCCTCCATATCGTAACAACCTCCAAACCTTCCAGAAGACGCTCAAGACCCAGGTGACAGTCTATAAATACCATACTCGCGGATTCCCTCAGGTACGCACTCTCTCCCTGGGCACAGGCACGCGCCTCTTACACGCGCACCTCACTCCTCTCTCCAGCAGCTCGTCGGCGCTCCTGCCCTCTGGAGCTTCTGCTTGGTCGCCCCCGGAGAGGCCTCCCGGAGAGATCCACCTCCCCATTGTCTGGTTGATCGCCGATTTCTTCTCCACTGACTTGAGCGTCGGAGGGTCTTCCGCGGAGGACCACCCCCAGCGTCCCTCCGCGTGTGGACTTCTTTTGCAGGTCCGCCCTCCTCTTCCTGGAGATCGACCGCGCCTAAGTCGGAGGATGGATTTTAGCGGCAACATATATATATATATACTCCTCAAGATCAATTCTTTGCCTTGCTTAGAATTGAGTACTTCTCGTATAAGTCCGCCTTAAAACTTTTTATTAGATGTAGCAACCACCACCCACCAAGATTTACTACAACGTGACTAAAGTCTTCTTTTCTAAGATTGAGATTGATGTTAATCTTGGTATTATATATTGCACAGCAAGCTAGCATAGGGTTTCTATTTATCATGTATATTTATATTGACCTCGTTCAAGGTTTAATGGGTGGCTCTGAAACTGCGCAAAGTTCTTCCTGTCATCCCCATGCTAGTAAAGTGGTTTTGATTTTTATTCATGATTTTTACTGGAAACCTACGTGCAAAGTTATGGATCGTTCAAATATTATCAGAGAAGCGGTATCGAACTTACAGGGTTTACAGGATGAAATAAAGTGTCCCACCGGCAGCGCTCGTGGTGTTCATTAATTAGACCCGCATAAATTTCATGAGTGCATAAATTTCCTGAGCGCATAAATGACCACGTTTTCTAATAAACCAAAGGAGAGATCTTTGAGGCGAGACTAGAGAGCTGAGAGAGGAAAAGAGAAAGGACGGGAAGATGGTGGGGTTGCGGTCCAGCTGGTTTCTGCTAGCAGTGGAACTGGTGTTGGCTTATTTATTGCCTTCCAGATTTTGGGTTTCGTTTTTTTATTGGATGAAACAGAGCAGGGGAGGCGACAACAACCGAGGGATAGACGGCGTCAAGACTGTTCTCCTCTTCACTCCAGGCGCTCGGATCGCCACAGCTGGAGGTGGTCCCGGAGGAAGGCGTCTGCAAGACCAAGCGCTTGCATGCACATAAACGTGTTCCTCTTCTTATAATCTTCTTCTTTTCATTTTATATTCATTTTTTTATTTTACTTTTTCAAATAATTAAATATTTATAATGAAAATCTTTAAAAACTATAATTGTAATCACAGTACAAACAATTATAGATGGATTTTGTTTTGCTACGTTACTATTGGGGGGTAAAATCATCATTACATCAATATTCGTACGAGGAGACTAAGACCGACCCCATCCCTTCGCCCGCTAAGATACTCCCAAGCTTCCTGTAGTTCGGCTCTTCCAAGCTTCCACAACTCGGCTCCCCCGAGCTTCCACAGCTCGGCTCCCCCGAGCTCCCACAGCTCGGCTCTCCCGAGCTTCCTGTAGTTCAGCTCCCCCGAGTTTCCTACAGCTCGTCTCCCCCGAGCTCCCATAGCTCGGCTCTCCCGAGCTTTCATAGCTCGTCTCCCCCGAGCTCCCATAGCTCGGCTCTCCCGAGCTTCCATAGCTCGTCTCCCCCAAACTCCCATAGCTCGGCCCTCCCGAGCTTCCTGTAGCTCGTTTCCCCCCGAGCTTCCATGGCTCGGCTTCACGGAGCGATCCATGATCCAATACTCACCTCCGCGGAACCTGACGCGGGAGAGCCTAGGCCTATCGTAACAACATCCTAGGCAAGAAATCATGTTGAGAAGTGGTCTAGAACCTAACACGGCTACCTGGGACCTACACACCTACCAAATCTCAAGCCATCAAGGAGCTCTCCTAGCCGTCGATCCCCTAACAAATAAGATATGGATCCCAACGGCCCCACAACAGCCCGATTCGATCCATCTCCATATCCTAACAACCTTCGAACCTTCCAGAAGGCGCTCAAGATCCAGGTGACAACCTATAAATATGACACTCCCAGATTCTCTTAGGTATGCGCTGACACCCTCACTCTCACTCTTTCGCTCTCGCCAGCTGCTCGTCGGTGCTCTCACCCTCTAGAGCTCCCGATCGGCCGTCCCTGGAGAGACTCACTAGAGAGATCCACCTCCCCATTTTCTGATCCAGGAGATGCGTCAGGAGCTGGACGCTGCCAAGCAGGCCCATCCGCCCCAGCCCAAAGCGGAGCAGGGCATCCCTTTCTCCAAGGGGATTATGGAGGAAGTGATTCCCTCCCATATCAAGCTACCAGCCGTCGAACCCTACCATGGCTCTTCAGACCCGGAGGACCATCTTAGCAGCTTCCAGTCAATAATGATGTTCCACGGAGCATCCGATGCGATCCTCTGCCGCGCTTTCCCCTCCACCCTCAGAGGATCTGCCCAAACCTAGTTCAATGCCTTGAAGCCAGGTTCCATCGATTCATTTGACAAGCTGAGCTATCTTTTTATTGGCCAGTTCGTCAGCAGCCGCCGCCACCAACGAAGATCTGACTCCCTCTCCGAAGTTAAGCAGAGAGAGGGGGAGTCCTTGAGAAATTATCTTGGCCATTTTAATAAGGCCATGTTAGAGGTGGACCACCTTAATCATGAGGTGGCTATGTTCGCCTTGGCGGAGGGAGTCTCAAAGGAAAGCGACTTCTACCTGGCTATGAAAGTCAGCTACCCCCCTAGCCTCTCTAATATGATGGCCCTAGCGGACAAATACGCTAGGGTCAAAGAATCGCGGAGAGTTGCCCGCGTCGAGCAAGCAAAGAAGAAGGAGCCCAAAGGTCCCGACAGGCACCGTCCCGCCCGTCGGCCAAGTCCACCTCGCCGCCAAAGAGTTCCCCCACTGCCACCAAGGAATCGCTCTTGGAGCCCTCCTAGGCGATTCGATCACTACACTCTGCTAACCGTGCCCCGAGCACAAATCCTCATGGAAATAGAGCACCAGCTCCCCCGGCCAGTTCCTCTCCGAGGGAACCTGACCCGAAGAGATCCCACCAAGTACAGTCGCTACCACCGGGAGCACGGCCACGACACTGAAGAATGCTGGCAGCTGAAAAATGAAATCGAGAGGCTGATCCAGCGGGGACGACTGAATCAGTTCAAGAGGGCGCCCGAGCCAGGACAAGGAGGTGACCGCCAGCTCGAACTTCAACAACCTCCTCCTCCACCGAATCCGCCCGTGATCGGCCGCATCAACATGATCGAAGAGGCCGGCGGGTCGAGCCCCAGGGACGACAGTGAAGGATCGGCGCCGAAGAAGGCGCGGACGGGCGAGCTCTCCTTCTCCGACGATGATCTCCAAGGGATACAGTTCCCCCATGATGACGCATTATTTGTATCCCTCAACTTGAATAACTATGATGTAAGCCGAATCCTCGTTGATAGTGGAAGTTCGGTAAATGTTCTGTATCTCGATGTGTTTTCCAGGATGAAATTACTCATGGAAAACCTTCGAGCCGTGGATTCCACTCTAATGGGATTCACAGGCGATGTCATCGTCCCGGAAGGGGTCGTCACCTTGACGGTCCGCGCGGGAGCCTGGCCCCTTGTGGCCACTATCCACATGGACTTCCTAGTGACCAACCTCAGGTCTCCATACAACGCAATATTCGGCAGGCCTGGTCTGATGTCCCTCAAGGCAGTTGTCTCCATCCTGCACTTATCCATGAAATTCCCCACCAAGCAAGGAGTTGAATTGTGCGAGGAAGTCAAGCCATGGCTCGGCAGTGCTTCATTACAAGCCTTCAGTCTAGAATGCCGGAGGTTGATGGGCTAGATGCTCGAGAGGACTTCGCCGAACAACGAGGAGAACCGGCAGAGGAAATGGAGGAGGTGCCATTGGATGAGGCTCGTCCCGACCGAACCATAAAAATTGGATCGCTGCTTAAGGGCGAACCTCGGCATAGATTGATCAGGTTTCTCCAAAGCAATGCTAACGTCTTCGCCTGGTCCGCCTCCGATATGCTAGGGATCAGCCCGAGGTTCTTGTCCATCGTCTCAATGTGGACGAGATGCACAGACCCGTCAAGCAGAAGAAGAGGAGCTTCGCCCCGGAACGACAAAATGCCATTGAAGAAGAGGTAGACAAACTCATCAAGGAAAATTTCGTCCGGGAGGTAAATTATCCGAGCTGGCTATCAAACGTCGTCATGGTGAAGAAGTCGAACGGCAAGTGGAGGATTTGCATCGACTTCACCGACCTCAACAAAGCCTGCCCGAAGGACAGCTTCCCTCTTCCCCGGATCGACCAGCTCGTGGATGCCACCTCAGGTCACCAGATGCTGTCATTCATGGACACCTATTCAGGCTATAATCAGATCCGGATGGCCCCCGAGGATGAAGAAAAGACTGCCTTCATAACCGACTGAGGTACTTACTATTACCATGTCATGCCTTTTGGTCTTAAAAATGCAGGTGCAACCTACCAGAGGCTGGTTAACAAAGTATTCAAGGAGCAAATCGGCCGGAACGTACGACATACTGGTCAAAAGCAAAGAAGCATCACGGCATGTCGAGGACCTCTCAGAGAGCTTTGCAACACTGCGCAAGTATGGGATGAGACTCAATCCAACCAAATGCACCTTCGGCGTTAACTCCGGGAAGTTTCTCGGCTTCATGGTCTCCCAGCGAGGTATCGAAGCTAACCCCCAGAAGATTCAAGCTCTCCAACAAATGGTGCCCCCGGCATCTATTAAAGAGGTCCAGCGCCTAACCGGGAGGATAGCGGCTCTTAACTGCTTTGTGGCGCGATCGGCCGAGAGATGCCTCCCCTTCTTCAAAACCCTCCGGTTGGCTAAAAACTTCCAGTGGACTCCTAAATGTCAAAAATCATTTCAAGATCTCAAGAAATACCTCGGCTCGCCCCCACTCCTTAGCAGTCCGGCCCCGGGCGAGACCATGTTCTTGTACCTGGCCGTTTCGGAGGGTGCCATCTGTTCGGTACTGGTCAGGGAAGAAGGCAAAGTCCAGAAGCCGATCTACTATGTCAGCAGGCTACTCCGCGATGCGGAGAATCTTAGCAGAATTGAGAAGATTGTGTTGGCCTTAATCACCTCAGTTCGGAAGATGCGACCGTACTTCCAAGCACATTCTGTGACGGTCTGACCGACCAACCCATCAAGGCGGTAGTTCACCGTCCCGAGACATCGGGAAGAATGACCAAGTGGGCCGTTGAGTTGAGCAAGCATGACATACACTTTCAGCCTCGCCCAACCATCAAAGCTCAGGTGCTAGCCGACTTCCTCCTCGAGTGTACCATCTCGGAGGACGGTTCTACCCTAGACTCCCCCGAAGAACCAAAATCTGGAGCCCGGTGGCTCCTCCATGTCGACGGGTCATCTAATGCCCATCGCTCCGATGCGGGCCTGGTTCTCACCAGTCCGGAGGGGGTAACCTTTGAATATGGCATCCGGTTCTCTTTCCCGGCTTCCAACAACGAAGCCGAGTACGAAGCCCTGCTAGCCGGCCTTCGAATCGCCCGCAATCTGAAGGTGGAAAAGCTTAATGCCTTCACCGACTCTCAACTGGTGGCCGGCCATGTACGAGGAGAGTTTGAAGCTCGGGAGCCAAACATAGTTTGATATCTTCAAGAGGTGCGGAGCCTGCTTCCCCATTTTACTGAATTTGAGATCATTCAGATTCCCAAATCCGAGAATGCCCGCGCGACCTACTCTCCCGATTGGCGACCGCAGAATCAATGGACGCCGAACAAAAGTTCCACCTGGAGACTCTGGAAAAGCCCAGCATCGCGGAAGCCGACCGAATAATGCAAGTTGAAGTTGAACCATCATGGTTCGATCCCATTCTTAAATATCTCAAAGAATGGTCGCTTCCACCCGACCAGAGAGAGGCTAGAAAGCTGAAGCTGCATGCCACCCACTACGTGTTGATCGACAATCAGCTTTACAAACGGTCCTTCTCCATGCCACTGCTCAGATGCCTTCGCCCGTTCGAAGTAGATTATGCTCTGCGCAAAGTACATGAAGGAATTTGTGGCAACCATCTAGGAAGCCGGTCCCTATGCCACAAGGTGCTGCGACAAGGCTACTACTGGCCGACTATGCAGAAGGATGCAGACTATCTAGTCCGAGCCTGCGACCCATGCCAGAGGCACTCAAGCATCCAAAGACTCCCCTCCGCCGACCTAGTTCCCATATCCTCCGCTTGGCCCTTCGCCAAATGGGGGATGGACATCCTCGGCCCATTCCCGCTTGCCATGGGGCAGCGAAAATTCCTATTTGTCGCCATCGACTACTTCACTAAATGGGTCGAGGCGGAGGCGGTTGCACAAATAACCGAGGCACGGGCCAGAGATTTTGTATGGAGGTCCATCATCTGTCGATTCGGCCTCCCGCATACCATAATCACCGATAACGGTAAGTAGTTTGACAACTCTAAATTCCGCCAGTTCTGTGAGGAGCATGGAATCCATCACCACCTCACCTCGATCGGGAATCCACAAGCCAACGGAGCGGCCGAAGTGACCAATAGGACCCTCCTTCAGGGGATCAAAGCTCGCCTTTCCAGAGCCCAAGGCAGGTGGGCGGAGGAGCTGCATCATGTTCTATGGGCCTACCGCACCACCCCGAGAATCTCGACAGGTGAAACCCCATTCCGGATGGCCTTCGACACGGAGGCCGTTATCCCTGTGGAAATAGGCCTCTCATCATTGTGGGTGGAAAGCTACTCAGAGGAAGCTAGCAACGAACAGCTCCACACCAACCTCGACCTGATAGAGGATCAGAGAGAAGGCCCGGATCAGAGTGGCTGCTTATCAACAAAGGGTGGCCCGCTACCACACCTCCAGAGTCAAAGGGAAAGCCTTCCTGCCTGGCGATCTTGTTCTCCGAAAAGCCTCTGTCTCCAAACCACTGAAACAAGGAAAGCTGGCACCAAACTGGGAAGGCCCATACCAAGTAGCAGAGATCATTGGACCGGGAACCTACAAGCTGCAAGATTTAAACGGAAATCCATCCCCCGGATATGGAACTCGGACAATCTCTGTAAGTATTATCAATAGGGTATGTCCTCTATAAGTCCATTTTCATATACCTCATTATACCTTCCTGTCGACACGTGTTTTCGTAATTTGCAACATAAATCATTATGCATTACATTGCCAAAGATTACGAAAAGAAACAGATGATGCTTACCAATCCTCGGCACAACCGAGCTACCTATCTGAACAGGAAATCTCCGAACCTCGGCCGGGCTGAGCAGCACAAATTCTCCGAACCTTGGCAGGGCCAAGTAAAAAATTCCCTGAACCTCGACTGGGCCGAGCAACAATTTCTCCGAACCTTGGCAGGGCCAAGTAAAAAATCTCCGAACCTCGGCAGGGCTGAGCAACAATTTCTCCGAACCTTGGCAGGGCCAAGTAAAAAATATCCGAACCTTGGCAGGGCCGAGCAACAATTTCTCCGAACCTTGGCAGGGCCAAGTAAAAATCTCCGAACCTCGGCTGGGCCGAGCAACAATTTCTCCAAACCTTGGCAGGGCCAAGTAAAAAATCTCTGAACATCGGCTGGGCCGAGCAACAAATTCTCCGAACCTCGGCTGGGCCGAGCAACAAATTCTCCGAACCTTGGCAGGGCCAAGTAAAAAATTCTCCGAACCTCGGCTGGGCCGAGCAACAATTTCTCCGAACCTTGGCCCTAAAAAATTCTTCGAACCTCGGCTGGGCCGAGCAACAATTTCTCCGAACCTTGGCAGGGCCAAGTAAAAAATCTCCGAACCTCGGCAGGGCCGAGCAACAATTTCTTCAAACCTTGGCAGGGCCAAGTAAAAATCTCCGAACCTCGGCAGGGCCGAGCCATAATTTCTCCGAACCTTGGCAGGGCCAAGTAAAAAATTCTCTGAACCTCGACTGGGCCGGCAACTAATATCCAAACCTCGATTGGGCCGAGCAATAATTCTTCGAACTAAAGTCTCGGCAGAAAACCAAAGTACGCGGGCCCCGATTAAAGCCGAAGGACTTCCAAATAGTCCCCAGAACTTCGGCCAATTTGAGAAAAGGCACACTGAGCAAAAACCTTAAACGGACGCTAAGAATGCGCCTCCGGCAAACCCCTAAAGGGTTCAAAAAGCCTTACATGACCGGCCACGAACCCCAGGTAAAGCCGGGAAATTCCCCCTTTGCTGCTAAAATCTTTGGGCAATGCCCCTATAACCTACCAAACAAACGCCTGACTCAAACGAAGCCATGACTCAGTGCGTGAACCAATGGAGCCACCCAGGCTCTCCGACTATTCAACCAAATATGAATGGTTCTTCTTCGAAAATCTCAGAAAATAAGAGGTTGTCAAAAAAAGGCCTTTTTCATTGATCGTAAAAGGAAATACAAAAAGAGAAACAGAAGAAACAAAAAGAAAAAGAAAAGAGGAGAAGAAGCCCTAGCTAGGGCTCACTGTCACTCCTAGACGCCAGCAGGTCCTCCAGGCGTTCAGTGAGATCGGCGACCTGCTGGCGGAGTGACACTATTTCTTCCTTCTGCCGGTCCGCCACCCGGCGAAGGGCCTCCACCTCCCTCGTAGAAACGTCAACATATTCCTCAACAACCCTCACGAGCCGCTGGTGACTCGCGAGGGTCGACGCCAGGCCTAGCCCGTCGACGATGATCGTGGGGTGGCCCCTTGTCGAATGTAACAGGCCATTGATTGACGCCCTTAGTTCATCAGACGATCGCTCTCCTCCTTGAGAAGCCATGACAAAAACTATTTCGAGACTGAATCAGAGGGATGGCTAAGACCAGCACCCCCTGGTCGTATTTATACTTGTCAGGCGAGTATTTCGATTAGTCGGACCGTAACCACCGACCTATGAGAACTCGCCATGTATCATCGCTTTAATTAGCGCCTGCAGAATTCGAAAGGCCGTGCCCCATCCCGAGTGAAATCGGTAATGCGGATGGACTGTTCGGGAACCCCCCTAAACAGAATATCTCCTGATCTGCCGCCCCCCATAATGAATGCTCCCAACACTTCCCCAAGCTCTTTTAAGCTGGCCGCCTTTCGGGAAACGCAAAAAGGGAAGAATTCCAATGCCTGGCAGTAATTCGTCCCCTCGGGAGGGGTAACGTCATAATGAAGAGCGTGACCATGTACCGCCCGTTCCACCCTGATGCCCCTCACCAAACACCGCAGGGACCTAACACTATGGCTCAAAGTGGCGACTAAGTCACTTCTCTGAGCCCCAAATCTCTAAACCTCGGCTGGGCCGAGCAACAGATTCTCTGAACCTTAGCAGGGCCAAGTAACAAGTTCTCCGAACCTCAGCTGGGCCGAGCAATAAGTTCTCCGTACCTCGGCGGGGCCGAGCAATAATTTCTCTGAACCTTGGCAGGGCCAAGTAAAAAATCTCCGAACCTCGGCAGGGCCGAGCAACAGATTCTCCAACCTTGGCAGGGCCAAGTAAAAAATCTCTGAACCTCGGCTGGGCCGAGCAATAAGTTCTCCGTACCTCAGGGCCGAGCAACAAACTCTCCGAACCTTGGCAGGGCCAAGTAAAACATCTCCGAACCTTGGCTGGGCCGAGCAGTAAATTCTTGAACCTCGGCTGGGCCGAGCAATAGATTCTCCGAGCCTTGGCAGGGCCAAGTAACAAATTCTCCGAACCTCGGTAAGGCCGAGCTATAAACATTTGGGTCCAATGGGAACGAGGCATAAATCTCCAAGATTCGGACCAAGATAAGGAGCGTATTCTGCCACCGAACAAACCCTAATCCTCCGTTTGGATCAGGGCAGTTTGCAAGCCCCGACTAGTTCGGATGGCGCGGATCCTCGCCTAAAAAACGAACGGCACGTACCCCATGTCCAGCAACAACAAATTGGCACAGGAGAAATAGAGATTGAGAAACAGAACAGAACTCTCTTTATTTCATTGCCATCAAAACCAATTACAAATGCCTGAGAGGCGTTACAAGAGCATTGAAATGCATAAAATAAAGACAAGTACAAAACTCGGGCAACTGCTCCAAAGCAGACCTGGGCAACTGTGATGCTCCGGCGTCCCGACCGATGAGCTAGATAAGCCGCAAACAGTCAGCTCGCGCCTATAATGGGCGGGCGACATGGACCAATCGTTGGCCAGCTTCGGTTAATAATGATATCTCGGTGACCCAACCGAGATATCAGGGTGATTGGAAAGGGTGGACGAAGGTCACCCCTAACCACCCAACCGAGAGGCCCCCGGCGAGTAGGAAGGAAGCCCGCGGACCCTAGCGCCGGAACGCTCTCCCAAACCGAGTATGTACCACCCCAACTTGCCCAAACTCCAAGGCAAGGTGTCGGCGGGCGGCACGCTATCACCCCTCCCCATGTGGTGAAAGATTCCCAGGCAGGCAAGCCCTGGAATCCAAACCAGGGGAGGAGGCGAAATTCATTCAAACCATGGGGAGCCCACGTGCACTTCCTACCATACGTCTCCAAGGGGAACCACAAAGGTCACACTGGAAGCACATATGTGCGCTCTCCGTGTGATCTCTGCGCCCCTCCTGTGCGCTCTCCATATGATCTCCGGGTCTCATCCCCTAAGGGCAAGCCATTCTTCAGCAGCTCCTTCATCGCCCCAGCTGTCCGGAGGTGAAGGGCTTATAAAAGGGAAGCTCAACCCTCCCACTCGCAACAAGAGAAATGAGCATGGTGGAAACTCCAATGGGAAAGAAACTTTGGGGATGACTTAATACGACCCCTCTTCCCCCTTTTTATAGGCAAAAATGAACCGGGAACAGCTACCAAGGCCGGAAGCCCCGAGATTCAAACACCTGGCCCATGCCTCCACGTGGCCCCCCAGGATGGATGCAACGCCCCATTGCGCGCCGAGCCCACCGCCTGAACTGTGATGCATGCAAAGATTCCTCTTGATCCCGAATCGCGATCATTAAACGCAGAGAATCGCCCACTGACTTACGGAGACTGGCAGGTTCAGAGATCGTCCTACAAAGTAATATCCTCCAATGGTAAACGGGTGCGTGCGCCGTACGTCAAAACAACCCGCATGGGAAAAGAACAATGCCCTAAAAACCTTCCGAAAGCACCAGAACAGCTTTGTGTTCCCCACAGTGCCGTATCATCAATTTTGGTGAAATAAAAATCGGTTTGCCTGCAGAACGATAGGGCGCTGGCAGGACAGCAAAAAGCATGAAAATCAATTGTTCATCGATTGCTCCCCAACGAAGTTAATTGCTCGAAGAACTTGTGCGACAAAATTGAGCATCTCAAAATAAAAATGAGCGCGAAGGCTATGCAAACCATTCTTTCATTCACCGAAAAAGGAAGTGGCAAAAGGAAATGAAAAATACTTCGGTAACCACCCTCATATGTCGGCCCTAGCCGACCTACTTTGTCGTTGGCCCTAGCCGACCTACTTCGTCGTCGGCCCTAGCCGACCTACTTTGCCATCGGCCCTAGCCGACCTACCTCACCCGTCGGCCCTAGCGACTTATTTCGTCTGTCGGCCCTAGCCGACCTACCCTACCAGTCGGCCTTAACCGACCAACTTCGTTCCTCAAATTTTAATTAATTTGTTGCATCGAACAAATGTGAACCGAACCAGATCATCTTTCGGTTCACCAGTCAAGGCTATCGCCCCGCCTTGGGCCAAGCCAATGCGTTCCCTCGATCCCAAAATAAAGATGACCAAATAGCGTCAACAAGCCATAAGTCGCTCACGATTGAGGCAAAAATTTGGAGCGAAGGACCGTCCAAGAAAAAACACTCAAATAGAAGTAGAAAGTTCATTCATTGAAAAACGTCAAGCAGAATTACAGCTCGAGAAGCAAAATGAAGAAGTGACTTTTAAAGGTCGGAACCACATCCGTTCCAGGAGAACCCCCAATTACATATGCAGAGGCATGGCTTGATTCGCCCTTCTCAAATGCCCTAGCCTCCTTGGCGACGGTCTGCGAATGCCCTCCAGAAGCTGCGGCCTCGCTGGGACCTGGGACGCACCAGGATCAGTATCGGAGGCATCGATGTACTCATCCTCCTCTTCCCCCCAGAGTCGCCGACGTCAAGAGCTTCGGCATCAAGGAAAGAGAGATCCCATTCCGGATGCTCGCTGGATATTTTGTCTTTGCACTCTTCCACTCCAAGTTGGAAGGCGGCAGCGCCAATTACGTCCTGCTCGCCCTTGAGCATAGCGAGTTGCACCTCAGCCTCGGCAACTTGCCTCTCAGCCTCCGCGACTTGAGCCCGCAGAATAACAGTTTGCTCCTCGAACTCGCCGGCCCGTGCCTCGAGTTCTGAACTCCTACTTCGGCTGGATGTGAGCTCACCTTGCAAGGCCGATTATCCATCTCTAACCTTCCACCTGCGAAACCGAAATCAGTCGGCACCATGAGGAACCAACAAAAGAAGCTAAAAAAGGGGGGGAATAAGGTCGTACCTCCTCCTCTTGCCGGGCCAACCTTTTGGTCAGCTCCTCGGCCTCACCCCTGGCCCTCACTTTATCGGCCCTAACCAACTCGATCTTTCCTGGAGAGTGTTAATCCTCGACTGCTTCTCTTCGACCTCTCCTCGGGCTTGGGATAGCTCGCCACTCAGCCGGGCTATCATCCCTTCATGCCATTTAGCACTGACTCTCAAGTCAGCGATCTCGCCATCACGCCGCTGCAGCTTCTCCTCTACTTCATTGAGCATTCTGGCCAGGCGCTTTCTCTCGTCGGCAGCCTCCTTCCCCAGCCGGCCCAAACTCTCATTATGTTCCCGCTGCATCGCCGCCACTTCCTCAGAATGCTTCAACTTAACTCGAGCCAGCTCCAAGCACGCATCGTCGTTCTTTGCTAGGAGCCCCTGCAACTCCTCCACTTTATGCTTTTGCTTGGACGCTTCGGCCAGGGCGGCCTGATACGACACCTTCATCCCCGCCAAGCTTTTGTTGCTAATGGCTAGGAGTTCCTTGAACTTCTCAGACGCCTCTACTCACGATCGGAGTTCGGCGTTAGCTCTCCTGGCCTGAATGCTGGCCCCCGTCGCCAAACTCAAATGCTAGCACATCGCCCGAGAAAGCAAAACGCTCTGTAGGATAAAAAATGAGTAAGAATATGCAATCAAGTTAACCGGAAAGTGTCCACCACCCAAGAGTGATGACTCACCCGCGAGGCCTAGGCCTGTGTCATCTTCATGAGGGTTGCATTATCAATATCGGGAAGAAGATGAATACTTTCGGCCACGCCCTGCTATCCAAACGCAGTATCAACCAACTCCAAGTCCACAAACTTGTCTGCCGAGGGATTTTTACCCGGGTACAAGGCAGACCTCATTAAAGCAGAAAACACTTCCTCAACGCCCATGTTCAAGCTACTGGGCTGGCGTTCTCCACCCGAGGAGCCAACCCGAGCGACCTCCGACTGAGAGGCCTTCAACTTTTCAGCTTCTTCTATCAGGACTCTGGCTTGGGCTTCCTCAGATAATTCGGCCAACCCAAGCACCAGCCTCCCCAAAACCCTTCTTGAAGAAGTCTCCATTGCGGGATTCTCATCTCGCTGTGCTTCCTCTTTCGACCCGCCTCCTTCGGTCACTGTTACCTGTGCCTCCCCTGCAGGCTCTGTCGGAGCCTCTATCCGGCTTGCTTCTTGAACCGCCGCGAGCGACCCAACATCGTCACCCCCGGACTCTCCCATAAAGGGCTCAAGATGAAGCTCGCCCCGAGCCTCACCAACTGCGGCCGCTCCCTCTTCCTCTCCTACTGAGGACGGGAGTAAACCCGTGGCTGGGGAATGCCCCCCAGAACCGACGATTTCCGCCGAATCTATCGCCGGCTCATCTTTCAAAGGGGATGCGGCTGGATGAGTCAGTGGAATATCGTCCGAACTATCCGATAGTTCCACGACAAGGGGATAAGGGATCCCAGCTGACCTCTCCAAATCCTCCCTCACTTCCGACGCCCCCTCGTGGTCACCCCGACATTCGGTGAGTATCTTGCGGAAGTATGAGCCCTCTTCTCAGGCCTACTTCTCTCCACCACTGCCCTCCCCTGGGCACTTGCCTCTCTTCCTCTTGGCAAGACTCGACCACGCCGACCTCTTGGCTGCGAGAGCAGAGGGTATACAGTTAAATCCAAACACGTTTGCCTGGGTAACAAGCAATGAAGAAGACGAAAGGGAGGACTCACCTTGTGGGTCCAGAGGACTAAGCCCGGCCGCAAAAAGGGCACCCTCTGATAGCAAGTCATTGGCCGAGAACACCTGGCGGTTGCGGAGGACGTCCAAATCTCTCTTCTCTTGCTCGGACAAAACCGGATGCGTCTCCGCATCCCGGACGAAATTCCCCCATCTCCGAGGAAAGTCGAAACCAATGTTCCCCTCGGCGATGATGAACCGACTCTTCCATCCCTTTATGGAGGACGGCTTGTCCATGATCGTGTTGAAGGACCTCCGAGGTCCGATGTATGGCCACTCCGATTTCCTCTCGGGTATTAAATGATAGCAGGCGCGAAAGAGAGGGAGAGTGGCGACGATTTGAATGTGATGACACATTGAGATAAACCCGATAATGCTCCGCCAGCTATTTGGGGCCACCATCGCCGGACAGATGTTGTAATGAGTCATGATTTCCTTCACCAAGGGGTGGAGAGGAAACCGAAGGCCCGCTTTCAAGCTGTCTTCGTAAACGAAGACCCCATGCTCCAGATCTCACGAGACCCTATGTTCAGGTCCTGGCACTCACAGAACGACATCTGAGGGTACGCCATACCTCTGGCGAATCCTTCCCACATCCTCAGCAACGACCTCTGTAGCTACGTCATCGAGACTCATCGTCATCCTAGCCAGAAAAAGCACCAGGCAAAACGGCGAACGTCGCAAAAGATGAGACTCTCCAAGAAACAGAATGAGAGAATATGACAAACAGATACAGCGCTGCTATCGTCTTGCTTCCCCCCTAAGGAAGCCATTTTAAAAAGTGGAGGCGCTTCGCCCGAGGCATCCGGAACCGCCTCGATAAACGTCGCATTAATCGGGATTTACTACGTGGAGTTTCCCCAACCGTCACCCCTGGAGAAGCCTTACCCACGAAGGCATGATGACCCTGCCGTATTAATTAGGGCATCATTGTGCGGGCTGTCTAAACCAGATCGTCCCATCCAAAGCGTGCCACCTGGACTTATACTCCCTATGCTCGAACCTACGCTTCGAACTAGAGAGTGGAGGGCATGTGTCGGGGGATAAAATTGTCATTACATCAATATTCGTGCGAGGAGGCTAAGACCGACCCCATTCCTTCGCCAACTAAGATACTCCCGAGCTTCCTGTAGTTCGGCTCTCCCGAGCTTTCACAGCTCGGCTCCTCCGAGCTCCCATAGCTCGGCTCTCCCGAGCTTCCATAGCTCGTCTCTCCCTAGCTTCCACAGCTCGTCTCCCCCGAGCTCCCATAGCTCAGCTCTCCCGAGCTTCCATAGCTCATCTCCTCCGAGCTTTCACAGCTCGTCTCCCCCGAGCTCCCATAGCTCGGCTCTCCCGAGCTCCCATAGCTCGGCTTCCCCAAGCTTCCACAGCTCGGCTCTCCCGAGCTTCCTGTAGTTCGGCTCTCCCAAGCTTCCTACAGCTCGTCTCCCCCGAGCTTCCATAGCTCGTCTCCCCCGAGCTCCCATAGCTCGGCTCTCCGAGCTTCCATAGTTTGTCTCCCCCGAACTCCCATAGCTCGGCTCTCCTGAGCTTCCTGTAGCTTGTTTCCCCTCGAGCTTCCATGGCTTGGCTTCACGGAGCGACCCACGATCCAATACTCACATTCGTGGAACCTAACGTGGAAGAGCCTAGGCCTATCGTAACAACATCCTAGGCAAGGAATCATGTTGAGAAGTGGTCTAGAACCTAACATGGCTACTTGGGACCTACACACCTACCAGATCTCAAGCCATCAAGGAGCTCTCCTAGCCGTCGATCCCCTAACAAACAAGATATGGATCCCAACGGCCCCACAACAGCCCGATTCGATCCATCTCCATATCCTAACAACCTTCGAACCTTCCAGAAGGTGCTCAAGATCCAGGTAACAACCTATAAATATGACACTCCCAGATTCCCTCAGGTATGCGCTGGCACCCTCACTCTCACTCTCCCGCTCTCGCCAGCTGCTCGTCGGTGCTCTCACCCTCTAGAGCTCCCAATCGGCCGCCCCTGGAGAGACTCACCAGAGAGATCCACCTCTCCGTTTTCTGATTGATCATCGATTTTCTCTCACTGACTTGAGCATCAGAGGGTCTTCCGCGGAGGGCCACCCCCAATGCCTCTCATGCGAGGACTTGTGTGCAGGTCCATCCCAGGAGATCGACTGCATCCGAGCCAGAGGACGGATCCCGATGGCAATAGTTACAATTTCTTTGCTTTGAGAACCTTATATATTTAAGCAGCGGAAACGCTGCATCCAGCTATTCGATAGCTACGGATTTGGATGACTGTGAAACTCCGCGTTTGTCGTCAGCTTCCGCGCTCTAAAGCGAGCAAAGCTTATGAGAAATCGGCAAAGACGTCTCTCGTCTTCTCAAAGTACTGCTATATTTTCTTTCCTTCTTATCTCGCATGGGTCCCCGATTAGGTTTCACCTTACGAGAAACCGAGTCCCCCGGCCCGTGCCACGCCACGCGGTGGAGGCGTCGGCTAACCTCGCATCACGTGGGATTGGGGCCTGCTGGACGGCGGTTTGTGAGATAATGGTGGCCGGGCACGCGAAGCCGAGTGAATGGTGGCATCGAATCAATCAAATAAAATAAAAAAAAAGATCGGAAAAGAGTGAGAGATAGCGAGAGGATGGAACAAAGAACTTTGGATTTTATCAAGTAAACTGGTAAAGTTTAAAAAAAGGAAAAATTGGAAGTGGACTGGGTTTGAGCTTTGTGACTTCGTCGCGTCCTTTCCAGCTCTTTCCACTTATTGCCGTCATAACTCTGTTGGGAAGTTTCTTAGCAGGAGAAGTATTACACCTGCAGCTTGATCATCTAATTAGTTAGCGCAGAAGATTGATTATTGTCAGCAAAACTATATGATATATTGGGGCGAAGATAGTCACCTGACTTGTTGCAAAATTTGCTTCTGTCCTCATTTTAAGGGACAAAGCCGTAGATCTTCCAAACATAAAAGACATGTTTCATATAAGAAGATGTACTACTTCCCTATATCTCCTCGTCTATAGAGGTTGTATACATCTGATGCAACTACAAAATATATGAGGTGGCATGCTGAGCAATCAAGCGATGAAGGTGCTGTCATGTGCCATTGTTCAAACTCTCCTGCTTGGAAGCATTTTAATCAGACACATTCATCTTTTGCATATGAAAGTCGAAATGTGAGGTTAGGTTTATGCATTGATGGGATCCAACCATATGGGCAAACAGGTCAACAGTATTCATCTTGGCCTGTAATACTAACTCCATACAATTTGCCACCTTGGATGTGCATGAAGGAAGAGTATATGTTTTTGACTGTCATCATTCTTGGGCTGAACAATCCTAAGTCCAAATTGGATGTTTTTTTGCAACCATTGATTGCTGAGCTGAAAGAATTATGGGAGTATAGAAACATATGATGTTTCCACGAAGAGGAATTTTCAGTTGCGAGCTGCTTTGATGTGGATAATAAGTGATTTTCCTGCTTATTTGATGTTGTCTGGTTGGGGTACTGCAGGAAAGCTTGCTTGTCCTTATTGCATGGGAGATTCTGATTCTTTTACTCTTACTAAAGGAGGAAAAACATCATGGTTTGGCAATCATCGCAAGTTATTATGTTAATGGATTGTATAGGGTGAAATCATTTCCAGGTTATTATGTTAATGGATTTAAGTTCCATACAGAGGAACATGGTTCAAATAGTAGAACAATGAATGGTGGAGTGTGCATTAAAGGCTCTAGCTAGAGTATAAATGAGCTAGAGTACTATGGTCAGTTGCAAGAAATTTTGGAGTTGGAGTACCCTGCTCTACCAATCAAGCGAACTATACTGTTCAAGTGCTCATGGTTCAATCCAACCTTAAATCGTGGTACGAGAATTCACCCGCAATACAAACTTGTTGAAGTCAAGAGAGGAAGAGTATTCAATAGATATGAACCATTTATTTTTGCTGTGCAAGAGGAACAAGTATATTTTGCAAGTTATCCGACTTTGAAGAGAAATGCTACTAATTGGCTAGCTGTTTGCAAGATTAAAGCAAGGTCAATTGTGGAGGTGCCGGACTCAAATGCATGCATGCCTTCTGATGTGATGGAATTTCAAGAGGATGTCTGTGATCAACATGGAATTAATATAGAAACAGATGATAGACATCGGTCTCTAAATGATGTGAATGGTTCATTTATTGATATTGATGATACTCAAATCGAGAAAACTATTGAACCGAACTTGCAAATTGAAGATGATGATGATGAAGGCATTGATGTAGAACAAGAATTTGATGATGATGATAATGATGACGACGATGATAAAGACACTAATGGTGAAGAAGAAGATGACGACAACGACAATGATGGAGACCTTCAATTTGATGATGATGACGATGACCACTAGATTACTAGATTCATGTTTTATATAAGCAACAAATGCATAGTTTGATGATGATGATAACTGATGGACATCAATGGATCAGTTTTATTATATTTGATAATGATGATTACTAGTCTTATGTTATATTATTCTTTTGTTATTTTTGGTATAATCTCCATCTATTTTTCTTATAGCTATGAGCAGCTTACCATCTAGTTCTAGTGGACATAGTGAGAATGTCTTCACAGTACCATCTTCAGCATATACTGCAGTCACAACACCTTCTGAAACATCATCCACAAATCCTAATAGCAGGATATTGATTAGAGTTGAAGATAATAAGTAAAGAATTTCTCTATTTAATTTTATCTTATGTATATTTGTTTGTTGTGCATGTAAGACTTTGTTGTTTTCAAGTTATAGTATCTGTTTCTATCTGTGCCATTGGTTTTTTTCAGGTTAGTTCCCGTCAGTGCCAGTTCATTTCCTTCAGGTCAAGCAATATCAACTTATATGGCTTCAAAATTTGATGAAAGACAAGAAGCAACTACATATAGTGGGAAGCATATCTCACCAGCTCTTAGAGAATTTTATTGGGAGGATTTTAAGGTTGTAATATTTAATATTTCTATTATTGTGAGACAATAGATTCAAAAATGATTTTACAATTATAAGTTTAGATTTTAAATTATATTCTATAATTAACACTTTTGTTGTGCTCATAACTTATAATTATTGCAGAAGATGTATACTTGGGACCCTTAAGATGATGAGGCTATTAAGAGCTATTGGTGGTAAAATGTTAAAATGCAGTATACCAAGCATATTCATTGTTGGAGGCATTCTAAGAATGACAAGCCAGGCTATGTTACTCAAGAAATTTGGGATACTTGGCAACAACTTTGGAGCAGTCCATATTGGAATGAGAAACCATTTGGGAATGGAAACCATAGAAATCGTTCATTAAATATCATTTCCATGGTAAATGCTGTTAAAACCACTCACAATTTGCTTGTAATCACAATAAATAATATAAAAGAGAGAGATTGCGATTTAAACTGAACAGTAAGACCCAATGCATCAAATTTTTTTCTTCCATAATTTAAAAATAATTTTAAATTTATAAGAATAAAAATTTGATGAAATTTTATTAGGTTAATGATGGATTAGTGATGGATTTCTGATAGAAATAATAGTGATGGATTAGTGACGAAAATATTAGCGATTGATTAGTAATGGAATAATAACGGATGACTGATGGATTCTTTCATCACTAATCCATTAGCAAATTGTGATGGCATAGTGATGGAGCTATTAGTGACATGCATTCCATCAACAATCTATCACTAAACTGTGACGGAATATTTGTGACGAACTAGTGACAAAAGTTTTAGTGACTAAATTTTTCATCAATAATCCATCACTAAATTGTGTTGGAATAGTGATGGAAATATTTGTGACGTAATAGTGACGAAATAATGAGTGACGGATGGTTCGTCACTAATCCGTCACAATTTAGTGACGGAAAATATGTTCCGTCATAAAATTTTAACGGAATATTTCGTCACAAATTTGTGATGGAATATTTCATCACAAAATTGTGATGGAATATTCCATCACAAATCCATCGCTATTATTTTGTGACGGATGCTCTTTTCGTCACTAAATTTAGTGACGGCAAAAATGATGATGATAAGATTTTCATCACTAATCCGTCACTAAACCCAATTTGTGACGGAATAGTGATGAAAATTTTCGTCACTATTATACTATTTTCTTGTAGTGTTAAGGATTTACTTAAAAATTCATGAATGTTAGATTTTGCCTCCTCCTTTCATATTTATTCAAATGAAGATCGTTTTGACTCTTATAAAACATGTGGTAAATGATTTACTATTGTAGCCCATGATGTTGAATTAAAAGGTTATTGAAGTTAGTATGGAAAAATTAAGATGCATGATAGTAGTGCAAAATCTTTAGTGATGTGAAATATGTGCCGACGGATTCAAATTTTTAGTCTGGCTTGACTATTTGGTTTGTGAGCATTTCCCTAATAAATGGAGTTATTAAGATTACTAGAGGAGCTTTGGTGGTAATGAATGGAGAAAAATTTTAAAAGATTTATATGAGTTGATGGAAAGCACCATTAAAAATGAACTGCATAACGAGATGTGTATGGTAGAGTTTGTAGAAGAGCAAAAGGCAAAGAGGAGACTATATATACACCAAAGAAGAAATTTTTTAAAAAGATTAAAATAATTCAAGTTGAAGGTTTGTTATGATTTGTCTTGAATTACTTATTGTGCTAGATTTTTTTTCTTTTTTTATTGGGATCAGGGATTCTTTTCTAAGATTTTCTTGGAGAATAAGGTTTGCTAGGGTCGAGTTTTATTTTGGGATTTTCTTGGGAATAAGGTTTGCTATTCTATAAAAGAGGATTTGCTAGGGCTGGTTTCCTTTCAGGATTATTTGGAAAATAAGATTGGCCATTTTATAAAAGCAAGTTTGCTAGGATTTTGTTTTTTTTCTTTTATGTGAACCATGTAGAAAGAGAGTGATAGATTGGGTTTAAAACTTAAAAGTCATTGTCTGTGAGTTGATAAGCATAAATCTGACCATTTAATTCATATATTTTTATAATAATATTAGTTAGTTTTTAATTTATTTTAAGTTAAATTTATTTATTTTTATTTATTTTTTAATTTATTTTGAAGGGAAATAAAATAGATGCGAAAACGCAGCTCTTAGAGAGGCTGCAATTGGCTGAAGAGGCAACAGAGGAATTGAAAGAGGGGACTGATCGAGAAAAGGAGGCACAAGAACACTCAGCCGAGCTTTAGAAGCATAAGACGGAGTTGGTGGAGCTCGTCTCCAACCAGCGCCAATTGGAAGCTGAGATAAGTCGTGCCTTCTGACAAGCTGAGGCGGCAAAGCAGGAGCTTGAGGAGGTCTTTGCGAGGAGCAGTGGACTCCTTTCATACAGTGGCTTGATTTTATGTGGTGCAACGGAATCCATATTGATGAGTTGGCAACGCAATGTTCATCCGAGTAAAGAATTTTGAGGTGGTGATTTCCATCGTATTCAACATGGTTTGGACTAAATCTTATCCTTATTCATCCAACTATAAAAAGAAGGCAACAGGTCTTTAACCAGCATAAACTTTTAAACTTTTAGAGTTTTTCAACGAAGAAGGATATGAAGAACAGAGATAAGGGCTGCGTGTTCATAAATTGCTTCCAATAAAAAACATAAGTTTTATTTGTTTTCTTTTCTATTTTATTATGAACTAATTTTTTTTTCTAGAGCATTGATGTAATCTATCAATAAGCACACAATTTATTTTATTAGTTATTTTATTTTTAATATTTTCATGATTGAGTGTTTAATTCTTTTGATTAATGTTTACAATTTATTGCTTGATTAATTGAATTACAATAAGACCGAGAGGTGATTTGTTATTTTTTATGATTAATTCTTACAATTTATTGTTTGATCAATTGAACTACAATGAGACCGAGAGGTGATTTATTGTTTTAGATCTAAAATTAAACACCATTAGTTGAGCAAAAGTAGAGATACTTTACCGCTATTATGGTAATTTTTAGAAAATTCAAAGTGCGTAATGAGTCTCTAATTAATTAAATTCATATAGAGATATGAAGTTGTTAGTTGAAGATATTTTTGATATAGTTCGAGAGAAGATATTGAATAATTAAGAAATTTTTAATTATCAACATGGGATTATTGAAATTTAATAATTAAGAACAATCAATTATGTGGGATTTGTTACGTGAAATCAATCGCTCTAGATCTATTCTTATCATATTTTTACATGTTTAAATTTTGATCATTCGAGGACCTCAAGAGATATCTTGGCTCTCCACCCTTCTCAACAGTCCAAGCCCGAGGGAAATGTTGTATCTGTACCTAGCAGTTTCGGAAGGTGCAGTCGGCTCAGTGTTGTCAGAGAAGAGAACAAGACCCAAAAGCCGATCTATTATGTCAGCAAACTGCTCTGAGACACCGAGATAATGTACACCCGGATCGAGAAGCTGGTTTTGGCCCTGGTAACGTCGGTTCGAAGGCTCCGACCATATTTCTAGGCACATTCTGTGACGGTCCTTACCGACCAACCCATCAAAATGGTGGTCCATCGTCCGAAGACATCAGGGAGAATGGCTAAATGGGCCGTCGAGCTAAGCGAGCATGACATCCGGTACCAACCTCGCCCGGCCATCAAAGCTTAGGTTCTGGCTGATTTCCTCCTCGAATGTACTATCTCGGAGGATGGCTCCACTCCAGACTCCTCTGAGCACCCAAGATCTGGCGCCCTGTGGTTGCTCCATGTTGATGGATCGTCTAACGCCAATGGCTCCGACGCTGGCTTAATTCTCACCAGCCCAGAGGGGGAGACTTTCGAGTACGGCATTCGCTTCTCCTTCCCAGCCTCCAATAATGAAGCCGAATATGAAGCTCTACTCACTAGACTCCGAATCGCCTGAGACCTTAAAGTGAAGAAGCTGAATGCCTTTACCGACTCTCAATTGGTAGCCGGTCACGTGCGGGGCAAGTTCGAGGCCCGAGAGCCAAACATGATTCGGTATCACCAAGCGGTGCGGCACTTGCTTTCCCACTTCTCTGAATTTGAAATCATTCAGATCCCAAGATCCGAGAATGTGCATGCCGATCTATTATCTCAGCTAGCAACTACGAAATCAATGGATTCCGAGTGGAAGTTTCCTCTGGAGATTCTGGAAAGCCTAGCATCACGGAGGCTGACCGAGTGATGCAGGTCGAGGTTGAACCAACCTGGTTAGACCCCATATTAAAGTATCTTAAAGAAGGGTCGCTCCCAGCCGACCGAAAGGAAGCAAGGAAGCTGAAATTGCAAACCATCCACTATGTGTTGATCGACGACCAGCTGTACAAGCGTTCCTTTTCCATGCCGCTGCTCAAGCGCTTACGCCCATCTGAGGCTGATTATGCTCTTCGGGACGTATATGAGGGAATTTGCAGCAACCATCTGGGGAGCCGATCCTTATTCGATAAGGTGCTGCGCCAGGGGTATTATTGGCCCACTATGCAAAAGGATGCTGATGATCTCGTCCGAGCTTACGACCCCTGTTAAAGACATTCTAATATCCAGAGGCTCCCCTCCGCCAGTTTGGTCCCTATTTCCTTCGCTTGGCCCTTCGCTAAGTGGGGTATGGACATCCTTGGCCCTTTTCCCCTCACCACTGGACAGAGGAAGTTCTTGTTTGTCACCATAGACTACTTTACCAAGTGGGTCGAGGCCGAGGCAGTTGCTTAGATAACCGAAGCTCGGGCCAGGGACTTCGTATGGAGATCCATTATTTGTTGCTTCATCCTCCCGCATACCATCATCACTGACAATGGCAAGCAGTTTGATAACCCGAAGTTTCGTGAGTTCTACGAGGAGCACGGAATCTGTCACCGCCTCACGTCGGTAGGGCATCTGCAGGCTAACAGAGAAGCCGAAGTAACTAACCGAACCCTACTTCAAGGGATCAAGGCTTGGCTTTCCAGAGCCCGAGGCAGATGGGCAGATGAACTTCACCATGTCCTATGGGCCTACCGCACCACCCAGAGAATCCCCACTGGCGAGACCCCATTCCGGATGGCCTTCGGCGTGGAAGCCATCATTCCCATGGAGATAGGACTTCCTTCTCCGCGGGTGGAGAGCTACTCGGAGGATGCTAACGATGAGCAGCTCCGCACCAATCTCGACCTGGTGGAAGAGATCAGAGAAAAAGCTCGGATCAGAGTAGCTGCATACCAGCAAAGAGTGGCCCGCTACCATGCCTCCATAGTCAAAGGGAAATCCTTTTCACCCGACGATCTTGTCCTCCGAAAAGCATCCGTCTCCAAACTGCTGGAACAAGGAAAGCTGTCTCCGAACTGGGAAGTACCTTATCAAGTAGCGGAAGTCATCGGACCTGGCACCTATAAGCTCCAGGATCTGAACGGAAAATCTATTCTCCGAACATGGAATTCAGACAATCTCCGTATATACCATCAGTAGGGTATGCTCTCTATAGACTTACCCCATTTACAGCTTTGGCATCTTGTTTCTATTATCCACAGCATGATCGTTACAATCATTCTTCAAAAAGTCGTAATAGAAAATAGATGCTGCTTACGCATCCATTCTCGGCACAACCGAGCTATCTCCTTGAGCAGTAATTCTCCATACCTCGGCTGGGCCGAGTCCTAAGCCAAATCTCCGTACCTCAGCTAGGCCAAATCCTGAGCTAAATTTCCGTACCTCGGCTGGGCTGAGTCCTGAGCCAAATCTCCATACCTCAGCTGGGCCGAGTCTTGAGCCAAATCTCTGTACCTCGGTTGGGCCAAGTCCTATTCAATAAAGACTCGGTATGGCCGAGCACCCCCAGTACGGCTGGGGGCCAAGTGATCTCCAAAACTTCATCCAGATTCGGGCAGCTTACAAGCCTTGGCCGGACCAAATGGTGAAGAAACTTTGGCCGGATTCGGGTAGCTTAAAAGCCCCGGCCAAACCAAACGGTGAAGAAACTTCGTTCGGATTCGGGCAGCTTACAAGCCCCGGCCGGACCAAATGGTGAATAAACTTTGGTCGGATTCAGGCAGCTTACAAGCCCCGGCCGAACCAAAGGGCGAAGAAACTTCGTCCAGATTCGGGCAGCTTACAAGCCCCGACCGGACCAAATGACGAAGAAACTTCGTCCGAATTCGGGCAGCTTACAAGCCCCGGCTGGCGCCGAAGTGTATAAGCCCCAGCCAAAGCCGAAGTGCGTAAGCCTCGACTAGAGCCTGAGTGCGTTTCTTACGAGTATAAGCCCCGACCAAAACCAAAGTGCATTACTTATTATAAGCCTCGGCCAAAGCCGAAGTGCGTTACTTATTATAAGCCTCGACCAAAGCCAAACTGCGTTACTTATTATAAGCCTCGGTCAAAGCTGAAGTGCATCTTTTATTAAAAGCCTCGGCCAAGACCGAGTGACGAGATAAGCATCTTGAAGGTAGCAGCGAACACAAAAGTTACGAAAGTTCTCTTTTTCATTCACCATAAAAAGAACAACAAAAAGAAAGAAAAAGATACATGAGCCCTCACTGGGGCTTGTCATCTTCTCCAGGCACCGCTGAGCTCTTCCCACACCGAGCTGACTCGGCAATCTATCGTTGGAGAGATGCTACTTGCTCCTCCAGTTGGCTGTTAGCCCGATGAAGAAGCTCGACTTCTCTCATAGAAATAGCTAGATATCGTTCGGCTGCCCTCCGGAGTCATTCACGATCTGCGAACATTGATGCCAGGACCTCCCCGTCGATGGTTATTATAATACGGCTCCCCTGGGACCCCCCACGGCTGTTAGCGCCGCTGCTTGGTGTTTTGGTTGATCGCCCCTCACCTCCGGAAGCCATCTCACTATCCAAAAATTCTTGGAAGATCAGTTGAAAGGATGACTAACGAGGGCGTCCCCCCATCCGTATTTAAATCACCCCTGGCTAGTGTTTTGATCGAGTCATTAATTTCAACCTGCGGAATCCCGCCACGCGTTGCCACCTCAGTGGGCGCTCGCGGGGAACGAGGAGTTGCGCCCCTTTACCGAAGAAGATCACTAAATATCAGCGAGGCGCTCAAGAGACTCCCCCTTTTGGGACCAGATTCCCTTCGATCTGCCGGGCCCCTTTCGAAGTAAATGTCCTCGAGAGTCTGCAGGACTCCCTCGAATTAAATATTCTCGAAAGTCTGCAGGACTCCCTCGAATTAAATATCCTCGAAAGTCTGCCGGACACCCTTGAATTATATATCCTCGAAAAAAGGAGGAGAAAAGGAAAAAATCGCATCAATGACCGGCACTGAAGAAACATGGCTCGCCCACTTCGAAAATGGCCGATTTACAGGCCTCGGGCACCCCTTACATCGCTCGGATAGCCCCCATCCTCTTTAGCTATCCGTGCCAGAATTTATAGTTGCATTAAGGGCCAAGTAAAATATCAAAAACCTCAGCAATGCCGAGCGATCTCCATACCTTGGCAGGGCCAAGTAAAATATCAAAAACCTCGGCAACACCGAGCGATCTCCATACCATGGCCGGACCATGTAAAATATGTTCCTTACGATACCTCGGCTAAACCGAGCGGTATATTCCTTGATGCCTCGTTTATACCGAGCAGCATGTTATTCGAAGCCTCGATCGAGTCAAGCATTATGTTCCCGAATAAGTCCCGGCGCCTCAGCCGAACCAGGGAACCCAACTCCGAAGCTTCAGCCAGATTGGGCCATCTTTCAAACACCTCGACGTCACTCGGATGCCCTATGATACTTCGGCAGAAGTAGGTGACCTCCTTCTACTCAACAGTAAGGTCGTGCGAGCTATTTCTTTCTGAAGGAATGTTTGCTTCGTTTTACAAACGAGATCATGTTTACCACATGGGTCCATAGGACTGTCCAGGTCTACCTCTGACCTAGTCAGGGATGAACATTTCCTCCACTGAGGACTGAATATTCGTCTTAGCAAAAACAAGGTAGCAAGAACGCTGCCAAAATATGCTATGACACAAAAAGCATGATATGGGAGTAGTAACTCTCAAACACAATCACATCGAAAAAGAAGCAGGTACTAAAATAAGAAAGAATAAAATTTCTTTATTTCTTCATCAATGAAAAGGGTTACGACCTCCTAAGAGGCGTTACAAGTGCATCAAGGCACAGGAAATAAAGACAAGTAAATAGCTCGGTCGGACTGCTTCAGTCAACTTCGGTTAATAATGATGTCTCGGCATCTGATCCGAGAAGTCAGACAAACCAGACAGCTCACCCTGAACCACTGGTTAGGGCCGAATAGCAAAGCTGGCCTCTCACGGGTCCTCTGGATGGATTAAGAGATCCAAAAGCAGAAGAAAGACCTGTGGATGCCGATGCTGGGGAGACATTCCCCCTGAGTGGAATGCTGGGCTGCTGGTCACTGCCCGATTGTGAAAAGACAGGGGACCAGTAGACCCACACTGCTCTCAACACCCTCTTCACGTGGCAAAAGATTCCCCATAGGGATGAACTGAGAATCCGGCCAGAGGGAGAAGGAAAAGTCCATGTATACCACGGGGGTACATGTGCACTTCCTACCCTGCGACCCCTGTAGCAAACTACAAAGGACACACAGGAAGCGCATATGTGCGCTCTCCACGTGATCTCTGCGGACCTCCCATGCGCTCTCCATATGATATCCGAAATTCCTCTCTTGAGGACGGTCTGTTCCTCAGCAGCTTCTTCATCACCCCAGCTATCCGGGGGAAGTCGACTTGCAAAAGGAAAGCTCATTCTCTCCACCCTCAACCTCGGGGACACAGACATCATGAAAACCTTCACAGGAAAGCAAAGTCTTGGGAGATAGCCTAACATGGCCCGCTCTCCCCCTTCTTATAGGCAAGCAATCCCGGAGCAGTTACTAAAGAAGGAAGCCCCGAAATTTGAAACACCCTATCCCCACTGCTATGTGGATGGGCAAAAGAAAAGAATCACTTTTCGGAGCACGCCAAATGCATTTCCCAAACCATGACGAAAGGCAAGGGGTCTCCCCCTGATCTCAAATCGAGAGCCTTAAATGCATGAGATCGGCTATAGGTCTTTGAGATACGGGCAGGCCTGGGAAATCATCCGGTGAAAACGATACCCTCCAATGGTGAACGAATGCTTGATGCCTACGTTAAAATGACCTGCATTGGAAAAGGCCAACGAAGTAAATGCCTCTGACAAGGCCGAGATGCTCCTCAGTAAAGCCGCTTTGCGTACCTCGGCTGAAAGCATGCCCGCTTCTTCACTTCGGATAGGCCGAACTATCTAACCTCGGCTCTAACCAGGATACCCCTGCGATTCTTGGCCATTTTAAGCTGAACTATCCTATACTTCAGCAGGACAAATTCTCTTACCCACTCCGAGCAGGACCAGAACTATATTCCTTGGCAGCGCCAGGTCATTTTATGCCTCGGTCAAAGCATGCCAATTTTTACTTCGGACGAGCCAAGCTATCCTTATACCTCGGCCTCGATCGAGATGTTCATAAAAGTCCGAACCCAACCGACCTAAAAGCGTGAATGAATTATAATTTGTTCATAGTCGGAAGAAAACCTGAGATAAAAAGATCAGCCAAAAAGGCAAACAAGTGGAGGCGAAAGACCCGTTCATCAGAAATTTCAATTAGATTACAAATCTAAGAAATGAAAAATACACGAGTGACCCTTAAAGATCAGGGTTTGGATCGGTCCTAGCAGCCTCCTCGGGGGCTTGGCTTGTTTCGCCCACTTCAAACATCGCTGCTTCCTCGGCGGCAAGCTGGGAGTGTCCTTCGGGAGCTGCGGCCTCATTAGGACCCAAAATAACGTCAAGATCGACGTCTGAAATATCTACATACTCAGCTTCTTCAGCCCCCGGGGTACATGCCTCAAATGATTCAACATCCAAAAAGGAGAGGTCCCATTCCGAGTGCTCTCAGGATATCTTGGACCGAACCTCCTCCGCGCCGAGCTAGAAGTCCTCAGCACAGGTCGCATCTTGCTCGCCCCGAAGTAGGACGAGTTGTCTTTCAGCCTCGACAACTTGGCTCCGAAGCAAGGCGATTTGCTCCATGGTCTTAGCGACCCGCCCTTCGAGCTCCGAGATCCTACGTCGACTCGACACCAATTCCCTTTGCAAGGTCTCTGATTGGCTTCGGCCCTCTAGTTTCGTCCTCTCCATCTGCGAATATAGGATTAGCCGGTGCAACAGTGAGTTAATAGAGGAAGTTAAAAAGATAGTATCGTACCTCCTCCTCCTGCCGAGCTAATCTCTTGGTCAACTCCTCGACCTCACCAAAGGCCCTCAGCTTATCAGCCTTAACCTGCTCGATCCTGCCCTTGAGGTCATTGATCCTCGACTACCTATTATCATCTTCTTCCCGGGTCTGGGAGAGCTCGTTGTCGAGTTTGATTATTCTCTCTTGGTGCCATTTAATCCTGTCATCCCTGGCTACAATGCAATGATTTAGCTGCCGGACCTTCTCTTCCAACTCGCCAAGCATTCTGTTCAGGCAATCGTTCTCCTCGACAGCTTCTCTCCTCAGCCTATCTCGACTTTCGTCAAACTGTTTCTTAGCAGCTTCCATTTCTTCAACATATTTGGATGTGACCTGCGATAACTTCGAGCATACTTCGTCATACCTCGCCCGAAGCCCATGTAGCTCCTTAACTTCGAGCCTTAATCTGGATGTGTCATCGAGAGCGGCCTGATGCAATCTCCTCGCCCTCGCCAAGTTCTTGTTAGCGGTGTCCAGAACTCGCTCAAATTTATCAGACGCCTCTGCTCGCAATCGGAGCTCAGTACTGACTCTCTTGAACTGGACGCTGGCCCCTATCACCAAGCTCAAATGCCAGCACAATGCCATAGTGATCAGAGTGCTCTGCGAAATAAAACATAAATAAGAAAGCGTGATCAAGTTAACCAGAAAGCACCCACAACTCTGTAATAGCAACTCACCCGGGAGGTGTAAGACCTAGCTAAACCCATGAGGGTGGAGTTGTCGATTTCAGGGAGAAGATGAACATCCTTCACCACATTCCTCTGACCGAATGCGGCGTCGATAAGGTCCAAGTCCGCAAACTCATTCATCGAGGGACCCGCGCTCGGATACAATGCCGACCTCATCAGAGCAGAGAACGCCGCCTCAATGGCCGAGTCCAAATTGCCGGGTTGCTCATCTGAGGATCCAGTCCGAGCAACCTCAGGCTGAGAAGCCTTCACTCTTCTGGCCTCCTTCAGCAAAAGTCTGGCTTGCAATTCCTCGGATACCTCGGCCAGCCCACGCACCAACATTCCCGAGGCTCCAGTGGGAGAACCTTCGGCTAGAAGATTCTCATCCTGTTCTCTCTCTTCCCTCGAAGGTCCTTCTTCAATCACCGGCGCCTGCTCCTCCCCCGCAGGCTCCACCGAAGCCTCAATCTGTTCACCAGCTCCTCTAACCTCCTCAAGAGGAAGCTCTCCGGCAGGAAACTCCTCTTAAGCCTCCGTTACCGTTGGCTCAACGTCACCGCCCTTCAATCCCTCCGAGGAAGGCCCTTCAATGGTAGGCTCACCCTGAACTTCCGACGGAGCCTCATCCGGGCTGTCCACTATCTCCACCACCAAAGGATAAGGGATTTCGGCAACCCTCTCTGAGTCCTCCTCCGCTCTCTGCTCCTCCGTCATGACTATTGCTTCTTCCCCCAACTGAGAGAACCCCTCTCTCATCGCCGGTGCTCCCACATTCTCTCTCTTCGATGGTGAGGAGCGCAGGCTAGCCTTGACTTGCCCGACCTTCGGTGAGCGCTCTTCAGAAAGATGAACGTTCTTCTCAGGCTTGCATCTTTCCCCACTACTGGCCTCTCGTGGGCACTTGCCCAACTCCTTCTTTATGCGACCCGCCAGCACAGATCTCTTGGCTACAGGCACAGTGAGCGACCGATCAAACCGAGATACATTTGCTCAAGTGAAATTAATGGAAGGGGGAGGACTTACCTTGCGTGTCAATGGGGCTAAGCCGGACGGCAAAAAGGGCCTCCTCCGATAGTAAGACATTAGCCGAGAATACTCGACCGTCAAGAAGGACCCCTAGGTCCTCCTTCTCCTGTTCGGATAAGGCTAGATGTGCTTCCATATCCCTGACAGAGTTTTTCCATCCCCGTAGGAAGCCGGAGCCAATGTTCCCTTTGGCGATAAAGAATCAAACCTTCCATTCCTTTATGGATGACGGCTTATCCATGATCATCCTGAACGACCTCCGAGGTCTGATGTAGGACCACTCTGAGTTCCTCTCGGTCATCAGATGGTAACAAACACGGAACAGGGATAGAGTTGTTGTTACCTGAACCTGGCTACACATCGAGATAAATCCGATGATACCCCGCTAGCTGTTAGGAGCCACCATTGTCGGACAGATGTTGTAGAACCTCATAATTTTCATCGCCAGGGGATGAAGGGGAAACCAGAGGCCTGCCTTCAGGCTATCTTCATAAAGAAAGATTCTACGCTCCAGCTCTTGCAAGACCCTATGCTCGGGCTCCGGCAACCGCAATATGACATCCAAGGGAATGCCATTCTTTTGGCATATCCTTCCCAAATCCTCGGCAACGATCTCCGAAGCCATGTCGCTAGGATTCACCATGCTATTGGTCAAAAGAAGCACCAAGCGAGGTTACAAAGGAGATAGGGGAGCGAGATTCTCCAGGAAGAAATGAAAGGATGCTTCGAACAGAAATGGCGTTGTTTCGACTTTGCTTTCCCCTGCAAGAAGCCGCCTTAAGAGGAAGATAAGGCGTCTCAACTGATATACCCGGAATTGCCATTGCAGGCACCGTGAAAAGCGGGATTAGCTATGTGGCACTCCCCCAACAGTTGCCCCTAAGAAACGATGTATCGGTCCCAAAAAGGCGGAGCAGCCGCGCCGCATTAATTAGGGCATCATTACGCAGGCTGTCAAACCCATACCCCTCCATTCAGATCATGCCACCTGGAGCTATACTCCCTACGCCCGAACCTACGCTTCGAACTAGGGAGTGAAGGGCATGTGTTGAGGGGTAAAATTGCAGTTGCATTGATAATCATGCAAGAGGATAGGGTCAACCCTGACTCTCACTCGCTGTGCAATGCCCGCTAGAAATGGGTCAGCCATTATACCTCGGTGGGTCGAAACACTATAGCCCCTCAACGAGCCAAGGATTCCCCGAGCTACCCTTGTGCCTTGTCAGCCGAGCTACCCCTGTTCCTCGGCCTCAACCAAGCTATAACGTCCCTCGGCTTCTACCGAGCTATAACGTCCCTCTGCCTTAGCCAAGCTATAACATCCCTCGGCCTCAGCCGAGCTATCACATCCCTCGGCCTCAGCCGAGCTGTAACATCCCCCGGCCTCAGCCGAGCTATCACATCCCTCGGCCTCAGCCGAGCTGTAACATCCCTCGACCTCAGCCGAGCTATTCCTATCTCTTGGCCTCAACCAAGCTATCACATCTATCGGTCCCCAGCCGAGCTATTCACTATGCCTCGGTCCTAGCCCAAGTTATTCATGTGTCCCGGCCAGACCCGGGCACTCAAGGACCTCTGCGGAATCCAGCGCGGAAGAGTTTGAATTCGTAAGATTCCAAACCAAAATCACACCCGAGAGTGGTCTAGAGCCCTGGAGCCTACTCAGCCACCGAATCTCAAGACATCAACCAGCTCTCCCAGCCGTCGATCCTCTAACTAACAAGATACGAATCTTACTGATATCATGACAATCTTGATTCGAATCCTAATGGCTTTCGGACCCACGACACCTCCAAGCAATCAGGTGATCACCTATAAATATCACAGCCCCAGATCCCCTCAGGTACACTTTTCTGCACACTCAAGGCATACGCACGCTTGCTCACCCCCTTTTTTGCCATTAACGCTCTGCTCAGAGCTCTCGAAAGGCCACCCTGGAGAGACTCTTCAGCGAGAGCCTTCTCCTCATGTTTGTTGGTTGCTGATCTCCACTGACTTGAGCATCGGAGGGTCTTCCACAGAGGGCCACCCCCAACGCCTCTCGCGTGAGGACTGTTTTGCAGGTCCACCCAGGAGGGAGCCCATGCTGAAACTCGATCGCGCCCGAGTCGGAGAACAGATTTCAGCAGCAACAATATACAAGCTCAACTCTCTTAAAATTGTCACTCCCGAATTGATCTCAAGCCTCTTCTAGAAAGAAGGCAACAACTTCGAGCTTAAAAAATTCACCATGCTAGTTGGTAATTCAACATTCGACCACATCAATTTCAACAAACTAAACTTGTCTCATCCATATCATGCAGCCTAAAACTTTGTGTATATGTGGATGTCTTGTATTACTGTTTCAAATATGAGATGAATTTCTTATAATGAAATAAGATTATGAAAAGAAATACCATACTAATTAAAAGAAATGAATATACTTTAGAAAGAAAAAAAGGGAAAATTGCTGAGACTAAAGGGGGTTTTGATTGCATTAAGCGTGGGCACATGCTGCAACCACTGAAATCATTTTAATTAAAGAAGAAAAAAAATTGAGATAAAAAACGAGTTCTAATTACATGGAGCGTGGCCCTTAATTATGATGCAATCAACAAGCGTACACATCTCCCACACTAGATCAATAAGAAATTTCAATCCCATATATGTCACCATTGTTGTGTAAGTCTGGATTACTATGCGAAATGCGCTTTCTAATTGAAGTATATACCTTACGGATCCTAACTAATGTCATGCCGATTGGAGAAACAATAGCATCTCTGCTGTGATGAATTTGTTTCAAATTTTAGTATTAAACTAGTCAGTTTCTAGAAATAAAACAGAATAAATTGATGTGAAAAAAAAAATAAGAAAGAAAAAATAAATGAGGGTTGAAGAAAGCAAACATAAGAAGAGACTTACTGGTTTGGGTATCATGGGCAAGACCCCTCTCAGCCATGCTCGGTTGGATGATTAAACTGCAGAGGACTACCAACAGGATGAAAAATGCTCTGAAAAGCATCATTCTTATTCTTTTGACAGCCCTCCTTCCTCGTTCTTTCGAGGTGCGATGATCCCTCGACTCGTCTCCTTGTTATTAAAAATCTTCTACTAGCCATGTACAGTTGCCTGATTGACTCTTGCCAGCAAAATCTTATCTTTTTTGGACTAATTGCGCCCGCCAGTATTGACTGGGCCTTGGTTATTTTCCGAGATTACGAGCAATGAAGATTACGAGCGCAGATCGCAACCACTCGAGTCACCCTTGTGCGGGCGTTCCACATTCGCACGAGAGTGCTTTGATTTAAATTTTAAAGGTAAAATAAGACACATAAATTATAAATTTTCGGAATATTTTTATAGATCAATTTTATAAATTGATGTGTTGTTTTCTAAAATAATATAAAATATAATTACTATTTATTTTCCAACTTATCTTTGTTTTTTGGATTTTTCTTTTTTTATTTAAAAAAAAGGATGTGCACTAAAATAAATCTAAATGGATTGCCATAACTCAATAGTACGTTATCTAAATGGTATGTGTAACATAATTTTTTAGTAAAAACAACTGCATCTAATAATCTAAACGTAGGGATAGAACTTTTAATTCAAGAAATAAGAGTGTTTTTGAAAAAAAAAAAAAGAAGAAGAAAGAGAAGGTTATATTAAAAATCATTAATAAGATTGGATGCATAGCAAATAAAGGAAGAGAAGGGTTACCTTCTTAGTTAGAAAAAGGGGATGAGGATGTTCATGCAAACAATGAAGAGAGGGCTGCATTAAAAGTTATTAATAGGATTGAACACATGACAAAAAAAGTGAAGAGAAGGCTACTTTCTCAGCTTTATTTTATTATATTAGATTAATTTATGTTGGGGGGTAAAATCGTCATTGCATTGATATCCGTGCGAGGCGGCTAAGGCTGACCTCCTCCCGCCGTCTCCCTCTGGGCTTCCGTAGCTCGGCCTCTTCCGGGCTTCCGTAGCTCGGCCTCTTTCGGGCTTCCGTAGCTCGGCCCCCTCCGGGCTTCCGTAGCTCGGCCCCCTCCGGGCTTCCGTAGCTCGGCCCCCTCCGGGCTTCCGTAGCTCGGCCTCCTCCGGGCTTCCTTAGCTCGGCCCCCTTCGAGCGATCCACAACCTAACATCTGCCTCCGCGGAACCTGGCACGGGAGAGCAAGAACCTACCTGAGCGGCATCCTAGACAAGAAATCATATCGGAACGCAGCCTAAAGCCTATCGTAACCATCCCAGGCCTACTCAACCCGATCTCGAGATACCAAGGAGCTCTCCCAGCCGTCGATACCAAAACGAACAGGGTACGGACCCTAACGGCCCCACAACGGCCTGATTCTATCCGTCTCCGTATCTTAACAACCTCCGGACCTTCAAAAAGGCGCTCACGATCCAGGTGGCAGTCTATAAATATCATAATCACAGATTCCCTCAGGTACGCAACTCTGTACGCACATTTTGCGCGCTTACACCTCCACTCTCACTCTCCTGCTCTCGCCGGTAGCTCGTCGGCGCTCCTGCCCTTTGGAGCCTCCGATTGGCCGCCCCTGGAGAGATCTCCCGGAGAGATCCACCTCCTCACTATCTGGTTGATCGCCGATTTCTTCTCCACTGACTTGAGCGTCGGAGGGTCTTCCGCTTAGGACCACCCCCAGCGTCCCTCCGCGTGTGAGCTTCTTTTGCAGGTCCGCCCCCCTCTTCCCGGAGATCGACCGCGCCCGAGTCGGAGGACGGATTTCAGCGGCAACAGATTGGCACTAGAGGAAGGGCCTCAAGTCCCGTTAAAACTTGAAGAAAGGAGACAAGGATCCCGATCCGGAGAAGAACCTCTCTGATGGCCAACCGAAAGAGAGCAACCTCTGATGCCCAAGATCAGGTCGCCTCCCAGAGGCCTGATCCGACTGGCGCCACAGTGCCACAACCCCCACCTGTCGAGACTCCGTCGCCGCCTGCCATTCCTGTGACCCAGGACCAGTTCGCTACACTAGTCCAGCAAGTCCAGGCCCTTACCCATCTGGTACAGGAGCGCCTTGCGGCTCCTCCTGCTTCTCATCCTCAGAAGGAAGCGATGATTTCTTCTTCGCCGGCAACCTCCTCCTCCGATCCGCATGAATCAGCAGATCCCCCGCATCGCCCCAGGGGGGACAAACCGGTCCCTCGAACCGGTTACGATAGAGATCCTCCCAGATCTCGGCAAGCCCGCTCCCTCTCTCCGGCGATGTCTCACCATGATTCGACGCCGTCCTTGCGGTTCTCGCGCCCAGCTCCTCCTCTAGCCGGTGAGGAGGAGATCCGCCATCAGATCCAAGAGATGCGTCAGGAGCTGGACACCGCCAAGCAGACCCACCTGCCCCAGCCCAAAGCAGAGCAGGGCATCCCTTTCTCTAAGGGAATCATGGAGGAAGTGATTCCCTCCCACGTTAAGCTGCCAACCGTCGAGCCCTATCACGGCTCCACTGATCCGGACGACTATCTCAGTAGCTTTCAGTCAATAATGATGTTCCACGGAGCATCTGATGCGATCCTCTGTCGAGCCTTCCCATCCACCCTCAGAGGATCCGCCCGAACCTGGTTTAACGCCTTGAAATCGGGTTCCATTGATTCATTTGACGAGCTGAGCCACCTTTTTATTGGCCAGTTCGTCAGTAGCCGCCGCCATCGACGAAGATCCGACTCCCTCTCCGAAGTTAAGCAGAGAGAGGGGGAGTCCTTGAGGAACTACCTTGGCCGTTTCAACAAGGCCATGTTGGAGGTGGACCACCTTAATCATGAGGTGGCTATGTCCGCCCTGGCGGGGGGAGTTTCAAAGGAGAGCGACTTCTATTTGGCAATGGAAGTCAGCTACCCCCCATGTCTGTCTGATATGATGGTCCTGGCGGACAAGTACGCTAGGGTCGAGGAGTCGCGGAGAGTGGCCCGCGCTGAGCAAGCAAGAAAGAAGCAAGAGCCCAAAGTTCCCGACAGACACCGCCCTGTCCGTCGCCAAGTCCGCCCCACCGCCCAAGAGTCCCTTCGCTGCCGCCAAGGAATCGCTCCCGGAGTCCTCCCAGGCGATTCGATCGCTATACTCCGCTGACTGTGCCCCGGGCGTAGATCCTCATGGAGATTGAGCGCCAACTTCCCCGGCCAGTACCTCTCCGAGGGAACCCGACTCGAAGGGATCCCGCTAAATACTGCCGCTACCATAGGGAGCATGGTCATGACACTGAAGAATGCTGGCAGCTGAAGAACGAAATAGAGAGGTTGATTCGGCGGGGACGGCTAGATCAGTTTAGGAGGGAGCCCGAGCCACAGCAGCAAGGAGGTGACCGCAGCCCGAGCTCCCACAACTCCCTCCTCCACCAAATCCGCCTGTGGTCGGCCGTATCAACATGATTGAGGAGGCCGGCGGATCGAGCTCCAGGGGCAACGGTGATGCACCAGTGCCGAAGAAGGCGCGCACGGGCGAACTTTCTTTTTCTGATGATGACCTTCTTGGGATACAGCTCCCCCACGATGACGCACTAGTTGTATCCCTTAATCTGAACAATTATGATGTAAGCCGAATCCTTGTGGATAGTGGAAGCTCGGTAAACGTTTTGTACCTTGGTGTGTTTGCCAGGATGAAATTGCTCATGGAAAACCTTCGAGCCATGGATTCCACCCTGATGGGATTCACTGGCGACGTCATCGTCCCAGAAGGAATCGTCACCCTGACGGTCCGCGCGGGAACCTGGCCCCTTGTAGCCATTGTTCAGACAGATTTCTTGGTAACCGACCTCAGGTCCCCATATAACGCCATATTCGGCAGGCCAGGTCTAATGTCTCTCAAGGCGGTAGTCTCCATCCCGCATCTATCTATGAAGTTCCCTACCGAGCAAGGAGTTGGTGTGGTTCGGGGAAGTCAAGCCATGGCTCGGCAATGTTTCGTTACGAGCCTTCAGTCCAGAATGCCCGAAGTTGACGGGCTAGACGCTTGTGAGGACTTCGCCGAACAGCAGGGAGAGCCGGCGGAAGAATTGGAGGAAGTACCATTGGACGAAGCTCGGCCCGACCGAACCATAAGGATCGGGTCGCTACTCAAAGGAGAGCCTCGGCACAGATTGATCAAGTTCCTCCAGAGTAATGCCGATATCTTCGCCTGGACCGCCTCCGACATGCCGGGAATCGACCCCAAGGTTCTCGTCCACCATCTCAACGTGGACGAGAGGCACAGGCCTATCAAGCAGAAGAAAAGAAGCTTCGCCCCAGAGCGACAAAAAGCCATTGAAGAAGAGGTCGACAAACTCATAAAGGCCAACTTCGTCCGGGAAGTGAATTACCCGAACTGGCTATCAAATGTCGTCATGGTGAAAAAGTCGAACGGCAAGTGGAGGATCTGCATCGACTTCACCGACCTCAACAAGGCATGCCCAAAGGATAGCTTCCCCCTCCCTCGAATCGACCAGCTCGTGGACGCCACCTCAGGCCACCAAATGCTATCATTCATGGATGCCTATTCGGCTACAATCAGATCCGGATGGCCCCCGAAGATGAAGAAAAGACCGCCTTCATAACCGACCGAGGTACCTACTGTTACCGAGTTATGCCTTTCGGTCTTAAAAATGCAGGAGCAACCTACCAGCGGCTGGTCAACAAGGTGTTCAAGGAGCAAATCGGCCGGAACATGGAGGTGTACGTAGATGATATGCTGGTCAAAAGCAAGGAAGCGCTGCGGCATGTTGAGGACCTCGCGGAGAGCTTTGCCACGCTGCGCAAATATGGATGAAACTCAACCCAACCAAATGCGCCTTCGGCGTCAACTCGGGAAAGTTCCTCGGCTTTATGGTCTCCCAGCGAGGTATCGAAGCTAACCCCCAGAAGATTCAGGCTCTCCAACAGATGACGCCCCCAGCATCAATTAAAGAGGTCCAGCGCCTAACCGAGAGGATAGCGGCCCTTAACCGCTTTGTGGTGCGTTCGGCCGAGAGATGCCTCCCCTTCTTCAAAACTCTCGATCGGCTAAAAACTTCCAGTGGACTCCCGAGTGCCAGAAATCATTTCAAGAGCTCAAGAAGTACCTCGGCTCGCCTCCGCTCCTCAGTAGTCCGATCCCAGGAGAGACTCTATTTCTGTACCTGGCCGTTTCAGAGGGCACAGTTTGCTCGGTGCTAGTCAAAGAAGAAAGCAAAATCCAGAGGCCGATCTACTATGTGAGTAGGCTGCTCCGCGATGCGGAGATGAGGTACACCAGGATTGAGAAAATGGTGCTGGCTTGATCACCTCAGTCCGGAAGCTACGGCCTTATTTTCAAGCACATTCAGTGACGGTCCTCACCGATCAACCCATCAAGGCGGTGATCCATCGTCCGAAACGTCGGGAAGGATGGCCAAATGGGCCGTCGAACTAAGCGAGCATGACATACATTTTCAACCTCGCCCGGCCATCAAAGCCCAAGTGCTGGCCGATTTCCTCCTCGAGTGTACCATCCCAGAAGACGGCTCTACCCCAAAAAATCTCGAAGGACCAAAGCCTAAAGCTCGGTGGCTCCTTCACGTCGATGGGTCATCCAATGCCCATCACTCCGGCGTAGGTCTAGTTCTCACCAGTCCTGAGGGGATGGCCTTTGAGTATGGCATCCGATTCTCCTTCCCGGCTTCCAACAACGAGGCCGAGTATGAAGCTCTGCTGGCTGGTCTCCGGATCGCCCGCAACCTGAAGGTGGAGAAGCTCAGCGCCTTCACCGACTCTCAGCTGGTGGCTGGCCATGTTCGGGGAGAATTTGAAGCTCGGGAGCCAAATATGATTCGGTATCTCCAGGAGGTGCGTAACTTGCTTCCTCATTTTTCTGAATTTGAGATTATTAGATCCCCAGATCTGAGAATGCCCGTGCCGACCTACTCTCCCGACTGGCGACCACGGAGACAATGGATGCCGAGCAAAAATTCCACCTGGAGACCCTGGAAAAGCCGAGCATCATGGAAGCCGACCGAGTAATGCAAGTCGAAGCCGAACCATCCTGGTTCGACCCTATCCTCAGATACCTCAAAGAAGGGTCGCTTCCGCCCGACCGACGAGAGGCTAGGAAGCTGAGGCTGCAGGCCACCCATTATGTAGTGATTGACAACCAACTTTACAAGCGGTCTTTCTCCATGCCGCTGCTTAGATGCCTTCGCCCATCCGAAGCGGATTACGCTCTGCGTGAGGTGCATGAAGGGATTTGCGGCAACCATCTGGGAAGCCGATCCCTATGTCACAAGGTACTGCGACAGGGCTACTACTGGCCGACCATGCAAAGAGACGCGGACGATTTAGTCCGAGCCTGTGATCCCTGCCAAAGACATTCAAACATCCAGAGACTCCCTTCCGCCGAGCTAGTTTCTATATCCTCCGCTTGGCCCTTTGCCAAGTGGGGGATGGACATCCTCGGCCCATTCCCGCTTGCAACGGGACAGCAAAAATTCCTGCTTGTCGCCATCGACTACTTCACCAAATGGGTTGAAGCGGAAGCAGTCGCACAAATTACCAAGGCACGGGCCCGAGACTTTGTGTGGAGGTCCGTCATCTGCCGATTCGGCCTGCCCCACACTATAATCACCGATAATGGAAAGCAGTTCGACAACTCCAAATTTCGTCAGTTCTGCGAGGAGCACGGGATCCGACATCACCTCACTTCGGTCGGGCACCCACAAGCCAACGGGCGGCCGAGGTGACCAACAGAACCCTCCTCCAGGGAATTAAAGCTCGCCTCTCCAGAGCCCAAGGCAAATGGGCCGACGAGCTACATCATGTCTTGTGGGCCTACCGAACTACCCCGAGAATCCCGACCGGTGAGACCCCATTCCGAATGGCTTTCGGCACGGAGGCTGTCATCCCTGTGGAAATAGGCCTCCCATCATTGCGGGTGGAGAGCTACTCAGAGGAAGCAAGCAACGAACAACTCCGCACCAACCTCGACCTGATAGAGGAGGTCAGAGAAAAGGCCCGAATCAGGATGGCTGCTTATCAACAGAGGGTGGCTCGGTACCATGCCTCCCGGGTCAAGGGGAAAGCTTCCTACCTGGCGACCTTGTCCTCCAGAAAGCCTCTGTATCCAAACCTCTGGAGCAAGGAAAACTGGCGCCAAACTGGGAGGGCCCATATCAAATAACAGAGATTATTGGACCAGGAACCTATAAGCTGCAGGATTTGGATGGGAAGTCCATTCCCCGAACTTGGAACGCGGACAACCTTCGTAAATATTATCAATAGGGTATGTCCTCTCCAAACAATCCCCATATACCTCATTGAATATTCCTGCTTAGCTGCTTTCTCAAAACTTGTTGCGTGAGTCATTATGCACTATATGGCTATAAATTGCAAAAAGAGATAGATACTGCTTACCAATCCTCGGCACAACCGAGCTGTCTGTTTGAACAGGAATCTCCGAACCTTGGCAGGGCCAAGTAAAATATTTCTCCGAACCTCGGCAGGGCCGAGCAACAAATCTCCGAACCTTGGCAGGGCCAAGTAAAATATTTCTCCGAACCTCGGCAGGGCCGAGCAACAAATCTCCGAACCTTGGCAGGGCCAAGTAAAATATTTCTCCGAACCTCGGCAGGGCCGAGCAACAAATCTCCGAACCTTGGCAGGGCCAAGTAAATATTTCTCCGAACCTCGGCAGGGCCGAGCAACAAATCTCCGAACCTTGGCAGGGCCAAGTAAAATATTTCTCCGAACCTCGGCAGGGCCGAGCAACAAATCTCCGAACCTTGGCAGGGCCAAGTAAAATATTTCTCCGAACCTCGGCAGGGTCGAGCAACAAATCTCTGAACCTTGGCGGGGCCAAGTAAAATGTTTCTCCGAACCTCGGCAGGGCCGAGCGATGAATTCCCCGAGCCATGGCAAGGCCAGGTAAAAATCATTCGGGCTAAAAACCCCAGCAAAAAAGTCTAAACCTACGAGCCTCGACCAAAGCCGAACGGCCCCCAATAGTCCCCGAGGACTTCGCCAGGTTTAAAAACGAGCGCGTTGAGTAAAAAACCATCGACGCGCGAGAAGAAGCCACCATTGGCAAACCCACTCTCGAGGCCATCAAGCCCCACGTAGTCGGCCAAAGGCCCCAGGCAGAGTTAGGAAATTTCCCTCTCTGCCACATGAAATCTTTTGGGTAACACCCCTATAGCCCGTCGTTCAAAGAGCCTACATTAGCGCACAAAAAACGACGGGGCCACGCCAACCCCCTGATTCATTACACGAGTAAAGGTCATAAACTCTTAAAGGAAAGGGACTTCACAGATAAACAAGGTCCATCTTTCATTCATAAAAGGAGGAGGACTACAAAGAGACTGCAAAAAAGCAAAAACAAGAACGGGCAGAGGCCCTGGAGTCAGTCGCCCCCAGAGGCCAGTAACTCCTCCAGGCGTACTGTCAGGTCAGCCACCTGCTGACGAAGCGACAGAATCTCCTCCCCCTGCCGGTCTATCAACCGGCGTGAGGCCTCCGCCTCCCGGACTGAAACGTCCAAGAATTCCTCGGTAGTCCTCGCAAGCTGCTCATTGATCGCGAGGCCCGACGCAAGGCTCAGCCCATCGACAGTTACGGAGGTGCGCCTCCCCTCCGAGTGCGGCAGGCTGCTAAGCGAGGAATGCGAGTCACTTGACGATCGCGCTGGGGAGGCCATTCCTTTTCGGAGCTCAAACCGAGGGATGGCCGAGACCAATCCCCCTTGGTCACATTTATACCCACCAGGCAGGTATCCCGATCGGACGCGCCGCAAACGCCGACCATGAGAGTTTTCCAAGTGTCACCATTCTAATGCATGAGGAATCCGAAGAGTCGCGCCCTATCCCGAGTAAGATCGATAAGCGCGAGCAGATTGTTCGGGGGTTCCCCAGGCGAACATTTTCAATTTGTCGCCCCACACATTAAACGCATTCGACACTTCCCCAGGCTGCTTAATACGCCCCTCTTCCTCGAAAAACGTGGAAGTCCGCCGCTCGGCTGATAACTTGCCCCCTCGGAAAGAGCAGCATTGCCAATAAAAGCGTGGCAACACGCCGCCCGTTCCGCTCGAGCGCCCCCTTTATTAAGCGCCACGTGGACCTAACGCTGTGGCCTGCAACGGCGGCTGAATCGCTCCCTCCGAGCTACAAAATTCTCCAAACCTCGGCAGGGCCGAGCTACAAACTTCTCCAAACCTTGGCAGGGCCAAGTAAAATGTTCTCCGAACCTCGGCAGGGCCGAGCTACCAATTCTCCGAACCTCGACAGGGCCGAGCCACAAAATTCTTTGAATCTCGGCAGGGCCGAGCCACCAACTCTCCGAACCTCGGCAGGGCCAAGTAAAATGTTCTCCGAACCTCGGCAGGGCCGAGCTATCAATTCTCCAAACCTCGGCAGGGCCGGGCCACAAAATCCTCTGAACCTCGGCAGGGCCGAGCTACAAAATTCTTCAAACCTTGGCAGGGCCAAGTAAAATGTTCCCCGAAACTCGACTATCCAGAGTGATTGGTTCCTTGAACCATGACAAAAAAGGGTGCGAATTCCCTGAGCTTCGGCCAAGGCCGACCTACGATAAATCGGGTTCTAGAAAAGCGAAGCGCAAAAACACCAAGTTTCCAACCAGAGTAAGGGGCGTGTTTCCCCGAACGGTCTACGAATCGCCGAATACGAACCTCGATTAGTTTGGGTGGCGTGAAATCCTCGTCTAAGGATGAACGGAACGCTTTCGGCACCCCACAACAATAATAATAGCAAGCTCGGCACAGAAAAGATGAGGATTGAAAAACAGAACAAATTCTCTTTATTGCCGATCATGATTAGTTACAAATGCCTCACAGGCGTTACAAGAACATTGAAATGCATAAAATAAAAGCAAGTACAAAACTCAGGCAGCCAGACAGCCGTGATCGCATCCAGTCGGTTAGGGCCGATAATTGCCCGTCGACACGGACCATAGTTGCGACTGGCTTCAGGTAGTAGCGATATCTCGGTGACCCAACCGAGATATCTGGATGGCCATCCCAGACCATCCAACCAGGGACCCCTCGGCGAGCAGGTGGGAAGCCAGCGGACCTTGACGTTGGAATGCCCTCCCAAACCGAGCACGTGCCGCCACGCCCCGCCAAATCTTAAGGACAAGGAGCGGCGGGCGGCGTACTTTCACCCCCCTTCCGCACGATAAAAGATTCCCCAAGCGGCTGAGCCCGGGAATCCAAATCGGGGAAGGAGGAGAAGTTCAAGCGAGCCATGGGAGGCTCGCATGCACTTCCGACCTTGCGTCTCCGAGCAGGAGCCGCAAAGGCCACACAGGAAGAGTATATGTGCGCTCCCCGTGTGATCTCTGCGCCCCCCATGTGCGCTCTCCATGTGATCTCCGGGACTCATCCCCTAAGGGCGAGCCATTCTTCAGCAGCTCCCCGGTCGCCCCAGCTATCCAGCGGCAAGGAGCCCACAAGAGGTAAGCTCGGCCCTCCCACTTGCAACAACAAAGAAGCGAGCATAACGGAAACTCTAATGGAAAATACACTTTGGGGATAACCAGATGAGACCCCCCTTCTCCCCTTTTTTATAGGCAGGAAAGACTCGGGATGAGCTATCAGAGCTGAAAGTCCCGAGATTCGAACACCTGTCCCACGCCTCCACATGGCCCCTCAGGGTGAACGCAGCACCCCACTGCGCGCCAAACCCACCGCCTGAACCAGGACGTGTAAGAAGATCCCCTCCTGATCCCGAATCACGGTCATTAAATGCAGGAAATCGCCCGCTGACGCTTCGAAAACTGGCGGGCTCAGAAAATCGTCCTTCGAGAATAGTACCCTCCAATGATAGGCGGTTGCGTACGCATCACGACAAAGCGACCTGCATGGGAAAAGAGCACCTTCCGGAAAGCTCTGATGCAGCTTTATGCCCCCCACTCTGCCGTATCACCGCTTCTAGTAAAGTAAAAACCGAATTGCCTGCGGGACAGCAGGGCGCTGGCAGGATGGCAGGAAGCACGAAAACCTATTTTATCTGTCGGCCCCAGCCGACCTATTTTTTTGCCTGTCGGCCCTAGCCGACCTATTTCTTCTGTCGGCCCACGTCGACCTATTTTTGTCCATCGGCCCTAGCCGACCTATTTCTTCTGTCGGCCCAGCCGACCTATTTTCGTCCGTCGGCCTAGCCGACCCATTTCTTCTGTCGGCCCACGCCGACCTATTTTCATCCGTCGGCCCTAGCCGACCTATTTTTCTGTCGGCCCTAGCCGACCTATTTCTTCTGTCGGCCCACGCGACCTATTTTTGTCCGTCGGCCCTAGCCAACCTATTTCTTCTGTCGCCCAGCCGACCTATTTCGTCCGTCGGCCTAGCCGACCCATTTCTTCTGTCGGCCCCGCCGACCTATTTTCATCCGTCGGCCCTAGCCGACCTATTTCTTCTGTCGGCCCCAGCCGACCTAATTTATCTATCGGTGCCAGCCGACCTATTTGTTCGTCGGTCCGGCCGATCTATTCTGCTCGTCGGCCCTGGCCGATCCATTCCATCCGTCGGCCCCAGCCGGCCTATTTTGCCTGTCGGCCCTGGCCGGCCTATTTCGCCTATCGGTCCGAGCTAACGCGTTTGCCTAGTCTTCGAATAAAGATAACCCAAGATCGCCAGCGAGCCACAGACCGCTCAAGGCAAAACTGGGCGACGATGAGGCCAAACCAGGACAGCACTTAAGTCAAAACAGAAAGTTCTTTTATTAAGGAACGACAGATAAGCAAGGTACAATAACAACTCCTACGAACCAGGAGCCGCACCAGCCTTTGAGGAGCCCTCAGTTGCGCCTGCAGAGGCATGACTAGGCTCACCCTTCTCCAATATTCTCGCCCCCTCGGCGGCAGTTTGCGATCGTCCCTCAGAAACTGCAGCTTCGCTGGGACTAGGGGCGGCGCCAGGTTCGCCGTCAGACAGTCGGCATATTCATCTTCGTCTTCTTCTTCTTCAGACTCGCCATCGTCGGGATCTTGGGCGCTCAGGAAAGAAAGATCCCACTCCGGGCGCTCACTGAGAATCCGCTGTTTACACTCTTCTATCCCATGATGGAAGGCGTCAACGCTAATAGCGTCCTGCCTACCCTTGAGAATGGCGTGCTGCGTTTTGACCTCCGCAGTCTGCTTCTCGGCCTCGATCACTTGGGCCTTCAAAATGACATTTTGTTCCTCAAGCTCGCTAGCCCGTGTCTCGAGTTCCGAGCTCCTGCTGCGAGTGGACGCGAGCACACTTTGGAGAGCCCGAATCTCCGACCCCATCCTCGCCATCTGGAAAAGCCAAAATCAATCGGCGTCGCAAGGAGCCAGTAGAAAAATAAAGAGGGTAAAATGGGAGCATACCTCCCCCTCTCGCCTGGCCAACCTTTGGCCAGCTCCTCGGCCTCACTCCGGGCTCTTGTCCTGTCAGCGCCGACCAGCTCGACCCTCTCTTGCAGGGTACTGATCTTCGATTGTCTGGCTTCAATCTCCCCACGAGCTTGCGACAACTCGTCACTCACCCGAGTTATCGTCCCTTGATGCCACCTAGCGTTCTCCTTCAAATGGGCAATTTCACCATCACGCCGTTTCAATTTCTCCTCCACTTCGCCGAGCATTCTCGCCAGGCGCCTTCTTTCATCGTCGGCCTCCCTCCCCAGCCGACTCATACTCTCACCATGTTCCCGCTGCATCGCCGCCACCTCCGCGGAGTGTTTCGATTTAATCTTGGCCAACTCCAAGCACGCGTCGTCGTTCTTCGCTAGGAGTCCCTGTAACTCCTCCACCCTGCGCTTCTGCTTGGACACCTCGTCCACGGCAGCCTGATGTGCCGCCCTTGCCGCCTTCGAGTTCCTGTCCATCGTGTCCATGAGCTCTTCGAACTGCTCAGACACCTTCAGCCGCGACTGGAGCTCGACATTCTCCCTCCGGCCTGGACACTGGCCCCCGTCGCCAAACTCAAGCGCCAGCAAATCGCCCGGGAAAGCAAAACACTCTGCAAAAGCAAAAATTGAATAAGAGCCCACGTTGGGTCAATCGAGAAACATCTATCGCGCAAGGAAAAACTCACCCGCGAGGCATAGGCCCGGGTCATCCTCATCAAGTCGTGTTATCAATGTCGGGAAGGAGATGGATACTTTCAGCCACGCCTTGCTGCCCGAACGCAGCATCGACCATCCCAGGTCGGCAAACTTGTCCGCCGAAGGATCCGCGCCCGGATACAAGGCCGACCTTATCATGGCAGAAACGCCTCCTCAATGCTAGCTCCGAGCTGCCGTTGACCAACCCCGCCTGAGGGACCGGCCTGGGCGGCCTCCGCCTGAGAGGCCTTCAACCTCCCAGCCTCCTCCGTCAAGGCCCTGGCTTGGGCCTCTTCAGATAGCTCGGCCAGCCCAAGCGCCAGCCTCCCCAAAATTTTCTTCGAGGGAGCCCCAATCGTGGGACCCCCACTTTGTTGTGCTCCCTCCACCGATGCATCCTTTCCAGTCGCCACCACCTGCGTCTCCTCCGCGGCTCCCCCGAGGCCTCGGTCTGACCCGCCTCTTGACCCATCGAGGGCGGCCGACCTCACTGCTACCAGACTCCCCGGCGGACAGACCAAGTAGGGGCTCCCCTGAACTTCCTCCGCTGCGGCTATCTCCTTCCCCTCTCCCGCTGGAGCCAGTGGTAATCCCGCGGGGACAATGGGCCCCTCTGCTACGGCCGCCTCCGCTGGACCCATCGCAGGTTCCTCTTTCAAGGGGGACGCGGTCGGACGAGCCAGCGGAGCTTCATCCGAACTGTCCGATATCTCCAGTACGAGGGCGCCAGGTGCCGTGGCCATTCTCCCGGATCCTCCTTCGCCCCCGGCGGTCCTATGGGGACTGCTCCAACGTCCGGCGGGTTTTTGGCAGAGGTATGGGCCCTTTTCTCGGGCCGGCCGCTGTCCGCGCCGCTACCTTCCCCTGGGCGCTTCCCCCTCTTCCTCTTGGAGAGGCTCGACAACGCCAACCTTGTGGCTGTCAAACCGGAATTTACATACTCAGATCCAAGCGCGGTAATCGAGAAAAATACACAGCGCAAAAAGGGACTCACCTTGTGGATCCAGAGGGCTGAGCCCGGCTGCGAAGAGGGCCCCCTCCGATAATAGGTCGTTAGCCGAAAATACCTGTCCATTACGAAGGACATCCAGGTCCCTCTCCTCCTGCGCCGATAAGGCCGGATGCGTCTCCGCATCCCTCGCAACTTCCCCCATCGTCGAGGGAAATCGGAACCGATGTTCCCCTCCGCAATCACGAATCGGCTCTTCCACCCCTTGATGGAAGAAGGCTTATCCGCGATGACATTAAAAGATCTCCGGGGCCCGATGGAGGTCCACTCCGATTTCCTCCCGGGAGTCAAGTGGTAGCAGGTGCGGAAAAGGGGGAGAGTTGCAACGACTTGAATCTGGTGACACATCGAAATGAATCCGACGATATTCCGCCAACTATTTGGAGCCACCATCGATGGACAGATGTTGTAGTGGGTCATGATCTCCTTCACCAAGGGATGGAGAGGAAAACGAAGACCCGCCTTAAAACTATCCTCATAGATAAAGACTCCGGACTCTAATCCCCGAGTAACCCTATCTTCGGGTTCCGGCACCCGCAAAACTACATCCAGGGGCAGACCATACCTCTGGTGAATCCTCCCCAAATCCTCAGCAACGATTTCTGAGGCCACATCCTCAGGGCTCATCGCCATCTCGGTTGAGGAAAATCCTGGGCAAAAACGATGAACGCTGGAGAGGATGAGAGACCAATACTCTTCTGAAAACAAGGTGAGAAGACGCCACGAACATGCGCACATGTGCATAAGCATATATATATAGGGCGGCTGTCACTTCGCTTCTCGCCAAGGAACCGCCCTGGGGAGGCGGACGTCTCATTCGAGGCGTCCGGAATCGCCTCGACAAACCTCCATATCGATCGGGATTCACGGCACGGCACAATCTCAACCGTCGCTAGTGGAGGAACCTTACCTCCGAAGGTACGATGGCCCTGTCGCATTAATTAGGGCATCATTGCATGAACTGTTTAGGCCAAGACGTCCCATCCAAGGCGCGCCACTTGAGCTTATACTCCCTACGCCCGAACCTACGCTTCGAACTAGGGAGTGGAGGGCATGTGTTGGGGGGTAAAATCGTCATTGCATTGATATCCGTGCGAGGCGGCTAAGGCTGACCTCCTCCCGCCGTCTCCCTCCGGGCTTCCATAGCTCGGCCTCTTTCGGGCTTTCGTAGCTCAGCCTCTTTCGGGCTTCCATAGCTCGGCCCCCTTCGGGCTTCCGTAGCTCGGCCTCCTCCGGGCTTCCGTAGCTCGGCCCCTCCGGGCTTCCGTAGCTCGGCCCCCTCCGGGCTTCCGTAGCTCGGCCTCCTCCGGGCTTCCTTAGCTCGGCCCCCTTCGAGCGATCCACAACCTAACATCTGCCTCCGCGAACCTGGCACGGGAGAGCCCAAACCTACCTGAGCGGCATCCTAGACAAGAAATCATATCGGAACGCGGCCTAAAGCCTATCGTAACCACCCCAGGCCTACTCAACCCGATCCCGAGATACCAAGGAGCTCTCCCAGCCGTCGATACCAAAACGAACAGGGTACGGATTCCTAACGGCCCCACAACGGCCTGATTCTATCCGTCTCCGTATCTTAACAACCTCCGGACCTTCCAGAAGGCGCTCACGATCCAGGTGGCAGTCTATAAATATCATAATCATAGATTCCTCAGGTACGCAACTCTGTACGCACATTTGCGCGCTTACCTCCACTCTCACTCTCCTGCTCTTGCCGGTAGCTCGTCGGCGCTCCTGCCCTTTGGAGCCTCCGATTGGCCGCCCCCGGAGAGATCTCCCGGAGAGATCCACCTCCTCACTATCTGGTTGATCGCCGATTTCTTCTCCACTGACTTGAGCGTCGGAGGGTCTTCCGCGGAGGACCACCCCCAGCGTCCCTCCGCGTGTGGGCTTCTTTTGCAGGTCCGCCCCCTCTTCCCGGAGATCGACCGCGCCCGAGTCGGAGGACGGATTTCAGCGGCAACAATTTAGTATCCCAGTTCCTCATGTGTCCAATCCTCATCTTGCAACTAACGGATTGCAGGTGATTTAATCATATGAAGAAGCTAAAATATACTATGATGAATCAAATAAGCTGAATAAATGCTAAATAAAGATATAACAAAGGCAAGAGATCTCAAGAAAAAGTAGTTACTTTATTTCTACAAAAATGAATCAATTAGGTTGATACATTGACATTACTTAAGGCTATGTTTGGCTCAGTAAGCTATAATAGCAATAAAGCTTTTAACAATAATTTTTAAAAATGGAATAATTACACTAAAGCTTTTATTTAAAATTTTTAATTAAGTTTTATATATTTTTAGTTGAGTATACCAACTCAAAAAAAATATTAATTAAATATATTTTAACAATTGTCACCATTAATTTGAGAATTTTTTTATTATTAAATATACTAACTTATAAAAGTTTTTAATTAAGTATATCAACTTATAAAAAATTTTAATTACGTATAATTTTTTAAGTTTAGGTAATATTTCTTATAAATGCATGGCAAACTAATCAATCAAAATTTTTCATAATAGAATTCTATATACAATAATGCAAATGAGAAATATGATCATCTATTTGTACACAAAAAAAAAAATCACATGCAGGAAAGATTATGTGATGAAATAGTGACTTTCTAATTGCTTGAATAATAGTAAATAAATTAATAAAAAAATTACACCCATGTAAATACTTTTTTATATATTATAGATTTCTTGATGTGTTACCAATGCATCTCTCAACAAAAAAAAAAAAAATTGCCCTCTTTTAGTATAAGGCAAACATGTGACTCCTCAGAGGCTATTTGGTTATGCTATATAGAGCTAGTTGTTAAAATATGTCAAGGCATAGCTTTTGTTATTTTTTTAACCATATTTTTTTATATTTGATTAAAAAAAATTTATAAGTTGATGTACCCAATTGAAAAATTTTTGCAAGTTAGTATACTCAAGTCATTGTTAATAACCATCATGTAGTCCTTCAAGTTATCATTAACGATTGTTAAAAAAATACTTAATTAAAAACTTACATGAGTTGATATGCTTAATTAAAAAAGAATAGTTTAAGGACTTAATTTAAAATCTTAAATAAGTTTGCATACTCCTGGTGTAATTATCCATTTTTGAAAGTAGAACTTTTATAACAAGCTATTTATTGATTAATAATTATATTTTCAAAATGCTATAAAAATATCTGCTTAGCAACTTTAAAAAGAGAAATGATAACAGGACATTGCATCATTTTTTAAATGCTAACTAACTGCATCATTGAAATCTGTTATTATAATAAAAATAACATGTTATAATAAATCATACTACTGTGTTATAATATATTATAAGAATATAATTTTACAATAAAATATTATATTATTTTATACAATTTTGTAATATAATAATGATACATAGCTTTATAGTATTAATATAGTATAATAATACTATGATTATACACTATATTATAGTATTATATAAAATTATAGTATTATTTTATTATTTGATGTTATCATACATATCTATATTATAGTTATAATAGTATTATAATATAATAAAATTTTATTATATTTTAAAAATATTATATTATATCATAATATTAAACCAGACTATTTTCATGTTTTAAATTCATTTAAGCATAAGATAATAAAAATAGTTTTTGATGAGCTTGGGGAACTACTTCTAGGCTGCAAATTGGATCTTCTACAAAAAAGATAGAAGTACTTTGCTAGAAAGTTGTTTAAAAGAATTTAGCAGAACCTTCTTTATCTCCCTAAAGTCTTTTCTAGTGTTGCAAAAGCACTTTTGGCCCCTCCAAAAGTGTTTCCAAGTAAGATCTAAAGAAGACTAGATCATTAGTTGTTCTAGTCGGCAACATATCCAATTAGAAATTTTAGAAGTAGAATTTTTATAAAAATTAATGATTGTTTAGTAACTACATTTTCAAAACACTATAAAGCTTTAATATATATTTAGTAGCAAAGTTACAAAAGTGCTTTTAAATGTAAAATGATAATAAAAGATATTACATACTACTTTCACTACAAAATTTTTGGCTTTCAGCAACACTGAAAGTGCTAAGTTCGTTGCGAAAAACTTTCTGCAATGAATTTAAATTCATAACCATTTGTTACAGAACATTCATTTTTGAAGCCCAAATCACTGCTTTTAGCAATGAATAAAATTCATCATAGAAAGTCTACTTTGTGCAACGGAAACATTTCGTTACTGAATCTAAAAAAATCTTTGCCACTACTTCCAAAAAAATGCAATAATTCGTTATTGAAGTCGAGTTTCCATAATGAATTTATTTTTGTTGCTGAAACAAAATTCGTTGCTAAATATTTTCTGCAACAAATGTTTTATTTAGTCAAATTCGTTACCGAATATGAGCTTCTACAATGAATTTAGTTTCATTGCTGAAAAGAGATCGTTGCTAAATATTTTTTTTTCTTTGCAAATTATTTTAAAATTATTGCAAATATAACTTGTTCCTAATATTAAATTCATTGTGGAAAGTCAAATTTGTTATGAATGACTCTAAATTAAAGTTCAATGAAACTAAATAGCTTAATAATATATAACAACGAAGTCCAAATTCCAAAATAAAACCAAATATTTTAAACCAAAATGAAGTATCTAATATCAGCTTAAAAAAAGATGAAAGAGTGAAACATGCATAGACAAATAAAACTCTCTCATCCAAGATGCCAGCAAGAGATGGAGATGGAGGGTTGCTCGACGATGCAACCTATGAAGTCTCAATCGCAGTCATGTGGTCCATAACATTCTCTAGCACTAAGGATATGGTGTCGATCTTTTCGTTGGCTTGCTGAAGCTGCTGAACAAGCTCGTCATAAGAGGATCGACCAACATTGTTGTTCGTAGAAGAGTCAACAAACTATCTCTCTCCTAATTGATGACTAGTCTGAATGCACGACCATTCTGAAGCATATGCTGATCGAGACCCCAAAACCTTCTCCATAATTTGAAGGTCAGTGAGCTGGTTCTCTAAGTCATTCTTGTATGTCATCATTTGGGCCTATCAGAGGAAAGTATGAAATTAAAAAAAAGATATCTTTTCTATAACAATAATATGGATAAAACATCATAGTTTAGAATTAGATACTTACATATTGATCTTGACATATGTCGGATGTCCACTTGTTCATCTTCTTGTCATGGTGAAGCTCCTTCCAACTTTTGATATGATCAATAACGACATTCCTATTACGACGAACATAATGGCTTGCCATTGACACTGATCCATTCTTATCTTTGCCTTTCTATTGTGGAGGTTTTTAATATTCTTCTCTCACCTTTCCTATAATAAGAAAAGAAATAGCTAGTAACTTTGAAGCATAAAAATCTAGCAAATGAATACATAAGAAATTCATGACTCAATAAAATAATGTAATCAAATAATCATACCCGTCATTCTTTTGACCTTCAATTTTTAACTAAGAACTCCTACTCTTCAAGTTTACAATATGAATGGGGCTTCACATAAGCATCTGCATTTGACAGCTTGTCCATCTCCTTTTGTAAGTACCAAGCATAAAACTTTTGCTTTTGTTGCTTCCAAGCCTCGTTTAATTGCTTATTGATGTGGCTGATCATGCCCTGCGAGCAATGGATTAACAGACTGCACAATTTTCAAAGCTGAGCAATTATGAAAGCTAGCCCTGGCCTCGGACCTGGCCTCGAGCCTGGCCTCGACCTCGGACCTAGCCTCGAGCCTGGCCTCAGCCTCAGACCTAGCCTCGGTCTCGGCCTCGAGCCTAGCCTTGGCCTTGGCCTCGGACCTGGATTCGGCCTCGGCCTCGAGCCTCGGATTCAACTTCAGCTTCAACCTCGGCCTCGAGCCTAGCCTCGGCTTCGGAACCAACCTCGAACTTAGTTCCCAGTAGCCTAACAAGTGCCTAGAGCTGCCACGTGGCCCATTAACCCACTAGTGATTCAACGATCATCCACAAAGGGTAAGAGGGACCTCCGAACAGGTATAAAAAACCTTCACTCACAACGAGCGGGAGGCTCATTCTCTCCGACTCGATCATCTCTACTACTATTTCTAGACCACTAACTAGAGCGTCGAAGGGCCCCTGTCGGAACCACCGATCTAATACTTTTGTGCAGGTTTCTGGCTAAAGAAGGCGGTCCTGTCATCTCTCTAAAGATCTACAAAGCTCTCTTCTCACCTGGCGTTCTCTGAAAGTGATTGGCAACAACAGATTGGCACGCCAGAAAGGGGGGCAAACGTTCATTCAATGTACCTGCAACCCCTGCAAGGAAGAAGATGGCAGTTACATATGCGCAGGAGGCCTCTACCAGTCAGGCTGAGGGGCACCTCTCGCAGGCTGAGCAACTGAAGGCCGACCTCCCTGCTCTGCCCCCCATGCAGCCACAGGTCAGTCAAACTGATCGGCTCACCGTCCTGACCCAGCAAGTTCAAGATCTGATGACGGTGGTCCGGAGGCTGCATCAACAGTACTCCACCACTACGCCATTGCCATCTCAGCTCCCTTCGCCTCACATGGGGGGTCATTGGGCTAGCCAGTCTCACCATGGTAGGACTCCTCCAAAGACCTCCCATCGCACATCTCCAAAACCTCATCGCCGAAAGACTTCCAAATGGCCGTAATTTCCTTCCCATCGCTCTGACCGCCTAGCCAAGCGGCATAGTGGGAAGAAACCCAAGTAGGTACATCATCCCCACCGGCAACTCTCTTCTCACTCATCCTCTAAATCTCTATCTATCCTAGCTGGACCCATATGACTGCACCACAGACCCCCTAGATCACCTGGAGAGTTACAAAGTCCTTATGCAAGTCCAAAGGACAATGGATTATCTTCTCTGTATCACCTTCCCAGCAACACTCCGAAAAGCTGCATGTGCGTGGTATTCTTACCTACCACCACACAGTATTAACTCCTTCAAACAGTTGGAGAGATCCTTCTTGGCCCACTTTGATGCATGCCGAAAGATCTCCAGGGTGACTGATAGCTTATTTGCTATCCAGCAGAGGAGCGGCGAAACTTTAAAGCACTTCGTAGCTCGATTCAAGGAAGCTGCGCTCGAAGTCTATTGTTGAGAAATTTAAGAGATTGTAATTATTTAATTACCCCAACTTTATTGATTTTGATGATTTTCAAAAGCCATGAGTATTTTAAAGGAAATAATGAGTTTATTTATCAAAAACCTTGAGCTTATTCAAAATAAAAGCAATGGACTCTCAATGTTTAAATTCACCGAGTTTTGAATCAATTTGAAAAAGAAGTTTCAAGCTCTATATTTAAGATTTCAAAAAGGAATTTTTACATGTTATATTTCAATCAATGATTTCTTGAAACATGTCTTGAATTCATGCTTAATGTCATATTTATTGTATTCAAGTCAAAATATCATTTAAAATTATTCTGGAATGAATTTCAAAGTCAATCAAGAAAATTTTTGATTTTTGATACATTCCGGAGCCGACTCTAGAGTTTCAGAGTCGACTTCAGTAAGTAACAGAGTTCTCTAATTTTCTCGAGTCGACCCTTGGATTTCAAGAGTCGACCCCTGACTCTGTGCGAGCCGACTCCTGGACTGTATGAGCCGACTCCGCTCAAACAATAGAAAGCATATTTTTTGAGCGCTTCTCGAGTCGACTCCCCATTTTCTTCGAGTCGACCCCCGATTGTTGGGAGCCGACACTTTGGTTCTTCGCGAGTCGACCCTCTAACATTTTAAATGTTTCTATTTTTAGTAATCGACTTCGAGCTGACTCCCACAGTGCTCGAGTCAACTCCTCGAATTTCTGGGCGCAATTTTTCACGACGACACGTCAGCCCCAATGGTAAGATTTTTGATTAACGGCTATTTTTCTTTGTCTCTAACGGCTATATTCTTGCAGAATCTATAAATAGAGAAGCTGTTTTCAAATCAAAAAGAGACGAATAGAGAGAAATTTATTTCAAAGAAAAAGAAGAGAAAAATCGAAAAAATAGAGCTTCATTGGAAAAATCCTTTAACTCAAGGAGAGAGACTCAAAAGGAGTGAAATCAAAAAGAGAGAGATTCGTGTGCTCCAGTTCTACATTCTACAAAAGTTCAAGAGGAGATCCCAAAGCAACCAAGAGCAATATCAAGATCTTCCAACCTAGAAGAAAAAGAAGAAAAGCTTCAACCAACATCCAAAAGCCCCAAAGCTAGGAGAATCTGTGCTGAGGCCTGATTCCACACTTCAAAGGAGTTGGAGAAGAGAAGCAAAGAAGCCAAGCCTGCATTCAAGCTTATCTAATCAGGCTTTTCTAAACCTAAAGCTTTATTTTGATTATTCTGCTCAAGAGGAGCTGCTTGTATTCAAACTCTTATTTATTTACTTGTGTACTGATTCAATCAGTGGATTGAATTAGTGGAGGTAGTTGTACCTCGTTGTAAGCTTAGGATAGCTTACGTGTTGGGTTCGTTGTGATCCCGTTAAAACAACGGTTTGAGTTTTGTGCTGGTGAGCTCGTGAAAAACTGGCTGGGTTCGTTGTGCGCCCGGGAAAACAACAAGTTCGAGTTATAAGCTTGTAAAATAACTCTGTTGTAATATAGGGTGATTATAGTGTGGACCCAAGTGAATCTTGGGAGTGGACGTAGGTGTGGATTGCACCGAACCACTATAAAACCTTGTGTTTGCCATGTCACATTATCTCTTTCTCTCTCTCATTCTTAGCATTTACTTCTGCATTTTGTTTGTGCTTATATTGTGCATCACTCTCTTCACAAAGCACTTCAAAGCAATCGATTTCAAAAGACTTTAATTTTTAAAGAACCCAATTCACCCCCCCTCTTGGGTTGCCATCTGGGCCAACAATTGGTATCAGAGCAAGTGCTCATTTAGAATTTGATCTCACGATCAAGGGCTAAAGATCCTTATGGCAACACAAAGTGGTTCATATTTTGCTGAAGGTCATTCTACGAATAGACCTCCTTTATTTAATGGAACCAACTATTCATATTGGAAAGCTAGAATGAGAATATTCATTCAAGCTTCTGACTATGAATTGTGGGGAGTAATAATGAATGGACCTAGTACACCCACACACGTAGTTGATGGCACTATTATTCCTAAGCCCGAAAGGGATTGGAATGATAATGATAGGAGAATGGCACAATTAAATGCTAAAGCCATTAACATTTTGTATTGTTCCTTAGATTCTAATGAATTCAACCGAATCTCAACATGTAATTCCGCAAAAGAAATTTGGGATAGGTTGGAAATAACACATGAAGGAACAAGTCAAGTAAAAGAATCAAAGATAAATATTTTGGTTCATAAATATGAATTATTTACCATGGAACAAAATGAAACCATCACATGCATGTTCACTAGATTCACTGATATTGTGAATGGTTTGAAAAGTCTTGGAAAAGTATATACTAACTCTGAGCTTGTTCGCAAAATTCTTAGGTCGCTTCCAAGGACTTGGGAAGCCAAGGTGACAGCCATACAAGAAGCCAAAGATCTGAACATCCTACCATTGGAAGAGCTTCTTGGTTCGCTAATGACTCATGAGCTTCAAGTTAAACAACATGTCAATGAGGATGAGTCAAGAAAGAAGAAGACCATCGCCCTCAAAGCTGCGGAAAAGGAAGTAAGCAGCAGCGATGATGAGATGATGATGATGAGACAGCCCTCCTTGCATGGAAATTCAAGAAATTTATGCAAAGAAGGAGGCCCTTCCACAAGAAGAGATTTGGATCAAAAATGGAAGGAGAAAAAGAAAAGGATAAGAAAAAGGAAAAGGACAAGGACAAAGAGAAAGAGCCCTTAGTATGTTATGAATGTAAAAAGCTAGGGCATTTTAGATATGATTGTCCTTTACTTAAGAAGGCCTATAAGAAAAAGAAAAAGGCCTACATGGCAACTTGGACTGACAGTGAAGAGTCTTCTTCCGAAGAAGATGAACAAAAAGAAGTTGCAAATGTTTGCTTTATGGCAGACGACAATGAAGAGGTAAGTACCGAAACCCCCGATGATGAATTTACTTTTGATGAAATGTTTGAAGCATTTAATGAATTGATGATTGATTTCAAGGCTTTGAAAAAGAAACACAAATCTTTGAAAACTAAAACTTAAATTTAATTAATGAGAAAAATGAGTTAAATCTTGTAGTTAAAGATTTAAAAGATAAAAAGGAAACACTTTTTAATGAAAAGAATGATTTTGCTCATAAGATTGATTTGATTAAATCTGAGAATGAAAATCTAATTAAAGAGAAAGAATCAATCTCTAATGAAAATAATTTTCTAAAGAAAGATGTTAAAAAGTATAAAGACATTGTTGAGAAATTTACTCTAAGCTCAACTAAACTAAATATGATTTTAGATAGTCAAAAAGCAGTTTTTGACAAAGCAGGTTTAGGGTATAACACATTTAGAAAACAAAAATCATTGAAAAATATTTTTGTAAAAGCTAACCAAAGTAATATTACTTATTTTAAATGTAATCAAAAAGGACATAAATCTTCTGAGTGCAAAACAATAAGTAATAAAAAAATTAAACACTAAAGAAAGAAAATTTGGGTTCCGAAAGGAACAATTTTTATTGCTACTAACCATGAAGGACCCAAGAAAGCTTGGGTACCTAAACATAAAGTTTAAATTATGTTGCAGGAATGTCTTGTAGCCAAAAGATCAAAAAGAAAGTGGTACCTTGATAGTGGCTGCTCAAGACATATGACGGGTGACAAAGATGAATTCATCACCCTGGAAGAAAAGAAAGGTGGAGTTGTTACGTTTGGCGATAATGGTAAAGGTCAAATTATGGGCCTTGGTAAAGTTCGTATAACTCCATCTACATTTATTGATAATGTACTTTATGTTGATGGTTTGAAGCATAATCTAATTAGTATAAGCCAATTATGTGATAAAAACTTTAATGTTTCATTTAAATCTTCAATATGCACTGTAACTAATTCTATTGATAATAGCATTGTATTTACTAGTTATAGACATGGTAATGTTTACTTGGTTGATCTAGAAAAAATATCTTTGAGTGATCATTGCTTGATTGCTGACAATGCTAACATAAATGAAATTAGTTGGTTGTGGCATCGTAGATTAGGTCATGCAAGCACACACCTTATTTCAAAATTAATTAAAATGGATTTAGTTAAAGGCTTACCTAAACTAGTTTTTGAAAACAACAAAATATGTGATGCATGTCAATTTGGAAAACAAACAAGAAGTTCTTTCAAATCTAAAAATGTTGTTTCAACTTCTAGGCCATTAGAGCTACTTCACATGGACCTTTTTGGACCAACTAGAACCACAAGTCTAGGAGGAAAGAAATATGGTCTAGTGATTGTAGATGATTATTCTAGATATACTTGGGTACTATTTTTAGCTCACAAAGATGAGACTTTCTCGATATTCCTGAAATTCTTCAAGAAAGTCACAAATAAGAAAAACACTACCATAGTATCTCTAAGAAGTGATCATGGAACTGAATTTGAAAATCACTTATTTGAAAGTTTCTACACTGAAAATGGTATTAATCATAATTTTTTAGCCCCTAGGACTCCACAGTAAAATGGTGTAGTTGAAAGGAAAAATAGGACTCTACAAGACATGGCCCGTACCATGCTATGCGAAAGTAACCTACCAAAGTACTTTTGGGTGGAAGCTATTAACACAGCATGCTACATCTTAAATCGAGCCCTAATAAGACCAATCTTAAAGAAAACACCTTATGAATTATGGCATGATAGGAAACCTAATATAAAATATTTTCATGCATTTGGCTGTAAATGTTTTGTTCACAATAATGGTAAAAATAATTTAGGCAAATTTGATGCTAAATCTGATGAAGGAATATTCTTAGGATATTCAACAACTAGTAAAGCTTATAGAGTATTTAACAAGAAAACCTTAGTAGTTGAAGAATCCATTCAATAGTTTTCGATGAGTCTTTAGCATCTAGTTCTGAAAAATTTGATGATGATGAAGATACAAATATAATTGAGAAAGATCTTGAAAAATTAAATATTGATGTATCTTTAGATCAAGAACAAGAAGCTAAAGATAATGATTCACCTAAGGATGATGATACTAACGCTAATCATAATGATGTAGATCTACCTAAGGATTGGAGATATGCTTATAGTCATCCTAAGGAATTGATTATAGGTGATCCATCTCAAGGAATAAGAACTAGATCATCCATGAGAAACATTAGTAATCATCTTGCATTTGTATCACAAATTGAACCTAAAACTATTGAAGAAGCTGAAAAAGATAATAATTGGATGTTAGCAATGCAAAAGAATTAAATCAATTCATTAGAAATAATGTATGGACATTAGTGGAAAGACCTAAAAATCATTCAGTATAGGATCAAAATGGGTTTTTAGAAATAAACTAGATGAAAATGGCATAGTAATTAGAAACAAAGCTAGATTAGTTGCAAAAGGATATAATCAAGAGGAAGGTATTGATTTTGATGAAACCTTTGCACCAGTAGCTAGATTAGAAGCCATTAGACTTTTACTTGCATTTGCATGTCATATGAATTTTAACTTATTTCAAATGGATGTTAAAAGCGCATTTTTAAATGGTTTTATAAATGAAGAAGTTTATGTTGAACAACCACCAGGTTTTGAAGATCACGAATTTTCAAATCACGTCTTTAAATTGCACAAAGCTTTATATGGTTTGAAACAAGCACCTAGAGCTTGGTATGATAGGCTAAGTAAATTTTTAATTGAAAATGATTTCACAAGAGGAAATGTAGATAAAACATTATTTTGAAAAGAAAAAGTAAAGATTTACTTGTAGTACAAATATATGTTGATGATATTATTTTTGGTGCTACTAACAATATTCTATGTCAAGATTTTGCCAAGTTAATGCAGGGCGAATTTGAAATGAGCATGATGGGAGAACTCAACTTCTTCCTTGGACTCCAAATCAAACAAAGCAAAGAGGGAATCTTCATCAACCAAACAAAATACACAAGAGAAATCCTAAAGAAGTTTGGTATGGAATCAATTAAACCCCTCGGAACACCAATGAGTCCTTCATGCAAGCTGGACAAAGATGAAGAAGGTAAGAAGGTTGACCAGAAATATTATCGAGGTATAATCGGATCCCTACTTTACTTAACTGCTAGTAGACCAGACATAATGTTTGCTGTTTGCTTATGTGCTAGATTTCAGTCAGAACCTAAAGAATCACATTTAATTGCTGTTAAAAGAATACTAAGATATGTAAGTGGAACAAAAAATGTAGGTTTATGGTATTCTAGAGACTCCACATTAAATCTGATTGCTTACACTGATTCTGATTATGCTGGATGCAAGTTAGATAGAAAAAGCACAAGTGGTGCATGCCAATTCTTAGGAAGTAACTTAATCTCATGGTTTAGCAAAAAGCAAAATTCAGTTGCATTATCAACTACTGAAGCTGAATATGTAGCGGCTGGAAGTTGCTGTGCGCAAATCCTATGGATTAAGCGACAACTTGAAGACTATGGTATCACACTTAATAAGACACCCATAAAATGTGATAATACAAGCGCAATCAATTTAACTAAAAATCCAATTCAACATTCAAGGACAAAACACATAGAAATTAGATATCACTTTATAAGAGAACATGTAACTAATGAAGAAATTTGTCTTGAATATGTTAACACTGAAGAACAATTAGCTGATATTTTTACAAAACCTTTAAGCGAAGAAAGATTTTGTTATCTTAGAGGAGAATTAGGGATTTGTGATCCTTTGGAATAGATTTTGAAACCCCTAAGGAAATGTATCTAGAGTTCTTTCAATTTCTCAAAATCTTAAGGAAATTTTATCTAGAACTCATATCAATTTGATCTCTCAAAATCCATGATTTTTATCACACTCAAAGATCAAATTCCGGACTCATTTCAGATTCTCTGAATCTTTATTTTTTTTCTCTGAAATGGTCTCGGAGCCGACTCGGACAGTATCGGAGTCGACCCCTGTTTCTACTGAAACTCGGGAGCCGACCCCCGCTCTGCGAGTCGACTCGATTTCGGGTCCGTGCTCTGTGACTACTCGGGAGCCGACTCCACGCTTTGCGCGAGTCGACTCGACGTGGTCCCAGGTTGATTATTTAAGGGCACGAGTCGACCCCTCGGTCATTTCCAATCATTTCCAATCATTCCAAATCCTTTCCAAAGTTTTCCCAAACCCTCCAAAACCTCAAAAACCTCTGATTAATCACTCCACCTACATCTATGGCACCTAAGACCCATGGAGCTAGCAGCAGTGGCACCGGAATGAAGAGGAAGAGGACCGTTCGACGACCCGTCCGCGAGCCATCTCCGGATTCGTCTTCTACACCTTCTCGAGTGGTTCACCTGTACCAGCTTCCACTCCTCAGGTAGATCTTCTTGCCAATCGGGTTGTTACAACCGGTAGGAAGGTGGACTTTGAGTTATTTAAAAATGAGGGATTTATTATTGGGAGACAATTGATTGAAATGGGACTTGAGAAGATATGTTCACTAGATTGTCCCACATATCCTGCATTAGTTAAGGAATTTTACTCAAATTTGACTAGAGGTGATGATGGATTAGTTAGTGTGGTGAGAGGCATTGGATTGAATATCACCGCCACTATTTTATCCAGACTGTTAGATTTGCCCCTATCTGGACCATCCACCTATGCCCCGGAGGATAGATCACCTGCCCTCACAAGATTGTTGAACAGAAATTTTGAGGGTTTTGAAGAAGTTTTTGCAAATCAGTTACCTTTGGACTGAGGCTACTTCATAATATCTGCAGTAGGGTATTGTTTCCCAAGACTGGCAGATTTGATTATGTTTCTGAGAGGGATATCTTCGTGATGGATGCTGTTGTGACTGGAAAGCCCATCAATTTGCCTCGGATGATTATTTGGCACATAGCTGATTGTGGAGGCAAGAAGAAGTCCAGTTTACCCTATGGCATGATTCTGACTAAGATATTTCAAAGCCAAGGGATTGTATTTGGTGAGAGTGAGCCAAAGAAGGAATTAAGGCACACTGACTATTACACTTTGGCCACTATTCATAGAATGGGATTTGTTAAAAGGAATGGGAGATGGGAGAGGAAGAACATTGCTGAGGATAGAGCTATGGATACTGAGGCCCCTGGACCTTCTGTGAGACAGTCTTCTCCTGAGCCTCCTCTGAGCTCTTCAGTTCCAGATTTTGCTCCTGTCTCTGTTCCAGCTCCTGCCCCTGTTCCTGTTCCTGTTCCTGTTCCTGCTCCAGCTCAGACATCTGCTTCACCATCTGATAGATTTTCTGATGTTCAGTTAGAACAGCTTAGATCTTTATTTAAATCTGAGATTAGTGAGCATGAAGATAGATTGAAAAGTGAGTTTGATGAAAAATTTATGAATTTGAAGGAATCTTTGTATTCTCTGAGTGATCGGGTTGCAACTATTGAATCAATTCTTAGTTCATCCACTAGTTCCTTAAGTGAAGATTTGAAGAATATTTTTGAAGAGCTTAAGAACATCTGTGGTGACTCTAAGACATATGCCCAGTGCAACGCCGAGCTCCAGGACAAGATTGTAACTGCTTGTACTTTTGTAAATGAAAGATTAAAAGATTATGTCAAACTACAATGTGAAGGCATGCAGAGCATTGTAGATCACTTAACTAGGATTACTAGGAAGAATTTCTAAATGTAATGTAATCCTTATTTTGATGTATTAGATGCTTAGCATTTTGATGTAATGAAGTTCACTTTGTAATCTCATTTTGATGCAATGAATATTTTAACTTTTGTCTAAGCAATTTCTTTAATGTATTGGATGCTTGATTTGATCTTGAATTAGCAATGCAATGAAAGAAATTTACTTATGAAGCTTGTATTTGAATTTGATACAATGAAGTTGATACAATTAGATAAATGGTTGAGAAGTTTAATGATTATATGGAAAACTTGAAAACCCTTAATACATTCTTGATGCAATGACTTTATCCTAACCTTTTTGTTGATTACAAAAAAGGGGGAGAGATTTTATTTAATCGTATATGCTTTCAATTAAATATATGCTTTCAATATACTTTCAATGCAATCAAATTTTAAATTTGAAAGAGGGAGAGATAATTTGAATATTAAAGGAGGAGAGTTAACTTAAAGGGAGAGATAATTTGGTTATCATTATGCTTAAAATTTAAAAAGGGAAAATTATTTGCTTGAACTTAACAATTGAAAATTTTGAATGAATTACAAAATTGAGTTTCATAGGGGGAGCTATCTCATTTAGGGGGAGCCTCTCAATGAACATAAAAATTGATTTTGGTTTCAGAAAAAATTTTCAATTCAAACATGCATATACTCAATGTTTTTGTTATCATCAAAAAGGGAGATTGTTGAGAAATTTGGGAGATTGTAATTATTTAATTACCCCAACTTTATTGATTTTGATGATTTCCAAAAGCCATGAGTATTTTAAAGGAAATAATGAGTTTATTTATCAAAAACCTTGAGCTTATTCAAAATGAAAGCAATGGACTCTCAATGTTTAAATTCACCGAGTTTTGAATCAATTTGAAAAAGAAGTTTCAAGCTCTATATTTAAGATTTCAAAAAGGAATTTTTACATGTTATATTTCAATCAATGATTTCTTGAAACATGTCTTGAATTCATGCTTAATGTATATTTATTGTATTCAAGTCAAAATATCATTTAAAATTATTCTAGGACGAATTTCAAAGTCAATCAAGAAAATTTCTGATTTTTGATACGTTCCGGAGCCGACTCTAGAGTTTCAGAGTCGACTCCAGTAAGTAACAGAGTTTTCTGATTTTTCCGAGTCGACCCTTGGATTTCAAGAGTCGACCCCTGACTCTGTGCGAGCCGACTCCTGGACTGTGTGAGCCGACTCCGCTCAAACAACAGAAAGCATGTTTTTTGAGCGCTTCTCGAGTCGACTCCCCATTTTCTTTGAGTCGACCCCCGACTGTTGGAGCCAACACTTTGGTTCTTCGTGAGTCGACCCTCTAACATTTTAAATGTTTCTATTTTTAGTAATCGACTTTGAGCCGACTCCCACAGTGCTCGAGTCGACTCCTCGAATTTCTGGGCGCAATTTTTCACGACGACACGTCAGCCCCAACGGTAAGATTTTTGATTAACGGCTATTTTTCTTTGTCTCTAACGGCTATATTCTTGCAGAATCTATAAATAGAGAAGCTGTTTTCAAATCAAAAAGAGATGAATAGAGAGAAAATTTCAAAGAAAAAGAAGAGAAAAATCAGAAAAACAGAGCTTCATTGGAAAAATCCTTTAACTCAAGGAGAGAGACTCAAAAGGAGTAAAATCAAAAGAGAGAGATTCGTGTGCTCCAGTTCTACATTCTACAAAAGTTCAAGAGGAGATCCCAAAGCAACCAAGAGCAATATCAAGATCTTCCAACCTAGAAGAAAAAGAAGAAAAGCTTCAACCAACATCCAAAAGCCCCAAAGCTAGGAGAATCTGTGCTGAGGCCTAATTCCACACTTCAAAGGAGTTGGAGAAGAGAAGCAAAGAAGCCAAGCCTGCATTCAAGCTTATCTAATCAGGCTTTTCTAAACCTAAAGCTTTATTTTGATTATTCTGCTCAAGAGGAGCTGCTTGTATTCAAACTCTTATTTATTTACTTGTGTACTGATTCAATCAGTGGATTGAATTAGTGGAGGTAGTTGTACCTCGTTGTAAGCTTGGGATAGCTTACGTGTTGGGTTCGTTGTGATCCCGTTAAAACAACGGTTTGAGTTTTGTGCTGGTGAGCTCGTGAAAAACCGGCTGGGTTCGTTGTGCGCTCGGGAAAACAACAAGTTCGAGTTGTAAGCTTGTAAAACAACTCTGCTGTAATCTAGGGTGATTATAGTGTGGACCCAAGTGAATCTTGGGAGTGGACGTAGGTGTGGATTGTACCGAACCACTATAAAACCTTGTGTTTGCCGTGTCACATTATCTCTTTCTCTCTCTCATTCTTAGTATTTACTTCTGCATTTTGTTTGTGCTTATATTGTGCATCACTCTCTTCACAAAGCACTTCAAAGCAATCGATTTCAAAAGACTTTAATTTTTAAAGAACCCAATTCACCCCCTCCTCTTGGGTTGCCATCTGGGCCAACATCTATAATCTTGAGGACTCCATGGCCACCCTAACCTTAAAGTGGGGACTCCGTCCCTCCCGCTTCGCCTATTCTTTGGATAAAAAGCCTTTCGATTCTTATGCTGAATTGCTGAGCTGAGTACAGAAGTATATCTACGCTAACAAAGCAGACTTTTCCAGAAGGAAGGTTGACAAGGGGTCCAGTAAAAAGCCAAGTGCATCCGGAGCTTGCTGGAGCGCGGCGTAGGAAGTTTGAACCTCCTCATCGTTCAGATAACCGACCTCGAGCCCTGGCTCCCAAGAAATACTTCACCCTGCTTCTTGCCCCAATATCTCATATCTTGCTGGAGATTGAGGGTGAGCCCTATCTTCGGCGTTCGTCTCCCATGAGGCCACGAGTCCCCCGCAATAAAGATCTTTACTACTGCTATCATCAGGACTACGACCATGACACGGAGGACTGCTACCTACTGAAGAAAGCCATTGAGGAACTCGTTTAGCAGGGCCATCTGGAAAAGTTTGTTCGAAGAGGGAATCCCACTACTTCAGGCCCGTCGGCACCTTCTATTGCCCAGATCGGCATGGATAACTCTCCGACAGAGAAGACGATGGCCATGATCTCCTGGGGGGTAGGCAGCACCCTAAAAAGCAGTGTGAGGATGGAGTAGACTCTGTAATTTCCTTTTTTAGGAGGGACCTAGAAGGGGTGAACAACCCTAATGATGATAGCGTTGTCGTGTTAATGACGATAGATAAACACCATGTAAAGCAAATCTCATCGATAGTGGAAGTTCAGTTGATGTTCTTTCGTACGAGGCATTTGTTCGAATGAGTCTGTCTCCTAGTCTTCTTCGCCCGTGACCACTCCCTTGATGGGCTTCACTAGGGATTCTATAAGGGTAGAAGGAGAAATCACCCTCCCAGTTACGACCAGGATAGAACCGCGCCAGAGCACAGTCTTCATAAAATTCCTGGTTGTCTGAGTTCCCTTAGCCTACAATGCTATTCTTGGAAGTCCCGGTCTCAACCTCCTAGATGCCATTATCTCTACAAAAAGGCTACCGGTACAGTTTCCTACCAACAAGAGAGTCGGGGAGATGCGCGGGGAACAGAACCTGGTACCCCTCTATTATCACACTGCTCCTAGCCCTCATGAGGTGATTGCTCCATCGACGCTCGAGCCACTTGACCCTAGAGACTCCGAGAAGAGAGGAGAAAGCTTGCTGACCTTCCCGCTTGGGGAGAATCCAACGAGGACAATCCGAATCAGAACGCTTCTTCTTGCAGAAGTGAGAGATTGGCTACTCGCTTTTTTTGGACCAACGCAGACGTCTTCGCTTGGTTAGCCTCGAACATACTGGGTATGTCACTTGAAGTTATCACTCATAGACTTAGCATCGACCCAAGGTGTCGACCGGTTTGGCAAAAGAAGAGGAGTTTCGCTCCCAAGAGGCAAAGGGCCGTGGACGAAGAAGTTCATAAACAGATCGCAGCTGGCTATATATGCGAGGCACATTACCCGATCTGACTAGCTAATGTGGTCATGGTTCATAAGGCCAATGGAAGCTAGAGGATGTGTGTTGATTTCATCGACCTCAATAAGGCATGCCCCAAGGATAGTTTTTCACTGCCCAAGATTAATCAGTTCGTGGATGCCACGTCGGGCCACGAAACCCTTAGCTTCATGGATGCCTTCTCAGGGTACAACCAGATAAGGATGGACCCGACTGATGAGGAGACCACTTCTTTCGTGATCGAGAAAGGCATCTATTGCTACAAGGTCATGCCTTTCGGGTTGAAGAATGCAGGAGCCACGTACCAGACGTTGATGAATAAGGTCTTTGAAGACCAAATCAAGCACAACATGGAAGTGTATGTGGATGACATGTTAACAAAAAGCATCCATGCCGACGATCATGTTGCTGACCTATCAGAAATCTTCGACAACCTTCGCCGATACCAGATGAGACTAAACCCATGGAAGTGCGCCTTCAGAGTCACAGTAGACAAATTCCTGGGCTTTATGGTGACACAAAGGGGAATCGAAACTAACCCTTAGAAGATCAAGGCTATCATCAATATGAGATCACCAAATAACAAGAAGGAAGTACAATGGCTCACATGAAGGATAGCAGCCTTGAGCCATTTTCTAGCAAGGTCAACAGAAAGATCCTTCTTTAAAGCCTTGCATAAAGTTGACAGCTTCAAGTGGATGACGGAGTGTCAGGAAGCTTTTGAAGGATTGAAGAAGTTCTTGTCCACTCCACCTTTGCTATCCAAGCCGAAGAGAGGAGAAGAACTCTTCCTCTACCTTGCTGCATCCCCTGAAGCGGTGAGTTCCATGCTTGTCTGTGTCGATGCCGACAAGACACAGAAGCCAGTCTATTATACAAGTAAAGTGCTTCATGATACAGAGATCAGGTATTCTAATGCTGAAAAGATTATTTTTGCACTAATCATCTCTGCTCAATGTCTCAAACCTTATTCCAAGCACAGCCAATTATGGTGGTCACAGATCAACCACTCAGGGCAATTCTCTCTCGTCCTGACACCTCTGGCTGACTGGCAAAGTGGGCAGTCAAGCTGAGAGAATTCGACCTATCATTTTGACCCAGGTCGGCCATGAAGTCCCAGATTTTGGCGCATTTCCTGATTGAATGGGGTAGAGGAGTAGCTGGAGAAACCCCATACAAATCCCTCGGACACTACAATCGAGGGAAGAGACTGGATCCTTCATGAAGATGGAGCATCAAATTCTTAAGGAAGTAGGGCAGGCCTCATCCTCGCAAGTCCAGATGGCATAGTGACCGAGTATGCCCTCCGTTTTCTCTTCTCGGCCATAAACAACCAAGCTGAGTACGAAGCTTTGCTGTCATGAATGAGGCTGGCATAGGAGCTCGGGATAAAATTCCTTAGAGTCTTCACGAATCCCAGCTCGTCTCTGGTCAAATCAAGGGAGAGTATAAGGCTCGAGATCCTACTATGTCTCGCTACTTGAGTATGGTGCAATCACAAGCCTCTCCCTTTACTCATTTCAGTGTCAGCTACATTCCTCAGGGAGAGAATGCCAGAGACGATGCTTTGTCCCAGTTAGCCACTTTGGCCGATGGGACCCTAGGAAGAGCCTACATGGAACATCTGGAAGCCCCAAGTATCGACGTGATAGAAGAGTCATTGCCAATCAATCGAGATCCTTCCTGGATGGATGCTTATGTCCAGTACCTCACCAACGGAACCCTCCCGATCGACCCTGTTGAAGCTAAACTATTCAAATGGTGAGCATCTAAGTTCCTTGTGCTCGATAGACAACTATATCGAAGGTCCTTTTCTCACCCTCTCCTCAAGTGTGTTGGTCCTATGAACGCTGATTACATCCCCCATGAGATCCATGAGGGTATTTGCGAAAACCACTTGGGGGGCAAAACACTATCACACAAGGCCCTATGCCAAGGCTATTACTGGCCTACCATGCGAGAAGATGCGGCCGAGTTGGTTTAAAAGTGCGATAGCTACCAGCGGCACGCTAACATCCAATGGTTGCCAACCTCCCGGCTGAGCCCCTTGACGGCTCCATGGCCCTTCGTGTTGGCCCAGATGGCAACCCAAGAGGGGGGGTGAATTGGGTTCTTTAAAAAATTTTAACCTTTTAAAAACTATGTACTTGGAGATAGATGAAATTAAATGCAATGCGAATATTAAACACAACCAAAGAGATCGAGAAAGAGATAATCAAAGCACGAAAATACAAAGGTTTTATAGTGGTTTGGTGTATCCAACACCTACGTCCACTCCCAAGATCCACTTGGGTCCATACTATAATCAACTAGATTACAGTCGAGTTATTTTGCAAGCTCACAACTCAAACTTATTATTTCCCAGGGATCACAATGAACCCAACCGATTTTCCGGACTCACCAGCATAAAACCCTAAACTCAAGCTAATCTAGCTTGACCCGAGGTATACTACCTCCACTAGTTCAATCCCCTTGATAGAACTAGCACAAACAAGAAAGAATAATGTTTTTCAATAATACAAAGCTCCTCAAATGAGCAAATATTCAAAATAAAGGAATAAGGTTAGAAAAGCCTGTTTGAAGTAGATTGGATTTGAGCTTTTCCTCTTTTCTTCTTTTCATCTTCTCTTTAAAGATGTTGAATCATGCCTCAGCTTTGATTCGTTGCAAATGTTGCAGGTGAGAAGTTAGAAAATCTCAAAACAGAGCTTTTTCTTCTATTTTAAAAATCCTTCAATTTTTCAATATGAACGCCTTGGATTTCTCTTTGAGCTTTTTGGAGTGGAAGGATTTGAGTTTGAACTCTTTTTTCTTTGATTTCTAGCTCAAGACTTCACGGATTTTTGATTTGAAAGCACTCTCTTTTTCCATTTTTCCTTCATTATTTTTCAAACGGACGTTCTCCCCTTTTATAGATTTCGTTTAATCCATTTTTGGTGAGAAAACTAGCCGTTGGAATGTCCCTGGAAAGTTTTTCCAAACAAAATATATCCGTTAGAAGTTAGGTAAAAAGAAAATATTACCGTTAGAGCTGATCTGGCATTTTAAAATTTCATTCTAGATAGGTTGGAGTCGGCTCCAACTTTTCAGGTGTCGGCTCCAAGTCGTTTATCCAAAAATAGAAAGTTCTAAGTTCGTCGAGGAGTCGGCTCCGAAAATTTAGGTGTCGGCTCACCATGGTCAGGTGTCGGCTCCAAAAGACTGTGAGTGTCGGCTACAAGGTAGTCAAAAATCAAGCGTTCTCTCCCCGCATCGGAGTCGGCTCCAGACACTGTATGTGTCGACTCCGAAACTATGGGTGTCGGCTCCGAAACTCTGAGTGTCGGCTCCAAAACTCTGGGTGTCGGCTCCGGACCGTATCAAAAAACAAAAGAATATTTGACTCGCCATGGGGTCGGCTCTCGAATTCCTAGGTGTCAACTCCAGACTCTGAAACCTTGAAACTTATATTTTGCAATTGATTCAAAACACGTTTCTTAATGCCTTTAAATCAATCAAATATTTTAAGCCCTGAAACACTTGTCAAATCTATTAGTAATCAAATAAATACACTCAATTCCTTTATTAATCATCAAAATCAATAATTGGGTCAACAATCTTCCCCTTTTTGATGATTATAAAAACATTGAGTATATTTATAGGATTCTTAAATCAAAATTTTCAAGGAAGTGATCCTCACAAGTAAGCTCCCCCTGAATAAGGTAGCTCCCCCTATGAAGTTCAAATGAATAATTGTTCTCTCCTTTTGCTTTACATGTTTGATACTTAGAATTCATTTATATCAATTTTTACTATTATATCAGTGTTCACATAAGCTTATTTATGCATATTCAAACTAATTTGATACCAATCAAATAAGCTTCAATTAAATTCCTCCAATCAAAGCATAACTAATCAATGCATATACAACATAACTTTCTCCCCCTTTTTTGTAATCAACAAAAAGATAAAGAAGAGTTAAGTCAAAAGATAAAATTGATAGATCAAATGATAATTTCATTTCATCAAAGGTCAAGTATTACAAAAAGAAACTGTACTTTCATTACATCAAAAACTAAACTTTCATTTCAAACATCAAACAACATATCTCATTAAGTTAAAAAAAACTTAGACTTCATTACATGAAAATTACAAATTGGTTCTAATGATTCTTGTTAAATGATCTAAAATCCTTTGCATCCCTTCACTCTGAGTCCCTACAAATTTTTCAATCTTCTGTCAACAAAAGAGCAAGCAGTCATGATTTTATCTTGAAGCTCGGCATTGCATTTGGAGTAGGTCTCAGAATCTCCACAGATATCTTTAAGTTCTTCAAATATATTTTTCAGATCATTACTTAAGGAATCTGCAGATGAACTAAGAGTTGATTCTATTTTGCCAATGCGATCATTCAGGGAATAAAGGGTTTCTTTAAGATTCATAAACTTATTATCAAACTCAGTCTTCAATTCATCCTTCTGAGCAGCAAGTAAACATTTGAGTTGCTCCAATTGAAGGTCTGAAAAGTCAAATGATGAAATGGATGACTGAACATGAACTTGAGCGGGTGCAGGGGCAGGAACAGGACTGCTAGGCTACGGAGAGGGAACCCTCACAGATGGTCCAGCCTCAAAAGATGCAGAAGGTCTAGGTTCAGGGGCTCTCTCATCCAAGCTGCCTTTCCTTTCCCATTGCCCGTTAACCTTAACAAATCCCATCCGATGCAAGGTGGCTGAACTGTAGTAATCAGTATGCTTGAGATTCTTGGAAGGTTCATTGTCTAATATCACAACACCTTGGCTCCTGAAAACCATAGTTAGCACCATGCCGTAGGGTAAGGACGATCTTCTTTTCCCTCCAGCCTTAGCTATATAAAATATCATCATTGCAGCTAAATTTATGGGTTGACTGGTCAACACATTATCCATCACAACAATGTCTCGCTCGGAAACATACTCAAATCGATCGATTTTTGGAAATAATATTCTACTGCAAATATTGTGAAGTAATCTTAATTCCAAGGGCAGTTGGTTAGCCCTAATCTCCTCAAATTCTGTAACTTCTCTCCCTAACATCCTCGATAGAGCGGCTGACCTCTCACTGTGGATGTCGGCAACTAATCCAGTAATGGGAATGCTAAGGAGGTTTCCTAATTTTTGAAAAGTGAGATGGATCCTTTTACCTCTGACTGAGCTCACTATTCCACCATCACCTCTCGACAGATTGAAATAGAATTCCTTGACAAGGGCTGGATATGTAGGAACATCTAGAGAACACACTTTATCCCAGCCTAGTTCCTTGATTTGATTCCCAATAGAGAAGCCCTCTGATTGAAAGAACTCGAAATCAACTTTCCTACCCATTGTTATCACTCTCCCTGCTGGGGTATCTATCTGAGGAGATGAAGGGTCTGGATTGTCCGAAGCAGTTGAAGAGGAATCACTCGGAGATGGATCGCGCACGGGTTGTCTCGCCGAATGTTTTCCGGTTGCCACGGGCACTCCAAGCACTGATCCTCTCCTCTTAGGTGCCATTAGATCCTTAGGAAGGCTTGAATAGGGTGGAATTAGAGATGGGGAGGCTTTGAGAGAGTTTGGGAAGAATTTGGTTAAGGATTTGAAAAGAGATGAAATGACGAGGTGTCGACTCTGCCCTAATAAAGTCGATTTGGGACCCCCAGGTGTCGACTCCTGCAAAGTCGGGTGTCGACTCCAAATCGCTAACACAGTCAGCGCTCGAATTAGAGTTGGCTCCACTTATACGGGTGTCGGCTCCAAGGTCAGGGACCGAGAGCGACACAGACAAAGGTGTCGACTCCTCAAACTGAGGTATCGACTCCACTGACAGTTTTAGAGAAAAAATAATTAAGATTCAAACAACTGAAACTTGTCAAAATAGGTTCAATAAAATTTTAAAAAAATCTTTGGAGTATGAGGAACAAATTGCTCAGATGACTAGATAATTTTTCCTTAAAATTATGAAAGAAATATTAAGAAATTAATGGAAATCTAGATAGCCATTCCTTAGGGTTTCAAAATCATTCCAAAGGGTCATATATCCCTAATTCACCTCTAAGATAACAAAATCTTTCTTCACTCAAAGGTTTTGTAAATATATCAGCTAATTATTCTTCAGCATTAACATAATCAAGACAAATTTTATTATTAGCTACATGTTCTCTTATAAAGTGATATCTAATTTCAATGTTTTATTCTTGAATGTTGAATTGGATTTTTAGTCAAATTTATTGCACTTGTGTTATCGCATCTAATAGGAGTTTTATCAAGTGTTATGCCATAATCTTCAAGTTATCTCTTAATCCAAAGGATTTGAGCACAACAACTTCCAGCTGCAACATATTCTGCTTCAGCAGTTGATAATGCAACCGAATTTTGGTTTTTACTAAACCAAGATATTAAGTTACTTCCTAAAAATTGACATGCACCACTTGTGCTTTTTCTATCTAATTTACATCCAGCATAGTCAGAATCAGAATATGCAATCAAGTTTAATGTTGAGTCTCTAGAATACCATAAACCTACATTTTTAGTTCCACTTAAATATCTTAAGATTCTTTTTACAGCAATTAAGTGAGATTCTTTAGGTTCAGATTGAAATCTAGCACATAGACAAACAGCAAACATGATATCTGGTCTACTAGCTGTTAAGTAAAGAAGAGATCCGATCATACCTCTGTAATATTTTTGATCTACTTTCTTACCATCTTCATCTTTGTCCAATTTGCATGAAGGGCTCATAGGTGTTCCAAGTGGTTTGATTGACTCCATTCCAAACTTCTTGAGAAGTTCTTTTGTGTATTTTGCTTGATTGATGAAAATTCCCTTTTTGCTTTGCTTGATTTGAAGTCCTAGGAAGAAATTAAGTTCTCCCATCATGCTCATCTCAAACTCACCCTGCATTAACTTAGCAAATTCTTGACATAACAGATTGTTAGTAGCACCGAATACAATACCATCAACATATATTTGTATTACTAATAAATCCTTGTCTTTTCTTTTCAAAAATAGTGTTTTATAAACATTTCCTCTTATAAAGTCATTTTCAATCAAAAATTTACTTAATCTTTCATACCAAGCTCTAAGTGCTTGTTTTAAACCATATAGTACTTTGTGCAATTTAAAAATATGATTTAGAAATTCATGATCTTCAAAACTAGGAGGTTGTTCAACAAAAACTTCCTCATTTATAAATCCATTTAAAAATGCACTTTTAACATCCATTTGAAATAAATTGATATGAATATGACATGCAAATGTGAGTAATAATCTAATTGCTTCTAGTCTAGCTACAGGTGCAAAAGTTTCATCAAAATCAATTCCTTCTTCTTGATTATATCCTTTTGTGACTAATCTAGCTTTGTTTCTAATTACTATGCCATTTTTGTCTAATTTATTTCTAAATACCCATTTTGATCCTATAATAGAATGATCTTTAGGTCTATCTACAAGAGTCCAGACATTATTCCTAGTAAATTGATTTAATTCTTCTTGCATGGCTAACATCTAATTATTATCTTTTTCTGCCTCTTCAATAGTTTTAGGTTCAATTTGAGATACAAATGCAAGATGATTATTGATGTTTCTCATTGATGATCTAGTTCTTACTCCTTGAGATGAATCACCTATAATTAATTCTTTTGGATGACCATAGGCATATCTTCAATCTCTAGGAAGATCTACATCATTATGATTTGCATCAACAACATCAACACTAGGGGAATAATTATCTTTAGCTTCTTATTCATGATCTGAAGATACATCAATATTTAACTTTTCAATGTCTCTTTCTAGAATGTTTGTATCTTCCTCATCATCAATTTTTCCTGAATAGATGCTAAAGATTCATCAAAAATTACATGAATAGATTCTTCTACAATTAAGTTTCTCTTGTTAAATACTCTATAGGCTTTACTAGATGTTGAATATCCTAAGAAAATGCCTTCATCAGATTTTGCATCAAATTTTTCTAGATTATCTTTACCATTATTATGAATGAAACATTTACAACCAAATGCATGAAAGTAGCTTATATTTGGTTTTCTATTGTTCCATAGTTCATAAGGAGTTTTATTAATGATTGGCCTAATCAAAGCTCTATTAAGAATGTAACATGTCGTGTTTATAGCTTCCGCCTAAAAGTATTTTGGTAGGTTGCTTTCACATAGCATGGTACGGGCCATGTCTTCTAAGGTTCTATTTTTTCTTTCAACTACTCCATTTTGTTGAGGTGTTCTAGGTGCTGAAAAATTATGATGGATGCCATTTTCTATGCAAAAGTTTTCAAATAGATGATTTTCAAATTCAGTGCCATGATCACTTCTAAGAGACACTATGGTGTTATTTTTCTTATTTGTGACCTTTTTGAAGAATTTTAAAAACAATGGAAAGGTCTCATCTTTATGAGTTAAAAACAATACCCAAGTGTATCTGAAGTAATCATCTACAATCACAAGACCATATTTCTTTCCTCCTAGACTTGTGGTTCTAGTAGGTCCAAAAAGATCCATGTGAAGTAGTTCAAGTGGCCTAGAAGTGGAAACAATATTTTTAGTTTTGAAAGAGTTTCTAGTTTGTTTTCCAAATTGACATGCATCGCAAATTTTGTTATTTTCAAAATCTAGTTCTAGAAGTCCTTTTACTAAATCCATTCTTATTAATTTTGAAATTAGGTGTGTGCTTGCATGACCTAATCTACGATGCCATAACCAACCAATCTCATTCATATTAGCATTATTAGCAACTAAGCAATGATTACTAGTAGACAAATTATCTAAATCAATCAAGTATACATTGCCATTTCTATTTCCAATAAAAACAATGCTATTATCAATGGGATTAGAAACAGTGCAGATAGATGCTTCAAATGATACTTTAAAACCTTTATCACATAATTGGCTAATACTTATTAGATTATGTTTTAAACCATTGACATATAAAATATTTTCAATATATATGGAGGGAGTTATTTGAATATTACCAAACCCCATGATTTGGCCTTTGCCATTGTCACCAAACATAACAACTCCTCTTTTGCTTTCAAGGGTGATGAATTGATCCTTGTCACCCGTCATATGTCTTGAGCAGCCACTATCGAGATACCACTTTCACTTTGATCTTTTGACCGTAAGACACTCCTGCAAAAATAATTAAGTCTTATATTTAGGTACCCAAGCCTTCTTGGGTCCTTCATGGTTAGTAGCATAAAAGATTGTTCCTTTGGGAACCCATATTTTCTTTCCTTTACTACTTAAATTTTTGTTACTGTTTCTCACATTACATTCATAGGATTTATGGCCTTTCTTGTTACAATAATGACATGTAACATTGTTGGCCCAGATGACAACCCAAGAGGGGGGGGTGAATTGGGTTCTTTAAAAAATTAGCCTTTTTAAAATGTTTTGCTTAAGAAGAATGAAGGCAATAGCAATGCAATTACAACGTGCAATGAATAAAACAGAGATAGAAAAGGAGTCAATGAAAGCATGGCAAACATAAAGAATTTATAGTGGTTCGGTGTATCCAACACCTACGTCCACTCCCAAGATTCACTTGGGTCCACACTATAATCACCCTAGATTACAGCAGAGTTGTTTTACAAGCTCACAACTCAAACTTATTGTTTTCCCGGGCGCACAACGAACCCAGCTGGTTTTCAAGGGCTCACCAGCACAAAAACCCTAACCCAAGCTTTACCAAGCTTGTACCAAGGTAAGACTACCTCAACTAGTTCAATCCCCCAGATTGAACTAGATACAAAGAATAATAGTATGGTTTTTCAGTTACAAAGCTCCTCAATGAGCAGATTAACAAATGTAAGAATAAAGTTTAGAAAAGCCTGATTTGCAGATGGTTGGCTTTGAGCTTTTCTTTTTTTCCTCTTTTCCTCAACTCTTTTGAAGTGCAGAATCTGGCCTCAGCTTGGATTCTTCACGGAATGAACTTTGGAGTTGATTTGAGCTTTTCCTCTTTTGAGTGTTGAAAATCACTTGTAATGCTCTTGAATAGCTCTTGGATTTTCTTCTAAAGCTTCCTTGGATTGTTGAGCTTGAACACAGAAGGAGCTTCCTTGGATTTCACACTCTTTCTTTCACTCTATTTTGAATCACGGATTTTTTCAAATGAAGCTCTGTTTTTCTGATTTTTCTTTTTTTTTCTCTTGAAATGAATATTCTCTTTTTGTATGTCTTTGATTTGAAAACGGCTTCTCTATTTATAGATTCTGCAAAAATATAGCCGTTAGAAACAAAGAAAAATAGCCGTTAATCGAAAATCTTACCGTTGACGCTGAGTTGGCATTTGAAAAAATTTCACCCAGATTTGCTGGAGTCGACTCATGCTTTTTCCGAGTCGGCTCGAGGTCGTGATACTAAAAATAGAAATGTTTAGAAAGTCAAAGGGTCGACTCACCAAAAGTAAAGTGTCGACTCCTGAAAGTCGGGGGTCGACTCATGAAAAGTTGGGGTCGACTCGCGAAGTACTCAGAAAAATACACCTCTGGTGTCTGAGCAAAGTTGACTCACACAGTCATGGAGTCGGCTCGACAGAATCGGAGGTCGACTCGAGAAATTACGTGGGTCAACTCGAGACAGACAATCAATTCTGTACTCTGAGGGGAGTCGACTCTGAAACTCAAGAGTCGGCTCCGGAACGTATCAAAAATCAGAAAGTTTTCTGATTGACTTTAAATTCATTCCAGATTCATTTTAAATCATTGAATTGACTTGAATACAATAAAATTGACATTAAGAATCAATTCAAGAAGTGTTCCAAAAACTCATTGATTACAATATGAAGTATTAAATTTCTTTTGAAAGCTTAACCATTGAACTTGAAGTTACTTTCAATTTGATTAAAGTCATACTTTAACATTCTCATTCATTGTTCTAAATAAATTCAATGCTCATGTAAATAAACTCATTACATCTTTTAATGTACTCATGGCTTTTGGTAATCATCAAAATCAATAAGATTGGGGCATATAATTTTTCAACAAACTTCCAACAATCAAAATCAATAAGATTGGGGCATATAATTTTTCAACAAACTTCCAAACAATCCCCCTTTTTGATGATGACAAAAACATTGAGTTTATGCATGATTGATTTATGAATTTATTTTGATTTCATAAATAGGCTTAGGCTCCCCCTGAATGAGGTAGCTCCCCCTATGAAACTTAAATAAATATCCCATCTCATTCATTCAATCATTTTAATATCATTTGATTAATCAATCAATTTCTCCCATATGTATATACAGTTATAAAACTATAAAACTCTCCCCCTTTTTTGTTATCAACAAAAAGGTAGAGAAGTAATAAACATTATCATTCATTCAAGATTTATTTAACAAAATCATTCATTCATTGATAATAGGAAGAAATACATTGAGTATTAAAAAAAGATAATTCATTACATCAAAGTGTCAAATACATCAAAGTGTCTAATACATTGATACCAAAATGTAAAACATAACATTAACTTCAATACATTGCAAGGACTGAATATCTAATACATTAAAAATGAGTCCTAACAATCCTAGTCAAATGATCAATTATGTTTTTCATTCCATCAGTTTGTATTTTCATATATCCTTTAGCCTCTCATCCACAAAGGTGCAAGCAGTCAAAATTTTATCTTGTAGCTCTGCGTTGCATTTAGAGTAGGTTTTGCCATCTCCGCAAATATCTTTAAGCTCTTCAAATATGTTCTTAAGATCTCCAGTTAAAGACTTTGAAGAAGTGCTGAGAGTAGACTCGATTTTGATGATTCGGTCATCCAAAGAATATAGAGTTTCCTTGAGATTCATGAACTTATATTCAAACTCTGATTTTAATTTCTCTGACTGATCATCAAAAAGTCCTTTGAGTTGCCTTAGCTGAAGATCTGTGAAGCCAACTGATGAAGATGAAGCTTGATCAACCAATGGAACAGGGGTAGGAGCAGGTGCAGAAATAGAAGGGCTCGGAGGTACAGGAGAAGAGTGTCTAACCGATGGTCCCAGCGCCTCAGCATCCTCTGCTCTTTCTTCTACCAACCCTTTCCTTTCCCATTTTCCATTCTTCTTAATAAATCCCATCCTATGTATAGTGGCCAGGCTGTAAAAATCTGTGTCTCAAGTTCCTCATGGGCTCACTATCATAAATAACAATCCCCTGACTCTGGAAAATTTTAGTGAGGATCATACCATAGGGCAAGCTTGACTTTCTCTTTCCTCCACAGTCAGCAATATACCATAGAATCATACTGGGAAGGTTAATGGGTTTGCCCGTTACAATAGCATCCATCACAAAAATATCCCTTTCTGACACATAATCGAATCTCCCTATCTTTGGAAAAAGGATCCTACTACATATATTGTGGAGCAATCTTAGTTCTAGGGATAATTGATTGGCAAATACTTCCTCAAAACTGACCACTTCCCGGTTAAGTAATCTAGAAAGTGCTGGGCATCTGTCATCCGAAGAAAATGTAGCAGTTCCTGACATGGGTAGATCCAATAATCTTGAAAGCAGCTCAATAGTTACTGAAATTCGGTTTCCTCTAACAGTGCTTATAAGACCATTATCTCCTCTAGACAGGTTCTTATAAAACTCCTTCACAAGAGCGGGATAAGTAGGACAATCTAGGGAACAGATCTTTTCCCAACCCATTTCTATCAATTGTCTTCCCAAAAGAAATCCCTCTGCCTCAAATAATTTGAAATCTACTTTTCTCCCCGTGGTAATGATTCTATCAGCTAATCTATCTACCTGAGAAGGAGCAGTAGCTGGAGAAGCATTTGGAGTTGAAGAAGATGATGTCGAATCTGAGCTAGGTGATGGCTCACGAACCGGACGCCTTACGGTCTTCCTCACGGCTCTCTTCCTCTTAACACCGGCCGCACAAAGGTTGGAACCTCGAGTTTTGGGGGCCATTGGTCGATTGGAAGGGTTAATCAGGGATTCTAGGAAATTTGGAAGGTCTGGAAGTGTTTTGGAGAGAGTATTTTGAGAGATTGAGAAGTTTGAAATGAACGGCGAGTCGACTCTGCCCTAGATAAATCGACCTGGGACCACTTCGAGTCGGCTCCCGCAAAGTGAGGGGTCAACTCCGGATAGTCACAGAAAACCATCCCAAAGTGGAGTCGACTCGCGCCGAGAAGGGGTCGACCCGAGAGTTTCAGTAGAAATCGGGAGTTGACTCCGATACTCACCGAGTCGGCTCTGAGACCATTTCAGAGTAAAAACATGAAATTTCTGAAATGTGTCTGGAAATTGATCATAAAAATTGATAAAATAATCATTGGATTTGAATAGATCAATTAGATGTGAATTTTAGATAAGATTTCCTTAAAGATCAAGGATTTGAAAGAATTTTAGATAAAATTTCCTTAGGGGTTTCAAATTCATTCTAATGGATCACAAATCCCTAACTCTCCTCTAAGATAACAGAATCTTTCTTCACTTAAGGGTTTTGTAAATATATCTGCTAATTGTTCTTCAGTGTTAACATAGTCAAGACATATTTCATTATTTGCAACATGTTCTCTTATAAAATGATATCTAATTTCTATGTGTTTGGTTCTAGAATGTTGAATTGGATTCTTAGTTAGATTAATTGCACTTGTGTTATCACATCTTATAGGTGTTTTATCAAGTGTGATACCATAGTCTTCAAGTTGTCACTTAATCCATAGGATTTGAGCACAGCAACTTCCAGCTGCTACATATTCAGCTTCAGTAGTTGATAATGCAACTGAATTTTGCTTTTTGCTAAACCATGAGATTAAGTTACTTCCTAAGAATTGGCATGCACCACTTGTGCTTTTTCTATCTAACTTACATCCAGCATAATCAGAATCAGTGTATGCAATCAGATTTAATGTTGAGTCTCTAGAATACCATAAACCTACATTTTTAGTTTCACTTACATATCTTAGTATTCTTTTAACAGCAATTAAATGTGATTCTTTAGGTTCAGACTGAAATCTAGCACATAAGCAAACAGCAAACATTATATCTGGTCTACTTGCAGTTAAGTAAAGTAGGGATCCGATTATACCTCGATAATATTTCTGATCAACCTTCTTACCTTCTTCATCTTTGTCCAGCTTGCATGAAGGACTCATTGGTGTTCCAAGGGGTTTGATTGATTCCATACCAAACTTCTTTAAAATTTCTCTTGTGTACTTTGTTTGGTTGATAAAGATTCCCTCTTTGCTTTGTTTGATTTGGAGTCCAAGGAAGAAGTTGAGTTCTCCCATCATGCTCATTTCAAATTCGCCCTGCATCAACTTAGCGAACTCTTGACATAGAATATTGTTAGTAGCACCAAAAATGATATCATCAACATAAATTTGAACTACTAATAAATCTTTACCTTTTCTTTTCAAAAATAATGTTTTATCAACATTTCCTCTTATAAAATCATTTTCAATTAAGAATTTACTTAATCTATCATACCAAGCTCTAGGTGCTTGTTTCAAACCATATAATGCTTTGTGCAATTTAAAAACGTGATTTGAAAATTCATGATCTTCAAAACCTGGTGGTTGTTCTACATATACTTCTTCATTTATAAATCCATTTAGAAAAGCACTTTTTACATCCATTTGAAATAAGTTAAAATTTATATGACATGCAAATGCAAGTAATAGTCTAATGGCTTCTAATCTAGCTACTGGTGCAAAGGTTTCATCAAAATCAATACCTTCTTCTTGATTATATCCTTTTGCAACTAATCTAGCTTTGTTTCTAATTACTATGCCATTTTCATCTAGTTTATTTCTATATATCCATTTTGATCCTATAACAGAATGATTTTTAGGTCTTTCAACTAAAGTCCATACATTATTTCTAGTGAATTGATTTAATTCTTCTTGCATTGCTAACATCCAATTATTATCTTTTTCAGCTTCTTCAATAGTTTTAGGTTCAATTTGTGATACAAATGCAAGATGATTACTAATGTTTCTCATAGATGATCTAGTTCTTATTCCTTGAGATGGATCACCTATAATCAATTCCTTAGGGTGACTATAAGCATATCTCCAATCCCTAGGTAGATCTACATCATTATGATTAGTGTTAGTATCATCATCCTTAGGTGAATCATTATCTTTAGCGTCTTGTTCTTGATCTAAAGATACATCAATATTTAATTTTTCAAGATCTTTCTCAATTAAGTTTGTATCTTCTTCATCATCAAATTTTTCAGAATGGGTTGCTAAAGACTCATCAAAAACTACATGAATGGATTCTTCAACAACTAAAGTTTTCTTGTTAAATACTCTATATGCTTTACTAGTTGTAGAGTATCCTAAGAATATTCCTTCATCAGATTTAGCATCAAATTTGCCTAAGTTATTTTTACCATTATTGTGAAGAAAACATTTACAACCAAATGCATGAAAATATTTAATGTTGGGTTTTCTATCATGCCATAATTCATAAGGTGTTTTCTTTAAAATAGGTCTTATTAAAGCTCTATTTAGTATGTAACATGCTGTGTTAATAGCTTCTGCCCAAAAGTATTTCGGGAGTTTACTTTCACATAGCATGGTATGGGCCATGTCTTCTAGAGTCCTATTTTTCCTTTCAACTACACCATTTTGTTGTGGGGTCCTAGGTGCAGAAAAGTTATGATTAATACCATTTTCATTGCAAAAACTTTCAAATAAGTAATTTTCAAATTCAGTTCCATGATCACTTCTTAGAGACACTATGGTAGTATTTTTCACATTAGTTACTTTCTTGAAGAATTTCATGAATATCGAGAAAGTCTCATCTTTGTGAGCTAAAAACATTACCCAAGTGAATCTAGAGAAATCATCTACTATCACAAGACCATATTTCTTTCCTCCTAGACTTATGGTTCTAGTTGGTCCAAAAAGGTCCATGTGAAGTAGCTCTAATGGCCTAGAAGTTGAAACAATATTTTTAGATTTGAAAGAACTTCTCGTTTGTTTTCCAAACTGACATGCATCACATATTTTGTTATTTTCAAAATCTAATTTAGGTAAACCTTTTACTAAATCCATTCTAATTAGTTTTGAAATTAGGTGTGTGCTTGCGTGACCTAATCTTCGATGCCACAACCAACCAATCTCATTCATATTAGCATTATTAGCAACTAAGCAATGATTATTAGTAGACAATTTGTCTAAATCAATCATGTATACATTGCCATTTCTATTTCCAATAAAAACAATGCTATTATCAATGGGATTAGCTACAGTGCATAAAGAGGATTCAAATAAAACTTTAAAACCTTTATCACATAACTGACTTATACTAATTAAGTTATGCTTTAAACCATCAACATAAAGTACATTCTCAATATGTGGAGAGAGTTATTTGAATGTTACCAAACCCCAAGATTTGGCCTTTGCCATTGTCGCCAAATGTAACAACTCCTCCTTTCTTTTCTTCAAGGGTGATGAATTCTTCTTTGTCACCCGTCATATGTCTTGAGCAGCCACTATCAAGATACCACTTTCTCTTTGATCTCTTGGCCACAAGACATTCCTGCAATGATATCAAACTTTATGTTTAGGTACCCAAGCTTTCTTGGGTCCTTCATGGTTAGTACCAACAAATATTATTCCTTTCGGAACCCATATTTTATTTCCTTTAACATTTAAGTTTTTATTAGGTTTTAGAATTTTGCATTCATAAGATTTATGTCCTGTTTGATTACATTTAAAGCATGTAAAATTACTTTGGTCAGCACGCACAAAAATATTTTTTAATGATTTTTGTTTTCTTAAAGTGTTATATCCTAATCCAGCTTTGTCAAAAACTGCTTTTTGACTATTTAATAACATGTCTAGTTTAGTTGAACTTAATGTAAACTTATCAACTATGTTCTTATGTTTTTCAACCTCTTTCCTTAGTTTATCATTTTCATTAGAGATTGATTCTTTTTCTTTTATTAAAATTTTATTTTAGATTTAAGTTTCTTAACTTCATTATTAAGATTTTCCTTTTCTTGAATGAAAGTTAAGTTTTCATTTTTTAAAATCTTGTATTTCTTTTTCAAAACCTTGAAATCCCCAACAAATTCATTAAAAGCATCAAAAAGTTCATCAAAAGCAAATTCATCGCAAGGGTTGTCGGAACTTACCTCATCATTGTCGTCCGCCATGAAACATACGTTTACGACTTCCTTTTGTTCTTCTTCTTCGAAGAAGATTCCTCGCTGTCACTCCATGTCGCCACATAAGCCTTCTTTTTCTTTTTGTAGGCTTTCTTCAATTTTGGACATTCATTCCTAAAGTGCCCCGGTTTATTACACTCATAACAAGTCAAGGGGTCTTTCTCTTTTTCTTTGTCCTTGTCCTTAATTTTATCCTTTTCTCCTTCCCACTTAGCTCCAAATTTTTTCTTATGAAAGGGTTTCTTTCTCCTCATAAATCTTTTAAATTTCTTTGCTAAGAGAGCAGTCTCTTTATCATTATCATCATCATCATCACTGCTGCTCTCTTCTTCTTTTGCAGCTTTGAGGGCAATAACTTTCTTTTTCTTTGTGTCCTCCTCTACATGCTGCCTCATAGTTAGCTCATGGGTCATAAGAGATCCTAGAAGCTCCTCTAAGGGTAAAGTGTTGAGGTCCTTAGCTTCTTGGATTGCAGTCATTTTTGCTTCCCATGATCTTGGTAATGACCTAAGAATTTTTCGAATAAGTTCAGAGTTAGTATATGTCTTACCAAGACTTTTCAAACCATTTACAATATCTGTGAATCTAGTGTACATGCATGCAATGGTTTCAGATTGTTCCATGCTAAATAATTCATATTTATGAACAAGAATATTAATTTTAGATTCTTTTACTTGATTGGTACCCTCATGGGTAACCTCTAATCTATCCCAAATCTTCTTTGCGAAATTACATGTGGAGATTCTATTAAACTCATTAGCATCTAAGGAGCAATATAAGACATTCATGGCTTTAGCGTTAAGCTGTGCCATTTTCCTATCATTATCATTCCAGTCCCTTTCGGGCTTAGAAACAATAGTGCCATCAATAACATGTGTGGGTGTACTAGGTCCATTGATTATAACACCCCATAGCTCATAATCAGAAGCTTGAATGAATATCCTCATTCTAGCTTTCCAATAAGAATAATTTGAGCCATTAAACAGTGGAGGTCTATTCGTAGAATGACCTTCAGCAAATGAACCAACTTGTGTTGCCATTTGGAACTTTAGCTCTTGATCGTGTGATCAAAATCTAATGAGCACTAGCTCTGATACCAATTGTTAGCCCAGATGACAACCCAAGAGGGAGGGTGAATTGGGTTCTTTAAAAAATTAGCCTTTTTAAAATGTGTTGCTTAAGAAGAATGAAGGCAATAGCAATGCAATTACAACGTGCAATGAATAAAACAGAGATAGAGAAGGAGTCAATGAAAGCACGGCAAACACAAAGAATTTATAGTGGTTCGGTGTATCCAACACCTACGTCCACTCCCAAGATTCACTTGGATCCACACTATAATCACCCTAGATTACAGCAGAGTTGTTTTACAAGCTCACAACTCAAACTTATTATTTTCCTGGGTGCACAACGAACCCAGCTGGTTTTCAAGGGCTCACCAGCACAAAAACCCTAACCCAAGCTTTACCAAGCTTGTACCGAGGTAAGACTACCTCAACTAGTTCAATCCCCTAGATTGAACTAGATACAAAGAATAATAGTATGGTTTTTCAGTTACAAAGCTCCTCAATGAGCAGATTAACAAATGTAAGAATAAAGTTTAGAAAAGCCTGATTTGCAGATGGTTGGCTTTGAGCTTTTCTTCTTTTCCTCTTTTCCTCAACTCTTTTGAAGTGTAGAATCTGGCCTCAGCTTGGATTCTTCACGGAATGAACTTTGGAGTTGATTTGAGCTTTTCCTCTTTTGAGCATTGAAAATCACATGTAATGCTCTTGAATAGCTCTTGGATTTTCTTCTGAAGCTTCCTTGGATTGTTGAGCTTGAACACAAAAGGAGCTTCCTTGGATTTCACACTCTTTCTTTCACTCTATTTTGAATCATGGATTTTTTCAAATGAAGCTCTATTTTTCTGATTTTTCTTTTCTTTTCTCTTGAAATGAATATCTCTCTTTTTGTATGTCTTTGATTTGAAAATGGCTTCTCTATTTATAGATTCTGCAAAAATATAGCTGTTAGAAACAAAGAAAAATAGCTGTTAATCGAAAATCTTACCGTTGACACTGAGTTGGCATTCGAAAAAATTTTGCCCAGATTTGCTGAAGTCGACTCATGCTTTTCCCGAGTCGGCTCGAGGTCGTGATACTAAAAATAGAAATGTTTAGAAAGTCAAAGGGTCGACTCACCAAAAGTAAAGTGTCGACTCCTGAAAGTCGGGGGTCGACTCATGAAAAGTTGGGGTCGACTCGCGAAGTGCTCAGAAAAACACACCTCTGGTGTCTGAGCGGAGTCGACTCACACAGTCATGGAGTCGGCTCGACAGAATCGGGGGTCGACTCGAGAAATTACGTGGGTCGACTCGAGACAGACAGTCAATTCTGTACTCTGAGGGGAGTCGACTCTGAAACTCAAGAGTCGGCTCCGGAACGTATCAAAATCAGAAAGTTTTCTGATTGACTTTAAATTCATTCCAGATTCATTTTAAATCATTGAATTGACTTGAATACAATAAAATTGACATTAAGAATCAATTCAAGAAGTGTTCCAAAAACTCATTGATTACAATATGAAGTATTAAATTTCTTTTTGAAAGCTTAACCATTGAACTTGAAGTTACTTTCAATTTGATTAAAGTCATACTTTAACATTCTCATTCATTGTTCTAAATAAATTCAATGCTCATGTAAATAAACTCATTACATCTTTTAATGTACTCATGGCTTTTGGTAATCATCAAATCAATAAGATTGGGGCATATAATTTTTCAACAAACTTTCCAACAATCTCCCTCTTTTTGATGATGACAAAAACATTGAGTTTATGCATGATTGATTTGTGAATTTATTTTGATTTCATAAATAGGCTTAGGCTCCCTCTGAATGAGGTAGCTCCCCCTATGAAACTTAAATAAATATCCCATCTCATTCATTCAATTATTTTAATATCATTTGATTAATCAATCAATTTCTCCCATATGCATATACAGTTATAAAACTATAAAACTCTCCCCCTTTTTGTTATCAATAAAAAGGTAGAGAAGCAATAAACATTATCATTCATTCAAGATTTGATTTAACAAAATCATTCATTCATTGATAATAGGAAGAAATACATTGAGTATTAAAAAAAAAGATAATTCATTACATCAAAGTGTCAAATACATCAAAGTGTCTAATACGTTGATACCAAAATGTAAAACATAACATTAACTTCAATACATTGCAAGGACTGAATATCTAATAATAAATTTTATTCTTTTCTAAAGAAGTTTTTGATAAATTTTTGTTTTATGTTAGGTCTATATCCTAATCCAGCCTTATCAAATATAGCTCTTTGATTACCTAATAATAAATTAAGTTTTTCAGAACTATAAGTAAATTTATCAATAATATTCTTATATTTATCAACTTCCTTCTTTAATTTATCATTTTCATTGGAAATTGACTCTTTTTCTTTTGTCAAATTTTTATTTTCAGATTTCAGCATCTTAATCTCATTAGTAAGATTATCTTTTTCTTTAATGAGAATTGAATTATCATTTTTTAGAAATTTGTATTTCTTTTTTAAAACTTTAAAATCATCAACTAGTTCATTAAAAGCTTCAAACAATTAATCAAATGCAAAATCATCACAAGGGTTTTCAAAACTTACCTCGTTGTCGTCGTTTGCCATAAAGCAAATGTTTGCAACTTCTTTTTGATCTTCCTCTGAAGAGGATTCATCGCTGTCACTCCAGGTTGCAATATAGGCTTTCTTCTTCTTCTTGTAGGCTTTCTTTAGTAGAGGACAATCATATCTAAAGTGCCCCGGTTTCTTACACTCATAGCAAATTAAGGGGTCTTTCTCTTTGTCCTTGTCTTTGTCCTTTTCTCTTTCTCCTTCCATCTTAATTCTAGATTTCTTCTTGTGGAAGGGTCTCTTTCTTCTCATGAATTTTTTGAATTTTCTAACTAGAAGAACTATCTCATCATCATCATCATCATTATCACTGCAGCTCTCCTCACTTTCTGTAGCCTTAAGAGCTATAGTCTTCTTCTTTTTAACATCTTCCTCTATGTGCTGCTTCATGGTTAACTCATGGGTCATTAGTGATCCAAGTAGCTCCTCCAAGGGTAAAGTGTTGAGGTCCTTGGCTTCTTGGATTGCTGTCACATTTGCTTCCCAAGTCCTTGGAAGTGACCTAAGAATTTTGCGAACAAGTTTAGAATTAGTATAAATCTTATCTAGACTTTTCAAACCATTTACAATATCGGTGAATCTAGTATACATGCATGCTATAGTTTCAGTTTGTTCCATGCTGAATAATTCATACTTATGAACAAGAATATTTATCTTAGATTCTTTAACTTGATTTGTACCCTCATGGGTAACCTCTAATCTATCACATATCTCTTTTGCAGAATTACATGTAGAGATACGATTAAATTTGATTGCATCTAAGGAACAATATAAGACATTCATGGCCTTAGCATGAAGCTGAGCCATTTTTCTATCATTGTCATTCCAATCCCTTTCGGGCTTAGGAACAATAGAGCCATCAACTATGTGTGTGGGTGTGCTTGGTCCATTAATTATAACACTCCATAATTCATAATATGAAGCTTGAATGAATATCCTCATTCTTGCTTTCCAACATGAATAGTTGGAACCATTAAACAAGGGAGGTCTATTTGTAGAATGACCTTCAGCAAATGAAGATCCAACTTGAGCTGCCATTTAGATTTTTAGCTCTTGATCATGTGATCAAATAAATAATGAGCACTAGCTCTGATACCAATTGTTGGCCCAGATGGAAACCCAAGAGGGGGGGGTGAAATGGATTCTTTAAAAAATTTTAACCTTTTAAAAACTATGTGCTTGGAGATAGATGAAATTAAATGCAATGCGAATATTAAACACAACCAAAGAGATAGAGAAAGAGATAATCAAAGCACGGCAAACACAAAGGTTTTATAGTGGTTCGGTGTATCCAACACCTACGTCCACTCCCAAGATCCACTTGGGTCCACACTATAATCAACTAGATTACAGCCGAGTTATTTTGCAAGCTCACAACTCAAACTTGTTGTTTCCCAGCGATCACAACGAACCCAGCCGATTTTCCAGGCTCACCAGCACAAAGCCCTAAACTCAAGCTAATCTAGCTTGACCCGAGGTATACTACCTTCACTAGTTCAATCCCCTTGATAGAACTAGCACAAACAAGAAAGAATAATGTTTTTCAATAATACAAAGCTCCTCAAATGAGCAAATATTCAAAATAAAGAAATAAGGTTAGAAAAGCCTGTTTGAAGTAGATTGGATTTGAGCTTTTCTTCTTTTCTTCTTTTCCTCTTCTCTTTGAAGATGTTGAATCAGGCCTCAGCTTTGATTCGTTGCAAATGTTGCAGATGAGAAGTTGGAAAATCTCAAAAACAGAGCTTTTTCTTCTATTTTGGAAATCCTCCGATTTTTCAATATGAACACATTGGATTTCTCTTTGAGCTTTTTGGAGTGGAAGGATTTAAGTTTGAACTCTTTTTTCTTTGATTTCAGGCTCAAGACTTCATGGATTTTTTATTTGAAAGCACTCTCTTTTTTCCCTTTTTCCTTCGTTATTTTTTCAAACGGAGGTTCTCCCCTTTTATAGATTTTCTTTAATCTATTTTTGGTGAGAAAACTAGCCATTGGAATGTTCCTGGAAAGTTTTTCCAAACAAAATATATCCGTTAGAAGTTAGGTAAAAAGAAAATATTACCGTTAGAGCTGATCTGGCATTTTAAAATTTCGTTCCAGATAGGTTGGAGTCAGCTCCAACTTTTCAGGTGTCGGCTCCAAGTCGTTTATCCAAAAATAGAAAGTTCTAAGTTCGTCGAGGAGTCAGCTCCAAAAAAGTTAGGTGTCGGCTCGCAATGGTCAGGTGTCGGCTCCAAAAGACTATGAGTGTCGGCTCCAAGGTAGTCAAAAATCAAGCGTTCTGTCCCCGCATCGGAGTCGGCTCCAGACACTGTAAGTGTCGACTTCGAAACTCTGGGTGTCAGCTCCGAAACTCTGGGTGTCGGCTCCGAACCGTATCAAAAAACAAAGAATATTTGACTCGCCATGGGGACAACTCCAGAATTCCTAGGTGTCGACTCCAGACTCTGAAACCTTGAAACTTATATTTTGCAATTGATTCAAAACATGTTTCTTAATGCCTTTAAATCAATCAAATAAATACACTCAATTCCTTTATTAATCATCAAAATCAATAATTGGGTCAACAATCTTCCCCTTTTTGATGATTATAAAAACATTGAGTATATGCATAGGATTCTTAAATCAAAATTTTCAAGGAAGTGATCCTCACAAGTAAGCTCTCCCTGAATAAGGTAGCTCCCCCTATGAAGTTCAAATGAATAATTGTTCTCTCCTTTTGCTTTACATGTTTGATACTTATAATTCATTTATATCAATTTTCACTATTATATCAGTGTTCACATAAGCTTATTTATGCATATTCAAACTAATTTGATACCAATCAAATAAGCTTCAATTAAATTCCTCCAATCAAAGCATAACTAATCAATGCATATACAACATAACTTTCTCCCCCTTTTTTGTAATCAACAAAAAGATAAAGAAGAGTTAAGTCAAAAGATAAAATTGATAGATCAAAGGATAATTTCATTTCATCAAAGGTCAAGTATTACAAAAAGAAACTGTACTTTCATTACATCAAAAACTAAACTTTCATTTCAAACATCAAACAACATATCTCATTAAGTTAAAAAAAAAACTTAGACTTCATTACATGAAAATTACAAATTGGTTCTAATGATTCTTATTAAATGATCTAAAATCCTTTGCATCCCTTCACTCTGAGTCCCTATAAATTTTTCAATCTTCTGTCAACAAAAGAGCAAGCAGTCATGATTTTATCTTGAAGCTCGGCATTGCATTTGGAGTAGGTCTCAAAATCTCCACAGATATCTTTAAGTTCTTCAAATATATTTTTCAGATCATTACTTAAGGAATCCGCAGATGAACTAAGAGTTGATTCTATTTTGCCAATGCGATCATCTAGGGAATAAAGGGTTTCTTTAAGATTCATAAACTTATTATCAAACTCAGTCTTCAATTCATCCTTCTGAGCAGCAAGTAAACATTTGAGTTGCTCCAATTGAAGGTCTGAAAAACCAACTGATGAAATGGATGACTGAACATGAACTTGAGCGAGTGCAGGGGCAGGAACAGGACTGCTAGGCTGTGGAGAGGGAACCCTCACAGATGGTCCAGCCTCAAAAGATGCAGAAGGTCTAGGTTCAGGGGCTCTCTCATCCAAGCTGCCTTTCTTTCCCATTGCCCGTTAACCTTAACAAATCCCATCCGATGCAAGGTGGCCGAACTGTAGTAATCAGTATGCCTGAGATTCTTGAAGGTTCATTGTCTAATATCACAACACCTTGGCTCCTGAAAACCATAGTTAGCACCATGCCGTAGGGTAAGGACGATCTTCTTTTCCCTCCAGCCTTAGCTATATAAAATATCATCATTGCAGCTAAATTTATGTGTTGACTGGTCAACACATTGTCCATCACAACAATGTCTCGCTCGAGACATACTCAAATCAACCGATTTTTGGAAATAATATTCTACTGCAAATATTGTGAAGTAATCTTAATTCCAAGGGCAGTTGGTTAGCCCTAATCTCCTCAAATTCTGTAACTTCTCTCCCTAACATCCTCGATAGAGCGGCTGACCTCTCACTGTGGATGTCGGCAACTAATCCAGTAATGGGAATGCTAAGGAGGTTTCCTAATTTTTGAAAAGTGAGATGGATCCTTTTACCTCTGACTGAGCTCACTATTCCACCATCACCTCTCGACAGATTGAAATAGAATTCCTTGACAAGGGCTGGATATGTAGGAACATCTAGAGAACACACTTTATCCCAGCCTAGTTCCTTGATTTGATTCCCAATAGAGAAGCCCTCGGATTGAAAGAACTCGAAATCAACTTTCCTACCCATTGTTATCACTCTCCCTGCTAGGGTATCTACCTAAGGAGATGAAGGGTCTGGATTGTCCGAAGCAGTTGAAGAGGAATCACTCGGAGACGGATTGTGCACGGGTTGTCTTGCCGAATGTTTTTCGGTTGCCACGGGCACTCCAAGCACTGATCCTCTCCTCTTAGGTGCCATTAGATCATTAGGAAGGCTTGAATAGGGTGGAATTAGAGATGGGGAGGCTTTGAGAGAGTTTGGGAAGAATTTGGTTAAGGATTTGAAAAGAGATGAAATGACGAGGTGTCGACTCTGCCCTAATAAAGTCGATTTGGAACCCCCAGGTGTCGACTCCTGCAAAGTCGGGTGTCGACTCCAAATCGCTAACACAGTCAGCGCTCGAATTGGAGTCGGCTCCACTTATACGGGTGTCGGCTCCAAGGTCAGGGACCGAGAGCGACACAGACAAAGGTGTTGACTCCTCAAACTGAGGTATCGACTCCACTGACAGTTTCAGAGAAAAATAATTAAGATTCAAACAACTGAAACTTGTCAAAATAGGTTCAATAAAATTTAAAAAAATCTTTGGAGTATGAGGAAAAAATTGCTCAGATGACTAGATAATTTTTTCTTAAAATTATGAAAGAAATATTAAGAAATTAATGGAAATCTAGATAGCCATTCCTTAGGGTTTCAAAATCATTCCAAAGGGTCACATATCCCTAATTCACCTCTAAGATAACAAAATCTTTCTTCACTCAAAGGTTTTGTAAATATATCAGCTAATTATTCTTCAGCATTAACATAATCAAGACAAATTTATTATTAGCTACATGTTCTCTTATAAAGTGATATCTAATTTCAATATGTTTTGTTCTTGAATGTTGAATTGGATTTTTAGTCAAATTTATTGCACTTGTGTTATCGCATCTAATAGGAGTTTTATCAAGTGTTATGCCATAATCTTCAAGTTGTCTCTTAATCCAAAGGATTTGAGCACAGCAACTTCCAGCTGCAACATATTCTGCTTCAACAGTTGATAATGCAACCGAATTTTGGTTTTTACTAAACCAAGAGATTAAGTCACTTCCTAAAAATTGACATGCACCACTTGTGCTTTTTCTATCTAATTTACATCCAGCATAGTCAGAATCAGAATATGCAATCAAGTTTAATGTTGAGTCTCTAGAATACCATAAACCTATATTTTTAGTTCCACTTAAATATCTTAAGATTCTTTTTACAGCAATTAAGTGAGGTTCTTTAGGTTCAGATTGAAATCTAGCACATAGACAAACAGCAAACATGATATCTGGTCTACTAGCTGTTAAGTAAAGAAGAGATCCGATCATACCTCTGTAATATTTTTGATCTACTTTCTTACCATCTTCATCTTTGTCCAATTTGCATGAAGGGCTCATAGGTGTTCCAAGTGATTTGATTGACTCCATTCCAAACTTCTTTAGAAGTTCTTTTGTGTATTTTTCTTGATTGATGAAAATTTCCTCTTTGCTTTGCTTGATTTGAAGTCCTAGGAAGAAATTAAGTTCTCCCATCATGCTCATCTCAAACTCACCCTGCATTAACTTAGCAAATTCTTGACATAACAGATTGTTAGTAGAACCGAATACAATATCATCAACATATATATTACTATTAAATCCTTGTCTTTTCTTTTCAAAAATAGTTTTATAAACATTTCCTCTTATAAAGTTATTTTCAATCAAAAATTTACTTAATCTTTCATACCAAGCTCTAAGTGCTTGTTTTAAACCATATAGTGCTTTGTGCAATTTAAAAACATGATTTAGAAATTCATGATCTTCAAAACTAGGAGGTTGTTCAATAAAAACTTTCTCATTTATAAATCCATTTAAAAATGCACTTTTAACATCCATTTGAAATAAATTGATATGCATATGACATACAAATGCGAGTAATAATCTAATTGCTTCTAGTCTAGCTACAGGTGCAAAAGTTTCATCAAAATCAATTCCTTCTTCTTGATTATATCCTTTATGACTAATCTAGCTTTGTTTCTAATTACTATGCCATTTTTATCTAATTTATTTCTAAATACCCATTTTGATCCTATAACAGAATGATCTTTAGGTCTATCTACAAGAGTCCAGACATTATTCCTAGTAAATTGATTTAATTCTTCTTGCATGGTTAACATCCAATTATTATCTTTTTCTGCCTCTTCAATAGTTTTAGGTTCAATTTAAGATACAAATGCAAGATGATTATTGATGTTTCTCATTGATGATCTAGTTCTTACTCCTTGAGATGGATCACCTATAATTAATTCTTTTGGATGACCATAGGCATATCTCCAATCTCTAGGAAGATCTATATCATTATGATTTGCATCAACAACATCAACACTAGGGGAATCATTATCTTTAGCTTCTTGTTCATGATCTGAAGATACATCGATATTTAACTTTTTAATGTCTCTTTCTAGAATGTTTGTATCTTCCTCATCATCAATTTTTTCTGAATATATGCTAAAGATTCATCAAAAATTACATGAATAGATTCTTCTACAATTAAGTTTTTCTTGTTAAACACTCTATAGGCTTTACTAGATGTTGAATATCCTAAGAAAATGCCTTCATCAGATTTTGCATCAAATTTTCTAGATTATCTTTACCATTATTATGAATGAAATATTTACAACCAAATGCATGAAAGTAGCTTATGTTTGGTTTTCTATTGTTCCATAGTTCATAAGGAGTTTTCTTAATGATTGGCCTAATCAAAGCTCTATTAAGAATGTAACATGTCGTGTTTATAGCTTCCGCCCAAAAGTATTTTGGTAGGTTGCTTTCACATAGCATGGTACGGGCCATGTCTTCTAAGGTTCTATTTTTTTCTTTCAACTACTCCATTTTGTTGAGGTGTTCTAGGTGCTGAAAAATTATGATGGATGTTATTTTCTATGCAAAAGTTTTCAAATAGATGATTTTCAAATTCAGTGCCATGATCACTTCTAAGAGACACTATGGTGTTATTTTTCTTATTTGTGACCTTTTTGAAGAATTTTAAAAACAATGGAAAGGTCTCATCTTTATGAGTTAAAAACAATACCCAAGTGTATCTGGAGTAATCATCTACAATCACAAGACCATATTTCTTTCCTCCTAGACTTATGGTTCTAGTAGGTCCAAAAAGATCCATGTGAAGTAGTTCAAGTGGCCTAGAAGTGGAAACAATATTTTTAGTTTTGAAAGAGTTTCTAGTTTGTTTTCCAAATTGACATGCATCGCAAATTTTGTTATTTTCAAAATCTAGTTCTAGAAGTCCTTTTACTAAATCCATTCTTATTAATTTTAAAATTAGGTGTGTGCTTGCATGACCTAATCTACGATGCCATAACCAACCAATCTCATTCATATTAGCATTATTAGCAACTAAGCAATGATTACTAGTAGTCAAATTATCTAAATCAATCAAGTATACATTGCCATTTCTATTTCCAATAAAAATAATGCTATTATCAATGGGATTAGAAACAGTGCAGATAGATGCTTCAAATGATACTTTAAAATCTTTATCACATAATTGGCTAATACTTATTAGATTATGTTTTAAACCATTGACATATAAAACATTTTCAATATATATGGAGGGAGTTATTTGAATATTACCAAACCCCATGATTTGGCCTTTGCCATTGTCACCAAACATAACAACTCCTCCTCTTTTGCTTTCAAGGGTGATGAATTGATCCTTGTCACCTGTCATGTGTCTTGAGCAGCCACTATCGATATATCACTTTCGCTTTGATCTTTTGACCGTAAGACACTCCTGCAAAAATAATTAAGTCTTATATTTAGGTACCCAAGCCTTCTTGGGTCCTTCATGGTTAGTAGCATAAAAGATTGTTCCTTTGGGAACCCATATTTTTTTTCCTTTACTACTTAAATTTTTGTTACTGTTTCTCACATTACATTCATAGGATTTATGGCCTTTCTTGTTACAATAATGACATGTAACACTATCTCTATTTTGTTCTTTTCTAAAGAAGTTTTTGACAAATTTTTGTTTTATGTTAGGTCTATATCCTAATCCAGCCTTATCAAATATAGCTCTTTGATTACCTAATAATAAATTAAGTTTTTCAGAACTATAAGTAAATTTATCAACAATATTCTTATATTTATCAACTTTCTTCTTTAATTTATCATTTTCATTGGAAATTGACTCTTTTTCTTTTGTCAAATTTTTATTTTCAGATTTCAGCATCTTAACCTCATTAGTAAGATTATCTTTTTCTTTAATGAGAATTGAATTATTATTTTTAGAAATTTATATTTTTTTTAAAACTTTAAAATCATCAACTAGTTCATTAAAAGCTTCAAACAATTCATCAAATATAAAATCATCACAAGGGTTTTCAGAACTTACCTCGTTGTCGTCGTTTGCCATAAAGCAAATGTTTGCAACTTCTTTTTGATCTTCCTCTGAAGAGGATTCATCGCTGTCACTCCAGGTTGCAATATAGGCTTTCTTCTTCTTCTTGTAGGCTTTCTTTAGTAGAGGACAATAATATCTAAAGTGCCCCGGTTTCTTACACTCATAGCAAATTAAGGGGTCTTTCTCTTTGTCCTTGTCTTTGTCCTTTTCTCTTTCTGCTTCCATCTTAATTTCAGATTTCTTCTTGTGGAAGGGTCTCTTTCTTCTCATAAATTTTTTGAATTTTCTAGCTAGAAGAGCTATCTCATCATCATCATCATCATTATCACTGCAGCTCTCCTTACTTTCTGTAGCCTTAAGAGCTATAGTCTTCTTCTTTTAACATCTTCCTCTATGTGCTGCTTCATGGTTAACTCATGGGTCATTAGTGATCCAAGTAGCTCCTCCAAGGGTAAAGTGTTGAGGTCCTTGGCTTCTTGGATTGCTGTCACCTTTGCTTCCTATGTCCTTGGAAGTGACCTAAGAATTTTGCGAACAAGTTTAGAATTAGTATAAATCTTATCTAGACTTTTTAAACCATTTACAATATCGATGAATCTAGTATACATGCATGCTATAGTTTCAGTTTGTTCCATGCTGAATAATTCATACTTATGAACAAGAATATTTATCTTAGATTCTTTAACTTGATTTGTACCCTCATGGGTAACCTCTAATCTATCACATATCACTTTTGCAGAATTACATGTAGAGATACGATTAAATTTGATTGCATCTAAGGAACAATATAAGACATTCATGGCCTTAGCATGAAGCTGAGCCATTTTTCTATCATTGTCATTCCAATCCCTTTCGGGCTTAGGAACAATAGAGCCATCAACTATGTGTGTGGGTGTGCTTGGTCCATTAATTATAACACTCCATAATTCATAATATGAAGCTTGAATGAATATCCTCATTCTTGCTTTCCAACATGAATAGTTGGAACCATTAAACAAGGGAGGTCTATTTGTAAAATGACCTTCAGCAAATGAAGATCCAACTTGAGCTGCCATTTAGATTTTAGCTCTTGATCGTGTGATCAAATAAACAATGAGCACTAGCTCTAATACCAATTGTTGGCCCAGATGGAAACCCAAGAGGGGGGGTGAAATGGATTCTTTAAAAAATTTAACCTTTTAAAAACTATGTGCTTGGAGATAGATGAAATTAAATGCAATGCGAATATTAAACACAATCAAAGAGATAGAGAAAGAGATAATCAAAGCACAGCAAACACAAAGGTTTTATAGTGGTTCGGTGTATCCAACACCTACGTCCACTCCCAAGATCCACTTGGGTCCACACTATAATCAACTAGATTACAGCCAAGTTGTTTTGCAAGCTCACAACTCAAACTTGTTGTTTCCTAGGGATCACAACGAACCCAGCCGATTTTTCGGGCTCACCAGCATAAAACCCTAAACTCAAGCTAATCTAGCTTGACCTGAGGTATAATACCTTCACTAGTTCAATCCCCTTGATAGAACTAGCACAAACAAGAAAGAATAATGTTTTTCAATAATACAAAGCTCCTCAAATGAGCAAATATTCAAAATAAAGAAATAAGGTTAGAAAAGCTTGTTTGAAGTAGATTGGATTTGAGCTTTTCTTCTTTTCTTCTTTTCCTCTTCTCTTTGAAGATGTTGAATCAGGCCTCAGCTTTGATTCGTTGCAAATGTTGTAGATGAGAAGTTGGAAAATCTCGAAAACAGAGCTTTTCCTTCTATTTTGAAAATCCTTCGATTTTTCAATATGAACACATTGGATTTCTCTTTGAGCTTTTTGGAGTGGAAGGATTTGAGTTTGAACTCTTTTTTCTTTGATTTCTGGCTCAAGACTTCATGGATTTTTGATTTGAAAGCACTCTCTTTTTTCCATTTTTCCTTCGTTATTTTTTCAAACGGAGGTTCTCCCCTTTTATAGATTTCCTTTAATCCATTTTTGGTGAGAAAACTAGCCATTGGAATGTTCCTGGAAAGTTTTTTCAAACAAAATATATCCGTTAGAAGTTAGGTAAAAAGAAAATATTACCGTTAGAGCTGATCTGGCATTTTAAAATTTTGTTCCAGATAGGTTGGAGTCGGTTCCAACTTTTTAGGTGTCAGCTCCAAGTCGTTTATCCAAAAATAGAAAGTTCTGAGTTCGTCGAGGAGTCAGCTCCAAAAAAGTTAGGTGTCGGCTCGCCATGGTCAGGTGTCGGCTCCAAAAGACTATGAGTGTCGGCTCCAAGGTAGTCAAAAATCAAGCGTTCTGTCCCCGCATCGGAGTTGGCTCCAGACACTGTAAGTGTCGACTCCGAAACTCTAGGTGTCGGCTCTGAAACTCTGGGTGTCGGCTCCGGACCGTATCAAAAATCAAAAGAATATTTGACTCTCCATGGGGTTGGCTCCAGAATTCCTAGGTGTCGACTCCAGACTCTAAAACTTATATTTTGCAATTGATTCAAAATGCGTTTCTTAATGCCTTTAAATCAATCAAATTTTTTTAAGCCATGAAACACTTGTCAAATCTATTAGTAATCAAATAAATACACTTAATTCCTTTATTAATCATCAAAATCAATAATTGGGTCAACACTTCGCCCAGTGGAGAATGGATATTTTGGGACCATTCCCTCCAGCCTCTGGTCAGCAAAAATTTTTGCTCGTTGCCATCGACCATTTCACCAAGTGGATAGAAGCTGAAGCACTCACCAAAATCACTGAAGCCAAGGTAAGGACTTTCTTTTGGATGTTTGTTATTTATCGGTTTGGGCTACCCTATACCCTTGTTACCGACAACGGTCGACAGTTCGACAATGCTTCCTTCAGAGAGTTTTGTGCCGAATTGGACGTATGCCAGAGGTTCACTTTTGTCGATCATCCGCAATCAAATGGAGTGGCTGAAGTAACAAATCGGACTATCCTTCAAGGGCTTAGGACATGCTTGGATGATTTTAAAGGAAGATAGATGGAGGAGCTTCCGAACGTTCTGTGGGTGTATCATACGACACCACGAACCCCCATGGAAGAAACTTCCTTCAGCCTTGTGTTTGGATCGGAGACTATCATTACGATAGAGATTGGCATTCCTAGTCTCCGGGTATAATCGTACGATGAGGGGGACAATCCAAGCCTGTTGCGAGCCAACCTTGACCTTGTTGAGGAGGCCCATGATCGAGCATGACTCAAGATGGCTGCTTACCGCCAAAGGGTTGCAAAGTATTACAATACCCAAATTTGCCCTAGAACATTCCTTCCTGGAGACCTGGTCCTTAGGCAAGCCAAGGTCTCCAAACCCACGGAAGGAGGCAAACTGTCACCCAATTGGGAAGAGCCTTATCGGGTCACTGATGCACTTCATCGCGGAGCTTACCGGATTGAAGGATTGGACGGAATGCCAGTCCCTCGCACATATAATGTGGATAATCTCCATCGGTATTACCAATAATGTATATTGACATCATAGACTTGAGTATTCCTGTCTATTTGAATAACATTTACCTCTTTTTACTTACAAGAGCATCCTTTCTTTTTTAGCTCAAGCCCGACTTCGTGTCGGCACTCAAGCCCGACTCCATGTTGGCACTCAAGCCCAACTCCGCGTTGGCACTCAAGCCCGACTTCATATCGGCACTCAAGCCCAACTCCATGTCGGCACTCAAATTCAACTCCGCATCGGCACTCAAGCCCAACTCCGTGGCGGCACTCAAGCCTGACTCCGTGTCGGCACTCAAGCCCGACTCCACGCGGCACTCAAGCTTGAAGCTGGATCAGCGCTTAAAATTCAAGTCATTTTTGCTTCGATCCTGACTTCAACTTCAAGTCTCGACTTCGGTCTCGACTTTAACTTCAAGTCTCGACTCCGGTCTCAACTTCTTCCATGTCTCGACTTTGGTCTTGATGTTTACTTCGAGTCTCAGCTTTGGTCTCGACTTCAACTTCCAAGTCTCGACTCCGATCTCGACTTCTTCCATGTCTCAACTTCGGTCTTGATGTTTACTTCGAGTCTTGGCTTTGGTCTCAACTTCAACTTCCAAGTCTCGACTTTGGTCTCGACTTCTTCCATGTCTCGACTTCGGTCTTGATGTCTGCTTTGAGTCTCGACTTCGGTCTCAACTTCGACTTCAAGTCTCGGCTACAACCTAAGTTTTTACTCTGGCCCTACCTCAATCTTAGCCCTAACTTTGGTTTTGGTTCCTAACCTAGGCCTATGTTCTCGGCCTCGGCCTCTACTCTGAAATGAGCGCGTCTTGGCCACTACAGAAGCAAAGTACCGATAAAGAGCACAGCAAATCTCAAAGATTTTGGAAGTGAAGATATTTTCATTGATTGTAAAAAGTTTACAAAATTTCCGACTTTAGTTGGACTTCAGTACAAGGGAGAATAAAAAGCAAAAAAGAAAAAGATACAAGGCATTCAGGACTCAGTCGATGCTGGACCATTGTCGGAGGGATGATGTGTCGATGGTGTCTCCTTCGTCACTTCATCCGGCTCCAGGTCGTCAAGTCCCTCGAGGCTGTAGACTCCTCCTACCTTGGCATTGCAGTCTTGGAAGCCCAAGTCGTAGGCATAGGCGGTGGCCTTGGCCAGCTCTACACCGAAGCCAACAGACTGTCAGAAGTTATGTACAGTCTCGGCGGCTTTTTTCTCTGCCGCAACAGCCCTCTCTTCGGCAGCCTTCGCAGCCACCATCAGCTCGGTTGCCTGAGCATCGGAGCGGCGGGCGATCTCCTCATCTTTCTTCGCTCGCTCCTCAGCCGTGCTTATTCGGACATTGATGGAGTGCAGCCGATTCTAGTATAAGAACAGCTTCGACTCCATCTTTTTCTGCCATTCCTCTGCTGCCCGGGCGTTATCGAGCTCGTGGGCCACCCAGCATTGGGCCTCCTCAAGCACCTTTTTGGCCCTTTCCGCCCGGGCAAGGGCATTTCCGAGCTCATCAGCCCTCTCGGCTCGGGCTGTCTCTAGTGCCTTTTCGGCCCTCTCTGCCTGGGCTTGCTCCTCGGCCCTCTCGGCTTGGGCAGCTCCCAGTGCCTTTTTGGCCTCCTCCACCCGGGCCTAAGCTCTATTGGCCTCTTCATGAGAATGGTTGAGAGTGGCTTCAGCCTGGGAGAGGATGCTCTTCATGGTGGCCAAGGAGTTTACCGCCTGCATAAGCAAGTTACTGTCAGGTATAGGTGACAAGGAAACTCTTAAGGAAGAGAAAATACTTACCCAAAGGTGAGCCACAAAGGCGTCACAGAAGAAGGAGGAGATCCTTTGATTCTAGAGGTCCCTCTGAAGCTCAGGAATGCAAACCTGCACCATCATTCACTCTGCCCAGCGGCCGTTGTGTGCAAGGATGGATCGAAAGGAAGTTATCGTGGCTTCATCTTCCTCCGTGGTCCTGACAGGCGCCGGGGCCGTGGGTGTTGTATCAGGGGCTGACGACACCCCTTCTTTCAACAACTCCGCTGCCCTAGGAGGCTCTTCGGCCATTGGTTCTTCCACTGGTGGGGCAATCTCCAGGGCCAATCCTGTAGCCGATTCGATCGATCCCCCATCTGGAGTGACTAGCTGTGGCGATGGTAAGACCTCAGCCCTCGACTCCTCCGGGGGCGTGTCGGTTGTGAGGTCAATGTGCGCCTTCTGGTCCACCTGAGGCTTGCGGATAAGAGGAATTGGGGACCAGGATGGAGTCGGCAATGGAGACCGAGACTGAGGCCTCTTTCTCGACCCTTCAGCCTCTTCAGCCCCCTTTTTGGCCCCCTTGGCCTTGGCCCTTTCCTTGGCCCTCTCGGCCTCAGCCTTCTTCTTGGTCCCTTCGGCCTCGGCCTTTTTCTTCTTGGCCCCCTCGGCATCGGCCCTCTTCTCGATGGAGGCTCCCTCTGCCTTGGCAATTCTTCTCTTAGCTACCACCTTCCTCACTGTCTGAGCCGATGGTAGCATGTCTACACAAGTCAGAAATGAATTAAAAAAAAGAGAGAGAAGAAGAGGAGGAGGTGGGTAAAAGGGAAAGGGTCATGGCTGCTCACCACTACTCGGAATGAGGCCCACGAGCCAAAGGTTCTCCTCTACCAGGAGTTGATTACAATGGGGGATGTCGGTAGTTAGCAGCTGCCCGAATGCCTCTTGGTCCCTCGGGAGTATTGATGGATCCCTGTTTGGCTCGGTGTTCGGTGTCCCCCAAATTATTCTCACCCCCTCGATATTAGCAAAGAAAAATCTATCTTTCCATCCTTTGATGGATGTAGGAAGATACAATCTAAGAGCCCTGGTCGGTCTGGGTGCAAAGGACCACCATCCTGACTATTTGCGAACGGTATAGAAGCTTCGAAAAAGGAAAATTCTAGCTTCTATCCCATGAAGATGATATAGCACCAGGAAGCCAATAATAGTCCAGATGGAATTTGGAACTAATTGCGCTGGCGCCAATGAATATCTATCTAAAAGATTGAGGATGAAAAGGGTAAAGAGGTAATCAAAGGCTGGCTTTGAAGAAGGTTTCGTACAAGGCGACTCTCCCAGATCGGGAGGAGATCACCCTATCTTCAGGAGTAGGAGAGAATAGAGGAATACTGGTGGGAAGGTCGTATTTAGCCCTAAGATTGACTATCTCCTAGATGGTCATGATGGAGGCAGTCCATTCAGGGGACTCCCTCATAGTGGAAGAAGATGGGTCCACAATAGCCGGACGGTGCCGAATAGGGGCCCGACCAGTGGCCGGGTGACTCCCAGCCGGAGATCATCTGACATCTCATCGCTTTGCTAAGAGAATCCTATCGTTGGAAGAGGTAGAAGATCAGCTGGGTGTTGGAGATGGGGAAGGTCATGAGGGTTCAGGGGAATAACCCTCGAAATCAAAAATAGAGCAGGAGGGAGATGAAGCCATGAAAATAGGGAGGACAAATTGACTTGGAAAAAGCAGAGTCAGAAAAGAGCTGGGGCGAGGTCAAGACTCAGGAAGAAGAAGCAGAACAAGGAGAAGGCAGACGAAAGCTCGAGCGAGGTTTAGACTGGAAAGGAGAAGCAAACATAGTAGAAGCAAAAGACCAAGGTCAGGGGTGACCCCCCTTTTAAGTCTCATCGTTTCAAATCATCCTGCCTAATTCAAATTGGCCACGTGCTCGCCCGCCATTGGAGAAGACGTTTCGACAATCATCCGATGCACAGAATGTGAAGGGCGCAACCAATGATAAGACAATGGTGACATCACCGCAATGATGATGCCCGCCTTTTCATAGTTCCGTACCCTAGAAAAACCTCCCTTAATCCCAACGGCGAAAGTAGATAGAGCAGTGGCATTGCAGCACCCGATGCCTTAATATTAAAGAAGCATGGCCTTTAAGGACACGTGCCCTCTTAGCAATCATTAGCGTACAAAGATCAGACACTCGATGATGACCTCCTCGGGGTTCATGAACATGTCCCACACTACATCGAGCAGGATGGGCTGGCCGGTGTGTTTGGCGTAGCTTGATGATCTTCTTGACATAAAATGGAAAGCCAAAGATGCTGCCGGAGGGCTGGTGGGACGCATGCATTGGGAAGAGTGCGGTGCTTGCCGGGGGAGAGGAGCGAGGCGATGGAGAGGCCTGTGAATCGGATGTACTGGATGGTGTCTATCGTAGATGGCCAAACCGGCGTTGACGGCACCACTGGGACGTAGATGGCCATGCTGCGTTGACGGCGCCACTGGGAGAGTTGACACCACCAGGAGAGTTGATGTAAAGGTGGACTGGCTTGGAGGGATTCTCGGACTCAAAGAAGAAGAGCTGTGCGGTATCCACCATTGATGCAGACAATGCACCTTCTTGAGGAGGGGTGAGAAGATGCGTAGGTGCCCTCACCGCGAAAGGTGTGCTCGATTACCATTGGGATCTGGCCGTATGAGCGGAGGAGATGAGGGCGGCGGAGGCGGAAGCGGCGACAGAGGAATAGACCCGGGCGAGGGTTGCCCGACATAGGGTTAGGGTTTTGGGGAAAGGATGTCGAGGTGCGAGGCTTCGCCTCTCCGAAGATGTGGGCTTAATAAAACTCACGAACCGCACTGTAAAATAGATATATAGACCAACTTCGAACCTCTCCGAATATGTGGGTTTAATAAAACTCACGAACTGGACCGTAAATCAGGCGGCGCTAGACTGGATAGATATATAGACCATGATGAGTAACGGGTGTAAACGTAATTGAGCCGAGATTGGAATTCAAGCTTGTTTTATTTGACTCTATAGCTGAATATAGATGGCCTAAAGAAATCTGAATAAAAATAAATGTAATGTTGTTAAGATCCTTAAAACTAGCATTATGAAGCACTATTCTTAACAAAATTTGTGCCCCAAAATAATAAACTACACTTCTTTCAACACTAGGAAATCTTTTTCAAATACAAGATAACATGGTTCATGGTACTCTTCCACTTACATGACTCAACTCATTGCTTACATCCTTTCCTTTCTCTTCTCTTTTCATAATATTTTTTTATTATACAATAATTTAAAATCAGACTGACAAATGGCTTGTTGATAAGCTATTCCTCGGACCAAGATTTTTTTAAGAAAAAGGTGGCACCAAACTGCTCTGTTTTTAAGGAAAAGGTGGCTCAACTCATTCCCTATTTTTCATGTAGCCAAGACGGTAATGCCACATCCTGATCACATCCCAAAAATCCTGTTACATAGCTGCTGCCTTAAATCTTCTGATCAGCATAGAGCCCTTCATCTTATATAGGTTGTTCTGTAGCCTTCTCCCTCTCATCACCACCATAGCTTCATTAGAGATGTTCAGAACTTTACTCCTAGCATGACTGCTGAAGCTGTATACAGTCTGCTCTAAGTACCCTAATGACATCAGATTCTTCTTAAGTTCTAAGATATGCTTTATATTGGAAGAGTGTGCACTATGCCATCAAACATTCTCACCCTCACTGTGCTAGTCCATGCCACCTTGCAAGGGTGATCATCTTCAAGAGTCATACTTTCCTCATCAACCTCTATGTAAGTGCCGAACCATAATTGTTTGGAAGTTTAATGATAAGAATAAGCTTAATCTAGGGTTCACATTTCTGTGTTGTGTTTGTGACCATGTGATACCACTAAGAGATCATCCATCATCTTCTGGTGTACAATTGTACTCACTGACTTAGATGCTCACTTTTCTTTCTTCTAATTTTTCACTTAAGACGGTCCCTCTTGAAATATCTTACCTCATCACAGTTGTAGTACTTAGCCTCTCTCTTGCCTTTCCTGGAGCTGGACTAACAAAATGGAGGACATTTAAAGTACAACAAATTTTAGCTTTTTTATCTTATTTAAATTTTTTAATAGATTTTTATTTGATCATTAGTTACTAAATTTTAGTTATAAAATAATAATTAGATACTTGATTTAAATGCAAACATGATCCAACCTAATCCTATTTCAAATCAAAATATTTTAATTCGACTGTGTCATACTTGCTAGATAAGGATCGTATATCTTAAAATTTTAAATTGGCAATTTATACTCATATTAATTTAATAATTAATAAAAAAATAAGAAATTAGCGTTCATCGAATATCTTGAACTCTACCAACACCACCTTAGAATCACCAAATCCTTTCAATCACCACGGATCTTAATTTCCAAACGTTGATGAACATGAATGAGTGGGCATTTTTAATTTGGGTTGAGATCGCACAACTGAGTTTTTTTAATCACTTTGTATTCTCAATACATGAAACAAAATGAAGATGAAGGAGAAAACTCTTTGTGCCTGATGGGAATCATCTTACATTATTTTTATCTCATGAATCTTATATTATGCAGAGAATAATAACCACCATCCCTTTTTAATTAATTAATTAATTAAAATTTAAGATAACTTCTAATTCTTGAAGATTACTTTAACATAGGGTGATGTGAGAGAGAGAAATCTCTTCCACAATCACATATATCTATCCAACAATCCATTGTTGGTTTCTTTTGATATCTTTAACGTGGAATGATATGAAAGAGAAAAAATATTTTTTTATGATTTTATATATTTCTTTAATAATAAAATAATTTTTACAGAGACCCTCCTTGTGGAACATGCCTACGATGTGTTCCCTAGCACACCATATAATTTTTAATTTAAAATATTTTTAAAATTATTTAAATAATCATATATAAAATAAAAATTAATTTAGTTAATTTTTATATAAAAATTAATTTAGAATTCTTAATTTCAAATTAATAATTCAACCCAACATATCATATAGTTCACACAATTTTATAGAGCCGTTCAGAGGAACTATGGACATTATAATTTTAAGCTTCAATAATTTTGATATTTAATTAACACTTAATTAACATCCGAATCAAACCCCATTTAAAGGTCAAGCAATTTATCTATCTTCAACCTAGGGCTAAAGATGTAGCACTGGATAGACTTGGAACAATTTGATGGCCATTGATGTTACTTTAAGATTTTATGGAGCCATTTTCAGCCAAAAAAAAAAATATCACGTATATTACAGCCTATTTGCCCTTTTTATTTTAGGATTTGTTTGAGAAGGACGAAAGGAGAAAATAAAATAAAGAGGATGAAGATAGAAGGGGAAGTTATGTTTTTAAATTACACATAATATGAGAAAGTTCTAAAATAATTCATAAGAATAAAATTAAAAAGATGGAAATATAATTGAAAAGGTAGGGCAGAAAGAATAAAATATTCTCTTTTCCTTCGTTGCTCCCTAATCTTAGGTTGTTGAGTAGGAATGGAGGAAAACAAGTAATCCTTATTTGCTCCTCCTTTTACCTCTCTTCCAAACAAGGTGGTTTTCTTTTCTTTTTTTCTTTTTTTACCTTCTCTCATTCCCTCCCCTCCCCTCCTCTCCATTCTCCTTTACCCAAAGAAACCTTTACGGAGCATTTGATAAGAGGTGATCTAGAATCATGGGTGATCCTTGGGATGATGATCCTTGGAATGATGATGGGATTACTGATGAACCATGTTGTTTTGCTCCAATATGGTGATCCTAAGTAGGATGCAAGATGATCCCCATCTCATAGATCACCCCCCTTAGGTGGTGATCCTATTATGATGGTGATCCATCATCACCCTACTTAGTAGTGATTCAAGATCATATCCACATTATAAATCACCCTATTGAGAAGTGATTTTGGACTAAAATATATAGTCCAAATACTTCTTATTTATAATGAATAACTATAATAGCAATAATTTATATATAACATGATATAAAAAATTAATATATATTGTTATATTATTATAATATTATACTATAATATAATTATTGTATTATATTATATTATACAATAACACAATTATATTATTTTAGTAATCTTTTATTTATAATATACTATATAAGATATAATAAATGGAACTATTATATTATAATATACTAGATTATATTATAATTTATCAATTATAATGTAATACAATGTAATGTAATATGTTATACTATATTATTTTATGTATATAATATTATGATATAAAATAATATTAGTTTATATGTTATCATGTATGATATAATTTATATATCATATGATATTATATTATTTTATATACTATAGTAATATAATATAAATATAATAGGGGTCATTTTGATATTTTATGGTTAGTAATAGTATACCAAATATGATGATATTAGTTTATCAGTGACTTATTATAGTATATCATACCAAACATAGTGATCTTTGATTACTAGAAATGAAACCACTTATTATAAATAACTAAGTCGAGATAGCTCGCAAGTAGCTCGAAATTGGTTTGAAAAAAACTTAAAACTGACTCGTAGCTTATCAAATCGAGCTCGAGCTACTCAACTATATTTTGAGTTGAATTCGAGTATTAAAATACTCGGCTCAAAAAGCTCATGAGCTTAATCAAGCTAATATAATTTTACTACTTTATCCTTATAATTATACATATTTATAATATTATTCTAACTATATAAAACTAAAATCCTATATTTTACTTGAGATATATTTTATTTAAATTTAAAAAATATTTTTAAAATTTTTATATAGAAATTCGAGTCAACTAGAGTTCAAATATATCGAGCATTTCATCAAACTTGAGTTCGAGTTTTAAATAAGAAACTCGATCGAGCTCGAGTCGAGTTTCAAACTTCAAATTTTAGATTAGAGTCGAGCTTGAGCTTGGCACTGTGTCGACTAGATTTGGATTGATTACACCCCTAGTGAAAGGGTATGGAAATAAAAATCATCGACTAAACTAATGATTTATGTATTTATTTTTTATTTAAAATAAATCGGCAGTTGGAGTGATAGAGTTTTCATCACTCAAACAGATGATTTCCATTCTTCACAACGGCTATCGCCTCGGTTAGTCCTCTGTAGCTGATATCCACTTGTTACTTGAAACCCTCTTGGATTAGCAGGTGGCACATTGTGGCTAGCTTTGCACTGAGATTTGTTAGAAATCTAGTGTATTTCAATATTCAAAAACCTTTTTGACTTGATAAGTCCGTTTATCTAATACGTCGTTATCAATCGGTAGGGATAAGACCTTTTGATTTGTTGACTAGTCTTTTGACTTATACGTCTCTATATACGTGATAAGTCTTTCGTTGACCGACCGTTGGACTAATTCAACCCGTTGGATTAGATTGATTCATCGCTCTCAACCGGTGCATGCTTCTTTATAAATTCGAAGCAATGCCGGTGTCTATTTTATTCAATTCATTTTGCTTCCATCCTTATCCAGAGATCCATTCCTTCATCCTTATCCAGTCAAGAGATCCATTCCTTTGCTTCCGTACTTATCCAAAGAGAAGGACCTCATTCGGTTGTTCACCCTCTTCTGATATTGGTGTGTGCACGCTTGTTAGAAGACTCTGCTATTGTATCCTGAAGGGTAGTCATGCTCTGATCTTCTGTACTAAGATATTATCTCCGAGAGGTGTGAATCTACTCTTAAGGACAGTGTCGTGCATGCCACAACATCTTCTCAAATACATTCAAATGGATAATATCTTCCCGGGTACTATCTTTCCTCAAACTTATCCAACAATCTTAAGAGTAGATTATGGACTCTATTATGGTTGCTGCTACTAAGTCCTTTCCCGATACATCCAAGATCGAGCAATTTACTGGTTCCCATTATAAACGTTGGCAAGAAAAATTATTTTTAATATTAGATGTTTATAATATAGCATATGTTTTGACTGATCCTAAAAAGAGGATGACCTTCTAAATTGGAAAAGGCTAACATATTATGTAGGCATTTGCTGATCAAATATCCCCTTATCTAGTCCTTTTTTCTTTTCTAGTTGTTGCCGGCCATGAAAACACAGCAGTTCATGATTCTACGGTTGCCGTGTATTTATATACAAGTTGATAGCATGTTAATTGATTGATTTATTGATGAGTGTTTTTTCTCCCTTAATTTTGTGTTCCCCTTTCTTCCAATTTGCTTGTGTCCACAGCTTGTTTGGAGTGTTCATGCGATTTGTTACACTGGTTATATCTATTAGGGTCTTTTCCACATAGTTTGGAATATTACGGCTTCATCATGACGAATTATAACTAGGAATGTGACGTCTTCTATGCCAACCCTGCGGTGATACCACTTCTCTAGTTTGTGATATATTATTTTTTGGTATATTAATTTATCAAGATTATTTTAACAGCAAACCAAGCACTTTAGTAATATTAATGAGCCATAGCATGGAGAAATATGGATAAGAAATACAAGGGTACCCCAACACAAAGGCATTGTCATTGCTACAGTTGGCAACAAAGGATGGGCCTTTGCACAACCGTAAGATTGCTTCTTTATGATCCAGGTATCATGGGTTTAAAACATGAGGAGAGCCTCTCCACACGTGGAGGTAAGACTGGATATCTTTGAGTCTCCTTGGTACCCATGGTGGTGGGAACCTCATATATTGGGGCGCTTCTCTTTTGGCAAGAGGCCACACTCAATTTATGCTATTGACTGTCCGAGTATAGCTATGTATTAACACTACATATGGCCATTTGTCCATGCCATTGTTACAAGGTAATTATTTTCAAATATATATATATATATATATATTCATTTGTATTAACTGATTATTGAATGTGATAGCTCATGATTTATGTGAAAAATAAATCATCATAATCCAAGGCAACAATATTATTAAATTATATTAATTAATGTTCACCAGAGTGACTTAATTAATTAAATTTTAATAATAATAAAGTTGGTGTTTAGAGAAATAAAAGCAATGGTGTCTTACAATCCAAATATGCTCAAATTATTGGTAGTCTTATGTATTTGATGAACTGCACTCGACCTGACATTGCTTATGCTGTAGGAAGACTAACCAGATATACCCAATGTCCTAACAAGGATCATTGGATTGCATTACAAAGAGTGCTTAGATATTTGAAAGGAACCATGAACTATGGTTTAATGTATTGTGGAACTCCTACAGTATTAGAAGGGTATTGTGATGCTAACTGGATTTCAGACTCTGATGAGATGAAATCCACTAGCGGATATATGTTTACCCTTGGAGGAGGAGCAGTGTCATGGAAATTATCTAAGCAAACATGTATATCTGCTTAGTCTTGGAGAAGGCTAGGACTGAGGCCGAATGGCTCAGAAATCTTTTGGAAGATCTTCCCATTTGGATGAGACCATCTCCATCTGTGTCTATACATTGTGATTGTCAGGCTGCCATAGCTAAAGCTAAAAATAAAATTTATAATGGGAAGAGTAGACATATACGTCTAAGACATAATATTGTGAGATAGCTTATTAATGATGGAGTAATATCTTTGGATTATGTAAGGTCAAAGTTGAATTTGCCAATCCTCTGACTAAGCCTCTAAGCAAAAAGCTTGTGAGCAATACATCGAGGGAAATGGGATTATACCCAGATCAAAAGTTGAAGTGATGGTAACCCAACCTTCATGAACGGAGATCCCGGGAAGAAGGTTTATATGGAAAAATAATTTCCTGGACAACTTGGAGTATACTATCATAATTATTTATATTGTGAAATCCCTTTCTATGGTGTGAGATAGTATTCTGCAGTGTTTAGGTTGAACTAATATGTGAAGTTCTTAATGGATGTCATAGCCTAATTTGGGTGGTATACAAAACTGCAGTGTATACTTGATGACAATCTACCTATATGAGTGTGGAGGTGGTGGCTGCTTCCTATGAGACTTGGGTGGGATCTCTAGAGCACTCATGAATATCCAGGTAGATGCATGGCTGAAACGTGTCAACCCACTTGAACAACCGAAATCTGAGAGATGGAATGTGAGTTATAAGTCAATGATCCAATAAAAGAAGGATTGGTTCATAGAAACTTAGTTTCACCAACCTTTTATGGATTACACTTATTTTCTCTATGCCTGGTTCATTGTCATATAGACACCATGGCTTATGCATTACATTCTTAAAGTTCCTTCAAAGTCTGTCTTGTATTCTTTTGTATATTGAAATAGTGGGGGATTGTTGGAAATCTAGTGTATTTCAATATTCAAAAACCTTTTGACTTGATAAGTTTATTTATCTGATACATCGTTATCAATCGGTAGGGATAAGACCTTTTAATTTGTTGACTAGTCTTTTGACTATACATCTCTATGTAGGTGATAAGTCTTTCGTTGACCGACCGTTGGACTAATTCAATCTGTTGGATTATATTGATTCGTCACTCTCAACCGGTGCGTGCTTCTTTATAAATTCGAAGCAATGCCGGTGTTTATTTTATTCAATTCATTTTGCTTCCATCCTTATCCAGAGATCCATTCCTTCATCCTTATCCAGTCGAGAGATCCATTCCTTTGCTTCCGTACTTATCCAAAAAGAAGGAACTCATTCGGTTGTTCATCCTCTTCTGACATTGGTGTGTGCACGCCTGTTAGAAGACTCTGCTGTTGTATCTTGGAGGATAGTCGTGCTCTGATCTTCTGCACCGATATATTATCTCTGAGAGGCATGAATCTACTCTTAAGGACAGTGTCGTGCACGCCATAGCATCTTCTCAAATACATTCAAATGGATAATATCTTCCCAGGTACTATCTTTCCTCAAACTTATCCAACAAAATTGTATGGCTGAGGATTTCTTGAAGGTCATCTTTATATGACTACCTCTAGAAATTCAAGGAAGTGAGCGATTTCCTAATTAGATAAGCATCATATATAGAGTTTATTTGGTTCATGAGTCAATCATACAGGTTCTGAATCATCTCAGACTGAAACAGCTAAATCCTGAGTTAAAGTTTTGAATGTTGATTGAAACTTAAAGCCATGGAATCATAGTCTGGGAACATTTTACGGCAATAAAGAAGGTAACCTAAGTGTGTTTGCTTCCTATCATCTCTCGATCGTAATGTAGATATCTCCAACACGACTATATGGAGGAAATATCTGCCATCCAAATATCACAGTTCTGTAAAGGATTTGACAAGAACAAAGTAGCATATCTGACCCAGCAAATTTTAATTAAGCATAGAAGTGAAATAACTAATTCCAAATAACAAATATGGGCAAGTACACATATTAATTTTTAGTTTGTTGGCATTGTATAGTAGAGGGTGTGCTGTTGCTTTGACATGGTGGCACTGGACTAACCATGCAGTGCCAAGCCCTGTGCCATTCTATGTTGCCCTTATGTGCCCACACATGGCCGTGCTGTGTTGACCTTGGATTAGCCTTGCTATTGCTGGGCCGTGCAATGCCGGCCGTGCCAAGTCTGTTCTCTTAACAATAATATCTATGCTCAAAATACATGCATAATGTATCAAAATATGAAATGTCAAAGATGAAAACTTGAAGATCAATCAAAAAAAATGTACACAAATGGTAATCATTTAAATCCAAAAATACATGTATAAATAATGATTACTTCTCCGTAAAAATATATAAATGGCAATCCATAGAATATCCTCCTACGGTAGTGGTAGTACCAGGCTGCTCCGCAAGCTCACCCACCATCCTTTACCGTGGGCAACTGCTAGCAGCTAGATATGCATATCCTTATGAATTATCACCTTCTTCAAGGTATCATCGATCAGGTGACATAAACTACTAACCACCTCAAAAGATGCTAGTTTTTGTACCATGCATGGGATGATGCTCATCTACGATTCTGATATCTACTGGCATTGAAAAAAATCTTTGATGATCTTCAATCGTTCCCTAACAACATAATACACGTCTACCATCTCAAGGAAGGAAGGCAGATAGCTAAGCGTTTCGACCATTATGAATATATATCCTCTCAAATCTATTAGTCTACATTTCAAAAAAATAAGTCAAGAAATAATTAAATATATAAGATATTGAAATTAGTGATCTGACATATACCATCACTCCAAGCACTGCTCCAGTAGGACTAAACTACTATTTGGTCATATGACAATACTACTGCATATATGGAGAATGATCATCTTACTGTCCCTAAAAAGACCGTGGCTTCCTTATCTAGCCAATAAATATCAAAACATCCTCTCAAATCAAGCACTTGCAATACATTATCTTACAAACAAGCTGCCAGAATAGGTTGCTCTTGCCCTGAACTGCCTCATCGTTTTACTTGGCTAATGCCAAGGGATAACAGCAGTCCAATTAGATTGACCCCAAAACAATAATTAGATAATCCAATAACTAGTTGTGGATGTAGGGCTGCCATATCTACTGCACATATCATATAAAATTCTGTTATTATTTATTTTAGCATTGTAATAATATCACTTGAACAATTGGAAATTAATAAATGATAGCTCATTGGTGGTTTGTATGGACTCCTTATCTCCTCTATAATAACTGCAATAGAGATCGATGAATTGGTACACTATCATCATGGCTTTGGAACATTCAGAGATAAAGATTTATAGGAATCATGGTAGCATGTGGTTTTCCGTAATCCTTGACTTTTTTTCTTGCATGCATGGAGCCTTCACTAAGAATTCTTGATGCCTCATTAAAAAATAAAGCTTCACAATCATCTTCACATCATTCTTGGAGGCAAATAATAATTCTTTGTATAGCTCCTACCACTCATTTTAACTTCCAAGTCTCAAAATTGGTAACTCATATAGGCATCAAATACCTTCCAGTTAAATTCAGAAAAATGTATGAAAAGATACATGCATGATGAAAAAATTTTCTTAAAATCTTGAAGCCTATCTCACAAAAAAAAAAAAAGATGTGCATTTTTCAGTTGGCTTAAAGCGATGATAGCTTACATAGCAATTTATTATTTTTTTAACCTTTTCCAAATGACCTACCCCTCAATTGGATTGGTTGGTAGAGAAAAGCTGCAACGCTTCTCACAACCCCCCACCTACCAAGAATATAAGAATTGCTGGACAACAACAAATAAGGATTCACGTTGAAGTGAGGAAATCGTCACTTCTTTTTTAAAAAAAATTTCACCTAATTTTAAACACAATTCAGGAAGAAATAAAAAAAATCATCTGTTGAAATAATGATTTCCCTAAAGTCATCACTCCTAACGATTTACTTTAAATTAGCAAAAAAAAAAAAGAAAATAAAACTACGCGTAATATGTTTTAAAGCTATCCTGATCTGGTATTGCTTTTAAAAGGATATTATTGGAACAAAATAATAAAACCCGATTTAGGCTTCCATTTGCATCTGGGTTGTTCTACGTCATTGCTCGGGGACGATAAAAGAATTCAACCCATTGGAATTAATGTATGACATAAAATCGCAAACGTTTGACATCCACTTGTTTTGCATCATTGTTCCATGGATCAACTCGTCATGACCTCTCTGTTTGGTGACTGGAACAACTAAGGGAGAAATTTGATCCGGAGGTCAATCAAAGCTCATCAAGTTCAATCTGTTAATTTGTATATCTTGAACAAAACCAACCTGCCGATGGATCAAATTGAGTATCTGTTGAACCATTGTAAGTCCATGCAAACCATGATCTAAACTTTCTATCCCTAGAGCAAAAAAACATATGCCGATGCTTCAGAACTCATTTCCAAAGGTCAAATAACGAGGCTTTTTGGCTGCTCGGTCGTTGCAGCGCTTCAGAATACGTTCATGCGTGGGGAAAACGTTAGGTATCAAGAGTGGACTTAATTCACAAAGAGGACTATTTCAAGCAATGAAAGCTGATCGAACTATCAATCTCTATTCCAACTAATGAAAATCCACATCAGAAAGAGACTGATATTTGGCTTTTCTAAACTAACGCGTTTGCTGACACTAAGCAACAGGTATCAGAATTCAAGTGGACGAACGAGGTTCCCCTCAGTCCCAGTTCAAACAAGAGTTCCCTGAGGGTATCACCAGTATATGTTAATTATTTACTTGCTTCCTTCATGGTGCATATTCCTTGTTTCTCAAGCTCGAGAAGCATCACAAGTGCTGCTGAATCTTGTGCACTTTTCTTGTCTGTTCTTTGCTCGCCCACAAGTCTAATTACTGCAGCATTGGGTATGTGCAACATGATACTTGACGTGAAACTGTTGAAATTTGATGTTGTTGCCCCATTCAGAATAATTGGAGTTCTGTTGGAAGAAAAAGCTAAAATCAGAAGAATTAAAAAAAAAACAGTAAATTAAATTATACCCTAGCTTAACCAAAGGTTCTAGAAACTCAATTTCCAGCACTTTGTTCCACATGTTTTACCTGTATCCTGTGAAACAATGATCATCTAACATATGATTTGAGCTCATGAAAAGTCATACAAACCTAAACTTCTGTTCGGTTGATTCAAATTTTGGCAAAGGCCACTGTAATATTTTACAGAGATTAAATAAAGCAGTTCTGGGGCCGCCTTTTTGCATCTTTATTGGAAGAATAACTGGAGGAATTAACAACATGTTTGTCAGTCATGCTACAATTTTAAATTATTTAAACGAAACATTATGAAAAGAGAAGGCAGAGGAAAGGGTTTAATCAATGAGTTAATCAATTTGATGCTATTAAGAAATCCTGTCTAAACATCAATATACATATGGAAGATCATTCGTAACTGTAACAAGCAGGTTTTACAAATCAGCACTAGATGAAAAAAAAATTCCATGTTGCCATACTATTTGGAAGTGCTTAAGGAAATTATTGCATGCAATTTATGAAAGAAAAAGAATGTTACATGTTATCACTACCAAAGCTGCATATATCTAAATAGATTTCCTTGTTCCAACACAACCGCCTATTTTAATCTGTTGTAAATTGAGTTATTGTGATTTAATTACGTGTTGGATACCTTGCATGCTTGTAGGGTGGTTCCCTATGAGAGTTTGGCAGTTGCCATGGCCTGTGACTCATGTTTTCCACTTTGGGATGCAACAAGATGGAAAGCTGAGTACAATCAAAGGAGCACATGCATAAAATGCTAAAAGGAGATTCTAATAAGAAGAAGGGTCATGAGAAGGAGAACTTAACCAGTCAAAATAAAAAGGAATAAAAAATCAAGCACATTAATCAAAATTCACATTTAAATGGGACAAAAAAACTTCTGATATTCAAACTGGTTCTCAAGTTTCTATTTTTAAAAGCAAAATTTGGATGAAAATAAATAATACCCACCTGATTCATTCAGCTTGGAAAACCTCAACCCGGAATGATCATTTGAATAACAACTTTCCTTGGAAAACATAGAATATGCAGATTGTCCCCACTGCAAAAAGCATCCAACCATCAATTGCTCATTCAAACAGTAAGGTTAAGTCACCTTTTGCAGGTGTGAGAATACTTACATCTATAGCTGTATGTAAGGATATGTCACTAGAACTACATTCATGTTCCCTTGTGGATACATACTGAGTATGTGAAATTCCCCTTTTCTGTTTCAAGAAGCATTGTTTCATTATCCATGATGAAGACACAAGCCAACATAAGTGTGTATTTTTCCTACAAATGCTAACAGCAATGACCAAGATATAGATATGGAAAGAATATGCTGTAAAAGATCAGCTTTTCCAAGTGACTTTTGTGAATTCAAAAAAAATTCAACATGAACAATAAAGAATATTCAGGTTATTGATGGTCACTAAACTGAAGTTTAATTAATGTAAGAAATAAAAGATAAGGCAACAACAAAGCATACCGACTGACCTCAAGGTCCTTCAATAAAGAAGCAGCTGCTTGTGCTTTAGCAGCTTTCCTATTTTTGTTGCATCCATATCCTACCAATAGCTCATCCTTAAGCTGTAATGCAAGTTCAGCAGCAACATCTTCCCCAATATTTGAGCATTTTGTATTGATGAAATACCCAAGATAGCTACATAACTCAATTAATTTACGTAGAGGGGGTAATTCAAGCTTATCAGGTGTTATAATAGGAGAAAGTATTGGTTTGAAAATCCTCCAAACCATATCAAGACCAAGTTCTGTATCTATTAATATTGCCCCTGCAATACTCTCCACAATATCTCCAAGAACCTGAACCAAAAAATAAAAAACAATAGAAGCGGGTCTTGCATTCAAACAGGGTGAGTGAACACCAAAAAAAACCAAGTAAAACAATATAGATGAAGAGAAGAAAGTGAATGACAACTAATGCTAGCAAAATCTTAAGCTTGCTATATATATCAATTGTCTCTAGGTGAAAGGATGAAAAAGAGCTTCTATCATGTAGTAGCCCACCTTGGGACTTTTGTGAACAGCTGGTAAGAGCATATCTTCATTGCCTTGATGTTCCGAGATACACTTTACATATTCTCTTATTTGACCTAAAAGTATTCCAGAGCCATGTTGAAGATATTGTTGAAAGTTGTCTTACAGCAGCTTGTGCAAAATTTTCATTATTAACTGAGGCTGAACGCAAGTCAGTCAGTTCTCCAGGGTCAATATCGCTATAGTTTATAAAGAGATGCCATGTAATAAGCAAGTCCAATACCGAGTCACCCAGAAATTCAAGCCGCTGAGAAAAACAGACATTACATACAAATTTTTTAATGTATATCTATCTGCGTTAGAATAATGATTCATTAACAGCAGTTTCAGGAAGACATGGAAAATTTTATATATTAAAAGGCTTTGTAAATTTATATACATCAAACCTGGTAGCAGTAATCAAGTCCTAACTCTTGTCGAGATGGATGTGTGATGGCTTCCGATAATAAACCCTTTGTAGAAAAACAATAATTAAGTTTAGATTCCAACATTTCAATTTCATTCGCTGGCGCAAGATAATACCAACGAGATGCAATCATCTTTGCTTCATTCACTAAAGTTGTTTCAAAATTTACATCAACGCCCAACCATCTCATCAATGAAAGTGCAGCACTTAGTCCACCACCTGCTCCTATGAGAGCTTCAACACAATCTGCAATAGTCTTAGAGCACATCCACCTGTGACCTTTGTCACAAGCCTTCCCTACCACAACAGAAGTATCTTCAGTCACATATCTTCTGTCAACTGGCACATCAAAAGTGTCAATTCCACATATGCAGGGGAAGGGACGCAATGAAATTTGCCCAGGAGCAACCCAACGCCGTGGATCAAATGCACTGTCCCTTATATAACCCTATAATTGACAGTTCACAGTTAAAAACAAACAAAAAAAAAGCACCTAAAAGAAATAATCAACTAAACTCATCTAAGCCTTTTCCCAATTACATGGATCGGCTATATGAATATGCTTTCTTCACTCTACTTATTTAGGACTAAATTTACACTTAAATTATAAATAGTTATATCATTCTTAATTATTTCTATCCATATTAGTTTAGGTACCTCTACCTCTATCAGTACCATAAATTGTTAAAAGATCACTTTTTCTAACTAGAGCATCATAAAAGAAATATTATACAAAAAGAATAAAAGAACATTTACTTAAGCAGATGGCTAGAAGGAAATCCCTTGTCCAAGGCAAAGTCAAACTCAAGGGCATAATTGGGTTTGGATTGCAATTAATTTACCATAAGCTGTTTATCCTTAATTTAGCACCAAAAAACAGAAATATTTCATCACTAAACTCGACTTTCCCAGTATTTTCCATGATAAGCATTCATGATAATACATGTTTCTACCTGTTCAATCTGTTGGTCAGTCAGGTGTATAACTGTAAAAATAAAGTGTATAGTCTTGTCAAATTTCCTGCCATGTAAATTTTAACAACTCCCATTTTGAAGCTTAGATCTAGAGCCAATGTGAGGCCATCAAGACCAAAAAAAATTGTATAACCCCACTAGGAAGCATGAAATACTTTATTAACCATTTGTATATATTCAATTTCTCAAGAACACTTTGATCTTATCTTCCAATGGTCTAAATTAAAGATAATAATTCCTAGAAAGAGATTCATTAAAGAAACTCATGTGATGGAAGGCCAATGAAGCTTAAATAGAAAGCATGGTTACAATGAAGTTGTATCTAAACAAGTTAAAGGGTGATTCTATGACATTCATGCTAAGCCAAGATGGTAGGATAGACAATATTCTGTAAGACCACCGAACTGATACGCTTATTCAAAGAAAAACAAATGTGACATTTGATTCATAAGTGTCTAGAGAGCTTAAATTTTACAATTTATCTTCAGCCATGTCAAGACAATTTAACTTTCATCAGTCCAAAAGAAAGCTTTATCATCATCAATCAAATTAAAGATTTTGAGAAAATTTTCTTCTAAGATATCCATAGTTGAGTTAGCAATCCAATGCATCTTGAATTACTTAAAGTAGAGATCGAATGAGAAAGTTGAGCTAATTTAAGGTGTGTCAATACTAATGAAGTTCCTGAAAAATATGAAAATGTCATTTTGCAGCCCATGATGGAGAAGAAGATTTTTCTTTAATTTTGTTCGAATTTTATGTCTATTTTATCTAGGAATTCAAATTAAAAGAGTTAGAAATCAATTAGATTTGAAATATATTTGAAAATTTATTTGATATTGATCTCTTTCTTTAGAAAGTTTCGATCCTATGGAGACTATGAAGCCTATTGGCTTAAGAAGCTCTCGTCTATAAATAGACTCTTATTGTAGCTCATTGAATCAATCAATTTTAGTGATTCCACTTGAAGTTTCATTTTTTTTTTCTAGATTAGAGTAATTTTTAACTTGCCATGGAACGAGACCACGATCTTCTATAGAGAAGTTAAAGAGGTTTAATCAAAGACCCTCAAGGAGCTAGTGTGAGACCAACAGTTATCTTCTTTAACAATCCTATCTGTATCACTCTCGATTGGGACATACAATAGATTAGACATAAAACAAAGAATTATACACTTGAAGAATGCTTCCTTGCTAAAAGAAACAAGAAAACAGAATGTATAATTAATGGAATGAAAGATAAATTATTAGTTTTATTTAGGTTAATTGAATGCAAGTTGTTGAGTGAAAGGAAACTATCAAACTAAATTGTTAGACACTAGAACAATCTACAATTAGCATCAAGTATCAACACAATTTTAATTAAATTTCCCATTCCTTATTACTACCATTCATGAATAGTAAAAAATAAAGGAATTCACCTAGATGTCCATTTGCCAGAGAGGATCATGATGTTATTGTACCAATGTGATCTTGCTTCATGCATTAGTGACGATGCACACAAATGGTCTAAGTATACAATGTAAGAGGGGTAGAAAATACAAAACTATTTTCAAAGCAAAATCTCAGTTCAGAAGAAAGATAAGGCAACATGATGCTAGCCAGCGTCACCTTAACTAGACAAGATTTAACAGTGTCAATGAATTTAGCTTGTATCTTACATAATGTAATATATTATGCAGTCACTCTGTATGCTGCCATTAGATTGAATACAGCACCAACATATCCAAATTAAAAATGCATATCCAGTAAGGGGCATAATTGATATATAAGGTATTTAGTATCAACTATTTAAAATTCAAACCCTAAGACTTCTTAGAAAGAGAAGAATATAACCTTAAAAGTTTAGGAACTATAAGAGTCTAAATATTTCAGACAACACAAAAAGACAAAGGGCATGCAGATTTTGTAGCATGTTTAGCAAGGATTTAAGTGGCAATTTGTGTTTCTGGGTGTGCAAGCCACTGGTTGGTAGGGTGTGCAGTACTACATGTTTGACCAAATAAAAAATTAATAAAATTTGTAATAACCTTTTTTCAATAAAAATTTAAAATAATTAATAGTTTCTTTGCCAAAACAAATAGGCATGAACTAGAATGGATGGCAACAGAAAGTTAGAAACCCTAATTTTCAGTTCCATCATTACTTTGATATACATATGAATTAGCTTAATCAAGAAAGCTGAGTTATTTAATATTGTATATCACCAACACATAAGACAAAAGTTATTTATGTAATTATTATATCTTTTCTTTAACCACATATTGTTTTATGTGGATATTCTTTTTTAAATTTCTAATATTTATATTTAAAATTATTCTAACTATCATGGTTTGAACTATCTTGGTATTAAATTCATGAGCCATACTATAAAACTTTAGGAGATGATAATTGAATACTAATTGATATGTGATACAGAAATATCAGAGAACCAATTTGATTTTATGCCAAGATGGTCAATTATGGAAGCTATTTTCTCTTTAAGAGGATTAAGGATAAGTACAAACAAAAGAGACAAAATATTAATATGATTTTTATTAATTTAGAGAAAGTATCTTGTTAGTTAGAGGACTGATTCGAATCGGACGGTTACGAGGCTAGTAAGATCCGTATCTTGTTAGTTAGCGAATCGACAGCCAAGAGGACTATCACAGAGAATGGCCTGATCCACCGAAGTATAGAAAGGCTTGATTTACCGAGGCATCCGATGACTCGGTCCACCAGGGTATATCAAAGGAGCAAGTTAGGCATCAGGACGATTTGATTCCACAGAGGTATAAATATCGCTCGGACCGGGGCCGAGAGACATTATAGCTCGGTTGAGGCCGAGGGACAGGGATAGCTCGGTTGAGGCCGAGGGACAGGGATAGCTTGGCTGAGGCCGAGAGATATGATAGCTCGGCTGAGGCCGAGAGATGTTATAGCTCGCCTGAGGCCGAGGGACAGGGGTAGCTTGGCTGAGACCGAGAGATAGGAATAGCTCGACTGAGGCCGAGGGATGTTATAGCTCGGCTGAGGCCGAGGGACAGGGGTAGCTTGGCTGAGACCGAGAGATGTGATCCGCGCCTTGGAAATCCTTGGCTCACCGAGGGGCTAAGTTGCCTCGATCCACTGAGGTTGATTCATCTCTAGCGGGTATTGCACAACAAGTGGGAGTCAGGGCTGATCCTAACCCCTTGCATGATTATTAATGCAACGACGATTTTACCCCTCAACACATGCCCCCCACTCCCTAGTTCGAAGCGTAGGTTCGAGCGTAGGGAATATAACTCAAGGTGGCACGATCTGAATGGAGGGGTCTGGATTTGACAGCCTGCGTAATGATGCCCTAATTAATGTTGCGCGGCCGCCTTGCCTTTACGGGACGGATCCGTCGCTTCCTAGGGGCAACGGTTGGGGAAGTGCCACAGCAAATCCCGGTTCTCACGGCGCCTGCAACGGCGGTTCCGGGTGTCTCGGTTGAGACGCCTTATCCTCTTCTTGAGGCGGTTTCCTTTGGGAAAAAGCAAAGTCAAAACAGCGCCATTCCTATTCGCAGCGCTCTTTCGTTTCTTCTTGGAGAATATTGTTCCCTTATTTCCTTTATAACCTCGCTCGGCGTTTCTTTCGGCCAGCAGCATGATGAGTCCTAGCGACATGGCTTCGGAGATTGTTGCCAAGGATTTGGGAAGAATACGCCAGAAGTATGGCATTCCCTCGGATATCATTTTGCGGCTGCCGAAGCCCGAGCATAGGGTCTCGCAAGAGCTGGAGCGTGGAATCTTTCTTTATGAAGATAGCCTGAAGGCAGTCCTCCGGTTTCCCCTTCATCCCTTAGAGAAAGAGATCATGAGGTTTTATAACATCTGCCCGACAATGGTGGCTCCTAACAGCTAATGGAGTATCATCGGGTTTATTTCGATGTGTAGCCGGGTTTAGGTAACAGCAACTCTGTCCCTATTCCGTGTTTGTTACCATCTGATGTCCGAAAGGAACTCGGAATGGCTATATCGGACCTCGAAGGTCATTCAGGACGATCATGGATAAGTCGTCGTCCATAAAGGAATGGAAGGTTCGATTCTTTATCGCCGAAGGGAACATCGGTTCCGGCTTCCCGCGGGGATGGGGAAACTCTGTTAGGGATATGGAAGCGCATCCAGCCTTATCCGAACAGGAGGACCTAGGGGTCCTTCTTGACGGTCGAGTGTTCTCGCCTAATGTCTTACTATCGGAGGAGGCCCTTTTCGCCGCCGGGCTTAGCCCCATTGACACGCAAGGTAAGTCCTCCCCCTTTCATTGATTTCACTCGAGCAAGTGTATCTCGATTTGATCGGTCGCTCACTGTGCTTGCAGCCAAGAGATCTGCGCTGGCGGGCCGCATAAAGAGTTGGGCAAGCGCCCGAGAGGCCAGTAGTGGGGAAAGACGCAAGCCTGAGAAGAAGGTTCGTCTTTCTGAAGAGCGCTCGCCGGAGGTCGGGCGAGTCAAGGCTACCCTGGCTCCTCACCATCGAAGAAAGAGAATGTGGGAGCTCCGGCGATGAAAGGGGTTCTCTCAGTTGGGGGAAGAAGCAATAGTCATGACGGAGGAGCAGAGAGCGGAGGACTCAGAGAGGGTTACTGAGATCCCTTGTCCTTTGGTGGTGGAGATAGTGGACAGCCCGAACGAAGCTCCATCGAAAGTTCAGGGTGAGCCTACCATTGAAGGGCCTTCCTCGGAGGGATTAAAGGGCGGTGACATTGGGCCAACGGTAACGGAGGCTCGAAAGGAGTTTCCTGCCGGAGAGCTTCCTCCTGAGGAGGTTAGAGGAGCTGGTGAACAGATTAAGGCTTTGGTGGAGCCTGCGGGGGAGGAGCAAGCGCCGGTGATTGAAGGACCTTTGGGTGAAGAGAGAGGACAGGATGAGAACCTTCCGCCGAAGCTTCTCCCACTAAAGCCCTGGGAATATTGGCGCCTGGGCTGGCCGAGGTATCCGAGGAATCGCAGGCCAGACTTTTGCTGAAGGAGGCCAAGAGATTGAAGGCTTCTCAGCTTGAGGTTGCTCGGACTGGTTCCTCAGACGGGCAATCCAGCAATTTGGACCCCTGATGAGGTCAGCATTGTATCCGAGCACGAATCCCTCGATGAACGAGTTTGCGGACTTGACCTTATCGACGCCGCATCGGTCAGCGGAATGTAGCGAATGATGTTCATCTTCTCCCTGAAATCAACAACTCCACCCTCATGGAGCTAGCTAGTCTTACACCTCCCGGGTGAGTTGCTATTCCAGAGTAGTGGATGCTTTCTTATTTGTGTTTTGTTTCGCAGAGCGCTCTGATCACTAGGGCACTATGCTGGCGTTTGAGCCTGGCGACAGGGGCCAGCATCCAGGCCAAGAGAGTCAGTACTGAGCTCCGATTGCGAGCAGAGGCGTCTAATAAATTTGAGCGAGTTCTGGACACCGCCAACGAGAACTTCGCGAGGGCGAGGGGATTGCATCAGGCCGCCCTCGATGATGCATCCAAATTAAGGCTCGAAGTTAAGGAGCTACGTGGGCTTCGGGCGAGGTACGACGAAGTATGCTCGGAGTTATCGCAGGTCACATCCAGATATGTTGAAGAAATGGAAACTGTTAAGAAACAGTTAGACGAAAGTCGAGACAGGCTGAAGAGAGAAGCTGCCAAGGAGAAGAATAGCCTGAACAGAATGCTTGGCGAGTCGGAGGAGAAGGTCTGGCAGCTAAATCATTGCATTGTTGCCAGGGATGACAGGATTAAATGGCACCAGGAGAGAATAACCAAACTCGACAACGAGCTCTCCCATACCCAGGAAGAAGCTGATAATAGGTAGTCGAGGATCAATGACCTCAAGGGCAGGATCGAGCATGTTAAGGCTGATAAGCTGAGGGCCTTTGGCGAGGTCAAGGAGTTGACCAAGAGATTAGCCCGACAGGAGGAGGTACAATACTGTCTTTTTAACTTCCCCTATTAACTCACTGTTGCATCGGCTAATCCTGTATTCGCATATGGAGAGGGCGAAACTAGAGGGCCGAAGCCAATCAGAGACCTTGCAAGGAGAATTGGCATCGAGTCGACGTAGGAGCTCGGAGCTCGAAGGGCGGGTCGCTGAGACCGAAGAGCAAATCGCCTTACTTCGGAGCCAAGTTGCCGAGGCTGAAAGACAACTCGCCCTACTTCGGGGCGAGCAAGATGCGACCTGTGCCGAGGCCTTCCAGCTCGGCACGGAAGAGGTTCGGTCCAAGATATCCCGAGAGCACCCGGAATGGGACCTCTCCTTCCTCGAGGTGGAGGGTTGCAACGTGCGGACCCCAGGGACCGAGCTATCGGCCGAAACTGAATACGAAGAGGCCTTAGATGTTGAAGAGAATGCCCTATTGGGGGCCGATGCAACTGTAGACCCGGGTGTGGGTGGTCAGAAGAGGGAGAGCCATCCGAGTGACACAGAGGTGCCCGAGGCTCATCGATTGGTCGCCTCTGGTTCGAGTCACATTTCTCCAGTGCCGGCCGCTGACGTCCCTGAGGTCGGGCGTGTGCCTTGATAACTGAGGACTAGCTCGGATTTTGTGCTATTTTTCTCCTTATTAGCCGTCTACAGTAGACCTCAATGAAATTTAGAAATTTTTCTGACTCTGTTGTGCGCCTTTTTTCTTCTTTTCCGTGTTATTTCGAGGACATTTAATTCGAGTTCGGCAGATCAGAGGGAGTACGTCTTTTGAGTGTCTTGCTACCATTTATTAATCCTCTTCGGTAAGGGTGCGTGACTCATGGTTTCCCGCGAGCGCCTACTGAGGCAGTGACACGTAACGTGTTTCGTGGTAATAGTGTTGGAATGATGGCTCGGGCGACTGGGATGCTCGCCAGGAATAGTTTAAATACAGGCGGAGGGATGCCATCGTTAATCATCTTTTCAGCCAATCTCCCAAAATTTTTGGATACTGAGATGACTTCTGAAGATGAGGGGCGATCAACTGAAGCGCCAAGCGGCGGCGTCAATGGCCGTGGAGGGGCCCATAGGAGCCGTACTACGATAACCGTCGATAGGGCGGTCTTGGCATCATCGCTCGTAAACCGCGAGCGACTCCAAAAGGCGGCCGAGCAATACCTGACCGTTTCAATGAGGGAGATTGAGCTCCTTCGTCGGGCCAACAGCCGGCTGGAGGGGCAAGTAGCATCCCTCGAGCGGCAGATTGCCGAGTTAGCTCCGCGGCGTGAGGGGAGCTCGGTAGTGCTCGGAGAAGATGGCAAGCCCCAGTAAGGGCTCATGTATTGTTTTTCTTTTCTTTTGTGATGAATAAAAAGGGATTTTCTGCAACTTTTGGGTTCGCTGCCATTTTTGAATTTTCGTTCTCCTTGTATTAGTCTTACGAATGAACCACCCCCTTGGGGGATCCCTGGTGATCTTGGTGAGACTTAGGTGTGGTGCCCTCGTTTTAGCCGAGGTAAGGGGAACTCTTGAGTTCCATTCGGGATGTAGTGTATCGCTCAGCTTGGACCGAGGGATAAGGGAACGTTCGGTTTTTACCAAAGAATGTGATGCCTCGGTTTTTCTCGAAGCAAGAAAACTGTCTCGGCTTTGAGTCGAAGTTTAACAGAGGGTTCGATGTTGCCGCAGAATGTAGCTCCGCCCTTGCTGTAGGCAAGTTGAATAACCAAGGATGCACAAGGGAGCTTGACCCGTTAAAGCGTAGGATATCTTAGCCCGAAATGATCAAAACTTGCTCAAGTATTTCGATCAAGGCCGAAGTTAGGTGACTTGGTCTGACCGAGGTCGGCTTGCTTCTTGCGGAAGCATGCAAAATCCTGCAGGGCGCTTTGTTCTTTGCACAAGGCATTTATTCCACTGGTGGTTCCCGGTGCACGTCTTTTTAACATACGAGGCAAGTATCCGATTATCATTGATCGGTGTCGTTTTTGAAAGGGGATTTTCCAGGCCCGATCAAATCTCAAGGACCTGTGGCCGATTTCCCGCATTTAAGTCTCCCGATTCGAGATCAGGAGCAAATCTTCGGCCTTCTGTCATGGCCTGGGAAATGCGTTTGGCGTGCATTGAAAAGCGCATTTGGTTCCCGGGGCTTTCTTCCTTTATGGCAGCCCTCGACTTACTTGCCTATAAAATGGGGAGAGCGAGTCGTGTTAGGCTATCTCCCAATAGCTTTCCTTTCTGAAAGCTGTGAGGATTTCCATGGCGTCTCTTTCATCTAAGCTAAGAGCGGAGAGACCGAGCCTTCCTTTTGAGAGCTGGTTTGCCCCAGATAGTTGGGGTGACGGAGAAGCTGCTGAAGAGCAAGCATTTTTCTCGGGAGGAGACTCGGAGTTCATATGGAGAGCGCACGAGAGGTCCGCAGAGATCACATGGAGAGCGCACATATGCGCTTCCTGTGTGCCCTTTGTGGTTTGTTACGGGGGTCGCAGGGTAGGAAGTGCACATGTAACCCCCATGGTATGCATGGACTTTTCCTTCTCCCTCGGGTTGGATTCCTCAGTTGAACCGAGGAATCTTTTGCCATGTGAAGAGGGAGAGCAGTGTGGGCCTGGTGGTCCCATGCCTCTCTCAATCGAGCAGCGACCTGCAGCCCAGCATCCCACCAAGGGGGAATGTCTCCATGGCACCGGCATCACAGGTCTTCCTCCTGTTTTTGGATCTCTTAATTCATCCAGGGAACCTGTGGGTGGCCGGTTTGTTCTTTGGCATCGGCTTAACAGAGCTTGTCTGATTTCTCTGATGCCTGGGGCCGGATGTGAAGACATCGTCATCGACCGAAGTTGCTCAGCCGAGCTTTTATTTTGTTTGTATCTCCCGTGCTTTGATGCACTTGTAATAACTCTTCGGAGGTTATGGAATAAAGAAAGCTTTTTGTTCTTTCTTTTTTTTCAAATGTCTGCTTTCCTCTTTGGTGTGACTAAGCAGTCTTGTACGTTTTAGGCTTACCAAGTTATGCTCGGCTCGCAGACCTTTGACTGTGCTTGCGTAGCACTGCCTTCGTTAGGCATTTCCATAGTATTTGACCCCCTTCATAGGAGGCTCTGGTTTCTGTTAGTGAAAGACGTGCTTCGGCTTTGGCAAAAGCTTTTGATTATAGGAGACGCGCCTCGGCTCTGGCCGAGGCTTTTGCGTCATTTGGTTAGGTCGGGGCTTGTAAGCTGCCCGAATCCGGCCAAAGGCTTTATGTGGTTTGGTCCGGCCGGAACTTGTAAGCTGCCCGAATCCGGCCAAAGGCTCTGTCGTTTCGTCCGACCGGGGCTTGTAAGCTGCCCGAATCCGGCCAAAGGCTTTATGTCATTTTGTCCGACCGAGGCTTGTAAGCTGCCCGAATCCCTTGCATATCACTCGGCTCCCAGCCGTCCTAGGAGTGCTCGGCCATACCGAGCCTTTGCGGAATATGACTCGGCCCAGCCGAAACATGTAAATTTAGCTTAGGACTCGGCCCTGCTGAGGTACGAAGATTTAGCTCAGGACTCGGCCCAGCCGAGGTACAGAGATTTAGCTTAGAACTTGGCCCTGCCGAGGTTCGAAGATTTATCTTAAGACTCGGCCCTGCCGAGGTACGGAGATTTAGCTCAGGACTCGGCCCTGCCGAGGTTCGGACATTTAGGTCAGGCCGAGGTTCGAAGATTTAGCTCAGGACTCGGCCCTACCGAGGTTCGAAGGTTTATCTTAAGACTCGGCCCCGCCGAGGTACGGAGATTTAGCTCAGGACTCGGCCCTGCCGAGGTTCGGAGATTTAGCTCAAGGAGATAGCTCGGTTGTGCCGAGAATGTGTAAGCAGTAGCTACTTTTCGTTACAACTTTTTCGAAAAAAGATTGTAGCATTCATGCCGTGGATAATAGCAACAAGATGCCAAAGCTGTAAATGGGGCAAGTCTATAGAAAGCGTACCCTACTAGTGGTACATACAGAGATTATCTGAATTCCACGTCCGGAGAATAGATTTCCCGTTTAGAACCTAGAGCTTGTAGGTATCGGGTCCGATGACTTCCGCCACTTGATAAGGGCCTTCCCAGTAGACAACTTTCTTTGTTCCAGCGGTTTGGAGACGGATGCTTTCCGGAGGACAAGATCGCCGAGCGAGAAAGATTTCCCTTTGACTCTGGAGGCATGGTAGCGGGCCACTCTTTGTTGGTATGCAGCTACTCTGATTCGAGCTTTTTCTTTGATTTCTTCCACCAGATCGAGATTGGTGCGGAGCTGCTTGTCATTAGCCTCCTCCGAGTAGCTCTCCACCCGCGGAGAAGGAAGTTCTATCTCCACGGGAATGACGGCTTCCGTGCTGAAGGCCATCCGGAATGGGGTCTCGCTAGTGGGGATTCTCTGGGTGGTGCGGTAGGCCTATAGGACGTGGTGAAGTTCGTCCGCCCATTTGCCTCGGGCTATGGCAAGCCGAGCCTTGATCCCTTGAAGTAGGGTCCGGTTAGTTACTTCGGCTTCTCCGTTGGCTTGCGGATGCCCTACCGATGTGAGGCGGTGACAGATTCCATGCTCCTCGCAGAACTCACGAAACTTTGGGTTATCAAACTGCTTTCCATTGTCGATGATGATGGTATGCGGGAGGCCGAAGCGACAAATAATGGATCTCCATACGAAGTCCCTGGCCCGAGCTTCGGTTATCTGAGCAACTACCTCGGCCTCGACCCACTTGGTAAAGTAGTCTATGGCGACAAACAAAAACTTCCTCTGTCCAGTGGCGAGGAAAAGAAGGCCAAGAATGTTCATACCCCACTTAGCGAAGAGCCAAGCGGAAGAAATAGGGAACAAACTGGCGGAGGGGAGCCTCTGGATATTAGAATGCCTCTGACAGGGGTCGCAAGCTCGGACGAGATCGTCGCATCCTTTTGCATAGTGGGCCAATAATACCCCTAGCACAGCACCTTGTGGCATAATAAGGATCGGCTCCCTAGATAGTTGCCACAGATTCCCTCATGTACCTTCCGAAGAGCATGGAAAAGGACCGCTTGTACAACTGGTCGTCGATCAACACATAGTGGGTGGCTTGCAATTTCAGCTTTCTTGCTTCCTTTCAGTTGGCTCGGAGCGACCCTTCTTTAAGATACCTTAATATGGGGTCAAACCAAGATGGTTCGGCCTCGACCTGCATCACTCGGTCAGCCTTCGCAATGCTAGGCTTTTCCAGAATCTCCAGGGGAAACTTTCGCTCGGAATCCATCGATTTCATAGTTGCTAGTCGAGAAAATAGATCGGCGCGCACATTCTCGGATCTGAATGACTTCAAATTCAGAGAAGTAGGAAAGTCACGCACCTCTTGGAGATATCGAATCATGTTCGGCTCCCGGACCTCGAACTCGCCCCGCACATGACCGGCTATCAATTGAGAGTCGGTAAAAGCATTCAACTTCTTCACTTTAAGGTCACGGGCGATTCGGAGTCCAGCGAGCAGAGCTTCGTACTCGGCTTCATTATTGAAAGCTGGGAAGGAGAAGCGAACGTCGTACTCGAAGGTCGCCCCCTCCGGGCTGGTGAGGATTAAGCCAGTGCCAAAGCCATTGGCATTAGACGATCCGTCAACATGGAGCAGCCACAAGGCGTCAAATCTCGGGTGCTCAGAGGAGTCCGGAGTGGAGCTATCCTACTGGATAGTACATTCAAGGAGGAAATCAGCTAGAACCTGAGCTTTGATGGCCGAGCGAGGTTGGTATCGGATGTCGTGCTCGCTTAGCTCGACGGCCCATTTAGCCATTCTCCCTGATGTCTCCGAACGATGGACCACCGCTTTGATGGGTTGGTCGATAAGGACCGTCACAGACTGTGCTTGGAAATACGGTCACAGCCTCCGAACCGACATTACCAGGGCCAAAACCAACTTCTCTATTCGGGTATACCTTGTCTCGGCATCTCGAAGCAGTTTGCTGACATAATAGATCGGCTTTTGGGTCTTGTTTTCTTCTCTGACCAACACTGAGCCAACCGCGCCTTCCGAAACCGCTAAGTACAGAAATAACATTTCTTCTGGATTCGGACTGCTGAGGAATGGTGGAGAGTCGAGATACCTCTTGAGGTCCTCGAACGATTTCTGACACTCGGGAGACCATTGGAAATTCTTGCCTCATTGGAGAGCTTTAAAGAAAGGAAGGCATCTCTCGGCCGACCGAGCCACGAAGCGATTGAGGGCCGCGATCCTACCAATCAGGCGCTGGACCTCTTTGACGGACGCTAGGGGCGCCATTTGCCGAAGGGCCTGAATCTTCTGTGGATTGGCCTCAATGCCCCGCGGAGAAACCATGAAGCCCAAAAACTTCCCAGAATTGACGCCGAAGGCGCACTTAGTTGGGTTGAGCTTCATCCGATATTTTCGGAGCGTCGCGAAGCTCTCAGAGAGATCCTCAATGTGCTGGGATGCTTCTTTGCTTTTGACCAGCATGTCGTCCACATATACCTCCATGTTTCGACCGATTTGCTCTTTGAAGACCTTGTTAACTAGCCTTTGGTAAGTAGCACCTGCATTTTTCAGACTGAAAGGCATAACACGGTAACAATAAGTATCTCGATCAGTTATGACGGCGATCTTCTCCTCATCCTCGGACGCCATTCGGATTTGGTTGTAGCCCGAATAGGCATCCATGAAGGTTAGCATCTGATGACCTGAAGTAGCATCTACAAGCTGATCGATCCGAGGGAGAGAGAAACGGTCCTTCGGGCATACTTTGTTGAGATCGGTGAAGTCGATGCAGATCCGCCATTTACCGTTCGACTTCTTCACCATGACAACATTGGACAACCAGCTCGGATAATTCACCTCCCGAATGAAATTTGCCTTGATGAGCTTGTCGACTTCTTCCTCAATTGCCCTCTGTCGCTCAGGGGCGAAGCTCCTTTTCTTCTGCTTCACGGGCCGGGACATCTCGTCCACATTAAGACGGTGGACGAGAACGTCTGGGGTGATTCCCGGCATATCAGAAGCGGACCAGGTGAAGACATCAGCATTCCTTCGAAGAAAGTTGATCAGCTCCAACCGAGGTTTCCCTTTCAGTAGCGACCCGATCTTTATGGTTTGGTCAGGTTGGGCCTCGTTCAGCGGCACCTCTAGTTCTTCGACTGGTTCTCCCCGTTGTTCGGCAAAATCCTCCCGAGCGTCCAGCCCGTCAATCTCGGGAAGCCTGGACTGAAGGCCGGTGACGAAGCATTGCCAAGCCATAGCTTGGCTTCCTCGAACTACACCAATTCCCCGTTCGGTAGGGAACTTTATAACTAGATGCGGGATGGAAATGACAGCTCTGAGGGACATTAGGCCAGGTCTTCCAAAGATTGCATTGTAAGGCGACCGAAGCTTGGTCACCAGGAAATCTGTGTGAACAATGGCCACACAGGGCCAAGTTCCTGATCGGACCGTCAAGGTCACGACCCCCTCCGGGGTAATAACATCGCTGGTGAACCACATTAGGGTGGAGTCCACAGCTCAGAGACTCTCCATGAGCAGTTTCATCTTTACAAACACATCAAGATACAGAACATTGACGGAGCTTCCACTATCAATGAGAATTCGGCTTACATCATAATTGTTTAAATTGAGAGATACAACCAGTGCATCATCATGCGGGAACTGTACCCCCTGGAGGTCATCATTGGAGAAAAAGAGCTCATCAGTCCGTGCCCTCTTTGGTGCTAAACCTTTTTCGTCATCCCGCCAGCCCGACGGGCTGCGACTGCCTCGATTACATTGATGTGACCAACGATCGAAGGATTCGAAGGAGGCTGCTGGGGCTCAGGCTGGCGGTCACCCCCATTTCTTGGCTTGGGCGCTCTCCTGAGTTGGTCCAGTCTACCCCGCTGGATGAGCCTCTCGATTTCATTCTACAGTTGCCAGCACTCTTCAGTGTCGTGGCCATGGTCCCGGTGGTAGTAGCAGTACTTGGTGGGGTCTCTCCGGGCCGCATTCCCTCGGAGAGGAGGCGATCGACGGAGTTGGCGCTCTATCTCCATGAGGATCTCCGCCCTTGGGGCAGTAAGTGGAGTGAACCGGTTGAACCTCCTAGGCGGGCTCCGGGTGCAGTTCCTTGGCGGCGGCGGAGGAACCCTTTGGCGGCGAGGTGGGCTCGGCTGGCAAGCAGATCGGTGCTTGTCCGAGCCCTTGGACTCCTTCCTTGTCAGCTCGGCACGGGCAGCTCTTCGCGATTCCTCAACTCTGGCGTACTTGTCCGCCAGGGCCATCATATCGAAGAGGTTCGGAGGGTAGTTGACCTCCAGCGCTAGGTAGAAGTCACTCTCCTTTAACACTCCGCCCGCTAGGGCGGACATAGCCATCTCATGGTTAAGGTGGTCTACTTCCAGTATGGCCGTATTGAAACGGCCAAGATACTTCTTCAAGGACTCCCTCTCTCTCTCCTTGACCTCGAAGAGGGAGTCAGACCTCCGCCGATGACGACGGCTGCTGACAAACTGCTGATGAAGAGGCGGCTCAGCTCATCAAATGAACCAACGGAACCTGGTTTTAAGGCATTAAACAAGGTTCGAGCAGAACCCCTGAGGGTGAAAAGGAAGGCGCGGCAGAGGATCGCATCTGATGTCCCATGGAACATCATGATCAATCGGAAGCTACTGAGGTGGTCATCGGGATCGGAGGATCCATGGTAAGGCTCGATGGCGGGCAGTTTGACATGGGAGGGAATCACTTCCTCCATGATCTCCTTGGAAAAGGGGATGCCCTGCTCCGCCTTATGCTGAAGCGGATGGGCCTGCTTGGCGGCATCCAACTCCTAACGCATCTCCCGGAGTTGTCGGCAGATCTCCTCCTCAGGCAGAGCAGGAGGGACTGGGCAAGGAGAATATTGAGACGGTATCGTCGTGACGAGAGAACACCGGAGAGAGGGATCGGGCCTACCGAGATCTAGGAAGATCCTTGCCGCAGACCCCTTGTGGGACTGGCTAAGCTCCCTTAGGGTGATGAGGGGGGTTCGCAACCTCATGCGGACCGGAAGAAGAGATCGCTGGTCCTGGGTCACCGAGGCCGTCAGTGGCGATGAAGTCTCAACTGGTGGTGGTGGCGGTGCTACACTGCTCATCGGATCAGGTCTTTGAGAGGCGACCTGGTCCCGGGCTTCAGAAGTAACCTTTCTTCGATTGGCCATTGGAGGGGTTCTCTTCAAGATCGAGACCCTTATCTCCTAGATCACAAGTTTATGGGACTTGAGGGCCCTTCCTCTGGCGCCAATTTGTTGCTGCTGAAATATGTCCTCCGACTCGAGCGCAATCGAGCTTCAGCGTGGGCTCCCTCCTGGGCGGACCTGCAAAACAATCCTCACGCAAGAGGCATTGGGGGTGGCCCTCTGCAGAAGACCCTCCGACGCTCAAGTCAGCGGAGATCAACAATCAACAAATATGAGGAGAAGGCTCTCGCCGAAGAGTCTCTCCAGAGTGGCCTTTCGAGAGCTCTGAGCAGAGCATTAATGGTGGAAAGGGGTGAGCAAAGGTGCGTGTGCCTTAAGTGTGCAGAAAGACCTACCTGAGGGGATATGGGCTGTGATATTTATAGGTGATCACCCGATTGCTTGAAGGCGTCGTGGGTCCGAAAGCCGTTAGGATTCGAATCAAGTTTGTCATGATGTCAATAAGATTCGTATCTTGTTAGTTAGAGGACTGATTCGAATCTGGCGATTACGAGGCCGGTAAGATCCGTATCTTGTTAGTTAGCGAATCGACAGCCAAGAGGGCTATCACATAGAATGGCCTGATCCGCCGAAGTATGGAAAGGCTCGATTTACCGAGGCATCCGATGACTCGGTCCACCGGGGTATATCAAAGGAGCAAGTTAGGCATCAGGATGGTTCGATTCCGCAGAGGTGTAGATATCGCTCGGACTGGGGCCGAGAGACATTATAGCTCGGCTGAGGCCGAGGGATAGGGATAGCTCGGCTGAGGCCGAGAGATGGGGATAGCTCGGCTGAGGTCGAAAGATGTTATAGCTCGGCTGAGGCCGAGGGACAAGGGTAGCTTGGCTGAGACCGAGAGATAGGAATAGCTCGGCTGAGGCCGAGGGATGTTATAGCTCGGCTAAGGCCGAGGGACAGAGGTAGCTTGGCTGAGACCGAGAGATGTGATCCGCGCCTTGGGAATCCTTAGCTCGCCGAGGGGCTAAATCGCTTCGATCCACTGAGGCTGATTCATCTCTAGCGGGTATTGCATAGCAAGTGGGAGTCAGGGCTGATCCTAACCCCTTGCATGATTATTAATGCAACGACGATTTTACCCTTCAATAGTAAGAATAAAGGTAGAGGTAGACCTAAACTAACATGAATAAAATAATTAAAAAAAATATAACTATTTATAATTTGAATATCAACTTAGTCTTGAATAGAGCAGAGTGGAAGAAGCAGATTCATGTAGCCGACCTCATGTAGTTGGGAAAAGGCTTACATGAGTTGAGTATAGTGATTTATGCATACCTAACTGCTTGAAAAAAAATATGTAGGACTCCAAATAGAGTCCTACATGCTGAAAAAAATACATATATGTAGAACTACTAATAAGGTCCTACACTAATCTGAAATAAAATTTATTTTTTAGATATCTTATAATAAAATATTAATTACATTTAAAATTATTTAAAAATATTTTAAAATTACAAAAAATGAAAGAAATTATTATTACATGTAGATAATGTGGAAGCATTTTATGAAATAGCTTAGATATTTTTCTGCATTGTAATGTGATTATAATAAGGTTTAGAAGAATTTAAAAATTAATAAATTTAGAATATTGTGAAAAATAGGAATCATGATTATAAAAGTGTAGAGGTATTTTCTAATCCCATTCATACTTTTTTTTGGCTCTCATATATAAATTATATAAATTTTTAGAAATATTTTAAAATCATGAAAATTTGAATAAAGTTTTTTTAAATGCAGAAGATTTTCTGAGCCCATTTATGCATTTTTTACACTCTAATAAAAAATATATCAATTTCAGAAAAAAAAAATTAATAAATTCAAAAAATTATGGAAAATTGGAATAATGTTTTTAAAAATGTAGTGGTATTTTCTAAGCCCATTCATGCATTTTTTTGCACTCATATACACATTATATGAATTTTTAGAATTAATAATATTTAAAAATTAAGAAAAATTGCAATCATGTTTGTATATACTTGTTTATGAAATTTTGGTATAATTTTTTAATGTTTGACTATGAAATGTGCATATATGGATCCAAGAAAGAAGGATGAAAAGGATCCTAACATCGATTAAGATCATAGTGTCATGCTATGGAGCAAGCACCGTTGGACGTACAAGTGGTGTGATGCCAAGTGGATGGCAAATTTGATAAGATTGAAGTACATTTTGCTTGTGATTATCCCTACATTGCTGCACGTAAGAAATGTTTGTAGAAATTATGACACGTCTGCAAAAATTACGAGAAATGATGAAGCACTTTGTCAATTTTAGATAGAGCAATGGAAAAGTGTTGAAAAAAATGTAAAGATGAAACACATCGGGCACCAAAGCTACCTTCATATCATTCAAGAGTTCCCATGGAATATAAGAAGGCTGAGGATCTGGTTAACATGAAGATAGGTACAAGTTGCCACACAAAAAAGCCTGAATGAGCAATGGTAGAAGGAGGAGGTAGCCAAGCACAGGGCTCAATTTAGGCCCTCATAGTATGAGTCGGGACCTAATTATGGGGCAGATCCAGGCTATAAAAGGACCTAGTTAGTCAGAGAGGATGCTAGTAGAAGTGGCAGCTGAATAGCCAACATATTTAGAGCCTTCAATAGTAAGAAGGAAAAAACAGAGATATATCAGCTGGGCCCACATACATGAGTTTGACCCATATGCCTTCCCAGGCAAAGATCCGAAGCAACAGAGATTTGATACAATGCTAGCGAAGGATAAGAAGAATATGTGGAGGGCTATAGCTTTCATGGTTCCATTTCAAACACATCCTTGTAAATGCGACTAATAATACTTTATCAGTCTGTCATCAATGCTATCCAAAGAGCCGATCTGGGTGTAGATCCTCCTGGTCTGAAATATATTTAAGGTGAGCTTCTTGACAACAATATGGAGCAAGAAAAATAGAAGGCCTCCTACTAGAATAAGTGGGACACTTATGGCATTACATTAACATGTGATGGATGGACGGGGCCTAGCAAGCGAAGCATCATCAACCTTTTGACTTACTATGATAGGAAAATATTTTTCCACGAGTCCATTGATGCTTCAAATAGCATGCACGATGCTCCCTACATCCTTGGCCTGATGCAGCATGTGATTGATGAGATAGGGGAGTAAAATGCCATACAAGTGATCACTGATAATGGACCACAATACAAAGTGGCTGGTAATATTTGATGATAGGAAGGTTGCTCATATTCTAGACCTCATGCACCACCCACTATATAGATTTGATATGGATGGATATTGGGAAGTTCCATAGAAAAAAACAAGTCGTAGGGATAGCCCAATCCATCACCAAATTTATGTATAACCATAAATGGGTTTTGTCACTGAAAAGGAAAGTTAAGTACTGAGTCCTTCAGTTATTATATTTGTTACAAACTACATTGCACTTGACAACCTTAGTGAGAAGAAAGTTGGCTCAAAACGCATGTTTGCTAGTGCTAAATGGAAGGAGAGTAGATATGCCCATATTGGCACAAACAGCAGTCATTTGGAGGGCATAGCATCTAGCCAACAGTTTTGGAAGTGGGCCAAGCTGGTGGTGAAGGAAATTGCACCACCATATTGAGTGCTTAGGGCCGTAGATAGTGAGAGATACCTATAGATGGACTTCCTCTGGCATATGATATCATGTAAGGCAGAGATTAGGTAGGTAGACCTGAAGCATGCTGATGAGTATATTGATATCATTGAGCAAAGGTGAGAGTGCCAGATGAGCAAAGACTTGCATTTAGAAGGCCATCTTAAATTCTTAATATAAGTTTTGGTGATCATTTTAGATATGAGAATCAAAATTTATTTATTAATGGATTTACAAGTTACATGTGTTGCCAACTTACTATCTTAATCCAAAGTCCTAGTTCAATATCCAAGGAACAAACAGAGACAAGGAACTGTTGATCGGGCTATGCAAATGTCATTTCTAAGGTAAAGCATGATCCAGTTATTGCTCCTCGATGTTTTGGAGGTGAATGACTTATTTGTAATTAAACAATACATGATTTTAATGTGTCAAAGAGAAAAATCATTTGATTTGCATTTACCAATATGTTGTGTTTTCACAAACAAAAGCTTTTAGGAAGGATACCCATAGATTCAGTAAGAGGGAAACTATGCCCATTAAGGATTGCATGAATACATATACCTTTTAGGCACAAACTTAAACTTTTTATGGTGCTAGAGATTTATGTTAAGTTAAAATCTTAAATAGTCTTGGTCTCTTAAACCCTTAATCTCTAACTTTAAGGTCTTCCATACGGACGTATTATACCGATATATCGTATCGACCAATATCAACCTACCTTATTGTACTTATAAGATATAGGTATAATATCAAATTTTGATTCAATATGGTCCAAACTAACCCTTTCCGCTTAGTGTCAGCCCATGCCATTTGGTATTAAGTGGTTAAGGCTGAAAAAAAATATTCGCATCTTGTCAGTATTAGGTGCATACTAACCTATACCAACTCATACCATACTGAATCAATAACATACTAGTACAACTTCCGTCTAACTAGAACTCGTTTTATTGTAATTAAAGCCAAGTGATGGTTCCATTTGGTCTCGCAAACAATCTTTTCTAGTAGTACTGAGCATAATTGGTCGACTTTGCCCTGATACATAGCAAATAGAGGAATCAACTACCTCAGAAGCAGCTGAATGCCCTCCTTTGTATGTGCATTATAACTTGAGACTTAGATTGAAATGCATATAGTAGGTAGAGCTAAAGTATGATGATCCACTGCACAATGATTTCATATATGATCAGGATCTGTTTGGATGGCTGGAGAGCAAATAGCAACAACCAGAACTTAGTCAGCCAGGATCGTCTTCCTGATCAGCTAGCGTCTAGTTATCGTCTTTTTGATCAGCTAGTTTCATAGCTAGAGAAGTTAGAGCATATGCAGAACAATAGGCAAAATGACACATGGCATGCCTGAGAGCCAACCAAGCAAAATGGTCCCAAAAGAGTCGATCATCATAACAAGGCTCTATGTAGGAAACATCCTCCCCAAGGCTTCATAAAAAATTACTTAAAAGAGGTTAACATGGTACTCAGTCCAATCAGGATAGTGGACTCACTCGAACCCCCCCCCCCCCCAACAGAGTCAGACGAGCAAGGGCAGAAAAGCAATTTTCTAGATCAATAAGAAAGGAAAAAAAAGAAAATTACTTCAACTTTGGCTAGAGTGGAGTCTGTTCACTCTAATTCGAAGACCAGTAAACCCTTAGATGACTAATCACTCAGATCATCTCACAATAGTAGTAATGATGATAGTTCCAACCAAGGTCAATAGGACCAGGAACTGATGTTGTTTCAGACAGCTCTCGATACAGAATGGTATGGGTGCACACTGAACCAACCGGCTAGTACCACCACCTCCACCATTGCTAGAAAAAGAAAAAGAGAGAGAGTGTAAGAGACGTCTATTGGAAGACAGTGATCACCGTCAAAGAAAAGAGAGAGGAGCATATCTTTGAAGCCAAAAGAAAAGAGAAGAGGGAGAATGGGGAGACACCGGTTAGCGTCGCCACCAAAAAGGAAAGAAAGAAAGAGAGGGAGGAGAGGGAGAGAGGGCTGCCGCCATTGAAGAAAAACAGAGAGGGAGAGAGAAGTGTACCTTTAAAACCCAAGAGAGAAGAGAGGGAGAGTGGAGAAGAGATATACTTTGGCGACAACATGATGGCGTTGGTTGATGGTGATGGGTAATGGTAAGGACAACAAGGGTTAAGGAGCTATTTTTCAAACCGGTTTCAATTGACACCGGTTTTACAGATTTAGTATAAAAGCCAAACATTTTACGCAAATGTGTTAAAGTTAAAAGCGCCATTTCAAGTGGCACATCTTAAAAGCGCCAACACCCTCCTTCCCGTAAAAGGAGCGCGTTAAGTGAAAAAATGGTTAAGTGGCGCTTTTTAAAAACATTATTTCAAGTGGCATTTTACATCCGCTGATGTGGCACCACATAGTACGTTAAAAATACCATTTCAAATGGCGTTTTTAACTTTAACACCATTTGCGTAAAATGATTGGTTTTCGTACTAAATATGTAAAACTAGTGTCAATTGACACCGGTTTAAAAAACAGCTCAGGGTTAAGGTTCCTTCTCATGGAAAAGAAGCGAAACAAATCATAACGTGAAGAGAAGTTGGGTGAAACGAATCAAAGGCGCCTGTAAAAGGGTTGAATCAAATCTGGAACATGAACCGACCATTCAAACTCAAAACCTTAAGCCAATTTAAAGCACTGAGCCATTCCAGTTTCCAGCAGATATGATTTGGTTTGCCTTAAACCAACCAGTTCAGAACAATTCAACAGAGCTTGGCTCTAGCGATGACGGATTTGGTGGCCAAAAAGTTAACAAGACATCACTTAAGACATGACTTGAGTGCATGGGGCTCATAGTTCTATAGTCTCATTCAATTCAATGGTGAGTCTCACTTTATTCATGCCACAGAGGGTAAGGACCATGATGCATAGTTTAAAGCCCATGAGGATGCAATTGCATATCAAAGATGGAGACCTCATAGTAGTTTAGGATGTGGCTCTTCTGCTGCTGATTATATTGCACATGAGTAAGGATTCTTAGATGTATCCATATGGTTATCATTCATTTGAGGCATCCTACTCCAGTGGCTACTATCCTCCACTACCTCACTCAGATTTTCATCAGGTTTAGCTGTTCGATCTTCCTCCAAACTGCATAGCCATCTCAGTATGGAGTATCAAATCAATGGCAAGAAGACTATCATGAACAAGCTAATTATCAAGGATAAGGATGGCAACATTATCTAAGTTGGAGTCAAATTTTAGGCCTAGATTATGATTAAGATCCAAATGTCCATGAGCTATAAACATGCACCATTAGATATTCTACTAGGCAAACAATCTCTTATCTATTAATTTTCTATTTTATAGTTGTAATAAAAATTCCATATCATATTTTAATCTTGATTTCATTGAGTAATAGATCATCACACTCTAAGAAAAAATTGAAAATATAATGAATATATAGATTCAAATTCCATATTTTTATCAATTTACATGTGGAAAAAAGTATTGAGAAACAAAAAAAAAGAAAAAGAAAAAAACAAGAAATTGATTTCTAGCATACTAGTTTGGGACCGGTACATCAAAGTGTATCAAGTGTTAGTATGGTACCGAGGTATGGTAGTAAACCAATATCATACTAAACTATGGCAGTATTGATATGCAACCAGTACTAGTTTGGCAAACCTTGAGTAGAGATGTACTCTAAATCATTATCTTTTTATGGTAGTTACAAATGAGATTACTAAGCATATTTAGGATAATATTCCTTGGTGCATTCTATTGAAGATAATATAGTTTTAGTGGATGAAAATAAATTTAGGATAAATAATAAATTAAAATTATAAAGAAATATATTAGAATCTAAGAATTTTATATTAAACAAGACCAAGACAAAATACATGGAATGCAATTTTAGTAAAATTAGAAATAGAAATGAATATACAATAAAAATTAAAGATCATGAACCTAAAAGTGATCATTTTCGATATTTAGAACCAATTATTTATAAAGAATGAAAATTTGATAAGGATTTTATCTATAAAATTAAAAACATATTTGACAAAATGAATAAGTGTAATTAAAATATTATATAATCATATAATACTTGCCAAGTTAGAGTAAAAATTTTATAAGATGGTCATAAAATTAGTTATGTTTATTACTATTAATGCTATGGCTCAAAAAGAAATATACACACAAGATGAATGTGATGGAAGTAAAATGTTGATATAGATATTTGTTATTATACAAAAAGATAGAATAAAAAATAAAATCATTCATAAAAGATGGAGTAGCACCAATAGAGGATAAATTTAAAAAATGAACTTCTTAAATTGTTGGACATAAACAATAAAAGCTTAGGGATGCAACAATATGAAAAAGTGATTTATTATACATAGAAAAAAAAGAAGGATAAAGGTAAACTATAAATCAGATGAGAGAAAGCAGTAAAGAAAGATTGGCATCTTTTGACCTTACAAAAAGCTGGCCCTAAACCAAGTGGAGTAGAGAAAAAGAAATCATATAACCTACTCTATCTAATTTGAGATTAAGTCAAAAGGTATCGACAAACGTCCTCTCTGATGAATAATTATAGCCTTTTCTATAATTTAACGATACACGCACATGTGCAAACACAACACTTCTCCTAATTCATTCAAGTCAAAAGGGTCATTAGAAAAACCATCATCAAAAAATTGGTTTTTCTGATGAGGCTAAAAAAACAATTTGAGATGATCTTTTGCCCTACTGTTAAAACTTGAGCTGAGCTTTTACAGAATAACATATTCTATTTCCATTATCAAAAAGATGGAAGAAACCATCTTAATCAAGATAAGTAGAGATCTACATATAAACTAATTGTGTCTAGTTTCTCTAATTTACTCATTTTAATTTTTTTAAATATTAACTGACAAACATTAGTGATGCATAATTAAAAAAAAATACAAGGAAAATGGATACAGATCATTGTCACAATAAAAAAGGCCTCATGGACTTTGTGAATGTTTTGCCATCCACTTTTATCGTACGTAAATCCTCCAAAGCCTTTTCAAATAGTTCTTCACACATTTCACCTAGATTTCAAATCGCTCACCCTCCTTTGCCACTTCCACAGTATCCAAACCTTACAAAGTGAGCCAGGTCTTTTCCTAAAAACGTTGTTTAAAGCATTCTTGAGTGGGACAAGACGCATGCAACAGACATTTAAGAAAGAAACTACCTATGCAACTGGCATAGGAGTGATAAAATATCTTCAATAGCAAACTCGAAAATGTTAAAAATTTGTTAAGTAGTTTGTTGGTTACAAAGTCAAATTTGGTAGTAAGTTGATATTGGTATTGCATACAAACAGGTACAGAGGATTAGCATGGAATTTTTGCTGTTCCCACCCATATATTATCCTTGAATTTTTTTTCAATCATAATATTTGAAAACTGACAAATTCTTTAGAAGTTGCAATATATCCATTATGTACTTGATTATTTATGAGGAGCTTTATCAGCAACCAAAGTGTAAAAAGGCCATATACCTGTATGAGTGACTAGTTCCCAATTTATGAAGTGTTGAGTTACAAGTTGCCCAAGATCTACAATCAGATAGTTGTCCTTCGTGCTTCTTAGGATATTTCAAAAATGAATGGCAGCTCACTACATATTTAAGCACGGAGTCCCCCGGCAGTTCCAAACGCTCCAAAGAAAAGTTCTCACAACATCTTATAGTTGTAATTGCTTCCAAAATCTAGGCTCAAAAAAAATCAAATCAATAAACAAACATCGATCAGAAAATATGCGAAAATAAAATATGACAACACAAATACGAACCAGAGAACTTGATATGTGAGAATGGCTCTGACTAGAACCAATTTCTTCTCGAAGTTGGCTGGCCAGCATCAATGATTCCTATCGATGCATTACTGAAGGTAATAAATAAAATGACTTCAATATATCAGTTGATATATCTATGTGAACCAAAAGTTCAGCAGGGATACAAGCATGAACTTGTTCTTTGTCTACGGTCAAATTTTGGCCAGTGGAACCATCTGCCACAATTGTGCACACTATCCACATATCAAAATTGGAGCCAAATATAATTTGTATTTAGTTATTTGATAAATGCATTTTCATTTGAAAAACAACATTTATAAAGCTATCATATGAAATCCAAAAACCATAAAAATGGATAGCATGACGATATATTAGGAGTAGATGCATATGAGAGCATATTTCACAGACCTTCCAATTTTGATTTTAAAAAAAGATTGTGTGGGTTATGGCTTTGCTTTAGCAACAGTAGTGGCTGTCCTGGATATTGAAGTACAATATTGTACCTGTATGTGCAGAGGTATGTATTATTAGAAAATCTTCAGCATGGAAGAAAAGAGATATAGCATAAGGAACAATAACCAATATTCTAGCCACACACCACCCCCCTGAAAAAAAAAAAAAGAAAAAACTTACTTTTGGTAGTAGTAGTCTATGAATGAAGCGAACTGTGATGGTTTGGCATCAAAAATCTTATCAAATGGAGACTCTGTAGTAATATCATCTATCACTTCAAGAACAGAATAAATCTTCCCAGTATGAATGGACAAAACCACAGAATCTTTAAGACACTCAGAACTAAGAGATTTGTTAGCCAACCCAATGATGTTGTCTGAGCTTTCACTTGTTGCTCCATGTGGATTTGAACTTCTATCTAGTGAACATTCAGAACAATAATCACCATTTAGTGAATATATGTTTCTCAGATATTCCACAGCAGATGCACATGCATCAATCGCCTTCCAGTTGATGTTCGGAGTATCATAATTGGTAAGCGACAAGGACTCGAAGGGTAAAAGCAAGTACATATTTAGAGAGCTCCATGGTATGCTATGTTCTGCCCTAAATAGGAATTCCCTCTGTGCTCCAGATGATCTAGATCCACTAAACAACTTACCAAATAAACCATTGAAAAAAATTCTTGGAACAATTTTGATTTTTTCACCTGAAAAGAACCATGATATGGTAAGAGAATCAAAAGTAAAAGAAACCTCCCAAGAAGAAACAAAAACTTGCAAATCACAATTCAATTTATCTATAGAGAGACCTGATCTTCATTTAATTGAACTTTGCCACATGGAGAAATGGATGTCCTGACGACTTTTTTAGGAATCAAGAAGAGCTCCATTTCTGCATTTTTACATCTTCATCAAGTACTGTTTCAATTAAGAGAACAAATCCAGAATAGTCTTCACCTTCTTGGTCACAAACAAAATTTATTTGATATGCATTCAATGTTACGTTATCAGGTCTGTGAGCCCAAGTTCCAGATAAAGCATGGACACTGGTCATTCCATGAAGTTCTTTCCTTTTAGTTGTTCCTTCAAACACCCAACAAACAAAAGCCGAGTACTTCATAAATCTTATTAGATTGTATAAAAGGATTGAAGTTAATACATCCATCTGAATATCCAATCATTTAAGTTTATATATGACCGGCAAACATACAAGTTTCCATTATTAAATTTGTAAATGTATGTAATGGCATGCATAAAAGTTACCAATAATTAGTCCTGTAAAAGTATGAACATATACAGTGAGAAGGAAAAAAATACAGGAAAAATATGGCAGATATGGTGATATATGCATGTAGGATATTTTAAAATACATGACTGCTCTCTTGCATATTCTGTTCACAACTTAACATCAGGTGATGTAGCATGAGTGCATAAACAGGTGCAAGTTAATGACAAGAAGGATATGCAAAGCTAATATGGAACCTAAGAAATTGCAAAAAATTAAAAAGACAATGATGAAGCATTCTGTAATTTACAGTTATTTTGTTATTTAGTCCTCCATGGAGGCAAAAATTCAGTGTTTGGAAAAAATACTCTCTGCTCTGAATATGATCTGATAATAGATAATCACGTTTTATCTGGAACAAAGTTCCTCTCGTTTAAATTTGTGTAAAATGAAAAATTTTAGACATGTAATCTTCAGCATTACCGCATACGATGCATGTTGAAAGCTACCTCACTGTCTTTGTCCTACACATTCACATTACTTCTTTCAGAATTAAGGTGGTAAATAAAAAGAGAATTGCAGGATTAAGTCATCAAGTTTATTACAAGAACTGAGAAAATGAATTTTGCAAAAAGGACATCAGATCTTCTTGACATAAATATATAGTGTTTTTGCATATTGCCCCCAATATTACATATCAAGACCTATGATTTACAAATTGACCTGAACTGAATAATATCAATGTATATTGCAAGAAATATCTCGGGTTAAAGTCCCATCAACAGAATGGAAAAGGCCATTACTGTAGGTGTCAGCAGGGAGCTGTTGCATATTTTGTGATGAAACTACCCCCAAACCGATCTATTTTACTTCCTCTATCCCCATTCCTTTCCCTAAACCATACTGACTATTAGGAGCGACAATGACCATCCAACAATAGTTTTCACACCATCAAATAGCATATTCACTGTTTGACTCCACACAGCTGATCATTACCCTGTCCTCTCCTTTCCCAAATCCATTTAGGATGCAGTTTAAATGTAGTAGAAAACATAGGGGAGGAGAAGAGATCGGGGTGGATGTCATGCGACTACTGAATGAGGAGGGATGCTGCTCTACTGCAGTGCCAGCACCATATGGCTCTGCCTACCATGAAATCGCCACATGCACACCACAAACACCATGGCCTGTAAGCACATCTGCTTCCTCGGTCACAACACTGAAGAAGTCTTGAAGCAAATATGTGAATTCAAGAGTAATAACATAGATACTCATCCATTAGAAAGACAAGTACTAACATATTCAACAGAAGTCATTGATGAAGTATGAGATCATAACATTTAACACACACTAATTCCATAATTATGAAGAAACCAGTTGGTCTTGCAGGCCATAATTCGACCAACTCTAATAGGAACCTCAAAAGACAATGGCATGCAAACTTCCTATCGAAATCCTTCTCTTCTACTTAGTATTTTACAGCATGCTTTCAATTTTTTTAAAAAAAAATCCTGTTGAAGGAGCCTTATCTCAACTATGTATGCTCAAGTTATGCATCCTTCTTTGCCATTAAAATAATTCATTCCATGGCAAAAATATGAATCTTCTAGAAGTATATCATAGATTATATTATTTGTATCATCAAAATATTCATCTTATTTGTAAACTAATGATATCAACACCACTGTATTTGCTTATTAAGAAATAGAAGCAAATGTTGGAAAAAAATATTTCTAACTTTTTTCATACATTTACTCTGGTTGTTAGGGTTGGACTTTTGGTTATCAACAGGCTAAATATTTGATTCTGAATATTTTCCTCCAAACAATCCATTGGCCAGATCACATCATTACTAGCATCTATAAGTTCTGATTTCCAATATTTATCGGGGGAGTATTATTTGTTCATACTTGATAAATGATTGTATTAAGCTTTACAAAGGCCAAAAAACTATATCTGACTAAAAGATAAGTTAGATAGCAAGGATTAAAAAGCTGTATCTAGAAACTAAATCAGTAAAAATTGTAATTGATATCACCAAATAACCTAACAAAGACCATCAAAAGAATATATAAAATGGCTCAAAGAATGGTAATTATGAGAAGCTATTGATCACATAAAGAAACACTTTTCTTAAAGACTTAATATTGGAAAAAAAAAAAGAAGTAAAAATAGTGGAATCAGTCAACTATTATTTTGAGGTTGGAACCTAAAGTGGATAAAGCAAACCAACTAAGCTCAACCCAACCTCTTTGGACTCCAACAAAGAAACAATAACAACAAAGCTTTAATCCCAAACTAGTTGGGTCGGCTAGGTGAATCCTTCTTCTCTGCTTAACTTTGTTTTGAATTATATTTTTTATATGATACAAAGATTCTAAGCCTTTCTTTATCACTATCTCTATCTTTTTTTCTTCTACATATATCAAGTCACTTTTTCGCATAGGTGCATCTATGTTACACATGTCCAAATCATTGAAGTCTGACTCCTTTAATTCATCCTTAATTGGAACTATTCTACCTTTTTACGAATGGTTACATTTCTTATTCTATTTTCTTGTATTACTACATATTTATCTTAACATTCTTATTTTCGCCACATTCATCTCACATACGTGTATTTTTCTAACCACCCAATATTTCATACCATAGCATAGCTAGTCTTATGGTTGTCCTATAAAACTTTTTCTTCAACTTGGCAGGTACTATGATCACATAATATACTAATTATACTTCTTCATTTTTATTCAACCTGCTTTAATCCTATGGACAACATCATTCTTAATCTCTCCTTATGAATAATCGATCCTAAATACCAAAAAGACCATTTTTAGTAACTTCATGGTTCCTAATTTGTGCTTTATATTCATCTTCATTTCTAATCATACTCAAATTGCATTCCATGTATTTTACCTTTATTCTACTGAACCTAAAACTTTTAGATTCTAATGCATTTCATCATGATTCTAACTTCCGATTAGATCTAACTTTAGTTTCATCTATTAGTACTATATCATCTATCAATAATATGCACCATGGAATATTATCCTAAATATGTCTAGTAAGCTCATTTATAACTAAAGAAAAAAGAAAAAGACAAGAGCATATCTCAAATGTAAACTTACTGTAATAGAAAATTCGCTAGTATTACAACCAGTAGTTCTACACTAGTAACTACTCCATACATATCTTTTATTATGTTAATATACATAAAAGGTACTTTTTTTCTAGCACCCATCATAAGATTTTTTTATAAACCCTATCATATGCTTTCTCTAAATCAATAAAAACCATATGAAGATCATGTTTCTTTTCTTTATATTTCTATATTAACCTTCTAAGGATGAAAATAACTTTATAGTTAACCTTTCTGACAATAAAACTAAATTGAGTCCCTAATATTTTTACAGTACATTTCAACCTATGTTCAATTACTCTCTCCCAAAGTTTCATAATATGACTCATAAGTTTGATACCACGATAATTAGAGCAGTTTTGAATATCTTCTTTATTCTTATAAATTGATATCATATTGTTCTTCATTTATTAGGCTTTTTTTTAGTTTTTAAAATCTTATTCAATAAAATTCTCACCCAATTTTCTCCAACATCACCTAAATATTTCAACTTCTGTAAAAATCTTATCAAGTCCTACAGCTTTTCCTACTTTTATCTTTTTATAGCCTTATTTACTTCAGATGTTCTAATTTTATGAGTATATATTATAACTTTATCCTCAATGGAGCTAGTAGAGTATCCTAAATTATCTACATAATTTTTTATTTAATAATTTATTAAAATTGCTTCTTTTTTTTATTTCTTTCTCCTTAATCAAAACTTTTTGATCATTATCTTTAATGCATTTAACCTAAAACATATCTCTAGTTTTTGTCTTTTACTCTTGCAATTATATATAAGTTTTCTTTTCATCTTTAGTTTCCAACTTATGATATTTTTCTTCATATTCTTTATGTTTAGCCTTCCATATCGTCTTTTTAACTTCTTTCTTAACCATCTTATAGTTTTCATATGCTTATCCATTCTTACATTTAGATAGTTTTCTATGTCGCACTGTAATTGAACTTTCTTATTCCATCACCAAATTTTCTTATCATATGGTTCTTTTTTTTGACTCTTCTAAAACCTCTATAGCTATTTTTCTAATACTATTAATCACCTCTTTTCAAATGATATTGATCTCTCTATCTATACTCCATTTTTCTTCCTTTATCACTTTATCTTTTAAAGTTATTAGTTTATCTCCTTTTAAATTTCATCACATAATCCTTGAATTATTATACCTTGTAGTCTTTCTCTTTCATTTTGAATACATACATGTATAACCATTAATCTATGTTGTGTCGTTAGACTCTCACCTGGTATAACCTTACAATCTTTACAAAACACTCAATCTTTCTAGTAAGGAACAAATCTATTTGACTAACATTATATCCACTTTTAAAAGTTATCAATGAGAATCCCTCTTTTTAAAATATGTATTGGCTAATACTAAATCAAACGTCATCGCAAACTCGAAAACTCTTCATTTCTATCTCCAAATCCATACTTCCATGTATTCTTTCAAAACTTATCATATACTTTTCTTCATGTCTATTCAAATCACCTTCAATAAATATTTTTTCTCAGTAAAATTCTCTTAAATTAACTCATACATATCCTCCCAAAAATTTTGCTTTGTCACACTATCTAAACCTACTTAAGGAGCATAAGTACTAATAATATTTATTAACTCCTCATCTATCGCTAGTTTAATTAAAATTATTCTATCTTCTATTCTCTTAATGTCTACAACTTCATATTTTAGACTTTTATCTACAATAATTCCTACTTCATTTTTATTCTTATTTTTACCTATATAACAAAGTTTTTTCACCTATCCACTTGGATAAAGTAAGCTATGTTAATTCCCTATACATAGCCAGTCTTGGATAAAGGAGGAGAGTTGCAGTAGGTTAACGGGCAGCGTTAAACTATAGTTACACTCTATGAATATGGACTCCAACAAAGAAACAAATTCTAAAAGACCTTTCAGGCCACCATTCCTAGGCCTATAAAGGTTGAAATTGGATGATGAAATCCAATAAATGACTTATGATAACCATACACCGATAAACTTCAGTCAAAGAGATGAACCATATATATTAGGGCTTGTTTGCTAAGTATGGTTTCCTGAAGTACCTGGGCATAGAACTACTGAAAATGAGTAATAAATAATAAAACACTCACCATCTTATAAGCAAATGATCTGTTCTAGGAATTGCTAAGAAGTGAATGTGTTATCTACAATATAATATAAAAGGCACATTTCTCTTTCCATGTACATAATATGTGTTCTAGGCTGACTTGTATGCACGCAACCATTTTACTGAGTTTTTAACTTTTCTTAAAAATGTACATTTCTCCTCAGATATGTCATATTAACAGTAAATAGCATATTTAACAAGCAATACCCAATATAAATTCCTGGAGTTATAGAACCTTGCAATATAATTACAGATTTGATATCACTTTGTGTTGGTCTTGATATTATTTCTATATAATCTGATATCCGCTAAACATATCATAGCAAATAAGGATGCATTTTGGCAAGCTGATGCAATATTGTGACTCAAATATAGTTCAAATTAGGAGAGTATACACCTGAGACAGTCAAAGGCACCCAGGAAACACACAGACAAAAAAAGGAGGATTCTAATCTGATGTGACTTATTCATCAAGTGGACCAACTAGTCTGCAAACCCATTTCCAACAAGGATCACTCTGAAAATATGTGGCACTATCCCTAGATATAAAAATATAGAACTTGCATAAGATACCTGCCCCAGAAGTATAATCTATGTTTATTCCAGCAATATCAGTCTCCAGAGGCTCTTCACAAAAGGAAGAAGATGGTCGCTAAGTGCTCCCAACTTGTGCAGTTTTTTACAGGCCTTTAAGGACACCAGCTGCTTTGCTAAGTTAGCATTGCTGCTCAGAGGACCTACTAGTCTTTGAAATGCCGCATTTGGGGGTAAAGTCAATGTGCATTCAAATAACCCATCTTTCACAAGAAATTGGAAGGATGGCTTGGGGATGAAATACCTGCAATGTGAGTTCTAACAGTTACAAGATAGAGCCATATTATGCATAACAAGTATCAGGATCACAATAATATTTTAGCAAGTGTCAAAAAAGCATACTAATCATTCCACAGAGAAACAAGGGGATTTATTTGTGCCTGTCTTTTGGAAGCTTGTCGCAGTCTTTATAAATGAGGTTAACACTAGAATCTGCAGTGACTGTTGCTCCCGTCGACTCAACACAATATACATCCTTAGCTTCACAACAAAGCTTAAAGACAGGAGCCTTATGATCTCCATATAAAGCAGAACTTGTCATCAAAAATTCACTTCGAATAATATCAAACAACAGATCTCTTTGTTCAGTATTTCCCCTGCTGAGGATTAATTACATTAGAACCTGCATAACCGAAATCCATCTCCAATAACAAAGAAAGGCACCAAGCATGCCCTTTAACAATGAACAAATTAACTTTAGTACCTTAATACCTACTTTGTAAGACAAAAAGGGCAACAAATAAAATGCTGAGGAACAAAGGATTCATGTTCAATGTACATTTGAAAGAGTTTAGAAATGTGAGGGTTAGATACCTTGTAACAGTAAAAAGTTCTGATACTGGCAGGCAACAGATTAAAGTAAAAAATTAATTCCATAAAAACAACTGAGAACCTATAGCACCTGCATAAATGGATATAATACAGAAATCCATTGAATCATATATTATTTAGAGTTGTACATATTACACTTTCCACAAACCATGGAGATAGTGTTTAGCCAAATTGCTCACTAGTTGATCAAGAGTGGAGAATAGCTATAAATTATAAATTAGTTTTATTTGCATGACTATAATTCTCCAAGAAAATGAAAAGATTCGGCGCCAGAGTGCATCTACCATATCTCAGATTATATGCCATAAGGTTATAATTTGTAAAAGTATACTATAAATGACTGCCATAGATGAGTATTGAAACATTCAAGGAAGTAATTTAATGAATTGGAAGAGATGGTTCAATGAACCAATTAACTAGTCAAGTACAAAATGGTTCCAACTTCTACGGTAAAAAATGAATAAATAAGGATCGAGCGGTAACTAACATGAAAAGGTTGATAACAAGGAAACACTATAAAGTCAAAGACTCTTAAGTGGACGACAATACTGAAAGGTAACTAAGTTATTAAGAAAAAATATTTAACATTGAATGATTTTAATTGTTAAGCTCAAACAAAGGCAAGAAAAATAACATTAAGCTAAGAAAAATAAAGAAAATGGAGAAAAGTCATACTACATCATAAAAGGAAGAGGATGATAAAATCTGTTAAAACAAAAGAGATAATAAGAATAAAAGGGTTTCTAACTATGATTAAGTTACAAAAATATAATTGGAATGGAGAGTTTGGAAAGATGCTAGGTACTTTCATAGGACCAAGAGATTCAAACAATAACTTTCATTTAGTCCTTTTGGGTGAAATGTTGCTATGTTTCAAATTGTATTGAAGTTGCCCTGTCCCACAACCCATGTGTAACTAGAGGACACTATAAGATGGCCCTTTTAAGATTAATCACAAGCTGATAGTGGTGTACGTGATTGAATTTCATTGGATTTAGACCTTGAGACTAATAAGGATTCTAGGGCTTAAATGAGGAGTGTGTGTCAGGACTAATGCAAGAATATTAGTGATTAGGGTGGGCAAGGGCCAGGCCGAAAGTAAAAAGGGCAACCCAAGGCATCGGATCAGACCAAGCCTAGTCATACGGAAATCTCTTAGGACCCAAGCCCAACCTGGCTTGGCCCAATCTTCTTATAAAAAAATTAATGATATTAAGTATTATTAGGCCAAACTTGTTTCTTTAGCATTCAATCCTTTACATCTTGATCGAAATCCAATACTATATACATTATTATTATTATTATTATATATATATATATATATATATATATATATATATGTGTGTAGACTTGGCTATGTTCGAATGTAGCCAAGTCCAGGATCTGATCACCTTCCCTACGCTTGGATCCATATGGAATCCTGAGCTATCCCACCTTTTCCACTTTTTTTTTCTTTGGGATCTGTGAACTATGTAGATCCAAGGGTGGGGGAGGTAATCGAATCTATGCTTGGCTACATTCAAGTAACCAACTCTGCCTCCTCTATATATATATATATTCTTGAGTTAGGCCAGATCGGGCCTTTTTTCCTAAGCCTAGGCCTAACTCTAAATTTTAATGGGGCCTAAAAAATTAGGCCCTTTTTGGCCTATGGGCCAAAAAACTTGGCCGAGGCCCTGAAAAATTTTCAGGGTCACTCAGCCTATGCCCACCCCTATCAATGATGCACTTGGGAGAACTTGGACACTTATACAGGTCCAAGGAATCAAAATAACACCATTGAGCTAGCTTTTTTGGTAAGGTCTTAAGCTCATCCAAATTTTAAATACCGGCAACAAACTCCATGATGTTTATCCATAAGAATGGTAAGGTATTATTACTAACAATGCATACTGAAATTTACAACATAAGAAAAATGAAAACTATTAGTATAACCAGTATGGTTGGTCATTGATACAATACCATCATTATACACCAGTACATACTTTTATGACCGCTACACACAGGTTTGGACATTCCAATACTAGTACTGATGCTAATTTCGCATCAGAATGGTAGAATATTCATTGTGTCATTCAATCCAATGGTTTTTGAATCTATGCTCATTTTACCAACGGTCATGAGTTTAAAGTTCAATATCCATCAACCTTAATATAGAGTGATTATTTTCCATTGAAGCTTTCACAATAAATAGTTCATACTGTCACGTATATTCTATTTAATTTGTAAAATAATACTATACTTGAAAAATACAAATGGACTTTTATGAGTGGCCTCATTCAAATTATCAATGAAGATATAAGTCGATTTATGACAATTGATTTTCATGGCATTGTCCAAATTATCAATGAAGAGATAAGAAGATCTCCAACCAACAACTAGCAATAAACATTAATGATTTAACCAACCTCATACTGATCTCATCCAGCTTTTTGTTAAGCATATAAGGGCTTCACTGCTGTAGAGCTCTGGCTATAAGTGAACTCAAGGATATAAGGGAAACTTCTGAAGATGTGGTTTTATGTAAATTATTTGAATTCCTTTTATAATTTGATCATTTGAAATATTTCATTTCATATAAGAAATATAGATTTCGTATCCAAGCTTCATTGTGAACTTCTCCAAGATAATTTGATTTGTGTTATATTATTAAAAGTCATTTACCTTCAATGGCAGCTTGAATTCTTTTGCTTATGGTAAGGTTAATTATTGAGCTATCTCACCCATAACAGCAACAAAACAACAAAGCCTTATTTCCAAACTAATTTACTACGTAATCTCGCACCAATGATTACAAAATCTTTTCAAAATGGCTAGAGATTGCTATAATAGACCTTTCTTGTAAAAGTTGACTCTGTTTTTTCCCACTTGGGGGGGGGGGGGGGGGGGGGGGGGGGTTCAGCAAACTAGCAGTTCCTATGTTATTATTGATTCCACTTTAATTGTGGTGTTCTGCAGAACAGGCTATGTTGGGACTTAAAGGCATTTATACAGTAGTTTATTCACAATGCAAACATTACACAGAAGTTTCAAATCATATTACTAAAGAAGTAAAGACTAGGAAGCAACTAGCAGAGAAATTATGGATGAAGAAAAGAAGTAAAATCAATGTATAGCTTGAACAATGGAGATATACAATACATAGCTTAAGAAATTTTAATCAGTATGCTTCTACCTTTCAATCATAAGGACATAACTGGAACCACTCTGTCGTGCTCGACCACGAGACTGGACATAACTACGAACTGTTTTCGGCAAGTCAAAACGAATCACGCAAGAACAATTAGGTACATGAATTCCCTCTTCAGCAACATCTGTAGTGAACAACAAGTTTACCTGCAAGCCAGATTTCAAGCTTTACATATAATAGAAACAGCACTATATAAGTGATCCAAATTAATGTCCAACACAATATCATACCCCCCCAGCTCGAAACATATCTAGAGTGGCCTCTGCATTTTTGGGGCTAGCGCATCTTTCGATGAATTCCCCCCAGTTAAATAGGAGATCGCAAAATGAGATAAATTAGTTATCTTTTTCATAAATCGTTCAATCACTTTAGCTGTTATAATTCTTTCTACAAAAATTAGACAAAGTAAGTCTTTAGATGACCTGCAAAACAATGGACAAAACTTAAGTTTTCAGGAACTGTTGTAGACGGAATGATCAGCAAGTGAAAAGGATAGCATAACAACTGATGAGCTTTACCGAAATGATTGAGAAATATGAACCAATTTATCCAACTTAGGAGATACAAGTCCCATATTAGTTCCCTCAGTATAGCTGTATTCTGCTTTTGTAAGTTTTTCATAGTCTGAGAAAGATACCACAAATACAGTTAAAAGTACACATCTGAAAATTAGCAAATTGATAAGAAGTGAACTCTATCTAATCTACATTGGGGTCAACTTATAAATCTTTTTCAGTCATTCTATCAAGGATTTTTCACTTAAGTACATCAAACAAACACAAGATGAAAGAAAGGATACAACTGTAACATTGAACACAAATTAAAACTCTAACAAGTAAATATACATGAAGTATACAACTGTAACATTGAATTATAACCAGTGCAGTATCAATTCTTTCTCTTTATTTAGGTTTTTCTTTGTAATTTGAGCTGATTTAAGAGTCTTTAGATCTAGTATTATGTGAAGAGTTGTTTTCCTTCATTTTAGGGTGTTTCGATAAGATTTTCTCTCATATAATGATGAAAGAAAGGATGTGGGGTAGAAGTCCATTTCCCTTGGCATACAACACAGGCATATCATATGAAATAAACGTAAGATTTATATCATTTTTTGCAGCTAAATTAGATTTTTCCTAGACTGAAATGAAATCAAATTATTATTGAGACTTTTTCTAAGCATTCTCCTTGGGAGGTCACCCTTCAGTTACCTAATATTCAAAGTTGGATTGACCCACAAAACTAAAACAAGAAAACATCATCAGGGGTGATGAAAAGAATTATATATCTTAAAATTGACATCTTTTCCTATGTGATGGACATGCCACTAATAAGTCTTTGTCATATTAGCTTTGATGAATATTAGGAAAAGGAAGATTCTTTTGAGCACGTATTCAAGAAAACTTATGTGTTTGTATTTTTAGATGTTTAAGTTATCCATCAGTTCTTAGCTTTCTCTTCACCAACCTCTTTTAATAGTTACTATAAGACTCTAAGAATAGCTATAATTTCTCCAAAAAATGTGCACATTCCCCACTCCATCTACTCTCCCAAGAGGTTGCCAACTCAAGGAAGCAAACACGAGAAATTTAAAGATCCCAATGCCCTAGCTTTTTCAATGTGAACCATAATGGAGTCTGAGCAACCTAAATATTTCCTCATATCATCCTTTTAGGATGCCATTATTAATGCCAAGGTTTTAAATCTCATGGGACAAAGGTGCCCTAGTTTTTTCATAAAACGAGACACCCCGTCTCCCATCCTATCTCAATCCCAACCTGGTTAGGTATCCAGATACTTACTTGGAATGTTTATATATATATATATATATTGAACTTCAAAAGTTATATCTTTATAATAAATTAGATCTATCTAAAGTTGATACTATATTGTATTATGGTCGAAACATGATGGGATGGGATGATCAAAATTGGTCCCAGAATCTCTCTGAGACAAGACATCTCAGCCATCTCAATCCCCATCCCATCGAGACTTGAATCACTAATTGATGCTGTTGATTTTTGATTTTTCAAATTGCAATTTAGAGGCCAACATAATAAACAAAGAGTGGTGGGAAACCCATTCTTTATTTGAACAAAGATTTGCATGCTCTCTTTCAAACTGTCTTATTTTCAACTTCATATTTTTAGCTATCGTATGCCTACTCTTTAGCATAGAGGAATTAAAATAGCATTCAATCCTCTATCAATTTCTTATTCATCCATTTTTTATTTTTAACTATTGGTGCGCTAAAGGTCTTACTCATGTAGCAATCTATAACGTAATGAATAACATATGAATTCATATTTCATTTGACCCCCCCCCCCCCCCCCCCCCAACAAACAAAAAAAAAAAAAAAAAGAATTAGTATGGACTTGACCTGTCCTTGTTATATTTTTTATATATTTTGATTTACAAATTTTAACGATATGTTAAATGCATCAAACCAAAATAAGCACATACTGCTAAAATTAATTTTTAAATATCTAGCTGGTGCTGAAACCTATGATATAATATAAAGATAATTTTTTTTATTTTACAGATTAGTTACTAAGTGGATCATAAACTATTGTAAATATTCTCCTTAACTAAAAAATAACACATTAGTTTTTATTAATGACTTGGAAAGCAAATTTAGCTTGCATGCATTATCAAATTATTGCATGGAAACTCAATTTTTTAACAAATAATTGTAATATGGCCATCAGAAATTGGTGGTTAACATTCTCCCACCTCAAGTAAAATCCAGGCTCTACCACTATATGAGACAACTTCCCCAATTCTCTGCTATATTAGACAATTACCTATCTGGTGTACTATTAGACTTGTGGCATTTCATCTTCAACTCCTACCATTTGTAAAATTCGAAGACAGGACCCATCAAGGTAGAGCTTAATACATCATTAGTAGAATAACTCTAAGTAGTTAGACAAAACCTTGTCTTTACTTTATATCTAGAGGATTCATTCCATTTTCTTATAAAATTATAAAACTAATTGAATGTTGAGATCGGTGCAAGGAAAAATTTTTGCAGATACCACAGTTTTTCAATACCCTTCTATTTGACATCAATCAGTAACTAAATTATAAATATAATAGGTGAAAATAAATAGTTCTAATATTACTTTTGCATGCATCAGAATATTCATGGCATTAGTATAGAGGGGCTCAAACATGTGAAGATAAATGGAATGAGAAAGAATGAGCCTAGGTCACCTAGATGGAACATATATAAAATGATATGGACTCTATTGATAGAGGATGTAATAAATGATGAAATTTGTGATGCAAGAAGAATAAATAAGCTATGAACTACATGTATTAATGAGGTGCATGATTACGATTATGATTATGATTTATGTAGTGCATAACGTATAGACAAACTCTAATAATATATCAATAGTTTACGGTGGATGGAATAATATAAGACAAATAAATTTTTGCATTTAAAATTAAATTAGAAGCATTATTGAACAAAGATAGCTAACTTTTATTGAATCAATTTCTAGATAATGGTGCCATTTGAAAGGAAAAGTCATACCATGCGGTAAAATTTTCTCAACTGTGTGTAAGACTTCCTCTAGAAAAGAAATATATAGGTCAAAACTTGCATTAGAAAATTCACATTCTCCAACAGGATATAAGGCATGAACATTTTCTATGCATACTTTTGCTGCCTGCAAAATAAATCAGATATTGGTACAAAAAATTGGGTGAGATGACTAGACAACTAAATGTATTGACAATGCAATGTACCAATCTGAGCAAAACAAAACAAAAAAAAAAAAAAAATATTGAGGATGCCTACGTCACTGAAAAAGAAAACAAATGAAGAGTACTAGGAAACGGCCTCTAAGAAAAAACCATTAAAAAAATTGGTGCAGTTATATACTGGCCTAAATCTCACAATTACTCGATAGTCTAGTATGCAGGATCTGGAAAAGAGGGCCAGTCTAATCCTCTAACTTAACCAGCTATCATATTTCAAAGTCTTTTAAATAGACCACCCATGATCTGTGGCTTTCACTTGAAAAAATCCATGGAGTTCCTATAGTCAGCTTTATGCAATCTGGTTCAACATTCAGAAGGCAAAATCCTGTCATATGGCACATTCGATAACTAAGTAAAAGCTGCCAAATTGGGTAGGGTTCACATTGGGTCAAAATCACTCTGCATGGGTTGCTTTCATCCAAAACATCCGATGACATGAACTCAACCATCAATATGGTTGCCAACTCTAAAGCTGCTTATGTCAAAATGCATCCCTCATTTTTCAGAACTGCGTTTGTGTAGCTTCTGGCATCTATGGCAAGAATTGAACTGTCAGAATTATTCTGATGGCGACTCCTGTTATATGACAGTTTTAATTATGAGCTATCAAATTAGATCAAAAGTGGGGTCAAGATCACTCTGATGCAAGCTTGCTTTCATCTAAAACATCTGATGGTGCCAACTCAACCATCAAAGTGGTTGCCAACTCAAGAGCCTAAGTAGTCCAATAGTCTATTGTTGATACTATTTTCTCTTCAAGGCATGATTTGAGTCAAATTTTGATCGAGATTATCTGATTTCAAGTGTTTTTTTTCCTTAATCCCATGATGGAGATTCATTCCTGCCACCTCTCTTAAGGCAAATTAACAACAAGCACTGACATAAATTACTCATAAGGAAAGGTGAACCTGTCAAAAGGTAGCCGTTAATCTAAAATCCCTTTTTGTCTACAGAGAACTAGAGCTCTATGGATTTGAAGAAGTTAGCAGCAGACTGCAGTAATTCAAGGAAGTTTTCTGCTTTCTCTTTCTGTTCAGTTTTTTGGTCCTTCTGGTCCTTGGTAGTTTAGATTTAAATTCAAGGCTTAGTTTTAAATTCATCTTATAAACTTTTCATACTCTTCATCCACATTCTCTTCCACAAGTTCTTATAAGAGAAGGAATAGCAATTCACCACTTCATTGCCCTCCCAATCTGTGGTAAGTTGCAGTATAAGCTCTTTAGTAGTCAAATTTGACCAAAACATGGATGAAAAGGGCCAATTGACATGGTTGATGGCAACCATGCCAGTGCCTTGTTGACAAAGATCCAAGGTCATGTCATGAAGTATAAGAGAGCAGAGGACTCTGGAACTTCTACTAGATGTAACTTCAGTTTTCAGCTTTTATTATTGAATAAATGATTGAGATAAAAAGCTCTCAAATTTTATTCAACAACTAGATGGGTCTAGTTACTATAGCAGTGCCATTCATGTGGTACCTGAAGGGTCTCCTCACTCATCTAATATCTGAAATTTTTCACCTCCTATTTCTCTTACTACCACAATTTCTCTCTCTTCAGCATAAAGGGTCAGCAACAAAGAAGGTACTTGTCTCACACCTCTCCATCTCCTCCTATCTCATTCATCAAGTTTCTTCTCACTACCATTCCTTTTCTTATTATGATTTGATATTTATTTTTTAAAATTTTCTTTTGTTGTTAGATGTCATGTGAATCATATTTTTCTTGATGTAAATTGATGTTATATTAATTGATAACATTTTTCAATTACTTTTTTTCTCTTGTAAGTCGTCCAAGAGTAAATGCTCTATTCTTTCTTTGTTTTTCCTTTCATGTGCCAATGGATATACACGAGACTACTAGCATTTGAAAACTTTAGATCTTTTGTATTAGAGTTCTGCATTTTTCAACTACTGCATGCTAAAGCCTCAACTTTTCCACTGTATTTTAACTAGGTACTAAACAAAATGACTAATTGTTGGTTTTACTTTTTTACTTTTGTGTATAAAGAAAGTATCAAAATGGAGAACTCGGCATGAGAAAAGAAGTGTAGTGAAGTATCAAAAGAGCTACTCTGTTGTCTTGGAAGTCTTCTGCTTCGCTTAGCAATGAAATCCCACATGTCCCAACTTGTTGAAAGTCTAATGAAGTAAGCATAGTAATAATACCATCAAGCATCACAGGTATCTTTCTGATAATCTTTTCCAGCAAAATTAACAAATTCCAGCAATAAAAGGGTACTACAAATGTTGCAGAGTTTTTCAGAGCACAGTGCATGAACTCATACAGAAGAATCTCCTTAAGGTACATGAGTGAACCTTGAAGCAATCTTTAAAAATATGTTTCCAGATCTTTCATTTTATTATTTGATGTACTGCAGTAAGCCTAGTTACATTTAAATAGTTTAATCTAAGTGGAATACACTAAATTTCAAAAGCATTGCAAGGAATCTATCCAGTGGGTAACATCAAATAAGACTAGTGTTTATCTTATTCTGCAAGGAGAATGTGTCACTTGTCTCTAGGTGGATAGAAGTATGAGGTAGTTTTCTTTCATGAACCAAAATGTCACAAAATCTAAATTAACGACAGAGAATTAAAATTACAATTCCAATGTTTCTGAGTGTAAAGAGCATGAAGGTTTTGCTTTACTGGAAGTTCTTGGAATTTATAACTAAGATGAGAAAAACTGTTACACATGCTTATTAGATTGTATCCATCCCTGAAGAACCTAGTCAATTAACAGGCACAAGAAACCATAGATTTTCTTCCCTTTACACTATAAACTGGCTATCTTTAGGGCCTGTTAGGACTATCTATGCAATCCAGCAGGAATTATGAGATTGGAAAGAAAGAGAGGGTGGGAAAGGGGAGAGGGGCAGAGGGCAATGTTTGGCAGGGTAGAGGCCTGAATACCACAGGGAGAAGTCACGTGGACATAGGATGGGCCAGGCCTCATATTCTGTAATAATAGAAATCCTGTTTCCAATCCTAAGAATCCAGCAAGATTATCCAAACAGGCCTTAGTGGGACAGAAAAACTGAGACAGAAAATTGAATGGCCAATAAGCTTTTCCTAGCATTTTATCAGGCTAATCTTAAATCTATCTTGATTTTGATGAGGAAAGGCATCCTGCATGCACCATCATGACAGCTCATAACATGACACCTTGTATCCTATACCAGAGATGGAAATTACAGATATCCTTGCATATAATTACAAGTCTGATAAATTCAGCAGATCAATTCTGGCAAACACCTAGTTTAACAATCAAGCATAATACCTAGGCATGTATATCAAATCACCTCTTTCATTTACATGACATGTCTAATCAACTGACTAGATTACTGAGATTCGATAATGCAGTACCTCAGCTGCACAAAAAGCCCAAGCTCATTTAGGCAATACAAAATCTTCCCATGATATCTTGACAAGTTCTTTCTTGATGCCACTAGCATATCATTAGTCTCTATATTGATTTGATGGTGACTCTTGCAAACTAACCAGTGAAGCCAACCTGTTCAGTACACAAATTTTATTTGAAACAACCTTTGAATATGAATTATAATTTACAGAACAGATGAAATTACAGAACCTTCTCCCTTAAAGCTTCCAGCTGAGTTTTCAAATCTTCAAAGTTAAAGTTGGTGGCATCATAGTATACATTAATCATTTTAGCTGAAGGAGCAAACATCTCAAGTTCAGTTCTATCCTGAAAAAAAAAAAAAAACCAATTTATCTGTCTTCATTTTATTATGCAATGCAATGAAGACAAACTAGTTTTAACAAAGTAATAACAATTTCAATGTTTTCAGACTTAGACTGATAAATGTCTGCTGATAGGATATAACCTTGGAATCTAAGATGCTTTCAAGTTCAGATATTTGCTCTTCACAACCTTTGGCTGATGATGCCCCTGCTTAAAAGAGACATTTGAGACAAATTAAGAAATAACAAGCCAAAGAAATGCATGCAATTGGACTTGCAACCAAACATTGTGAGACATCAGTCATCCAAAAAATAAGGTCGATGAAACATGTCCAAATTGTTATGTTTTCTTCTTTTCAGAGCACAAGCAAGTCAAGCAAGTCATATTGACACCAAAATGAGCAAAAATTGAAACCATAATCCAAGGAAAAGTCGAAAAAGGCACGTAAAAATATTGTGTAGTCATCCAGCAAGATGAAAGTATAAAGGAATTCTTTTCTGAAATAACTAACAAATTAAAATGTTTACAAAAGCACCAGCAGGGAAGCCATATATTTTAAATTTGAGATAACACTTTTATGCATATAATGCTCCTACAAAAGTGAAGTCTCCAGTCAATATTGTGGATCAAGGATCAATGGGAGTGGCAATCCTAATAACTGAAGAAGCTACGGTTGGACGCAAAAACATTTCCCACAAAGGAAAAAAAACCAAAATAAATAAAAATGTGTGCATAAGGATTTTTAACATAGTGAGAATATAACAGAAGAAATTACAAAGTATAAAACATCAAAGAAGATGCAACCTGCAGTTATATACAATATGTCTAGCAACATTCTCCCATCAAGTATATAAAGCTATATTGTTGTTAGTAACATAGGACTTCATGAGAGGTCTGAAATGTAGCCCTGACTGAAGATTTTTGACAAGGAGGTCTTGCAGGCAACATAGTGCTAAAAGACTGCAGGAGCACTCGACTATAACATGCCTAATCTACACATGGAAAATCAGATTTTTGCCGATATTGAGAGTTCTCTGGCAATAATTTCGGTGCATGCTGATATAGACTAAATCTGCCAGTGAAATCTTTATCTTGCACTTCTTCTTAAGTGACCACATTTTCAAGATGTTGTCCTAATCAGAACTTGCCTTGCCTTCCCACACCGTCCTCAAATTTTATCCAGGTCCAATGCATCAGAAACTTTTTACATGGGACTTTCTGGCTGGCACATTGGAATTTGGCAGAGTATTTAAACATTTGAGCCATCAGTTTGGAATAACATGGATCATCTTTCTCACCACTGCCAGACCTTGTTGTCAAAGCATCTTCAAAATTCAAGTAATCAAAATGACGAACAAAATCCAACAAAACTATGGGGCTTTTGAGGAACACATAGAGGGGTAATAAAGAGTACAATGTGATTCAGTTTGGTTTTTGGATGTCTGATTTTACCTGAGATTGATCTGAAGTGGGTTCACGAAAATTGATACTTTCTTCATCTACCCATTTTCAGGTCATTTCCTCTACCATTTCATTTTTTCACATCCTACTCACAAGCGCTTCTGCTATGACTTGTAACTTTCATCCCAACCATTACCAGGCACAGCCAACACTAGGCAAATCTTCAGATAAACTCACCAAATCTTCTTTTGTCCTCCATTTTTTTTTTCTTTACAGCAGCACGCATTTGTGCCCACCAGCCTGGCACAGTCACAGCCAGCATGACCAGGCACTTAAAATCTTGTTAAAAAATCCTTAAACTAATTAGAATAAAAATTTAATAGAGTAAATTGATAAGTATGATGATTGTTCAATTAGAAAAAGGGGATCATTATACACAATGATTGAGAAGCAAAACAGATTTCAGGAGCTCTTTCTGAGAAATTGCTTTTATAACCTTTCCTATGAAATCTGAAACAGATGATGCTGAACAGGTTTGTTCATATATCTTCATTAAGAAGACAAAGCAAACATAATATCCACACACAGAAATGATGCCAATGAGAGTAGTCATGAACTTATATCCAGCTTTTTTTGGTTATCCATGTAAAGACTTCCCTATAATTCATCATGATCTCTGAAATGTGTTAGATTTTCTTACCTCTCCAGGCTATTTATTTTTCTTAAACGGACATTTAGAATCATCAACATCTTACCATGGCAATTCAAAAATATTGATAGTTAAGCAAGGTCTCAGGAATATTAGTTCCCTATCAAGACAACCAGATGATCATTGTGAAGTTAAACAAGTCATATTATGATCAATTACAATCACTAGCTAATACAGCACCACACAAAGAATTCATCGTACAGTATATAACAATGAAAGGCACCTTGACTGCAACAGGAAGCAAGTACTTTGAAGCAACAATTATGCCTTACGGAAATAATCTTCCTATAATGTGTATCATCTGTGCCCTGTGATATACTGAGTTATCAATTTTAGCAATTTTAGCTATGCGGAAATAATCAATGATTAAAATAAAACCAAACATTAATTAATTTAAAGCTTCGAAAATGCACTCAGAGGTCCAAAATAATCTGTCATTCCTATATAGTATCTTGCCTTTCCTAACTATAGGAGATGCACTCATTCCAAAAATGGCTGGCTTGCATCCAGACTTGTGGCAAAATTCCTATATCAAAATCATCAAGTCAGACACTAAAAACAAAATGAATCATACAGAGAAGAATGAAAATGCAAGTTGCTCCATATATTTATATCAAATGTAATACTTAATTGGATTAACTTTCTATGCACCTTCATTATCTTTGCATATGGATGATTTCCACTTGCACGATGGCACTCATCAAAAATTATTAAGCGTACCATGTCTAGAGTCAGGAAAGCATGCTTTAAAGCATCCAATAAAATCTGGGGAGTCATAATCACAATCTGTAGAATGGAAGCTGTCAGGAACTCTTAATATATACAAGTTCAGTTCAATTCTTTTGCTATTATTTGATGGGAAAACCTAAAGAAGTAGTAGATGGTTGGTGCTTTATCTAATAGTTAACCCAGAAGACATATGAGATAAAAGATAAGAATTCTTAGCGCAGTTTAAAAAAATGTAGTTTGACTTTAAGATTTCAAGCAAATCAATAGATAATAGGTTGATGGTTGAATTTAATGGGTATACAACACAAGTCTTCCAGATCTTTGACCCCATCCATGCACCAAAAAAAGAAAGAAAGAAAGAATATCAATTGTGGAAATGAAAAAATAGGGCAAAAAATCTTGGTCGTTATCATGAAAAATGTAAAAGCAGACTGTTCAGTCATAAAAATACATCACTTTAAACATATTAAAAAGAAGACAAACAAACTAATGCGGGTAACATAACAAAGAAAACTATGTCAAGTCAATGGACATCAACTAATATTAACTACCTGGTCTCTGTCAATTCACTACAATATGGCTTGGAACACTATCTGAGCATGTTCATGGAAAAGCATTTCCTCGCATGCACTCTCTCAATGCTCAGGAGCAAAGGTAGAACTTTGATCCATAAGAATATGTTTGAACAAGATACGTAATGTAGTTGTAATGTCGAGCAAGGCTAAAGAACTAGTGTGACGATCTTAGAATGAGACAAAGTAACCCAAATAGCAAAAGCATAATCTCTCTCTCTCTCTCTCTCTCTCTCTCTCTCTCTCTGTGTCTTTTTTGGAGGGGGGGCACATTTGCTCATGGAAATTGAACAACAAAATTACTGAGTAATGTGTACCTGCTAGCCTAGAACTATCCTTCAGTAAAATGATTCATCTGTAATCCATAATCATTCAGAGGTATGAAATGTGTTGCATGACCTAGGGACAACACAATGTGAGGCAGGTTGACCCTAAATAATCAGATTTTCTTTGTGAGAACAGCAGATCAGCTGACATAATCAGGTACGCCTTACAAATATGTGCTCCATAGTGTTTAGTACCTAAGATTGGTCTAGGTTAAAAAGAATGAAGTAGCATCCACTAGTGAATCTTTTTACTTTGTTCCAACACAGAACAAATGTTGACGTGATAAACATATCATTGTTCCAACTTTCAAGTACTGCCCTTGTCAGCCAGTGCATTAGTTGCTGAACCAATACAGCAATTGGGTACTGGACTGGTAATAGATAACACGCAATTTGCTCAGTATTGGAAGTTGCTTTCCTATTTCATCATATATTAGTTTGCCATGGTTTGAAACAGCTCATAAATCATACCACTACCTGTCGAACCAAAAGGGCTTTTAAGCACCCTTTTTAATTTATTTATGATTCAGCATAGCGTAGCATGTTTGTATCAGCTAGTGCATCCTATAGTGCCAGAATAGAAATTAAAAAAGGACTTCTGCCTCAGTACTAAGCACTAACCGATCCAGGATGATATGTCTGAACATGACCAGGTGCCAAGTTCCAGTCCTACCCGGCCATAATATCCAGGAACTGACAGCAATGGAAACTATGCTTAAAATCTTGATGTGGACAATGGCAACCCTTGACCAGAATGGCCATTATAGATGGGCACTTTATGCGTTGCTTGAGGCCTCACATCCCAAGCAACTCCAGTACATGATCTGCCTCATAGCATCAGAGCTAAAGGACTCACCTGGCCTATGCAGCTCAAAAGGGTCAGACCTGGCTATATTCTTATATAAGTTGCAGTATGAGTTGTGTGACCAAGGCAAATCACAATTTTTTGTCTTTCTCATTGATCGCCAAACACCTTAGTAGAACCTACAAACTAATCCTTGAGCAGTTATTTATCTCTAATTATGCATAATTAGTCATCAATTTTAACCCAAGGCGGCCGAACTTGGACTCTAATTTTAGATGGTTTAGTGTGCTAGATAGGTACAGTCCCACTTCTTTCTCATTGGTGCCCAAACACCTTTATTAGCAACAATTTACAAGGTTGTTCATTAATTCGTGATAGTTCTTTTGTTTTGACTTTGTATTGATAAGTAATCATTGAGTAAAGATGCTTTTAAATTGTCTATATTTTTCATCATCATCCATTATACAGTATGTAGGAAAAATGTGTAACTCAACTAGTTGATGTGTACCATACAAATATATAAAAAGAAAAATTTCCTTGTCACTCATTTTCTTTGGGGTCAAATATAAACAAATAAAAATTGGGGAAAAAATCCACTTGCTTTCAAACTTGGAACAACTAGAGCCATATGAGCTAAATTGAAACTTAAACCTTTTTGCGTCACATACTTCGTTAGCCCATGCTTAGCAGCTAGGGTCCTGGATTACTGAACTCTCTACTTAGGCATCATCTATTTCTTCTCAAGTTACTACCAAAGTTAAGAAAAGGAAAAAAGGCAATATATTCTGATTACTAATAATAGCTGGTACCATGATGTAAATGATTCCATGAATTGGTATTCAGATACAGTTTTGTTCAAAATAATGACATTCAGATTTCATACTACATCCCATTAGAAGTCTTAATTCACCAGGATGGACATATAGGTGCAAAAATTAATAATTCCAAATGATAATTACAGTACCAAAGTAAAAGAATATGCTGTATTAGTGAGAGATAAAAAATTGCAGTCTCCAACACCTAATAAAATAAAATAAAATAATTAAATAGCATTACAGTTTCCTCAAGAATGCAAAACAAGTAAGATCATTTTTTTTTAAGAAGCCTTTCCCAGATCAAGAGATTGCTGCACACCAAACAATTATATTCCTTATAGATAGAACTACACCTTAGCATCTACTCATAAAAACAGTGTAATGGACGTAAAGGACTAAAAGAATTACACTTCTGTTGCCAACTTCCTTCTTCCAGCATTCATCACTCCACTCACTAATTCCTTTAGACCCATAGTATTCAGCCACATCGAAATCTGTATGGTCTCTGATCACTTCATATTGCTGCAGGTCACGTACAACGTCAACTCCTCTACCAAAAATGTTAGCGCCCATTGAAATGGAGGGAAAAAGAATTACCTGATTGACAATATTAACAGTTGGCGCCAGAAAAATTATGAATATCTTTCTACCATTTTTGATCAGCTTTCTCCCAATCTCCTTTATAAGCATCACCGCGATCATCGTCTTTCCGGCCCCTGTTTCCAGCACTGCAATAGTGTTCATTTGCATTGCAACCTCAAATACCTTGATCTGATAACTACAAAACACAAAAAAGAAAAAAAAATAATGGAAAAAATCTTCTTCAAGGGATAAACTGAGTAGGAGAAGAATCAAATAAGAACCTCCTCGGCTGGAAGTCCTTGGGTGGCCCTCAACATGATCGCTCCTCGTTGTCCTCCATGGCTTTTTTGGTAGAATCCATGGCTAGAGAGACCACAAGAGATCGGAAGGAGGAGAATTCGGAGTGCCTTCAGGTGTTTGGTTTTTGAAGCCCTAAAGCTCTAACTGCAACCGAGGACATGTACGGCCAACGATGCAGCCCGAGAGAAGGCCAAGACGAAGGGCATGGATTCCCGTCTCGCCAGAAAAGGATGGGAAAAAAAATGCATGAGAACGAAGCAGGTTTGTGGAAATGCAGGAGAGGACCTTCCCCTGCATTCGATGGCTGAACAGAATTTGAATGACTTTTTTTTTTCTTTTTCTTTTTTTTTGCTGAAAATGTCCATAGAAATATATTAGAAAAAATAAAATTAATTATTTTTTCACTGATTCTTCTACTTTTATGAAAATGTATATAAAAAAATGATAAAAGATCTAGTAGTTATCTTGACCATACATAGTCCAAGAATCTCAAAAATAAGAAAGACATGAGCAGCTTTAAAATTGTATGAATTTAATAATAAAAAAAGCGATCGGATTCTAAATTTGGCTATATTTACCTTCTTCATCTTGAATCTACAAATTCTGAAGCTATTCCATCTTGTTATACCTTTGCAATCTATGAACTGTATGGACCTAGAATAGAGAAGATAAACCCCGTTCTAGGCTTATAACCAAGTCTATACATAGATATATACATACACTCATGCATGGGGCTATTTTGGGAACTGCAACAATGTCCAAAGTCCCAGGGGAACGACTCGTAATTAATGAGCGATTAGATATTTATTAATTAAACGAGCTAGCTTTAGAACTCGATCTAAGCGTCTAGTTTAGTAGTTTGAAAGGCAAAAATTAGCAAGGAACCATTCCGTACAAAATAAAAATGGCGGTTACTTGGGAATATTTGGAGCTATATTAAGTCTCCCATCTTGCTCGTTGGACATTGGGTCCCATAGATCAAAGGCGCATTTATGGAACTAAAATATACTTTTGATACTAAAGCTCTCACCAAAAGATTTATTCAAAGTTAACATCATAAAGAAGGACCTAACAAGTCCTCAAAATAAGACACCATATTTTATTCTAAAAATTCAAGGACTATATGATCATCTCAATTGAAGATGAAAGTTGAGACTTTTAGCATTCTACTGTGCATTTGCATGTGCCCAAAAAGTGGTTGCAATGTCCTCCTTGGCATTTCTTATCGCCACAATATTCAAATGATCGGCATGTATAATCACAATCATCACTGGTAAAGCATGGGCCTTTAAACTCCTGGCTTTTATACTCACAAGTTGCTGCTCGAACTCTCATTGTTTCCATTTCTGTTAAAAGAAAACATATAAACATGGTTAAAATTAGTCGATTAGACATATAAAGTCTTCAAATATATATATATACTTGATGAGTGGTAAAATTGTCGTTACATTAAGATCCGCATACATTGACAATTGGGTCAAGCCCAATCCCAGCATCCCACCGGCCAGCTGTCATGACCACCAATTGGCGAAGCCGAATCGCCTTTGGCGAGGTCAATCGCCTTTAGCAGGGTCAGGTCGTCCTGACAGTCTGAACCATCCATTTACCTTGGTAACCCGAGGTATCCATACCTCAGCAACCCGAGCCGAACCATTCCTCGGTAACCCGAGGTATCCATACCTCGGCAACCCGAGGTATCCATACCTCGGCAACCCGAGGTATCCATACCTCGGCAACCCGAGCCGAGCCATTCCTCGGTAACCCGAGCTACCCTCATGCTTCGGTCATCTGAACCGAGCCATTCCTCGGTAACCCGAGCTATCCTCATACTTCGGCCATCTAAACCGAGCCATTCCTCGGTAACCCGAGCTATCCTCATACCTCGGCTAGCCGAGCCGATCTACTCTATACCTCGAAAAATCAGGTTATTCCTCACTCTGGCCGAACCAAGATATTCAAAATACCTCTACGGAATCCGGCACAGGAGAGTTCGAATTCACTGTAACTAAAAAGATTCCAAACGAAGAATCATGCCAGAAGTGGCCTAGGACCCGCAAGAGTGGCCTAGATCTATGTGATCACTAAATCTCAAGGCATTAACCAGCTCTCCCAGCCATCGATCCTCTAACTGACAAGATACGGACCCTACTGGCCTTGTAATAAACTTGATTCGAATCCGTTTCGGATCATAACTTTTGGACCTCGCCACGCGCCCAGGGAATCAGGTGATCATCTATAAATACCACTGCCTTCAAATCTCTCAGGGATGCATACATCTACGCATTCATCTTTTACGCAATTACTCACACTCATAGACTGGCTCTAGAACTCAATTGAAGTCCCCCTAAGCTCAGAGCTCCCAAAGGAACACCGGCCTAAGGGAAACCCCTCTGTGAGAATCTTCTCCTCACATCTGCTTGCTGTGAATCTCCACTGACTTGGGCATCAGAGGATCCTCCGCAGAGTGCAATCCCCCACAGCACCCTCTGCGTACGGACTGTCTTGCAGGTTCCGTCCCGAGGCGGCGAGATCGGCGTCCAGATCAGGAGCCGAAAGCGCACCCGAGTCGAAGAACGGATTTCCACGGCAACAATACTTAAAATCAAGAAAAGAAACTACAATTAGATATTAAAATATATAAAAAAAGAAGATGATGGAGAATAAGGGAAAGATAAGAACCAAAGGCCATGCCAAAGTATAAGAGCAAAAATATAGCTAGGGGCATTCTTCGAGAGCATTCCATTACAATATACTAGCTAACACAAAATTTGCAAAGAGAGCATATAGATTAGACAAGAAAAAAAATATAACTAGTATGATTAATTGACTAATTTTTAACTATGTTCATATGTTTTCTTTTAACAAAAATGGAAACAATGATAGTTCAAGCAGCAATTTGTGAGTATAAAAGCAGTGGCTTTTTAGGCCCATGCTTTACCAGTGATGATTGTGATTATACATGCCAAAAAGAATATTTTGGTGATAAGAAATGCCAAGGAGGACATTGCAACCACTTTTTGGGCACATGCAAATGCACCGTAGAATGCTAAAAGTGTCATCTTCAATTGAGATGATCATATAGTCCTTGAATTTTTAGAATAAAATATGATGTCTTATTTTGAGGACTTGTTAGGTTCTTCTTTATGCCGTTAACTTTGAATAAATCTTTTGGAGAGAGCTTTAGTATCAAAAGTATATTTTAGTTCCACATTTATTTCCACATTAGATAGAAATGAAAGTGTTATATACTTATAACCCAAGTTTACTTGTTATCAATTAATTTTTATTTGAGTTTTTGGGCCACATGGTTTTGGCTTGCTAACGAGTTAATTAGGCTACCAAGTGGGCTTGAAGCATTATAAATGGTATGAGAGCCGATTCAAGTATGCGAAAGTTGATGGGCATAAGGAAATAGCTATCCATGGGATGTTGGTAGAATTTCATCATGACGTAGAGCCATCTTTACAGCATCAATGATATTAATGACTTAGCTCAAAGTTTGATTATGGCTAACTTATGGCGTACGACTAGGGCATCGCATTATAAGAGGGAAGATTATGACATCCCAGATTTAGTTCAACATTGAATAGAAAATAAAGTATTATGTGCTTATAACTTAAGTTTACTTGCTACCAATTAATTACTTCCACTCACTCAAATTTCTTGGTCATGTGATTTTGATTCACTAATGAGTTAATTAAACTAGTAGGTGGACTTGAGCATTACATTAAAGTTTCAAAATTTAAATGCCAAGAGTTCCTCCTAAAGATCTTATCCACTTTAAAGAAATTTGGCTACATTTCAAAAACGATGCAAGTGGGGAATTATTTCCAAGTAGAAGTGCATCCAGCCAAACGTTTAAAATGACAATAGTATAGTTTTATTCACATAAATAATTAATTCCAAAATTAATACTATATCGGAATAGTCAAATATTAAATTAATATTATATCAGCAAATTTTCCATCAGTAATCTTCTGCTTGTGTTTTCAATATTGATCAAATGGAAGAGAAAAGCCAAGAATTAAACCAAAATACTTTGGTGATGGTTAATATGAAATATGAAATCCAAGCACTCCACCATTAATTCTATATAAAGAGGGACATATAAGAGTGCAGCATTTTAAATGATAAAAAATTCATCTATGGCAAGTTCAAAATTCAAAAAAAATAATAAAAGAAAAAAGAAAAATACTAGACACTGTAAATAAGTGGCTATCAGTGAAATAGAGATAGAAAATATTAAAAACATTATCCCTATATCCCCAAAATTGAAAAAAAAGGATGTTTTGGTTTCAGATAGGACTGACCAAAATAAGGACAAGTTTGGTAGTTTTAGGTGAACCAACTTGTGTGGTCAAATTTCTTATATTTATTTTATTTATGCCAATTTTATTTATATATTTTTAGAAAAATCAAATCCTAAATATAGGTAGTTTTATGACATTCGAGAAGATTTTGGATCATTCTATAAGCTCCGAAGGACTTAGAGGGAGAGTAAAAAAAGAAAAGAACCGATTTATTATTACTTTTGTTGAGCTATTAGCAATTCTCATATAAGAGGAGACTCAATATATCAAAAAAACCTAAAATCAAATATATTCAATCTTTACGTTTAGCACATAGGTAGATATCATAATTGTAGTATCAATATTACCTGACAATAGACCTCATTATATACTTTTCAATACCATATTTATTCATTACAAAACACACAACTTTAATTGAAAAAAAAAAGTAGGGAAATTACCATTAAGCTCTCGGTTTGATGGTATCACCCCTTGCCATGCAAGGGAACGGCGTCCGATTCTAGTTAGAGGAGTCAACTCCAAGGGTAGGGTGTGTATAGGACCCTATTTGTAAAACCTCAACCCTAACCCTAACCCTAACCCTAACCCTATTTGTAAAACCTCAACCCTAACCCTATTTTTAAAATAGGGTTTGGGTTGAGTTTCGGGTTGGAATTCGGGTTGATGAAAAAAAAAAAAAAAAAGTTTGTTTTCTTGGTTCCCGCTATTTCTTCCAAATAGTTGTTTTCTTTTATACACTAAATATATGCAATGACAAATTTAAAATATTTATACATATGTGATGCAATGACAAATCTAATACATTTATAGAGATGTAATGCACAGATTGATAGATGTCGAAGTTTGGCTTGATTGATACTTCAAAATACACAAATAGGAATTGTCCAATTAAGTGCGTTAGATGGTGTTAAGTATCCAAAAAGACAAAAATATAAAATCAGATAATGTACAACAGCAGCAACTGAGTAATTTAAGAAATCAGTCAATCCATCCACAATAGGAAAAGTCTTGTAACACACAATAAATGAAAGCATACCCCATTGCAAGAGAGAGCTTGAGATAACCTTTGTAATCCCCTCCATGGTGATCTCCCCCGATCGCTCGGCCGAAGACAACATCACATTCTGTTAAAAATAAACTACAAACAGGCCTACCATACCAAGGTGGCCAGTTATTCATCAAAAGCTATTGAATTGCATATAAAATGATCCAATGAAAGTAAATATACCTGTAAAGTAATAGTAAAAACAAAAATAAACAGTAACAATAAAATTTTCTACAACATTGAACTAAAAATAGGTGATTAAATGACAATTTAGCTCTCTGGCATAAAAACATTGAACTAAAAATAGGTGATTAAATGGTACGAGCCATCTAAGGTTTTTCAAATATGACAATTTAGTCCTTTGGGAAGATAACAGTGTTACACTTCATTTATACTGCGCTACATATAATAATATAAGCTAATTGTATCAAAGTAATCACATTATAAACACTCTGAACCAAACGGCCTTAAGCCTTCAACAATGAAAACCATATCAGAACACTTGTTTCTTACCCTATAACTAAATCTAGAAATTCAAAGTCCACAACCACATCAAAAACAAAGCAATCAGTAAACAATCCTCAAAACCCTAATCCCCTAGCCGGCATCGGAACCCAAAGGAACTTAAGCCCCAGCATCAGATTTACTCCTTTTAGCCTACAGCTACATCTAGAAACCAAAAAAATCACGCATATCCATACATCACAAGCGAAAATTTAACAACAAAGACAACAAACAGATCCTGATCAACCATCCGGACTCATCTGAGATCGAGGGTTCCTAAGCCTTACGCTAACACGAGAAGAGGGTGAAGAACTTACGAGAATTGGCCATGGAGATTTCATTGACTTCATTGGTCCCAGCAACCACCTTCCCTCACCGCAGCAAGCCCACCCCCCACCCCCAGGACCTCCGCCGTGCCGCGAGGCCCGCAACCTCCTCCCTCGCCCTTAAATCCCTAATCCTATTCCCCCTAAACCCTTTCGTTGCAGAAAGTGGAAGAAATTGTTTGTGAAATGGGAATACCTGGGATTTCGTTGCTCGCCGGTGATGATCGGAAAGATCTGGCAGCGCCCCTAGGTCCGACGAAGTCACGACGGCGAGCGGCGGCGACGAATGGGAGGCGGAGGCGGGACTCGCGAGTCGCGACGGCCGACGGGAGCTAGGGTTGAGAAATGGGCGACGGGCGAATGGGCGAGCGGGCGATGGGCGAGCGGAGAAAAATCAGAAAATATAGTAACGGGTTCGGGTTATCTCGAGCCGGGTTGACCGCAACCCGAACCCGATCCGATTTTTTTAAAATATGTTTTTTAAAAAAAAAAAGTGGGCAGATTGTGAAGTAGTTAATATGATTGATGTGATCAAACAGTAAGGTACCGAATACTTCATAAAAAATGCTCATTAGAAACCTGATACAAAGGCAAGGTCAAAACTCTTCCGATAAAACTAATCAAAATTTTATGAAATTTACCAAATCATCTTATCCAATAATATCTACTGACTTCACCTTATGAATAGCATTATATAGTTCTCAAGAACAAGGCACATTATAGTTCAAAAATAGGATGTTGTGGAACCGAACCAGCATGTCTTCACAAGAAACAAAGTGACATGAAAGACTTTTCAAGCAGAGCAACAACACGTCCACTGACAACACTCATTAAAATTATATATATATATATATATATATATATATATATAACAAGTTATGCGTGAAAGACTTTTCAAACATAGCAATTGTTGCCGCCGAGATCCATCCTCCAACTCAGGTGCGGTCGATCTCCTAAGGCGGACCTGCACAGAAGTCCTCGCGCGAGAGGCGTTAGGGGTGGCCCTCCACGGAAGACCCTCCGACGCTCAAGTCAGTGAGAGGAATCGGCAATCAACAGAAAACGGGAAGATGGATCTCTCCGGGGAGTCTTTCCAGGGGCAACCGATCGGGAGCTCAGCAAAGGTGGGAGCACCGACGAGCAGCTGGGGGATAGTGGGAGAGTGAGAGTGAGCGCATACCTGAGGGAATCTGGGAGTATCACATTTATAGGTTGTCACCTGGATCTTGAGCGCCTTCTGGAAGGTTCGAGGGTTGTTAGGATACGGAGATGGATCGAATCAGGCCGTTGTGGGGCCGTTGGGATCAGTATCTTATTTGTTAAGGGATCGACGACTAGGAGAGCTCCTCGATGGCTCGAAATTTGATAGGTGTGTAGGTCCCAGGTAGTCGTATTAGGCTCTAGGCCACTTTTCAGCATGATTCTTTGCCTGAGATGCTGTTACGATAGGTCTAGGCTCTCCTGCGCCAGGTTCCGCGGAGGTGAGTATCGGATCATGGATCGCTCGGAAAAGACGAGCTATGGAGAAGGTCAAGCTATGGAAGCTCGGGGGAGCCGAGCCATAAAAGCTCGGAGAGGCCGAGCCATGGGAGCTCGAGGAGAGCCGAGCTATGGGAGCTCGGGGAGAGCCGAGCTATGGAAGCTCGGAGAGGCCGAGCTATGGAAGCTCGAGGGAGCCGAGCTGCGGGAAGCTCGGGGGAGCCGAGCTATGGGAGCTCGGAGAGAGCCGAGCTATGGAAGCTCGGAGAGGCCGAGCTATGGAAGCTTGAGGGAGCCGAGCTGCGGGAAGCTCGGGAAGGCCGAGCTATGGAAGCTCGAGGGAGCCGAGCTGCGGGAAGCTCGGGAAGGCCGAGCTATGGGAGCTCGGGAGAGCCGAGCTATAGGAAGCTCGGGGAAGACGAGCCATAGGAGCTCGGGAAGGCCGAGCTATAGGAAGCTCGGGGAAGACGAGCTATAGGAGCTCGGGAAGGCCGAGCTATAGGAAGCTCGAGAGAGCCGAGCCACGGGAAGCTCGGGAATGTCATGGCGGGCGAAGGGGCGGGGTCGGTCTTAGCTTTCTCGCACGAATATCGATGCAATAACGATTTTACCCCCTAACACATGCCCTCCACTCCCTAGTTTGAAGCGTAGGTTCGAGCATAGGGAGTATAAGTCCAGGTGGCATGCCCTGGGTGGGGCGATCCGGCTTAGGCAGCTCGCGCAATGATGCCCTAATTAATGCGGCAAGGTCATCATGCCTTCGTGGGTAAGGTTCCTCCAGGGGTGACGGTTGGCGAAATGCCACGTAGCAAATCCCGATTAACGCGGCGTTTATCGAGGCGTTCCGGATGCCTCGGGCGAAGCGCCTCATCTTCTTTCTGATATTGACAATCAGACCCTCATGAGGATGACACGGGCCTACGCCTCTCGGGTGAGTCATCATTCTCGGGTGGTGGATAATTTTTGGCTAACTTGATTTCATATCCTTACTCATTCTTTATCCTGTAGAGTGTTCTGCTTTCTCGGGCGATGTGCTAGCGTTTGAGTTTGGCGACTGGGGCCAGTGTTCAGGCCAGAAGAGCCAGCGCTGAACTTCGATCACGAGCAGAGGCATCCGACAAGTTCGAGGAACTCTTGGTCGCCAGCAACAAAAGCTTGGCGGGGATGAAGGCGTCGTATCAGGCCGCTCTAGCTGAAGCGTCCAAGCAGAAGCGTAAAGCGAAGGAGTTGCAGGAGCTCCTGGCGAAGAACGACGACGCATGCTTGGAGTTGGCCCGAGTTAAGTCGAGGCATTCTGAGGAAATGGCGGTGATGCAAAAAGAACACAATGAGAGCCTGGGCCGGCTAGGGAAGGAGGCTGCCGACGAAAGAAAATGTTTGACCAGAATGCTCAACGAAATAGGGGAGAAGCTGCAGCGGCGTGATGGCGAAGTCGCTGACTTGAGAGTTAGTGCTAAGTGGCATGAAGGGATGATAGCCCGGCTGAGTGACGAGCTATCCCAAGTTCGGGCAGAGGCCGAAGACCAGCAGTCGAGAATCAACACACTCCAAGAGAGGGTTGAGCTGGTCAGGGCCGACAAAGCGAGGGCCAGGGGTGAGGCCGAGGAGCTGACTAAAAGGTTGGCCCGACGAGAGGAGGAGGTATGATTCTATTCCCTTCTCTTTTTTTTTTTTTAGTTTCCTTCATGGCTTCCTCGTGGCGCCGACTGATTCTAGCTTTGCAGATGGCAAAATTGGGGCTGGACAACCAGGCCTTGCGAGGTGAACTTGCATCCAGCCGAAGCAAGAGTTCGGAACTCGAGGCACGGGCCGGCGAGTTCGAGGAGCAAACTATTTTTCTACGGGCTCAGGTCGCGGAAGCCGAGAGGCAAGTCGCCTTATTGCGGAGCCAGATGGTCGAGGCTGAGACGCAACTCGCCATGCTCAAGGGCGAACAGGATGTAATCGGTACTGACGCCTTCCAACTCGGAGTGGAAGAATGTCGAGACAGGATATCCAGCGAGCATCCAGAATGGGATCTCTCTTTCTTGGATGCTGAAGCTCCTGATGCCGCTGACTCCGGAGGCGAAGAGGAAGATGAGTACGTCGACGCCTCGGATACCGATCTCGGTGCCGCCCCAGGTCCCAGTGAGGCCGCAGCTTCTGGAGGGCAATCGCGAACTGTCGCCGAGGAGGCTAAAATATTCGAGAAGGACGAATCAAGTCATGCCTCCGCAGACGTTATTGGGGCTCCTCCTGGGATTGACGCGGTTCCCGGCCTTTAAAAGTCACTTTCAAGTTTTGCTTCTTCTAGTTGTAATTCTCCCCTATGTTTTTTTTTAATGGATGAATCTTTCGCTTTTATTTGAGTGCTTTTACTTAGGCGGTCTTTTGCTCCGACTTTCGCCCCGATTGCAAGCGAATTACGGCTTGTTGGCGTCGTTTGGCCATTTTTGTCTCAGGGTCGAGGGGACGAATCGGCCGGGTCCAAGGCAGGTCAGCCAAGGCCGACGGATGAAAGTAGGTCGGCTAGGGCCGACGACAAAGTAGGTCGGTTAGGATCGACAGGCAAAATAGGTCGGCTAGGGCTGACAGGCAAAGTAGGTCGGCTAGGGTCGACAAGCAAGATAGGTCGGCTAAGGCCGACGACAAAGTAGGTCAGCTAGGGCCGACAGGCAAAATAGGTCGGCTAGGGCTGACAGGCAAAGTAGGTCGGCTAGGGCCGACAAGCAAGATAGGTCGGCTAGGGCCAACGACAAAGTAGGTCGGCTAGGACCGACAGGCAAAATAGGTCGGCTAGGGCCGACAAGCAAGATAGGTCAGCTAGGACCGACGACAAAGTAGGTCGGCTAGGGCCGACGTATGAAGTTGGTTACCGAAGTGGTGACACGTGGCGGGATTTTGTGTCGGCGGTTCGAGGGCCGATGGCTGGAGATGATGGCGAGCCCTTGTGATGGCCAATGCATTTTTCATTTCTTTTGCCACTTCCTTTTTCGGTGAAAAAATGGTCTGCGTAGCCTTCACATTCATTTTTGTTTTGAGACGTTCAATTTTGTCGCACAAGTTTTTCGAGCGATTAACTTCCTGGAGTGCAATCGACGATCAATCGGCTTTCGTGCTTTTTGCTACCCTGCCAGTGTTCTGCCGTTCCGCGGGTAGATCGGTTTTTATTTCACCGAAGTGTTGATGATATGGCTCTGTGGGGAACATAAAGTTGTTTCGATGTTTTTCGGAAGGCTTTTATGGCATTGGTCTTTTCCCATGCGGGTCATTTTGGGGTACGGCGTACGCACCCGATTACCATTGGATGATGTTACTTTCGTAGGACGATCTTCTGAACCTGTTAGTTTCCGTAAAATCAGTGAGCGATTCTCTACGTTTAATAACCGCAATTCGGAATCGAAAGGAAATCTTTGCATGCGTCATGGTTCAGGCGGTGGGCTCAGCGCACAATGGGGCGCTGTGTCCATCCTGGAAGGTCACGTGGAGGCATGGGCCAGGTGTTTGAATCTCAGAGCTTCTGGCCTTGGTAGTTATTCCCGGCCCATGTTTGCCTATAAAAAAGGGGGAAGAAGGGTCGTGTTAGGCCATTCTCAAAGTTTCCTTCCTCTCTGGAGTTTCTACCATGCGTATTTCCCTGGTGTCGCGAACGGGAGGGTCGAGCTTTCCTTTTATGAGCCCTTTCATGAGCCCTTTGCCTCCGGACAGTTGGGGCGACGAAGGAGCTGACGAAGAGTGGTTCGTCCTTAGGGGACGAGCCCCGGAGATCATATGGAGAGCGCACAGGGAGGGCGCAGAGATCACACGGAGAGCGCACATATGTGCTTCCAATGTGACCTTTGTGGTTTCCCTTTGGGGACGCACGGTAGGAAGTGCACGCGGGCTCCCCATGGGTTGTGTGAATTTCGCCTCCTCCCCTGGTTTGGATTCCTGGGCTCGCCCGCCTGGGGAATCTTTTGCCACATGGGGAGGGGGCGATGGTGTGCCGCCCGCAGGTACCTTGCCTTTGAGTTGGGGCAAGTTGGGGCGGTACACACTCAATTTGGGAGTGCGTTCCGGCGCCAAGGCCCGTGGACTTCCTGCCTGCTCGCCAGGGGGGCCTCTCGGTTGGGTGGTTTGGGATAATATCCCATCCACCCTTTCCAATCACTCTGATATCCCGGTTGGGTCACCGGGATATTATTATTTACCGAAGCTGGCCACAACTATTGGTCCATGTCGCCCGACCATTATCGGCACGAGCTGACTATATGTGGCTTATCCGGTTCGGCAGTTCGGACGCCGGAGCATCACAGCTGCCCAGGTCTGCATTGGAGCAGTTGCTCGAGTTTTGTGTTTGTCTTTATTTTACGCATTTCAATGCTCTTGTAACGCCTCTCAAGCATTTATAATTGGTTTTGATGGCAATGAAATAAAGAGAGTTTTGCTCTGTTTCTCAGTCTCTATTTCTCCTGTGCCAAGTTGTTTGTCGTTGGTCGTGGGATACAAGTATGTTTCGTTCGTTTCTAGGCGGTGATCCCGCACTATACGAACTAGTCGGGGCTTGCCAACTGTCATGGCCCAGATGGAGGTTTAGAAGTCGTTCGGTGATAGAATACACTCCTTAATTTGGTCTGAAGCTCGGAGATTCAAGCTTTCGGCTCTATTGGAGTTCGAATGTTTATGGCTCGGCCTTGCCGAGGTCTGGAGAATCTCTTGCTCGGCCCAGCCGAGGCTCGGAGAACCTGTTACTCGACTCAGCCAAGGTTCGGAGATTTTGTAGCTCGGTCCAGCCGAGGTTCGGAGATTTTGTAGCTCGGCCCAGCCGAGGTTCGGAGATTTTGTAGCTCGGCCCAGCCGAGGTTCGGAGAATTTGTTACTCGGCCCTGCCGAGGTTCGGAGATTTTGTTGCTCGGCCCTGCCGAGGTTCGGAGATTTTGTAGCTCGGCCCAGCCGAGATTCGGAGATTTTGTTGCTCGGCCCTGCCGAGGTTCGAAGATTTGGGGCTCGGGGGAGTGATTTAATCACCTCCATGAGCTATAAATGCTAGGCCCCGATAGCGTTCGGTGAGGGGCGCTAAGGCGGAACGGGTGACACATGGTCATGCCCTTCATTTATGACGCAACCCCTCCCGAGGGGGCGAATTACTGTCGGGCGCTGGAATTCTTCCTTTTTTACGCTTCCCGAAAGGCGGCCGGCTTAAAAGAGCTTGGGGAAGTGTTGGGAGAATTTATCACGGGGGGCCGGCAAATCGGAAGGTATTCTGTTCCCAGGGAGATTCCCGAACAGTCCGTCTACATTACCAATTTCGCTCGTGATGGGGCACGACCCTTCGGTTTCTGCAAGCGCTAATTAAAGCGACGATACGTGGTGAGTTCTCATAGGTCGGTGGTTACGGCCTGACCGATTGAAAGACTCATCTGACAAGTATAAATACGGACTGGGGGTGCTGGTTTTCGCCATCCCTCCGGTGCAGTTTCAAAACCGTTTTCGTCATGGCTTCTCAAGGAGGAGAGCGGTCATCTGACGATCTGAGGATGGCGATCGATGGTCTATTGCATCCAGCGAGGGGCCATCTCACTATTTCGGTCGACGGGCTAGGCCTGGCATCGACCCTTGCGAGCCACCAACGGCTCGAGAGGGTCGTGGAAGAATATGTTGATGTTACTACGAGGGAGGTTGAGGCCTTGCACCGGGTGGCAGACCGGCAAAAGGAAGAAATAAAGTCGCTCCGCCAGTAGGTCGCCGAACTGTCCCAACGCCTAGAGGACCTGCTGACCTCCGGGAGTGACTGCGAGCCTTAGGAAGGGCTTCTTTTTCTTTTCTTTTTCTTTTTGCCACCGTTGTCCCTCCCTTTTCTCTTAATGAATATGAAGTTTCATTATTCTGTGCATTTCTGTTTTTCCCGGAGTATCTGTGGTCGTTGAGTTTGTTTTTTCCAGTCATGTAAATCCGAGCTAGGTCTAACGAGACCACGGTCGGGCCTGATTAGGGCGCGCGAACCACTCGAATCCAGACATAGCTTAGGAGGACTCTTAGGTTGGTCGGGGCTTGCGAGCTACCCGGATTTATGCACTTTGCTTAGATCGACCGGGGCTTGTGAGCTGCCCAGATTTATGCACTTTGCTTAGATCGACCGGGGCTTGTGAGCTGCCCGGATTTATGCACTTTGTTTAGATCGGCCGGGGCTTGTGAGCTGCCCGGATTTATGCACTCTGTTTAGATCGGCCGGGGCTTGTGAGCTGCTCGGATTTATGCACTCTGTTTAGATCGGCCAGGGCTTGTGAGCTGCCCGGATTTAAAATAAGTTTTCCTGGGGAGTCATCGGTCTCTACCCGGACCAGCGGCAGACCTAGGCGATCCTTCAGAAGGAGTCCCTTTGGTTCCTCCAGTGTGTTAGGAGGTTTTTATTTTCGCGTCCATTTATAGGATATACGAGAAGTCACCCTGCTTCAAATGAGGCTCTGGAGTGCGACTAAGGCGCGAGGACTTTGCCCCTTCGGCCGATGGTCTGGGAGTCGAACGCGACCAGGGTGCGAGAATGTCACTCGATAGGCCCGAGGAGTTTGATAGCTAAGGTCGCTCCTTGGCTTTGGCCGGGGTTTCGAGCGGCAGAGTGTAATCTTTAGCTTTGGCCAAGGTTCGGAGAGTTCGTTACTCGGCCCTGCCGAGGTTCGGAGAACTTATTGCTCGGCCCAGCCGAGGTTCGGAGATTTTATTGCTCGGCCCTGCCGAGGTTCGGAGATTTATTGCTCGGCCCAGCCGAGGTTCGGAGATTTTGTTGCTTGGTCCTGCCGAGGTTCGGAGATTTTGTTGCTCGGCCCTGCCGAGGTTCGGAGATTTATTGCTCAGCCCAGCTGAGGTTCGGAGATTTTAATGCTCGGCCCAGCCGAGGTTCGGAGATTTATTGCTCGGCCCAGCCGAGGTTAGGAGATTTTGTTGCTCGGCCCTGCTGAGGTTCGGAGATTTTGTTGCTCGGCCCTGCCGAGGTTCGGAGATTTTGTTGCTCGGCCCTGCCGAGGTTCGGAGATTTATTGCTCGGCCCTGCCGAGGTTCGGAGATTTTGTTGCTCGGCCCTGCCGAGGTTCGGAGGTTTTGTAGCTCGGCCCAGCCGAGGTTCGGAGGATTCCTATTTAGATAGACAACTCGGTCGTACCGAGGATTGGTGAGCAGCACCTGTTTCTTTTCGCAATCTTCGGCAATATAAGGCATGATGATTCATGTTGCGAATTACGAAAACATGTGCTGAAAGGAAGGTATAATAAAGTATATCGAAGTGGGCTTATAAAGGACATACCCTATTGATAATACTTAAGGAGGTTGTCCGAGTTTCATGTCTGGGGGATGGACTTCCCATTCAAGTCTTGTAGCTTGTAGGTCCCCGGTCCAATGATTTCCGCTACCTGGTATGGGCCTTCCCAGTTCGACAGTAGTTTTCCTTGTTCCAACGGTTTGGAGACAGAGGCTTTCCGGAGAACAAGGTCGCCGAGCAGGAAGGCTTTCCCTTTGACTCTGGAGGCATGGTAGCGGGCCATCCTTTGTTGATAGGCAGCCACTATGATCCGGGCCTTCTCTCTGATCTCCTCTATCAGGTCGAGGTTGGTGCGGAGCTGCTCGTCGCTAGCTTCCTCTAAGTAGCTTTTCACCCGCAGCGAAGGGAGGCCTATCTCCACAGGGATAACGGCCTTCGTGCCGAAAGCCATCCGGAATGGGGTTTCACCTGTCGGGACTCTCGGGGTAGTGCAGTAGGCCCATAGGACATGGTGCAACTCATCCGCCCACCTGCCTTGGGCTCTAGAAAGACGAGCTTTGATCCCCTGAAGCAGGGTCCTGTTGGTCACTTCGGCTGCTCCGTTGGCTTGCGGATTCCCAACCGAGGTGAGGTGATGACAGATTCCGTGCTCCTCACAGAACTGGTGGAACTTTAGGTTGTCGAATTGCTTGCCGTTATTAGTGATTATGGTATGTGGGAGGCTAAATCGACAGATAATGAACCTCCAGACAAAATCTCTGGCCCGTGCCTCGGTTATTTATTCAACCGCTTCCGTCTCGACCCATTTAGTGAAGTAGTCGATGGCGACGAACAGAAATTTCCGCTACCCCATGGCAAGCGGGAACGGGCCGAGGATGTCCATCCCCCACTTGGCAAAGGGCCAAGCAGAGGATATAGGAACCAGGCTGGCGGAGGGGAGTCTCTGAATGCTTGAATGCCTTTGGCATGGGTCGCAAGCCCGGACAAGATTGTCTGCATCCTTCTGCATAGTCGGCTAGTAGTAGCCTTGGCGTAGCACCTTGTGGCATAGGGACCGGCTTCCCAAGTGATTGCCGCAAATCCCCTCATGCACCTCACGGAGAGCATAGTCTGCTTTGGATAGGCGGAGGCATCTGAGCAGCGGCATGGAGAAGGACCGTCTGTAGAGTCGATCATCGATCAGTAGATAGTGGGTAGCCTGTAGCTTTAGCTTTCTAGCCTCTCTCCGGTCGGGTAGAAGCGACCCTTCTTTGAGGTACTTCAGAATGGGATCGAACCATGATGGTTCGGCCTCAACTTGCATTATTCGGTCGGCTTCTGTGATACTGGGTTTCTCCAGAGTCTCCAGGTGGAACTTTTGTTCAGTGTCCATTGACTCTGCGGTCGCCAATCTTGATAGTAGGTTGGCACGGGCATTCTCGGATCTGGGAATCCGAGTGATCTCAAACTCGGAAAAATGGGGGAGCAGGCTCCGCACCTCCTGGAGATATCGAACCATGTTCGGCTCCCAAGCCTCAAATTCTCCTTGTACATGGCCGGCCACTAACTAAGAGTCGGTGAAGGCATTAAGCTTCTCCACCTTCAAGTTGCGGGCGATTCGAAGACCGGATAGCAGGGCTTCGTACTCAGCTTTATTGTTGGAGGCCGGGAAGGAGAACCGGACACCATACTCAAATGTTGCCCCCTCTGGGCTGGTGAGCACCAGGCCCGCACCGGAGCGATGGGTATTGGATGACCCGTCGACATGGAGGAGCCACCGGGCTCCGGATTTTGGTTCTTCGGAGGAGTCTGGGGTGGAGCCGTCCTCCGGGATGGTACATTCGAGGAGGAAATCGGCTAGCACCTGAGCTTTGATGGCTGGGCGAGGCTGAAAGTGGATGTCATGCTCGCTCAACTCGACGGCCCACTTGATCATTCTTCTTGATGTCTTGGGGCGGTGGACCACCACCTTGATGGGTTGGTCAGTCAGGATCGTCACAGAATGTGCTTGGAAGTACGGCCGCAGCTTCCGAACTGAAGTGATTAAGGCCAATACCATCTTCTCGATTCTGCTATATCTTGTCTCCGCATCGCAGAGTAGTTTGCTGACATAGTAAATCGGCCTTTGGACCTTGCCTTCTTCTCTGACCAGTATCGAACAGACGGCACCCTCTGAAACAGCCAGGTACAAGAATAGGGTCTCGCCCGGGCTTGGACTGCTGAGGAGCGGGGGCGAGCCGAGATATTTCTTGAGATCTTGAAATGATTTCTGGCATTCAGGGGTCCATTGGAAGTTCTTAGTTGATTGGAGGGTTTTGAAGAAGGGGAGGCAGCTTTCGGCCGAACGCGCTACGAAGCGGTTGAGGGCCGCTATTCTCCCAGTCAAGCGCTAGACCTCTTTAATAGAAGCTGGGGGCGTCATTTGTTGGAGGGCTTGAATCTTCTGGGGGTTAGCTTTGATGCCTCGCTGGGAGACCATGAAGCCAAGAAACTTCCCAGAGTTAATGCCGAAGGCGCATTTGGTTGGATTGAGCCTCATCCCATACTTGCGGAGTGTTGCGAAGCTCTCTGAGAGGTCCTCGACATGCTGCGATGCTTCTTTGCTCTTAACCAGCATGTCGTCCACGTACACCTCCATATTCCGACCGATTTGCTTCTTGAATACTTTGTTGACCAGCTTTTGGTAGGTAGCACCTGCATTTTTAAGACCAAAGGGCATGACACGGTAACAGTAGGTACCTCGGTCGGTTATGAAGGTGGTCTTCTCCTCATCCTCGAGGGCCATCCGGATCTGATTGTACCTGAATAGGCGTCCATGAATGACAGCATTTGATGACCTGAGGTGGCATCCACGAGCTGGTCGATCTGGGGAAGAGGGAAGCTGTCCTTCGGGCAGGCTTTGTTAAGATCGGTGAAGTCGATGCAAATCCTCCACTTGCCGTTCGACTTCTTTACCATAACGACATTTGATAGCCAGCTTGGATAATTTACCTCCCGGATGAAGTTCGCCTTGATGAGTTTGTCCACTTCTTCTTCAATGGCTTTCTGTCGTTCCGGGGCAAAGCTCCTCTTTCTCTGCTTGACTGGCCTGTGCACCTCGTCTACGTTGAGACGATGGATGAGAACTTTGGGGCTGATTCTCGGCATGTCTGAGGCAGACCAGGCGAAGATGTCAGCATTGCTTCAGAGAAAATTGATTAATCCGCGCTGAGGTTCATCCTTCAGTAGCGACCCAATTTTTATGGTTCGTTCGGGGTGGGCCTTGTCCAACGGCACCTCCTCCAGCTCTTCTGCTGGTTCTCCTCGTTGTTCGGCGAGGTCCTCCCAGGCGTCTAGCCCATCAACCTCAGGCATTCTGGATTGAAAGCTGGTGACGAAGCATTGCCGGGCCATGGTTTGACTCCCCCGAACAATTCCAACTCCTTGCTCGGTGGGGAATTTCATGGATAAGTGTGGGATGGAGACAACTGTCTTGAGGGACATTAGGCCGGGCCTGCCGAATATTGCGTTGTATGGGGACCTAAGATTGGTCACTAGGAAGTCCTTGTAGACAGTGGCCACAAGAGGTCAGGCTCCTACACGGACTGCTAGAGTGACGACCCCTTCCGGGATGATGACATCGCCTGTGAATCCCATTAGGGTGGAATCCACGGCTCGAAGGTTCTCCATGAACAGTTTCATCTTGGCAAACACATCGAGATACAGAACATTCACCGAACTTCCACTATTAATAAGGATTCGGCTTACATCATAGTTGTTTAAATTGAGGGATACAACTAATGCGTCGTCATAGGGGAACTATATCCCTTGGACATCATCGTCGGAGAAAGAGAGCTCGCCAGTCCGCACCTTTTTTGGCACTGATCCCCCACCATCGCTCCTGGGGCTCGATCTGCTGGCCTCTTCGATCATGTTGATGCGACCAATCATGGGCGGATTTGGTGGGGGAGGAGGTTGTTGAAGTTCGGGCTGGCGGTCACCTCCTTGTCCTGGCTCGGGCGCCCTCCTGAACTGGTTCAGCCGCCCCCGCTGGATCAGCCTCTCGATTTCATTTTTCAGCTGCCAGCATTCTTTAGTATCGTGGTCGTGTTCCCGGTGGTAGCGACAGTATTTGGTGGGGTCTCTTCGGGTCAGGTTCCCTCGGAGAGGAGCTGGCCGGGGGAGCTGGCATTCTATCTCCATGAGGATATGTGCCCGGGGCACGGTCAGTGGAGTGTAGCGATCGAATCACCTAGGCAGGCTCCGGGAGCGATTCCTCGGCGGCAGTGGGGGAGCTCTTGGGCGGCGAGGCGGACTCGGCCGACGGGCGGGCCGTTGCCTATCGGCACCTTTGGGCTCCTTCTTTTTTGCCAGCTCGACATGGGCAACTCTCCGTGACTCTTCGACCCTAGCGTATTTGTCCGCCAGGGCCATCATATCAGAGAGGTTAGGGGGATAGCTGACTTCCATCGCTAGGTAGAAGTCACTTTCCTTCGATACTCTCCCTGCCAAGGCGGACATAGCCACCTCATGATTGAGGTGGTCCACCTCAAACATGGCCTTATTAAAACGGCCAAGATAATTTCTCAAGGACTCCCCCTCTCTCTGCTTGACTTCGGAGAGGGAGTCAGATCTCCGTCGGTGGTGGCGGCTGCTGACGAACTGGCCAATAAAAAGATGGCTCAGTTCATCGAATGAATTAATGGAACCTGGCTTTAAGGTGTTGAACCAGTCTCGGGCAGATCCTCTGAGGGTGGAGGGGAAAGCACGGCAGAGGATCACGTCGGATGCTCTGTGGAACATCATTATTGACCGGAAGCTGCTGAGATGGTCGTCCGGGTCAGAAGAGCCGTGGTAGGGTTCGACGGCTGGTAGCTTAACATGGAAGGGAATCACTTCCTCCATAATTCCTTTGGAGAAAGGGATGCCCTGCTCCGCTTTGGGCTGAGGCGGATGGGCCTGCTTGGCAGCATCCAGCTCTTGATGCATCTCTCGGATCTGCTGACGGATCTCCTCTTTAGTGATAAGAGGGGGAGCTGGGCGAGGGGATCGCAGGGACGGTGTCGAGTCATGGCGGGAGGACACTGGGGAAGGGGTCCGGACTCGTCGAGATCTGGATGGATCTCTGTCGTAGCCGCCTCCCGGGGCTGGTTTGCCCCCTCTAGGTTGATGTAGAGGGTCCGCGGCCTCATGCGAACCGGGGGAGGAAGTCACCGGCAAAGAAGGAATCATGGCCTCCTTATGAAAGTGCGGAGCGGGAGGAGCTGCAAAGCATTCCTGGACCAGGTGGGTCAGGGCCTGGACTTGCTGGACCAGTGAAGCGAACTGGTCCTGGGTCACCGGGATGGCTGGCGGCGATGGGGTTTCGATTGGTGGAGGCTGTGGCGCTACACTGCTCACCGGATCAGGTCTTTGGGAAGCGGCCTATTCTTGGGCTTCAGAGGTTGCTCTTCTCCGATTGGCCATTAGAGAGGATCTACTCCAGGTCGAGATCTTTATCTCCTTTTTTTTCAAGTTTTAATGGGACTTGAAGCCCTTCCTCTAGCGCCAATCTGTTGCCGCCTGGATCCGTCCTCCAACTCGGGCGCGGTCGATCTCCTGGGGTGGATCTGCACAGAAGTCCTCGCGCGAGAGGCATTGGGGGTGGCCCTCTGCGGAAGACCCTTCGACACTCAAGTCAGTGAGAGAAATCGGTGATCAACATAAAATAGAGAGGTGGATCTCTCCGGGAAGTCTCTCTAGAGGCGGCTAATCGGGAGCTCAGCAAAGGTGGGAGCACTGACGAGCAGCTGGGGGAGAGTGGGAGAGTGAGAGTGAGCGCATACCTGAGGGAATCTGGGAGTATCACATTTATAGGTTGTCACCTGGATCTTGAGCGCCTTCTGGAAGGTTCGAGGGTTGTTAGGATACGGAGATGGATCAATCAGGCTGTTGTGGGGCCGTTGGGATCCGTATCTTGTTTGTTAAGGGATCGACGGCTAGGAGAGCTCCTTGATGGCTCAAGATTTGGTAGGTGCGTAGGTCCTAGGTAGCCGTATTAGGCTCTAGGCCACTTTTCAGCATGATTCTTTGCCTGAGATGCTGTTACGATAGGTCTAGGCTCTCCTACGCTAGGTTCCGCGGGGGTGAGTATCGGATCATGGATTGCTCGGGAAAGACAAGCTATGGAGAAGGCCAAGCTATGGAAGCTCGGGGGAGCCGAGCCATAAGAGCTCGGAGAGGCTGAGCTATGGAAGCCCGGGAAGAGCCGAGCTATGGGAGCTCGAGGAGAGCCGAGCTATGGGAGCTCGGGGAGAGCCCGAGCTATGGGAGCTCGGGGAGAGCAGAGCTATGGGAGCTCGAGGAGAGCCGAGCTATGGGAGCTCGGGGAGAGCCCGAGCTATGGGAGCTCAGGGAGAGCAGAGCTATGGGAGCTCGGGGAGAGCCGACTATGGAAGCTCGGAGAGGTCGAGCTATGGAAGCTCGGGTAGAGCCGAGCTATGGGAGCTCGGGGAGAGCCGAGCTATGGGAGCTCGGAGAGGCCGAGCTATGGAAGCTCGAGGGAGCCGAGCTGCGGGAAGCTCGGGGGGAGCCGAGCTATGGGAGCTCGGAGAGAGCCGAGCTATGGAAGCTTGGAGAGGCCGAGCTATGGAAGCTCGAGGGAGCCGAGCTGCGAGAAGCTCGGGAAGGCCGAGCTATGGAAGCTCGAGGGAGCCGAGCTGCGGGAAGCTCGGGAAGGCCGAGCTACGGGAGCTCGGGGGAGCCGAGCTATGGAAGCTCGGGAGAGCCGAGCTATAGGAATCTCGGGGAAGACGAGCCATAGGAGCTCGGGAAGGCCGAGCTATAGGAAGCTCGGGGAAGACGAGCTATAGGAGCTCGGGAAGGTCGAGCTATAGGAAGCTCGAGAGAGCCGAGCCACGGGAAGCTCGGGAATGTCATGGTGGGCGAAGGGGCGGGGTCGATCTTAGCTTCCTTGCACGAATATCGATGCAATAACGATTTTACCCCCTAACAGCAATAATACCTATAGACTCTTTGAAGGAAGTGATTGTTTATAAAGGATCCATGTTTCTCTAATTGAGAATTCTTCAAATAATGATGGTATTAGATGACACGGGATTCCAATAATGACTTAATAATAGTAGGTAAATTGGTAATGTATTCATATGGCCTCCTAAAGGAAAAGAAAAAAAAAAAAAACAGGAACGTCTATAAATAGTAGTGTATAGCATAACTTGGATGGTTGGAGCAGAAGAATGTGCTAAACAACTGGACTCCACCACGAACATATTCTGTGATAGCGAACAGACTAAGATTCTATAATAAGAGGAGAAACCAATTGCAACTGCTGCCTTTCTGTTGGCACCAAAGTCTTGTGAAAAAGAGGTGATAAAATGTAGTATAACATTACTATGTAATCTGATGCCAAAAGCATGTAAAAATATATAGAGCACTTAATGATCATGTTGGCGATGGGAATTAAGCACGAAAAATTGTAGGAATTTAACTTCATGGGAAAGGGAGATGATGACGCCCAATCACTGATCCTGCACGTCGGGAATGGATGGATTCTCCAAGCTCCGCTTCACCAGGTTACCTGCAAGGAAGTCCTAGGACCGGAGAGGAATCTCCGGTGGGACCCTCTGACGCCGAAGTTAGTAATTGAGGTCACAGCCGAAGAGGAGCTCGAATGAGCTCCTTTTAGGTGAAAGGGTGCTCCAGAGAAGAAGGGATTTCTCTCTGGATCTCAAGATAGCGATTTTTCGGGGATTATCGCGCATACCTGTTTACTGAGTGGATTCACCTTTTTATAGGGGTTGACCCTTGCATGGTCACATGGGATTCCGTGAGGAGGGAATGTCCGCAGAGTTCTTGGGAGTTGCGTGAATCTGCGCTGGTTGGTGGGTCTTGTCTTATCGGAAAGGGAGAAAGCGGCGGTTGGTGGGCTAAGTCTCATCAGCCAGTGGGGCTGTTGGGTAGTTGGGTCCAGTCCCATTAGCAGCATGGCCTGTAGGTAGTTGGATCTGGCGTTGTCAGGCGGCACGGGTCAGAGAGGTGGCGTCCCGAGCTGCTAGAGCCGTGTTGGGACGGAGTTGGAGGAAACTGAGGGTCTCGACTCCCCCAGGGGAGCCGAAGCTTATCTGGGTCGGCCAAAGGTGGCCGAGGCCGATCTTGCCAACTAGGATGTGCCAGGGCGGGGCCGACTCGGCGATCTTGGAGGTACCGGGGCCGAGAGGGGCCGACCAGGAAGGGTCGGGGCCGACTCGGCGGACTTGGAGGTGCCAGGGCCAAGAGGGGCCGACCAGGAAGGGTCGGGGCCGGCTCGGTGATCTTGAAGGTGCCGAGGTCGAGAGGAGCCGACCAGGAAGGGTCGGGGCCGACTCGGCGGGCTTGGAGGTGCCGGGGCCGAGAGAGGCCGACTAGGAAGGGTCGGGGCCGACTCGGCGGACTTGGAGGTGCCGGAGCCAAGAGGGGCCAACCAGGAAGGGTCGGGGCCAACTCGGTGGGCTTGGAGGTGCCGGGGCGCACATATGCTTTGATTTTACTGAAATTACCCTTGGGGCTACATTAGCCACATTAGATGCCCTCCCGCCCCTGAGCGCTAAGGGCCACGTGTCTGTAATCCTTTGGGTGAAAGGGGTGCGAAAATTTAAAAAGAATGATTGCCTCCTTTAGTGCGCTTTAAATGGGCTGATGTGCTGGCGCTTTGTTTCGAGTCAGTGTCGCTTCGAAGATCTTTCGTAATCATGCGTTAGGTGGTGATGACGTTGGTGTCGGACGCTCCGAAGAAGGAGCCCATTGGGTGATGGGAAAAAAGGCGAAGGCATCATTACCGCTCCGTTTTCTATGGCATGCGATTGGCCAGGGATCACATCTTCTGGAGTGGATCGAGGTGGTATGCCTCGGGCGCAGGCGCGACTTTCGGCCGACAGTCTACAACGCAATGGGCGCGCGCCAGATGGCGGGATCTGAGGCGGCGTTAGCTGGAGACGGGGGGCTATAAAAACCCCCCTAAGGGCCTGTAGAAACCTTTACGCTGCCATTACTTTCTTCTTCTTTGAGTTCTTCTGCGACCTGAGTCTTTCCAACTCCCAGGTTAGTTTCATCCCCTTTTTCACCTATAGACCGCCGTGCCATTAGGGAGGGCAAGAGACCCGTAGAGGAGTCTTCCCAGTCTAGTAGTGAGGACCAGGCCCCCGTAGCTAAGAGTCGAATGCCTCAGTCGGTGGGCGGTGTAGTCATCCATGGTGAATCGGCGGCGGCAGGACCCCCGATCACCTCCGGCCCTCCTATTAGGGCAGTTCCCTTGTTCTCTTGCCGCCCGGCGCTTCCTTCGGCGGTGAGTTCCGATCCAGCGGGTCCAGCTGGGGTGGCTTTCACCATGACCTCTAAGGATATAGAGACCCTTAGGGCTAAATACAATGTCCCTGACTTTATTGACTTGTCCGTGCCGGGGCCCGAGGACCGGGTGACCTCTGACCATCCGGGCCGGGTCGCTCTGTACGAGGAGTTCTTCCTGTGTGGGCTGCGCCTTCCTTTCCATCCTTTTCTCCTTAACCTCTTAGATAGGTATAGGTTAGTGCCGGTACAGTTGACTCCGAACTTGATTCGGATCATTTGCGCCTTTGTAATCCTCTGCCACTTCGAGGGGGCCTGTCCAGGGCTGTCCCTGTTCCGAGCTTTCTATAAGCTCCGCCGCCAAGGTGAGGGTGCCTGATGGGCGTTTACTGTCAGGCCGGGTAGAGCCTTCCCATTGGGTCTCCTATCTAAAATCAGGGGGTGAAAACCTAGATTTCTCTTTGCCCACATCGAGGGGGTTAGGGCCGACTGGAGGGAGCCCGAGACCAGCTCCAACGAAGATTCCTTCGTAGGGGATAGGGATAGGGAGTTATTCACCCGACTATCCAATTGTCAAATTCCCACTTACAAGGAACTCCTATCCGAGGAGAACCTTGTAGAAGCCGAGTTAGCCCCGTCGACCGGTGAGCTTAGCGCCTAAATCTTTCTATCCTTCCTTCGATTTATTGTATGCCGCTACTGATGCTCGTTACTCTTTTGTGCAGCAATGAGGGTTTCTGCCAGCGACTTTGAGGCCATTTTGAGGCAGAAGAGGCAGGCGACTGGAAAGTCGTCCAGGCCGGCGAAGAGACCTCGAGAAAAGGAACCGGCAAGGCCGGCCACAGCCCCCACAGCCCCGACACCCGCGGCAGAGCCGGTCGATAAGAAGCCGGTTGTAAGGGCAGCCTGGAGGCCTGCGAGGGCCGAGACCGAAGAAGGGGAGATCCCGGCCACCACCAAGGTGATGGTGGTGGATTTGGATGGAGAGGAGGAAGTTCCCGCCACCGCCGATGTGCCCGAGGTGGGGCGGGTCACTGTTGCTGTTGGCCCCCCGGTCGCTGCCGAGCCGGTAAGGGAAAGTGCTCCCCCAACCGCCAGTGAGGGGGAGCGGGTCGCCAGGGAGGCCCGGAGTGGGGCAGAGGCGATCGAGAAGCAAAGGGGTGAGTCGGGGAGCTCATCCCGCCAATCGGCCCGGCGCCCGGCCCGCCCCTAGGCCGAAGGCCCGCATGTGGGACATACGAGGCTAGTTCCCCCGGTTAGTTCAGTGGCAGACGCCGCGCAGGCCTACCGCCTCCTATCAGGGGTCCAGACCACCGAGCTCGAAGAGGAGACGCATGGGATGAGTCACTCTGTGCTCATGGACATGGTAATGGTTTCTATTGTCCAGGTAAATTTTGAGCACTTGTTACTTTCCCGTATTTCTTCTTCTTCTTGTGGCTGACGTGCTTCTTCTGCTATAGTTGGTTGCTGGAGCGTTGGGCCTTCGCGAGGCGCTGGCCCACTCTTCCACCACAATCACTAAGGCCCTGGCGCGGGCCGATAGGTATAAGAAGGAGAGCACGACGCAGGCTGAAAGCCTTGCTCACCTGCACAAGGAAAATTCAGCCCGCGAGGAGAGCTAGGCCGGAAGCATGAGGGAGATGGAGAGCCGGGTCGAAGCCGAGAGCGGCCGGGCCTCCACGGCCGAGGCCAAGATGGAGCTGGCCTCAGAGAGATTGAGGGCAGGCGCGGCGCAAAACGAAGAGTTGACTCAGCGGCTCCAACATGTTGAGAAGGAGACTCGGATCGTGGCGAAGAGGGTGGCCGCCGTGGAGAAGGCGGCGGCGAAGGCTACGGAGAGAGCGGCCGCTGCGGAGAAGGTGGCGATGGAGGCTACGGAGAGGGTGGCCGCTGCGGAGAAGGCGGCGACGAAGGCGAGCCTAGAGAAGGCCGGGGCGGTGGCCTGCACTGACGAGGCCAGCGCCCGCGCCGCAGAGGCCGAGAGCAAGGCTTGGGAGGCCGAGGCCAGGGCGCAGCGGGCCGAAATCGAGGCGGGGCAGGCCGTCTCCAACTATAAGGCCTCATCGGAGTTCAAGCAAGAAGTCGTTGAGGCCAGCCTCGATGCTTATATTCAGGGCTTCGAGATGTGCAAGGCCAGAGTATCCATGGCCCTCAAGATCAATATGACCGAACTTGAAGATATCCGGCTCGGGGATTCTGACGAGGAGCCTGCGGAGAAGAGGGACGAAGGGCAGCCTGGCCCCGGTGGACCTTGAGTTATTTTTCTTTTACTTTATTGTATGTAATTGGCCTCAGGCCCAATTTTGTACTCTTCTTCAATAGTCAATGAAAAAACTTTAACTTCTTTATGTTTCAATCCATCCCGTCTTCCTTCTGAGAAAAACGCCTTACTGTGCCTTACTCCTTGTGGCCAAACCGTATACGCTGACGACGTTGAAGCTAAATACAGTGTCTTCTAAGATGTTCTGTGACTCCGAACTTAGCCAATATTCGAACGCCTCTCTAGGATGTAGGCCGGCCATATGAACAGTCGTTTAAGATGTTTCATGCTGTCGCAGGCCGTTCGCAAGATGGCTTGCTTACGCATGAGTCCCCAAAGTCTTGGAAAGATCTCCGGGGGGCTTGACGCCAAGCCTAACTTTGGAGGCATCTGGATTGACCAGAGATGGTTGAGGTTGATTCCGCCATTGTGAGGGGCTTGCGTGTTGCCTGAAGGGTAGCTTAGCCGGGCATGGAGCTGCTAGGGTCTTAACCGACTTGGGGGCACCGTTGTGCTGGGGCCGAGCGGTGTCCCATTAGCCGCGATGCCGGCGAGCTCCTTTTGAACCACTTCAGGGATTTGTGTGCCACCTGAAGGGTGACTCGGCCGGGTACGGAGCTGCTAGGGTCTTAACCAACTCGGGGGCACTGCCGTGCCAGGGCCGAGTGGTGTCCCATTAGCCACGATGCCGGCGAGCTCCTTTTGAACTACTTCAGGGGTTTGTGTGCCGCTTGAAGGGCAACTCGGACGGGTACAGAGCTGCTAGGGTCTTAACCGACTTGGGGGCACCGCCGTGCCGGGGCCGAGTGGTGTCCCATTAGCCGCGATGCCGGAGAGCTCCTTTTGAACCACTTTAGGGGTTTGTGTGCCACCTGAAGGGCAACTCGACCGGGTACAGAGCTGCTAGGGTCTTAACTGACTCGGGGGCACCGCCATGCTGGGGTCGAGTGGTGTCCCGTTAGCCGCGATGCCGGTGAGCTCCTTTTGAACCACTTCAGGGGTTTGTGTGCTGCCTGAAGGGCGACTCGACTGGGTATGGAGCTGCTAGGGTCTTAACCGACTCGGGAGCACTGCCGTGTCGGGGCTGAGTGGTGTCCCGTTAGCCGCGATGTCGGCGAGCTCCTTTTGAACCACTTCAGGGGTTTTTGTGCCGCCTAAAGGGCGACTCGGCCCAGTACGAAGCTGCTAGGGTCTTAACCGACTCGGGGTCACCACCGTGCTGGGGCCGAGTGGTGTCCCGTTAGCCGCGATGCTGACGAGCTCCTTTTGGACCACTTCAGGGGTTTGTGTGTCGCCCGAAGGGTGACTCGGCCGGGTACGGAGCTGCTAGGGTCTTAACCGACTCGGGGGCACCGCCGTGCCGGGGCCGAGTGGTGTCCCATTAATCGCGATGCCGGCGAGCTCCTTTTGAACCACTTCAGGGGTTTGTGTGCCGCCTGAAGGGTGACTCAACCGGGCACGAAGCTGCTAGGGTCTTAACTGACTCGGGGGCACCGCCGTGCCGGGGCCGAGTAGTGTCCCGTTAGCCACAACGCCGGCGAGCTCCTTTTGAACCACTTCAGGGGTTTGTGTGCCACCTGAAGGGTGACTCGATCGGGCACGAAGCTGCTAGGGTCTTAACCGACTCGGGGGCACCGCCGTGCCGGGGTCGAGTGGTGTCCTGTTAGCTGTGATGCCAGCAAGCTCCTTTTGAGAGATTTGGTCCTTGGAGGCAAGGGAGAGTAAGCTGTTACGTCAGAAGGGCCCTCCTTTATTGCTCATGCCCTGGGGGAATACATTATTGGTAATATTGGCAAAGGTTATCGGCATTCCAGGTGCGTGGAATTGGTTGTCCATCGAGCTGCTCTAATTTGTATGCCCCCCGGTGGAGTGCCTCGGCGATGTGATAAGGGCCCTCCCAGTTGGGGGATAGCTTGCCCCCCTCAGTAGGTTTTGAAACCTCAGCTTTTCTCAAAACCAAATCTCTGTGGCGGAAAACCTTAAGGCAAACTCGAGCATTGTAGTACCTGGCCGCTCGCTGATGGAAAGTCGCCATGCGTAGCCTCGCCCGATCATGCACCTCGTCGATGAAGTCCAAATTAGCCCGAATCTGCGCGGAGTTGCTTTCTTCACCGAAAGACTCCACGCATGGACTAGGTAGCCCGATCTCGACAGGAATGACGGCCTCGGATCTGAAGGCGAGACTGAAGGGCGTTTCGCCCGTCGGGGCTATGGGGGTCGTGTGGTAGGCCCATATCACACTGGGGAGCTCCTCCACCCAATGACCTTTGGACCCATCCAACCTGGTTCTGAGTCCTCTAAGGATGGTGCGGTTCATAACCTCAGCCTCCCCGTTGGTTTGGGGTGGCCAACGGAGGTGAATCGGTGATGAATGTTCAGCCCGTCGCAGAAGACTTTAAATGCTTCGTTGTTGAATTGGCGGCCGTTATCTGTGACAAGGGTGTGAGGTAGGCCAAAGCGGCATGTGATTGACTTCCAAAAGAAAGTTTTGACTTTGCGTTCAGTGATCTTGGCTAATGCTTCGACCTCGACCCACTTGGTGAAGTAATCAATGGCGACTAGCAAGAACTTCCGTTGCCCAGAAGCTAGGGGGAATGGCCCGAGAATGTCCATTCCCCACTAAGCGAAGGGCCATGGAGCCGAGAGCAGGTTCATCGAGGTAGATGGTTGATGTTGGATGTGTGTGTGGCGCTGGCAACCATCGCATTTCTAAACTAGTTTAGCCGCATCCTCCCTCATAGTTGGCCAAAAGTATCCCTGACGGAGGGCCTTTTGGGCTAAGGATCTGCCCCCCATATGATTTCCACAGATGCCCTCGTGGATTTCTCTGAGGATGTAGTCGGCGTCGACGGATCCCACGCACTTGAGCAGGGGATAGGAGAATGACCTTCTGTATAGACGCCCATCGAGGAGAATGAATTTAGAGGCTTTCCACTTGAGCAACCTGGCTTCGTTGCGGTCATCAAGGAGTGTGCCGTCCATGAGATAACGAACTTAGGCGTCCATCCATGTGGGCTCTTAGGTGAGCGGGAGGATTTTCTTGCTATCTTCTATACTGGGCCTCTCCAAATATTTAATGTAAGCATCCCTTGCCATACCACCGGTAGAGGTGGCCAGACGAGAGAGGATGTCGGCCTTGGCATTTACACTTCGTGGAATATAACTGATATTGAAGTAAGCCAGTGAGGAGGTCAGGAGCCGAACCTTACCCAAGTATTGAGTCATAGCGGGGTCACACGCCTCGTACTCCCCATTGATTTGCCCAGAGACAAGTTGCGAGTCTGTGAAAACTCTGAGACACTCTATTCCGAACTCCTGGGCTAGCCTTAGCCCGGCCAGTAGGGCCTCGTACTCAGCTTGATTATTGGTAGCTTTGAATAGAAACCACAAGGCGCATTCTGTTCTCTCTCCGCCTGGTCCGGCGAGAATGAGGTCGGCGCCGCTTCCTTGAGAGTTCGATGCACCGTCCACATGAAGGATCCAAGTTTCCCCATCTTCGCCTGGCCCAGGCTCACACTGTTCCTTGGCAACCTCTTCAGCCATCTCCTCCGCCCAGGTGCATTCAACTAGGAAGTCGGCCAGAACTTGAGACTTCAGAGCCGGTCGAGCCTGGAAAGAGAGGTCAAATTCTCCCAGCTTGATAGCCCACTTGGCAAGTCAGCCTGAGGTATCCGGATGAGCCAAGATGGCTTGCAGGGGTTGATCCGTGAGCACTACGATAGGATGGGCTTGAAAGTACGGGCGGAGACACCGAGCGAAGACTATCAGGGCAAAGATGACCTTTCTGCCTTGGAGTATCTGACTTCTGCATCATGGAGGACCTTACTCACATAGTAGATAGGCCTTTGGATTCCATCAGCATCGAGACGCACCAAAATTGAACTGACGGCTTCCGAAGAAGCGGCTAAGTAGAGGAAAAGACTTTCTCCGTCTTTTGGCTTGGATAGGAGCGGAGGGGAGGATAGAAACGCCTTCAACCCATCGAAGGCCCTCTGACAATCGTCAGTCTACTCGAAGCTATTCATCTTTCGCAAGGCCTTGATGTACTTCCTTCTTGTTGGACGGTGGCCTCATGTCAAGTATGGCGCTGATCTTCTCTGGGTTCGCCTCGATCCCCCGCTGGGTCACCATAAAGCCCAGAAACTTGCTTGCCGTCACCCCAAAAGCATATTTCTTGGGGTTCAGCTTAACTTGGAAACGACGGAGGTTGCTGAAGGTCTCCTCTAAATCGGGGACATGATCAGAGGCGCGGGTGCTCTTTGTCAGCATGTCGTCTACGTAGACTTTCATGTTCCGGCCTAGCTGGTCCTGGAACACTCTGTTCATCAACCTTTGGTAAGTTGCCCCTGCATTCTTGAGGCCAAAAGGCATCACTTTGTAGCAATAAATGCCCTTTTCCATCATGAAGGAGGTGTGGTCTTCGTCGCTGGGGTCCATCCTTATCTGATTGTATCCTGAGAAGGCGTCCATGAAGCTGAGGAGTTCATGCCCGGAGGTGGAATCTACCAGTTGATCAATCTTTGATAGGGGAAAGCTATCTTTTGGGCACGCCTTGTTGAGGTCGGTGAAGTCTATGCAAATCCTCCAGCTCCCATTTGCCTTATGCACCATGACCACATTGGCCAACCAACTGGGGTAGTGTGCCTCCTAGACGTGGCCAGCACTGAGTAGCTTGTTGACTTCCTCGTCAATAGCCTTTTGTCGATCGGGAGCAAAGCTTCTCTTCTTCTGGCGAATTGGACGGTGTTGCGGGTCAATATTGAGCTTGTGGGTGATCACTTCCGGAGGGATGCCGGGCATATCAGATGCTGACCAGGTGAAGACGTCTGAATTAGCCCGCAAAAAGGCTAAGAGATGCTCCCGGTCCTCTAGAGGGAGGAGTCCGCCGACACGAACGGTTCTTATCTGGTCATCTCCAAGAGGGAATGTCAAAAGATGTTTAGCTGGCTCTCCTCCCTTGTTAGAGTCTCTAGGGTCGGATGCTTCAAAGGTTGGTTCAGATTCCAGAGGACTTGATGCCGCGTGATAGCAGGGCAGGACTGGGCTGACCTCACCGCGCATCTCCCCGACTCCCCCGTCCGTGGGGAATTGCACTAACAGACGCCGGGTGGAAATAACTGCATCCAGAAGGTTCAAACCTGGATGCCCCAGAATGGCGTTATACGCCAAGAGAACCCTCACAACTAGGAATTTCATTATTACTATGCTTTGGCATGGTGGCGTTTCGGCTGTCACGGGCAAAGGTATTTCGCCTTCAACCCTCACGGAGTGCCCAGTAAAACCGACCAAAGGGGTCGCCACAGGCTGAAGGGAGTCCAAAGATAATCCCATCCGAACAAAAGCGTCATAGGTAAGGATGTTAGCTGAGCTGCCACTATCAACTAATATCCTCTTTACAGGATGCTTGGCGATCATCATAGAGATGACGACGCCTTCATTATTTACATTATCTATGACAGCAGATCCCCCCCAGGAATTACATTACTTGGTGCCTCCTCTGCCCTCGGCCGCTTAGATGCGGAGGTTGATTTCCAGGACATCATTCCAACCGTCCGCTGCATGGGGGCGTTGTCGACCGGGGCTTAAACAAGCGGAGGCCCCATGAGGGTCGACAGCGACTGCTGCATCTTCTACACATATTAGCCGAGGTAGCCCCGCTGAATGAGCTCCTCGATGGCCCGTTTCAAGCTGTAGCAGCTATCAGTGTCATGGCCATAGTCCCGGTGGAATCGGCAGCAGCGGCTTTTGTCGCGGGGAGGACCTTTCTTCATGGGAGGAGGGCGCTGGAGGTAAGGCTCGCCCTCGATCTCCATCAGAATGTGAGATGGAGGGGCAAGGAGCAGTGTGAGCTTACTCTCATCGGGGACCGAGCTCCTACGCCTATTGTCGGGTCGACGAGGTGGGTCGGCTCGCCGGTGTTGAGGAGGTCCGCTTGGTTCAAGGCGAGCAGGCTTGTAGCTGGAGCTCCTTAAAGATTCTCGACGGGTGAAGTCGGCTTCATCCGCACGGATATACTTTTTAACCCGGAGGAGGAGGTCGGAATAAGAGCCAGGGTGCTTCTTATCTAAAGAAAAGGTGAAGCGAGACGGGAGGAGTCCTCGCTTCAACGCCAGCGTTGCTACCGCATCGTTGAGATGGTAGACCTCGAGGGCGGCAGCTTTGAACTGGGACAGGAAGTCCCGCAGCGACTCTCCCTCCTTCTGGCGTACGGAGAAGAGGCTGTCCGCTACCCTTAGAATTCACCGGCAGGCATCAAAATGTGCCAGAAAAGCCTTCTCCAGCCCTCGGAAGGAGTCGATGCTGTGAGGGGGCAAGCGCGAGTGCCACACGTGAGCGGCCTTCCGCAGAGTAGCAGGAAAGGCCTTGCAGAGAAGAGCATCTGAAGCACCTTGAACCTATATCATTGCTTTATAACTCTCAAGATGGTCGAGAGGATCTATCGTACCATCGTACAAGTCCACCTGGGGAAATCGAAACCTGGAGGGGACAGGCTCCTCCAATATCCGGTGGGTGTAAGGAGGTCGGGTGTCGAACTCTTCTTCCGGCTGATGGTTGATTTTTCTGGCGAGCTCGTCCAGTCATCGGTTGTACTCTTCTAGGTGCTCTTCCACCTGTCTGTTGATTGTTGGGGCCCTCCGAGATGGCTCGGAGGAGGAAGAAGAAGATGAAGAAGACAGAGAGGGAGACAGAAGTCGGGGCTTCCGCCTTGGCTCCTCCTGATGATGCGGTCCCGAAGGGATTTTGCTGGGGCCATGATCAGGGGACCGTGACCGCTTGGAGGGCTCGCAGCAGGATTTCCTTGGGGAAGCTGGGTGACGACCGGCCTCCCACCGACCGGCCTCTCGCGGACCGACTTCCCGTCGACCAGCCTCCTGCCGATCGGCCTTCCACCTTAGAGAACCTCCCCTCGCCGACTGTTGACTGGCGGAGGGAGCGGTTTGGTGCTGGGTGGCCACAGACTGCTGCTGCTGGAGCCCATGGACCATAGCAGTGAGAGTTTGGACTTGTTGGGAGAGGGTCGCCAATTGCTCCACCGTTTGGGCGGCTACGTTTGGTGGTGGGCTGGCGACTGGAGGATCGGCAACAGGGGGGTTAGCTTCTTGCCGCCTATCCGGCGGGGGAAGCCCCGTTGGATAGCTGATGGAAGCGTCCTGAGCTCATGTCACCACCATAACTCCAAAGAGAGAAGAGAGGGGGGAGTAGAGTTTGGCCAAATGTAGCACAGTGAAGCCCTGGGATACCTGCTGCGTTCTACACCAACCTTTGTTCTCCCTTCCTGGTGTGCCAATCTGATGACGCCCAATCACTGATCCTGCACATCGGGAACGGATGTATTCTCCAGGCTCCGCTTCACCAGATTACCTACAAGGAAGTCCCAGGATCGGAGAGGATTCTCCGATGGGACCCTTCGATGCCCAAGTTAGTAATTGAGGTCACAGCCAAAGAGGAGTTCGAATGAGCTCCTTTTAGGTAAAAGGGTGCTCCAGAGAAGAAGGGATTTCTCTCTGGATCTCAAGATAGCGATTTTCCGAGGATTATCGCGCATACCTGTTTACTGAGTGAATTCACCTTTTTATAGGGGTTGACCCTGGCATGGTCACGTGGGATTCTATGAGGAGGAAATGTCCATAGAGTTCTTGGGAGTTGCATGAATCTGCGCTGGTTGGTGGGTCCTATCTCATCGGAAAGGGAGAAAGCGGCGGTTGGTGGGCTAAGTTCCATCAGCCAGCGGGGCTGTTAGGTAGTTGGGTCCAGTCCCATCAGCAGCGTGGCCTGTAGGTAGTTGGATCTGGTGTTGTCAGGCGATGCAGATCAGAGAGGTGGCATCCCGAGCTGCTAGGGCCGTGTTGGGGTGGAGTTGGAGGAAACCGAGAGTCTCGACTCCTCCGGGGGAGCTGAAGCTTATCTGGGTTGGCCAAAGGTGGCCAAAGCCAATCTTGCCGACTAGGATGTGCCAGGGCGGGGCCGACTTGGCGATCTTGGAGGTGCCGGAGCCGAGAGAGGCCGACCAGGAAGGGTTGGGGCCGACTCGGTGATCTTGGAGGTGTCGAGGCCGAGAGAGGCCGACTAGGAAGGGTCGGGGCCGACTCGGCAATTTGGAGGTGCCGGGGCTGAGAGGGGCCGACCAGGAAGGGTCGGGGCCGACTCGGCAATCTTGGAGGTGCCGGGGTCGAGAGGGGCCGACCAGGAAGGGTCGGGGCTGACTCGGCGGGCTTGAAAATGTCGGGGCCGAGAGGGGCCAACTAGGAAGGGTTGGGGCCGACTCGGCGGGCTTGGAGGTGCCGGGGCCGAGAGGAGCCGACCAGGAAGGGTCGGGGCCGGCTCGGCGGCTTGGAAGTACCGGGGCCGAGAGGGGCCGACCAGGAAGGGTTGGGGCCGACTCGACGGACTTGGAGGTGCCGGGGCCGAGAGGGGCCGACCAGAAAGGGTCGGGGCCGACTCGATGGGCTTGGAGGTGCCGGGGCCGAGAGGCGCCGACCAGGAAGGGTTAGGGCCGACTCGGCGGGCTTGGAGGTGCCGGGGCCGAGAGGTGCCGACCAAGAAGGGTCGGGGCCGACTCGGCAGGCTTGGAGGTGCCGGGGCGCAGCCATGCTTTGATTTTGCCAAAATTACCCTTGGGGCTACATTAGCCACATCAGGAGATATTTGAGTTCATTTGCACATTGTTGAATGATCTACGATAAGTTGGTAGAAACTTGGCTTTTGAGCAACATCAAGAAGACACGAGTAAATCAAACAAGCAAGAAAGCAATGAGCATCCACAAGAAACAAATTTCCCATAATTATAGTAAATTATTTCTCCACATCATGAGACCATCCTTTTTCTTTGAAAGGAGTATATTTCCATCTTTGTCTCATATTAGATTACTGAGGTGCTTAGAGACAAAAAAGAATGGAAATATACTCCTTTCTTTGGAGATTACTGGAGCTTCACATGCGGTGATTGTTGGAGTCTGAATGGTAGTTGAGCCGGAGATTCTGTCTATCTGGATGTTCATTGGAGAAGCTTCACAGGTGTGAACTTGTGGTTTCACATGAGTGAGCTGTGGCTGTGGTTGTAACATCTTTGCTGGTGTTTTGGTAGGTTGCCACTGTGGTCGGCAAGTACAGAGTTGGCTGGCAGGCTGGGCTGCATGAACTGGACTGGACAAGGCCTATCTGGAAGGGCATGTTATCTTCCTTATGGCGATTATATGATGTCATAATCTTCATAAGGGTCTTTTGCAAATTGCATTGTTGCTAGATCTGGCTGTGATGAGCCAATGTTATCGTCGTTGTCTGAGTCTCCAAGTTGAGATAGTTCTTCCAAGAATTTCTTCTTTAATTCTTTTTTATTAGGATGCTTACCTATTGCTGGAGAGGCTGAACTTCATTCTGGCTTTGGGAATTGCTGAAGCTTGTCATAAGTGATAAGACATAATCTGATATTATTTATTAGTAATCTTTCTCCCGACTAGAAGTTTTTCCACCACTTAATTTTGAACCTTCGTTCTAGGATAGGTGGATATTGATGGTCTAAGCTGTTGCTGACTGCAAAGTCCCATCCTAGAATCCAAGGGACTTGGAATTCGACTGAGAACATAATGGCTTTATTTCCATATGCTGGTGTTTTGAGGTTGTCTTGGAAATAAGTCCATGAATGTTGAATTTCTTCTGGTAATATGTCTTTGGTTAGTCCAAAGTAGATCCACCACTCGTGAATCCAACTTGGGATTTTCTTGTTGAATTTCTGACAGAAGCTGAAGAACCAACTATGGTATGTGGGTTTAAGGTAGAAAGCCTTGAACCATGCTTCTTGGTAGTCGAAATAATTATACTAAGGAGGTGAATATGTTTGAGAAAAGATTCTGGCCTGGTATGGGTTTCCACATTCTTCTTTGGTAATAAATTTTAAGATTTTACATTTGGAGTAGGCTATTGCTTCTGAGTTGGGTGTTGGAGTATGGGTTATCTCTGCAGAATCTAAGTCTACCAGAATAAACTCATAATATTCCTGAGTTTTTAAAGGTGTTTCATACCCTTTAGGTAAATGGTACTGGGTAATTGTTCCATTCACTGAAGGGAATATTCTGGATAATCTGGGAGTTTGTTGGTTACTGATTTCATCTTTTTCCAAAAGTTTTACTGTTAGAGAACAACTTTTGGAGATGTAGGGATTAACTGGCATTTGTCTAGGTGGATTGGGCCTTGTTTGTCTTGGAATAGCGTTAGGACTAGGAGGTAGACTTGGTTTGGTCGTGTTGGGACTAGAAGGTGACTATTTTTGTGTGGCTTGGAAATAGTTCTGTGAGGATAATGCAAGTGCTGAATACTGGTTTTTTATAGGGGTAATAGTTCTGAGTGGCATGAGAGTCATTGGCTTGGCATAGGAGGCTTTAGATTTGGGCTTTTTTGACATTTTGTTCCTATAAGGAATTCTCTAGTTATAAAGTCTGACAGGCTATTTTCTATTCCTTTTATAAACTCAATTTCAAAATCAAATATTGATATGTAATCTTTATGTTTCCGCATTGATAATTGTTATCAAATTTTAAAATATGCATGCCTCGAAGTTTATTTCTCTCTACAAATGGTATCAGAGCATGGTTTCGTCATTGATCTAATTTATTGCATGTAAATTAATGCTCCTATTAATTATGTAATCAAAGCTAAAACAGATCACAGGTCTATTAGGTCACAGATGAATTAAAAATCCAAATTACCCATTCAATGCCGTGACGTTATGGTTCTTGATGTTTAGTTAAAAGATAATTTAAATTGATCTTTGGCATCAAACACAGATTACACACACTCTCAAGAGATGTTTTATATTTAATACATATTGATGTTGTATAAAAGCATGATATTTGCATGTTTAGTATAACAACATAGATATGAGATATAATGGCATGATGTCTATGTTATGAAACATACAAATATTTATGAGAGTCTTATTTGAATGTCAAATATTTATTCATAATCTTTGTAGATATGATCTAAATATAGGAATTATGAGTAGTTAAATAATGAAACTGATGCATGATTCGAAATATATGACATGAAATATATTTAATTTTTGGGTTAGCTAAATTAGGTCCATAAAGGGTTAGACCCTAAGGTTTAAATCAAATGGACTATAAGAGTATTTGATCAAATCTAAATTGATTAGATTAGGTTAAGGATGCTCTAAATCAAACAATAGTTGTAGTTGATCATGTCCATGTCTTTGATTAAACCAAATGAAAGTAGATTAGGCTCCGTGGTTGAGTATGAATCTCTTAGATGGTCAAATCAAAATTAGTTAACCATATGATGTCAAGGTGAGTTGGCAAGTTGCTCTAGGATCAATGATCGAATAGTTTTTAATTGGGAGCTACTCGTATTGATGCGTCTTTAACGAGTTAATGACATATCCCTCCCATCGATCTCACTTACCTTGTCAATATGGTGAACCATTTATGATTCAGATCATTTACCTGATTCGGATTGAACCATGCCTGTAAGAAAATCAGTATGACTGATTTAGGTGCCACTTAACCTGACTTAATCTTGTTTCATTCTACCGATTTCATAGATTCAGTGGGAGAACTTGATTAGTCAATTTATTTTAAGATTATTAAATTCTCTAAAATTATTAGGTCCTTAAAATGAAATAGTTATATGATAACTAGATCATAGCCTCCCATTAAGGTGGGTGATAATGAGTCCGATGTCTTGATAATCATTGGTGGCACTTCATGCCTGGTGCTTGTCAACCATCGAAATTATCATTCATTATATGATAAGTCAACGTAACTATTAAATAGACAATCAGGTGGGCCGAGCTTCACTCGGGCTTGGTTGTCTATTGATAGGTTACACTGATTATATCATTTAATGGTTGGACCTAACCAGAACTTTCAGTGGAGGCACTCCATGCCTACTGAAGAGGTACATGGGGCAAAACTGAACACTAAGAATTGTTTGGGGAAACAATTAGTTTTGAACCTACTCTTAGATGCATATGGGTTGACCAAGCTTTACTTGGGCATGTATGTAGTCTATGTAGATCTTAGTGCCCACTAAAGAATTAAGAATAATTCTTTGAATTGGGGTGTAGAGGCTGCTAATTTGAACAAAATAGTGAGAGAATCTTTAGATTAAAGTCCAAATCTTTAGACATAATCAATTTATATACTACTAAACTTTAGTTTTTCCTTATGTAGAAAATGGCCACTAATTTATCATTAAGGTCCCTATTGGATAGTGACAAGTTGAATGGTTTAAATTTCAATAGCTGGTTTAGAAAACTTAAGATCGCCCTTGAGCATGAGAGGATTCTATATATTCGGAATAATCCTGTACCAAAGATACCTGATGCAAACACCCATAGTTCTGAGAAAGACACTTATCAGAAGTGGCTCAGTGATAGAACTAGCATGCGTTGCAACATGCTAGCAGCAATGAACGATGAATTCGGTCGCCGATTCGAGAATGCTCAGCTGGAAGAAATCATTCAAGCATTGAATGAATCTTTCGGTACACCTGGCGACGTTGAAAGGCACAAGACTAGTTGTACTATTTTTAATGCTCGAATAAGGGATGGATCTCCTGTCACTGCTCATGTATTGTACATGATCGAGAAGATAGAACTTCTAAGCAAGCTCGTCTTTCCCCTACATGAGCAGTTGGGAAAAGATGCGATCCTGAATTCCTTGCCTCCATCCTTCCGACCTTTCCTTACTCATTTTCGAATGACAAAGCCTGTAGTCAACTACCACGGTTTGTTGGGGTTGTTACAGAACTTTGAGAAGGACAACCAGCTCTCTAAGGGTTTGGTTAATGTGGTTGAAGGATCTAAGGTAGGGCGTCAACCCTTTGGGAAAGGGAAGAAGAAAAAGAATAAAAAAAAGGTGCAACATGCTAGGACATCTATAAGGGGTCAGATGCAGAAGAAGAAAGTTGATAAAAGTCAAGCTGAATGCTTTCATTACAAAATGCAAGGGCACTGGAAGAGGAACTGTCCTCTTTACATTGCCACACTTGATCCAAACAGGCCAAAGAAGAAAAAGGGGCAAGATGTTGCTCAACAAGGTATTTATATGATAACACCTTATAATTTTTCTGTATATGATAATCAGACATGGGTATTGGATACCGGGAGTCCTTTTAATATTTGCGATTCATTGCAGGGACTACAGGTCACTAGAAGATTTGAGGACAATGAAAGATTCCTTAATGTCAGTGATGGAAGATTAGTTCCAGTTCTAGCATTAGGAGTTCTTGAAATAGTTTTCAATAGAAATGTCATTGTACTAAATGATTGTCATTTTTGCCCAACGTTCTTGTTGAACGTAATTTCTGTAGGCCTTCTGGCCAAAAGTCATTATGAAATTTCAATAAAGGATGTTACTTTGAATATCATTATGAATGGAGTCACTATAATGACTGGGCATTTATCTAATGGCATTTATATATTATCACAGCCTGTGAATGTAGTGTACAAATCAAGTAAGCGCCCCAGAATAACTGATGTCACAGATATTTATCTTTGGCACCATCGGCTGGGTCATATCAATAAGAACAGATTAAACAGGTTAACTCAGGAGGGCATCCTTCGAGTTGATGATTGTGAATCATTAACTACCTGTGAATCATGTCTTCCTGGTAAAATGACCAAGTCATCTTTTACTAGAAAAGGTGAAAGAGCCAAAGAGCTATTGGGTCTAGTACATACTGATGTATGTGGACGAATGAGCACTTGTGCCAAAGATGGATATTACTACTTCATTACTTTTACAGATGACCTTTCTAGGTTCAGTTATGTCTATCTTGTGAGACATAAATCTGTGGTAGTCCAGTTCATGCAGCCCAGCCTGCCAGCCAGCTCCATACTTGCCGACCACAGTGGCAACCTGCCAATACACCAGCAAAGATGTTACAACAGCAGCCACAGCTCACTCATGTGAAACCACAAGTTCACACCCATGAAACTTCTGCAAACAACATCCAGACAGATAGAATCTCTGGCTCAACTGCCAGTCAGACTCCAACAGTCACCGCATGTGAAGCTCCAGTAACCCTACCAACCTTTCAGCCTTTTTTCTTAAGAGCACTGTCCTGAAAAAGGTCACAAATGCAATCGGACATGTGCTGCAGTGCTTGCCAAGTGTCCCAAACTACTGTACCCTTTTGGTGCGGTTCCTATTGCTTTCCCAAACTCAATTATTGTCCTTGCCTTGCCAGAATTGCTTTACCAGACTCCATCAATGTCCTTAACCCCAATTATTATCCTAAGAAAATTGTTCATCTGAAGACCCCTATCCCCATTATTGTCCTTCAGGACTATGCAATCCATTATTCACCTCAATTATTGTCCTTCCAGGCATTATTACTCCACCATCCCAACGCTATAAAAACCCATGGCCTCTCTCCATCCAAAGCATCCGCAATCGCCTCATTCCATCTCCAATACACTATCCACTCTCATCCGCAACTAGATTCAACCATGGACCCAACCGCCATCCACAACCTTACTCTAAACCTTGCAAACCTAATGCACCTCATAGACCAGCACTACCTAGAATATCCAGAACTCCAGTACCTATTCCAAGAAACCATAACCTTTGTCACCAAAACCATTTTTTACCTTCAAGACAACCAAGTCATTCCCAGCAAACTGTAGACTCATGTCCTCTCAGCTATGGACCCAACCTCTCTTCTGAATCTCACCACAGAAGTCTTAGATCTCATGCACTTCATAGACCAACAGTACCTACAGAACCCAGAACTCCATGCCCTCTTCGAAGAACTCATAGACATAATCACCTAGACTATCATATACCTCAGTTACCAACCATTTCCCAGTCAGAACCTTGCAGATGACCCCAGTCTGAACCTTGAAGAAGACTAGCTAAAGATCTCAAGGCTGTTTTTAGTAAGATTCATGTAAAAACCAATTACCAGCTTTTATGTAAAGTTTTAAGCTTTCAGTTTATGTAAAGTTATCAGTTTCTCTGTAAACTTTCAATTTTATAAAAGATCATAGCTTTTCCTTAAGAAAAATACTATTCATCACTGTTCATTACTATTCACAGCTGCAATATTAGACTTCTCATAAAGTACTGTTCATAGTTACTATTCAGCACTGTTCATTATTGTTCATCGCACTCTGTTCTTCATGGAATTTTCATGTTTTTTCATCAGCACTTCATTCCGCACCCAAATGGTATCAGAGCCAAGTCAGATCACCACGCGCACACACACACTATGCACACACTATATGCACATCATATTTCTCAACCAGCGTATTACGCCTTCTGAGCGGATATATGCAAATATATTCACAGCCCATGAGAATAATGAGCCCTGGCCAGACGTGAAAACTCTTAGTCAAGAAATTGATACATTAGTCATACTAGTGATTTCTTTCGATAAAAGTTAAGTTCATGAGAAGCATTAGTTTCAAAACTTTAGATCCCAATTAGTTTGAGAACTTTAGTTAGCGGGCTTCTTAATTATCCACTAGGTTTTTAGGAAATGATGGTAAACGTTAGTTCGCTGGTAAGCGTGAGTCCGTTGATAAGCATAAGACTGGCAGTGAGGTAAAATCGACAGTGTTCCCGGCAGTAGACCCATCGTTAACCCTAAAAAAGCAATGAAAGCAATAATTAAGAAATTAGCTAAAGTTCAAAAACCATTTGAGATAGAAAGTTTAAAAACTGATGAATCCCAAGACCAAGACTTTTATCTAGAAGAAACCATTAATATATTGACTAAATTGGTATCAGAAACAGAAATTGATATAACAAATAAGAAAATTCCAAAAATTAAATATAGCCAGATATATAATAAAGGAAGCTTTAGTCTCTTTGAAGAATATAGAGTCAAAACTGCAGAACGTAGTCTATCCATTAGGTTAAACAATGGTCAAACCAGTGTCAGACTTTTTAGAAAAGAAGATTTACAGTCTTTTAATATTAATACCAAATACAAATACATACATATAGCAGCTATCAAAGTTGCCATAATTCCAAACCACATAGAAGGAATGGATAAACCCATATTTATAGCATTAGAAAATAATCATTTTAACGAGGCAAAGGATGTCGTCCTTAGTGTCATTAGCACCAATGTTAGTTGGAGACCCATCTACTTTGAAAATTACCCTAACTTAAGTTCAGAAATAGACGGAGCCATTAAAGACTCTTTAGTCATAGATATAAAAGCAAAAGGATACGAGAATATAAAGCCAGGATTCACTCCTCTAAGTATAGAGTAATTTATAAAATGATGACAACCAGAGTTAATGCTAAAGGAATAAGAAAAACACCAAAGGGAAAAATCTTATTCTTAGCAACAGACGAAAGACATCAGTCAATAGTACCCAAAATGTGTAATTGGGAAGAAGTAGAAATCAAAGATAATTGGACCTTAGAAAAGATACAGCCCCCTAGAAGGTCTGTTCAAGAAAGAAGAACAATTAATGAAATTACCCAAGATGACAAAGGAAATGTTAGCTATAATTTTAGAAGATCATACAGTATAAGAAAACATAGTACTGAAATAGAAGAAACCAGTGTAAGGAACTTAAAACTTAAAGGAGTTGACTTAGAACCAAGTATCCCTAGTCTACACTATGAGAAAACAGACTATTCTCCAACTTATTCTCAGATGATGGAAGAAACCCCAAGCCAGCTAAACATGGTCTCCAAAGAGTTCAAAATTAACAAAAAAAATATTAAAAAGGATTTTAGAGCAAAATACAACAAGGAGAAGGTTGACCGATTATGGAAAGAAACCAGCCCAAAAGAGAGAGAAGACCTAAAACAAGAATATTTTAGTTTCATGAACAAAGAAAAAGTAGAAATACCTTATTTTACATGGCTTGAAGAAGCATGTCAAAATAAGAAAATCACAAGCAAATATCCATTCAGATCCTTAGGAATAATCTAGAAGACCACAGAAAATAAAGAAATAAACTCAGAACACATTCCTTCAGAAGAATGCCATATTAACTATAAAAATCAGATAGTAATTGCCTCTCCATTCAAAGTAATTAAGCCAAAAGATAAACATGACCCAATTACTAACAATGAAATTAGAAAAATAGCTAAACAAAACAACTATAGTAACCAACTTTTGCATACAATATCAAACCAATTGAATAGAATAGAAGAAAGTATTAACCCTGAATCCAAGGTAGACCAGGAAATAAAAATGCAAAAACTCATCTTTGAAATAGATAATAGTTGGAAAAAGATTTCAGAAGTAAAGAAGACAAACTTGTAGACCAGATAACAGATAGACTTAAAGGAATCAAATTGAATATGATATCCTCTCAAGATTCTAAAAATCAGATAAACAAAATAAAATATGAGAGACAGACATACTATAGGACACAGAAAGATTATTATCCTAGACCGACTCCTCCAGATGTTCAATTTGAAGAAAGGAAAAACTTTAGAAGAGAAGCCTATAGCGGTGCAGCAGTTTATTAATGGAACTTAGATGGAATGTCAGATAGAGAGATCTTGAATCTCTTAGCAGAAATGGTTATGGCAGCGGAGCCCTAAGGGCTAACGACAACTCTGAAGAAGCCACCATTAAAGTTTTGGTCCAAGGCTTTACTGAACAATTAGAAGGATGGTGGAATATATACCTCAAACCTGAACAAAGAAATATCATAAAACAAAGTACAAAAATCATAGTTAAACCAAATTCATCAGAAACAACGGAAGAAGCCAATAGAGTAGAAACCTTAGTCCATACCATATACAGACATTTTGTAGGATCGAGAGATCAAAAACTAGAAATCACCAAAATGCTTTTAATGAAACTTAGATGTCCTAAAATGCAAGACTTTAGATGGTATAGAGATACATTTCTATGTAGAGTCATGGACAGGGAAGATTGCAACTCTATTTTTTGGAAAGAAAAAATCATCTTAGGATTACCTAGTTTATTTTCAGAAAAGGTAAGTGAAGCTCTAATAGAAGAACACCAAGGACATGTCTACTGGAAAAATGTCACCTACGGAGACATTTATGGACTAATTAACAAGACAACACTCAAGATGTGCATAGAAATGAAACTTCAATCTAAATTAAAGATAGACGAAATTACAACTAGAAAAGAATTAAGAGGATTTTGCAGACAGTATGGTTACGAAGTACTAGTACCTCCTTCCAAGAAAAAGAAAAAAGCCAACAGAAAGTTAGAAAAACAAAGATACCACAGAAACAAGACAAACAAACAAAAGGAAGGAAGAAGAATATATAAAAATCAAAAATACATAGATATTCCTAAATGGAAAAAGAAACACAAGTCCTAGCCGAAGCGGGAAAAGAATCCCACATGTTTTAGATGTGGCAAAAAAGTACATTTCAACAAGAACTGCAAAAAATATAAAGTATCTCAAATCAGGGAAATGGAAATCCCTGAAGAACAAAAAGAGAAAATATTAAGGCTAATATTAACAAACAACAAGGAAAGTACCTCCTACCAAGAAAGTAGTTCGGAAAATGATCAAATCAACCTAATAGAAGAAAGTGAGAATTCTTCAGATGAAGAAGAAGAAACCTCTTCAGAGAGTTTAGATGAAATTGCACTATGTGGGTGCACTAAGAATCTAAAGATAAATATGCTTAGAAATAAGAAAAGTGATTTACTCATGGATCTCATAGGAGAAGTTGATGATCCTGAATTAAGAAAAGAATACATACAGAAACTTAAGAAAGAACTACAACCTAAAACCCAAAAAGAAGTTTTAAGCCTACCAGAAATAATTAAACAAAAAGATCAAGAAGAAAAGCTCAAGACAGACCCAATTCATCAACAAAAAGAAGAAATCAAACAAATAAAAATAGAAATTAGAACATTAAGATCAGAAATAGAAAATCTAAAAAACCCTAGTAAAGAAAAAATATTCTTCAGGACGAAGATAGTGAACAAGATAGTTATCTGAATAAAATTACAACAATAAAGGTTCAGAAGTGGCATATCAAGGTTGAGTTAGTAGTTCAAGATGAGACTAGATACGTCTATGCCTTAGTTGACTCAGGAGCCGATATGAACTATATCCCAGAGGGATTATTTTCCAAAAAATATTATGAAAAGACATCCTAAAATCTTTATATAGCAAATAATGATAACCTTAAAATCAGATACAAAATACCAAATGTGCATATTTGCCAAGATGGCATCTGCTTTAAAACAACCCTCATAGTAGTAAAAGACGTTCAAACTATCATCCTAGGAACACCGTTCCTAACCCTTCTTTACCATATGGAAATAGATGAAGATGGAATATCAACCTATGTTGGGGAAAAGAAGGTTACTTTCAGATTTGTAAACCATACCAAGACCAAAGAAGTAAACTTATTAAAAGATCTTAGCATTCAGAAAATACAGTCCTTAGAGTATAAGGACCAACACTGCAAGAAAATACTGAAATAGCGACGCAAATTTAGCGATGCATTTTGCGTCGCTAAATTGCAATGCCTCCGCGATAAAAAAATTGCAACTCAATTAGCGACGCATTAGCGACTCAATAAACTAGATAATTAAAAAAAATAATTTTTTAATTTAGCGATGCAAATAATGCATCGTAATATTTTTAAAATTAAATTTTATAAATATAATTATGAAATAAAAATATTGTGATGCAACCAAATGCGTCGCAGTATTTTCAAAAAAATTAATTATGTTAAATATCGACGCAATAAACCAAAAAATTAAAAAAAATAATTTTTAATTTAATACTTGCATCGCAATAAAAATACTTGCATCGTAATTATTTTAAATTAAATTAATTTTTATAAAATATAATTATGAAATAAAATTATTGTGACGCAATTCAGTGCATCGCAATCTTTTTAAAAAATTGATTATGTTAAATAGCCATGCAATAAAATAGAAAATTAATAAAATAATTTTTTATTTAGCGATGCAAGTATTGCATCATAATATTTTTTAAAAAATAAATTTTTAATATGAAATTAAAAGTAATTATGAAATAAAAATATTGCGATGCATTTAATTGTGTCGCAATATTTTAAAAAAATTAATTATGTTAAGTAGCGACGCATTAGCGATGCAATAAATCAAAAAATTAAAAATTTAATTTTTAATTTAGCGACGTAAATAATGCATTGCAATATTTTTTTTAAAAAAATAAATTTTATAAATATAATTAAAAGATAAAAAATTAAAAATAAAACATTGCGATGCAATGAAATGCATCGTAATTATTTTAAAAAAATTAATTTTGGTACATGCATCGGATCGGTCATCGCCGATCGGGATCACGGCTTGGATCGATCGCAACCGTCGGATCATTGCCGATCAGATTGATCGCGATAGTCTGAGATCGATCATCGCCGATCGGGATCACGGCTTGGATCGATTGCAACCGTCGAATCGTCGCCAATCGGACTGATCGCAACGGTCCGAGATCGATCGTCGCCGACCGGGATCATGGCTTGGATTGATCGCAATCGTCGGATAATAGCCTATCAGATCGATCGCAACGGTCCGAGATCGATCATCGCCGATCGGGATCACAGCTTGGATCGATCGCAACCGTTGGATCGTTGCTGATCGGAGCGATCGCAATGGCCTGAGATCGATTGTCATCGATCGGGATTAGGGCTTGGATCGATCGCAACTATCAGATCGTTACCGATCGAATCGATCGCAATGGTCCGAGATCGATCGTCGCCGATCGGGATCATGGCTTGGATCTATCGCAACCATCGGATTGTTGCTGATCGGGTTCACGGCTTGGATCGATCGCAATTGTTGGATCGTCGCCGATCGGACCGATAGCAACGGTCCAAGATCGGTCATCGCCGATTGGGATCGGGGCTTGGATCGATCGCAATCGTTGGATCGTCATCGATCGGATCGATCGCTACGGTCCAAGATCGATCGTCGTCGATCGGGATCACGGCTTGGATCGATTGTAACCGTCGGATCGTCGCCGATCGGACCGATCACAATGGTTTGAGATCAGTCGTCACCGACCGGGATCATGGCTTGGATTGATCGCAACCATTGGATCATAGCCGATCGGATTGATCGCTACGGTCCGAGATCGATCGTTGCCGATCGGGATCATGGCTTGGATCGATCGCAACCGTCGGATTGTTGCCGATCGGAGCGATCGCAACGGCCCGAGATCGATTGTTGTCGATTAGGATTAAGGCTTGGATCGATCGCAACCGTCGGATCGTCACCGATCGAACCGATCGCAACGGTTCGAAATCGATTATCGCCGATCGGGATCATGGCTTGGATCTATCGCAACCGTCGGATCGTTGCCGATCGGATCGATCACGATGGTCTGAGATTGATCGTCACTGATTGGGATCATGGCTTGGATCGATCGCAACCGTCAGATCGTAGCCGATTGGATCGATCGTGACTGTCCGAGATCGATCGTCGCCGATCGGAATCACGGCTTGGATCGATCACAACCATCAGATCGTCGCCGATCGGACCGATCGCAATGGTTCGAGATCGATCATTGCCGATCGAGATCAGGGCTTGGATCGATCGAAACCGTTGGATCGTCGCTGATCGGACCGATCACAATGGCCTGAGATCGGTCATCGCCGATCGGGATCAGTGCTTGGATCGATCGCAACCGTCGGATCGTCGCCGATCGGACCGATCGCAACGGTCCGAAATCGATCGTCCTCGATCGGGATCAGGGCTTGGATCGATTGCAACCGTCGGATCGTCGCCGATCGAATCAATTGCGACAGTCAGAGATCGATCGTCGCTGATTAGGATCAAGGCTTGGATCGATCGCAATGATTTTAAGAAAAAATAATTTTTATCAATATAATTATCAAATAAAAATATTGCAATGCAAATTAGTGCATTGCAAATATTTTTTAAAAAATAAATTATGTTAAATAGCGATGCATTAGCGATGCAACTAGAAAATTAAAAAAATGAAATTTAATATTTTTTTTAAAAAAAATTATAAAAAAAATTAAAATAAAACATTGCGATGCAACCATATGCGTCGTAATGATTTAAGAAAAATAATTTTTATCAAATATAATTATCAAATAGAAATATTACGATGCAAATTTGTGCATCGCAAATATTTAAAAAAAAATTAAATTATGTTAGATAGCAACGCATTAGCGACGCAATAAACCAAAAAATAATAATAAAAAAATTTTTAATTTTGTAACGCATCTATTGCGTTGCAATATTTTTTTAAAAAATAAATATTATAAAAAATTAAAAATAAAATATTACGACGCAACCATATGCATCGTAATTATTTTAAGAAAAAATAATTTTTATCAAATATAATTATGAAATAAAAATATTGCAACGCAAATCATTACGTCGCAAAGTTTTAAAAAAATTAAGTTACGTTATATAGCGACGCATTAGCGATGCAATAAATCAAAAAATTAAAAAAATAATTATTAACTTTGCGACGCATCTATTGCGTCGCAAAGTTTTGTAAAAAAAAAATATTATACAAAATTTAAAAATAAAACATTGCGACGCAACCATATGCGTCACAATTATTTTCAGAAAAAATAATTTTTATCAAATATAACTATCAAATAAAAAAAATTTGATGCATTAGCGGCGCATTTTCCCTAAAAAAAAAAAAAATTTCTGTCGGTTATTGCCGCCAAATTAGCGACTCATTAGCGACACAATTATTTGCGTTGCTAAGTTCCCAGAAAATAATAAAAAAAGATAAATTAGTGACATATTAGCGATGCATAATTGCGTCACTAATTTATAATAAATTTTAAAAAAAATAGCGAGGGTTTAGCGACGCAAAATTGCGTCGCTAAACCCTAGTATATATTCTGAGTCGCGCCCGGCCCCCCGGCCTCTTCTTCTTCCTCTTCTAACCCTAATCCGCGCCGTCCCCATCCTTCGCCTCCCCCCGCCCTCTCCCCCGGCGTTAGGAGCCACCGGTGGCAGCCCCCCCTCCCCCCGGCGAGGTAAGCCCCCCTCCCCCACCCCCCCGCTCTCCCGTTTCCGTGAGGCCACGGCCATGGCGGTGGCCGTGGCCGTAGACGATGGCCACGGCCGCCGCCGTGGCCGGCGGTGGCTTGGCCACAGTGGCTAGGCCACCGTTTAAAAAAAATTTTTTTTGTAGTGGTGGAGTTTTTCCCCCACCCCTGAGGCGCCCGCCACGGCGGCCGATGGCCGTGGTCGGTGGTGGCCTGGCCACGGTGGCCAGGCCACCGGTTTAAAAAAATAAATTGGGGTGGGGTTTTTCCCCCACCCCTGAGGCAGCCTGAGGTGGCAGCCGTGGCCGTCGTCTCAGGCCACGGCCGCAGTCGTCGCCAGAGACGACGGCCATGGGCATTGCCGTGGTCGGCAGTGGCCTGGCCATGGTGGCCAGGCCACCGGTTAAAAAAAAAAATTTGGGGTGGGGTTTTTCCCCCACCCCTGAGGCGCTAGCCTGAGGCGGCGGCCATGGCCGTCGTGGCCGCCGCCTCAAGCCACGGCCGCGGTTAAAAAAATATATTGGGGTGGGGTTTTTACCCCACCCCTGAGGCGCTGGCGGTGGCCTGTTAAAAAAAATTTATTGGGGTGGGTTTTTCTCCAACCCCTGAGGCGCCGGCCACGGTGGCCATACCACCGTTTAAAAAAAATTGAAAATGGGGTGGAGTTTTTCCCCCACCCCTGAGGCATCGGCCATGTTGGCGGCCGTGGCCGGCGGTGGCCTGGCCATGGTGGAGTTTTTTTTTTAATCATGGCCAGGCCACCGTTAAAAAAAAATATTAATTACATAATAATGGTTTTGCATTCATGTTTTAAACCATTAGATGTAGAATTTGAATTAAAATGTTTAGCTTATGCATTAAGTTGGAAAAATTGATGTTATTAATTTAAACAATCCATTTTTTGATCACTTAATGCGGTTAAAAGTATCTAAATCTTATAATTTTTTTATGTATAAATGTTTAGAAATAGTAACATCATATTCAATGATTTAGATTATTAATGATCATCATTATTTAATTAAAAAAATATTATTATGTTTATGTTTCATATCAAATAACATGTTTTAGACTACTATTGTCACACTTAGTTAAGGGTTAAAAAAGACATATTGACATTTCAAATATTATTTCATTGCGAGAAAATTAGTTAATTTTTGGTCTTAACTTTACATATAGGTACCTTAAGAAGTTAAAAAATAATGTGCGTAATAAGGCAAGGGTTGAAGGTTCTATATACAATGCACACTTGGTCGAAGAAGTTTCAGCTTTTACCTCGCATTACTTTGAGGGTCACGTTCACACGAGGAGCCGAAATCTTGGTCGTAACGATGACGTATGTGTGGACGAAGGAGAACCTAATGACGGTAGAATATCAATTTTTAAAGGTATCGACCATTCATTTGGGGGGCAGAAGTCAAGAAATCTTAGCGATATGGAGTAAATGCAGCACATTATTACATCCTAATGAACTGTAGAGAAGTCGATCCATATATTGAGTAAGTGTATACTTCAATGCTTAATTGAAACTTCTAATTTAAATTATAATATACCATAATATTTAATTGCTAACATATGTTTTAATCCTTATCATCCCATAAGGATGTATTGTGAATCCCGACGTCAGTCAAGTTGCAATTGGGCAGAAGTTAGAAACGGAGTTCGCTTACTGGTTTATGAATGTGTGAGTAGTATCACTCAATCAATTTCAATAATGGCTTTTATTTTTCGAATTGGTTGTGAATAGCTTATTAATTTATAGGTAAACGGTCCATGGTCCACAACCGACAATATTTTCATTAAATGTCTATCGCAATGGCCATTGAAGACCGTAACAACCTCTACTGGCTATTTTGTTAATGGGTACAAATTTCAGATTGGACGATTAGCAGCTTCAAAAGGCAAGTAGAACTGGGGCGTATGTGTTAAAGGAGAAAGTGTTGGAGCAAATATGCAGGATTATTACGGAAAGTTAGTAGAGGTGATTGAAGTTGAATATTCCGGTTGGCCTATGAAACGAACCGTATTGTTTCGTTGCGATTGGTTCGATCCGACAGTTCCTGTGGGCAAAAGGGTTCATAACGGCTACAATTTGGTTGAAGTGAACCATCGATGAAGATTGCAGAAATATGAACCATTCATCCTTGCATCCCAAGCTCAGCAAGTGTTTTACTGCGGATATCCAAGTTCGCGCAACGACAAGCGAGATTGGTGGACTGTTTCTAAAATCGTCCCACGTTCGACAATCGTATTAGAGGAGAGTTCATCAAGTCAATCAGCCGAGTGCCCTGCATTTCAAGAGGATGAGATGGAAATGCATGCAATTGAGGATGACACAAGGGCTCCTGAAACATCACTTAGAGATCCAAATGGTGATGTCCAAGAAATTGTGGATGCAAATATTTGGTTTCCTTCCGATGATAATGAAACTGAATCGCAGTCCGATACGACATCGGATGTTGAGCCAACATTTCACGAAACAAATGACACCGATTAAACATAGAGGTTTTTTTAAATTCAACTTTATTTATAAGTGTTGAATTTTTACATAGTCAATCATTAATCGTAATTTAATTGCATGAATCTTTAGTATTTTCAGTATGACGGACAGAGGTAGATCTACCGATGACATACGGAGTGAGCAGGGATGTAGCCCTGCTGCATCAGATCATATGAGCTTTGGAGATGGAGAGTTCGGATCTCCATGCATCGCATAGCCTTCGATCTATCCACTAGTCGGCGGTGATCCTGCATTGGTATTACCATCCAGCCGATCGACACATACCTTCGAGAGTTCTTCCACCATCGGCCGCACCGTACTTCGACTGGATGCTTAGGGGCTGTAAGTATATACTAATTAAAAATATATGTTTATGTTTTTAAGTCAATTACTTATAAACATGCATTTTTTAACAGATTTATTGAGCAGCATCATGTATCGAGCCACATGAGCTCCGTATTTCAGAGGCATACAGATCCCAGTGGCTACGATTGGAGCCACGTATCTGCAGCCACGAGGGAGTTTTATTTTTCTGAGTTTCAGGTAAACTTATTAAATACAATTTATCACTGATATAAAATTTCTTAATCTTAATAAATTCTAAAACTAACTATTTATTTTAATGCAGAAAAAGTTTACGTGGGACCCTGCCAGCCATGATGCCATTAGGGCAGCATGGGAGGCTCTTACGGGATGCCGATACTCTGATATGCTTCATCGTTAAAGGTCATTGGGTCACCGTCCTGCGCATGTGCCAGAGGGTATTTGGTACGAGTGGCAGCAGGCCTGGCAGTCCAATTGCTGGCGTAGGAGGTCCGCATCAGCCAGCACGAACCACCGATCCGAGAGGGGCGGTCCTGGCACGGGTCTCTCCCGCCACACTTCGGGCTCCATTTCGATTCAGGAGCATAGACGCCGTATGGTAAGAAAATATAAATAATTTAATTACTAATTTAGTTATTAACAAATATTTGCATTAATATCAATTTTTTTATTGTTATAGTCTGAGCAGGAGGGCGGAGATCCTGGTGAGTTTCGTCTATTCAAGGCGACACACACTAGGAGGGACGGTTCCTGGGTCGAACGCGATCACGGGAGGTTGCGGTAAGAAATTAGCTTTATATAGTATCTGTTTAATTTCTAAAATTTTATTTAGAAAAATTTATTGATTCATTTATTGTTGATTTTATAATTCAAAGACACGAGTCGAGGAGCTTCGCTCCCAGGCATCGCAGGTCGACTCCACTGATGGGGAGACGCCCATCGAACTCTCAGCAGAGCAGAGTCGACGTGTGTTTTTGGTGGCTATTGGTGCCCAGTGCGAGACTGCAGGGTCTATGGTATGGGCACTAAAGCTTCTGCATATTTTCCCCATCAGGCCTCCAGCTCGCGATATTCTTGTGATATTCCTGCCGAGCGTTTAGACGACATTCGGAGATCTATTACGGAGGAGGTTCGGTAGGACGTTCGTCAGGAGGTTCGGCAGGAGGTTCGGCAGGAGTTCGAGCATGAGTTCGAGCAGTGTATGCGAGGCCATCAGCAGGAGCTTGCAGACGTGGAAGATCAGATGCATCAGTTGCAGGATATGGTTAGCCGTATGTCACAGGGTTTCCAGCCTCCACGTGATCGCGCGGATTCTTGATGTATTTTTTTTTACTTTTTATATTTTATACATGAAAACTTCAAAAATTTAATATATTAATTATTTTTAGAAATTGAATGATTATTGTTTGGATTAATATGAGTGAAGAATGTTTCGATCAATATTTAAATGTAACGCAATTATATTAATCATTTTAATTTTTAATATTTATTTTTTTTCAAAAAATTAATTAGCAACACATTAGTGACTGAAATTGTATTGCTAATATTTTTAAAATATTATTATTAAATATTACGATGCAATGACTTGGCATCATATTTTAAAAAAATTTAATTAGCAACGCATTAGCGACTAAAATTGCATCACTAATATATCTAAAATATTATTATTAAATATTACGATGCAACTAAATGCATCGCAATATTTAATAATAATAATTTAGAAATATTAGCGATGCAATTTAAGTGGCTAATGCATCCCTAATAATATATTTTAAAAAAATAAATAAATTAATTAGCGATGCAATTGCGATGAGGTTTTCCGTCGCAAATATTTTTAAAAAATTATTTTTAAAATTAGTGACGCATGTATGTTGCGTCCCAAAATTGCGATGCATTTAATTGTGTCGAAAGCAGAGAGTCACTATTAAGCGACGTAATTGCGACAAATTGAGATTGCGATGATATTCGTAGTGACGCTGCAATTGCGTCGCGAATGCATCGCTATAGGGTGTTTAGCGACACATTAGCAACACATTTGGGCATCGCTATATTTAAATTTTCTTGTAGTGCAACAGCTCCTAAATCTTAAAGAAGAGCTTAAAAATAATAAAATAGAAACCCAACTACAAACAGACCTCTGGAAAAATAAAATAAAATAAATTCAAGAAAAATTAGAAAAAGAATTATGTAGTCAGAATCCTACGGCTTTTTGGGATAGACAAAAACACCAGGTTAGTCTACCTTACATTAAAGATTTCAAGGAAATTAATATTCCAACTAAATTCAGACCCATTCAGATGAACACAGAATTGTTAGAATATTGTAAGAAAGAAATATCAGATCTCTTAGATAAAAGCTTATAAGGCCAAGTAAATCCCCTTGTTCGTGTTCAACCTTTTATGTTCAAAAAGCCTTAGAATTAGAAAGAGAAACCCCCAGATTAGTCATCAATTATAAACCTCTGAATAAGGTCTTAGAATGGATTAGGTATCCCATACCTAACAAAAAAGGCTTTTTATCCAGACTTTATAAAGTAAAAATATTCTCTAAATTTAATATAAAATCAGGATTTTGGCAAATATAGATAAAAGAATCAGATAAGTATAAAACAACCTTTACAGTGCCCTTCGGATATTACGAATGGAACGTAATGCCCTTTGGACTTAAAAATGCCCAAGTGAATTCCAAACATGATGAACACGATATTTAACTCAGAATCACACTTCATAATAGTCTACATAGATGACGTGTTAATCTTCTCAGAAGACTTAGACCAACATATCAACACATTAGATAATTTCATAATCTAGCAAAACAAAATGGACTAGTAATTTCAGCCCCTAAGATTAAAATTTTCCAAACTAAAATAAGATTTCTAGGACATTATATATGTCATGATACCATTAAACCCATTGAAAGATTTGTAGAATTTACAGATAAATTTCCAGACAAAATTAAAGAGAAAACCCAATTACAAAGATTTTTAGGATGCCTTAACTATGTAGCGGACTTTGTTCCAAACTTAAGGATTACCCTAGAACCTTTGTATGCCCAACTTAGAAAAAAAAAACAAACTGGACAGAAGAACAAACCCAGGTAGTCAGAAAAGTAAAAATATTAGTTAAAAAACTTCAATGCCTTAACTTACTAAATCCAGCAGCATTAGTTAATGTCGAAACATATGCCTTAGACATAGGATTCTGAGGAATCCTTAAACAAAGAATTAACAATAAGAAAAACTTAGTTAGATATCATTCAGGAATCTGGACTAATGCACAAGTAAATTATAGCACAATAAAAAAGGAAGTTTTATCGATTGTTCCCTGCATTCAGAAATTTTAAGAAGATTTGTATTTTAAAAAATTCCTTCTAAGAATTGATTGCAAATCCGCAAAAGATGTTTTAGAAAAAGATGTTAAAAATATTGTTTCCAAACAGATTTTTGCAAGATGGCAAGCTATTTTATCGGTATTTGATTTCGAAATCGAATTTATAAAAGGAATAAAAAATAGCATGCCAAACTTTCTAATTAGAGAATTCCTTACAGGAACAAAATGTCAGAAAAGCCCAGATCTAAAGCCTCCTACGCCAAGCTATTGACTTTTATGCCACTTAGGGCTATTACCCCTATAAAAAATCAGTATTTAGCACTTGCATCATCCTCACAGAGCTATTCCCAAGCCACACAAAAACTGCCACCTCCTAGTCCCAACACGACCAAACCAAGTCTACCTCCTAGCCCTAACACTATTCCAAAACAAACAAGGCCCAATTCACCTAGGCAAACTCCGGGTTGTTCCCTGACAGTAAAACTTTTGGAAAAAGATGAAATCAGTGACCAACAAACTCCCAGATTATCCAAAATATTTCCTTCAGTAAATGGAATAATTACCCAGTACCATTTACCTAAAGGGTATGAAACACCTTTAAAAACCCAGGAATATTATGAGTTTATTTTGGTAGATTCAGATTCTGCAGAGATAACCCATACTCCAACACCCAACTCAGAAGCAATAGCCTACTCTAAATGTAAAATCTTAAAATTTATTACCAAAGAAGAATGGGGAAACCCATACCAGGCCAGAATCTTTTCTCAGACATATTCAACTCCTTAGTATAACTATTTCGACTACCAAGAAGCATGGTTCAAGGCTTTCTACCTTAATCCACATACCATAGTTGGTTCTTCAGCTTCTGTCAGAAATTCAACAAGAGAATCCAAGTTGGATTCACGAGTGGTGATCTACTTGGATTAACCAAAGATATATTACCAGAAGAAATCAAGCATTCATGGACTTGATGAAAAAACATGAAAATTCCATGAAGAACAGAGTGCGATGAACAATAATGAACAGTGCTGAATAGTAACTATGAACAGTACTTTATGAGAAGTCTAATATTGCGGATGTGAATAGTAATGAACAGTGATGAATATTATTTTTCTTAAGGAAAAGCTGCGATCTTTTATAAAATTTGAAAGTTACATAGAAACTGATAACTTTACATAAAACTGAAAGCTTAAAAACTTTACATAAAAGTTGGTAATTGGTTTTTACATGAATCTTACTAAAAACAGCCTTGAGATCTTTAGCTAGTCTTCTTCAAGGTTCAGACTGGGGTCATCTGCGAGGTTCTGGCTAGAAAATGGTTGGTAACTGAGGTATATGATAGTCTGGGTGATTATGTCCGTGAGTTCTTCGAAGAGGGAATGGAGTTCTGGGTTCTTTAGGTACTGTTGGTCTATGAACTTTATGAGATATAAGACTTCTGTGGTGAGGTTGAGAAGAGAGGTTGGGTCCATAACTGAGAGGACATGAGTCTACAGTTTGCTGGGAATGACTTGGTTGTCTTGAAGGTAAAAAATGGTTTTGGTGACAAGGGTTATGATTTCTTGGAATAGGTATTGGAGTTCTGGATATTCGAAGTAGTGCTGGTCTATGAGGTGCATTAGGTTTGCAAGGTTTAGAGTAAGGTTGTGGATGGCGGTTGGGTCCATGGTTTAATGTAGTTGCGGATGAGAGTGGATGGTGTATTGGAGATGGAATGAGACGATTGTGGATGCTTTGGATGGAGAGAGGCCATGGGTTTTTATAGCGTTGGGATGGTGGAGCAATAATGCCTGGAAGGACAATAATTGAGGTGAATAATGGAGTGCATAGTCCTGAAGGACAATAATGGGGATACGGGTCTTCAGATGAACATTTTTCTCAGGACAATAATTGGGGTTAAGGACAATGATGGAGTCTGGTAGAGCAATTCTGGCAAGGCAAGGACAATAATTGAGTTTGGGAAAGCAATAGGAACCGCACCGAAAGGGTACAGTAGTTTGGGACACTTGGCGAGCACTGCAGCACATGTCCGGCTGCATTTGTGACCTTCTTTTAGTTGATGAATCGGGTCCGTCTTGAGCTTTTCTTCTTGATCTTTTTGTTTAATTATTTCTGGTAGGCTTAAAACTTTTTTTTGGGTTTTAGGTTGTAGTTCTTTCTTAAGTTTCTGTATGTATTATTTTCTTAATTCAGGATCATCAACTTCTCCTATGAGATCCATGAGTAAATCACTTTTCTTATTTCTAAGCATATTTATCTTTAGATTCTCAGTGCACCCACATTGTGCAATTTCATCTAAACTCTCCGAAGAGGTTTCTTCTCTTCATCTGAAGAATTCTCACTTTCTTCTATTAGGTTGATTTGATAATTTTCCGAACTACTTTCTTGGTAGGAGGTACTTTCCTCGCTGTCTGTTAATATTAGCCTTAATATTTTCTCTTTTTGTTCTTCAGGGATTTCCATTTCCCTGATTTGAGATACTTTGTATTTTTTTGCAGTTCTTGCTAAAATGTCCTTTTTTGCCACATCTAAAACATGTGGGATTCTTTTTCTGCTTCGGCTGAGACTTGTGTTTCTTTTTCCATTTAGGAATATCTATGTATTTTTGATCTTTATATATTCTTCTTCCTTCCTTTTGTTTGTTTGTCTTGTTTCTATGGTATCTTTGTTTTTTCTAACTTCTGTTGGCTTTTTTTCTTTTTCTTGGAAGGAAGTACTAGTACTTCATAACCATACTGCCTGCAAAATCCTCCTAATTCTTTTCTAGTTGTAATTTCGTCTCTCTTTAATTTAGATTAAAGTCTCATTTCTGTGCACATCTTGAGTGCTGTCTTGTTAATTAGTCCATAAATGTCTCCGTAGGTGACATTTTCCCAGTAGACATGTCCTTGGTGTTCTTCTATTAGAGCTTCACTTACCTTTTCTGAAAATAAACTAGGTAATCCCGAGATGAATTTTTCTTTCCAAAAAGGAGAGTTGCAATCTTTCCTATCCATGACTCTACATAGAAATGTATCTCTATACCATCTAAAGTCTTGCATTTTAGGTCATCTAAGTTTCATTAGAAGTATTTTGGTGATTTCTAGTTTTTGATCTCTCGATCCTACAAATGTCCGTATATGGTATGGACTAAGGTTTCTACTCCATTGGCTTCTTCCGTTGTTTCTGATGAATTTGGTTTAACTATGATTTTTGTACTATGTTTTATGATATTTCTTTGCTCAGGTTTGAGGTATCTATGCCACCATCCTTCTAATTGTCCAGTAAAGCCTTGGGCCAAAACTTTAATGGTGGCTTCTTCAGAGTTGTCGTTAGCCCTTAGGGCTCCTGTTGCCATAACCATTTCTGCTAAGAGATTCAAGATCTCTCTATCTGACATTTCATCTAAGTTCCATTCATAAACAGCTGCACCACTATAGGCTTCTCTTCTAAAGTTTTTCCTTTCTTCAAATTGAACATATGGAGGAGTCGGTCTAAGATAATAATCTTTCTGTGTCCTATAGTATATCTGTCCCTCATATTTTATTTTGTTTATCTAATTTTTAGAGTCCTGAGAGCATATCATATTCAATTTGATTCCTTTAAGTCTATCTGTTATCTGGTCTACAAGTTTGTCTTCTTTACTTCTGAAATCTTTTTCCCAACTGTTATCTATTTCAAAGATGGGTTTTTGCATTTTTATTTCCTGGGCTACCTTGGATTCATGGTTGATACTTCCTTCTATTATGTTTAATTGGTTTGATATTGTATGCAAAAGTGGGTTGCTATAGTTGTTTTGTTCAGCTATTTTTCTAATTTCATTGTTAGTAATTGGCTCATGTTTATCTTCTGGCTTAATTACTTTGAATGAAGAGGCAATTATTATCTGATTTTTATAGTTAATCTGGCATTCTTCTAAAGGAATGTGTTCTGAATTTATTTCTTTATTTTCTGTGGTCTTCCAGATTATTCCTAAGGATCTGAATGGATATTTGCTTGTGATTTTCTTATTTTGACATGCTTCTTCAAGCCATGCAAAATAAGGTATTTCTACTTTTTCTTTGTTCATGAAACTAAAATATTCTTGTTTTAGGTCTTCTCTCTCTTTTGGGCTGGTTTCTTTCCATAACCAGTCAACCTTCTCCTTATTGTATTTTGCTCTAAAATCCTTTTTAATGTTTTCTTTGTTAATTTCGAACTCTTTGGAGATCATGTTTAGCTGGCTTGGGGTTTCTTCCATCATATGAGAATAAGTTGGAGAATAGTCTGTTTTCTCATAGTATAGACTAGGGATACTTGGTTCTAAGTCAACTCCTTTAAGTTTTAAGTTCCTTACGCTGGTTTCTTCTGTTTCAGTACTATGTCTTCTCATACTGTATGATCTTCTAAAATTATAGCTGGCATTTTCTTTGTCGTCTTGGGTAATTTCATTAATTGTTCTTCTTTCTTGAACAGACCTTCTAGGGGGCTATATCTTTTCTAAGGTCAAATTATATTTGATTTCTACTTCTTCCCAATTACACATTTTGGGTACTATTGACTGATGTCTTTCGTATGTTGCTAAGAATAAGGTTTTTCCCTTTGCTGTTTCCTTACTCCTTTAGCATTAACTCTGGTTGTCATCATTTTATAAATTACTCTGTAAACAATACTGAGATGAGTGAATCCTGGCTTTATATTCTCGTATCCTTTTGCTTTTATATCTATGACTAAAGAGTCTTTAATGGCTCTGTCTATTTCTAAACTTAAGTTAGGGTAATTTTTAAAGTAGATGGGTCCCCAACTAACATTGGTGCTAATGGCACTAAGGACGACATCCTTTGCCTCGTTAAAACGATTATCTTTTAATGATATAAATATGGGTTTATCCATTCATTCTCTGTGGTTTGGAATTATGGCAACTTGGACAGCTGCTATATGTATGTATTTGTATTTGGTATTAATATTAAAAGACTGTAAATCTTTTTTTCTAAAAAGTCTGACACTGATTTGGCCATTGTTTAACCTAATGGATAGACTACGTTCTGCAGTTTTGAATCTATATTCTTCAAAGAGACTAAAGCTTCCTTTCTTATATATCTGGCTATATTTAATTTTTGGAATTTTCTTATTTGTTATATCGATTTCTGTTTCTGATACTGATTTAGTCAATATATTAATGGTTTCTTCTAGATAAAAGTCTTGGTCTTGGGATTCATCAGTTTCTGAACTTTCTATCTCAACTGGTTTTTGAACTTTAGCTAATTTCTTGATTTTTGCTTCCATTGCTTTTTAGGGTTAACGATGGGTCTACTGCCGAAAACACTGCCGGTCTTACCTCACTGCCGGTCTTACGCTTACCAACGGACTCACGCTTACCAACGGACTAACGTTTACCATCGTTTCCTAAAATCCTGGTGGATAATTAAGAAGCCCGCTAACTAAAGTTCTTAAACTAATTGTGATCTAAAGTTTTGAGACTAATGCTTCTCGAGAACTTAACTTTTATCAAAAGAAATCACTAGTATGACTATTATATCAATTTCTTGACCAAGAGTTTTCACGTCCGGCCACGGGCTCATTATTCCCATGGGCTGTGGATATATTTGCATATATCCGCTCAGGAGGCGTGATACGCTGGTTGAGACATATGATGTGCATATAGTGTGTGCATAGTGTGTGTTTGTGCGTGGTGATCTAACTTGGCTCTGATACCGTTTGGATGCGGTTCCTATTGCTTTCCCAAACTCAATTATTGTCCTTGCCTTGCCAGAATTACTTTACCAGACTCCATCATTGTCCTTAACCCCAATTATTATTTGGAGAAAACTGTTCATCTGTAGACCCGTATCCCCATTATTGTCCTTCAGGACTATGCACTCCATTATTCACCTCAATTATTGTCCTTCCCGGCATTATTGCTCCACCATCCCAACGCTATAAAACCCATGGCCTCTCTCCTTCCAAAGCATCCGCAATCGCCTCATTCCATCTCCAATACACCATCCACTCTCATTCGCAACTAGATTCAACCATGGACCCAACCGCCATCCACAACCTTACTTTAAACCTTGCAAACCTAATGCACCTCATAGACCAGCACTACCTAGAATATGCAGAACTCCAGTACCTATTCCAAGAAACCATAACCCTTGTCACCAAAACAAATTTTTACCTTCAAGACAACCAAGTCACTCCTCAGCAATTTCCAAAGCCAGAAAAAAGCTCAACCTCTGTCTTGGAAATAAGTCCATGAATGTTGAATTTCTTCTGGTAATATGTCTTTGGTTAGTCCAAAGTAGATCCACCACTCGTGAATCCAACTTGGGATTATCTTGTTGGATTTCTGACAGAAGCTGAAGAACCAACTATGGTCTATGGGTTTAAGGTAGAAAGCCTTGAACCATGCTTTTTGGTAGTCAAAATAATTATACTGAGGAGGTGAATATGTCTGAGAAAAGATTCTGGCCTGGTATGGGTTTTTCCATTCTTCTTTGGTAATAAATTTTAAGATTTCACATTTGGAGTAGGCTATTGCTTCTGAGTTGGGTGTTGGAGTATGGGTTATCTCTGTAGAATCTGAGTCTACCAGAATAAACGCATAATATTCCTGGGTTTTTAAAGGTGTTTCATACCCTTTAGGTAAATGGTACTGGGTAATTGTTCCATTCACTGAAAGGAATATTCTGGATAATCTCAGAGTTTGTTGGTCACTGATTTCATCTTTTTCCAAAAGTTTTACTGTTAGAGAACAACTTTTGGAGATGTAGAGATTAACTGGCATTTGTCTGGGTGGATTGGGCCTTGTTTGTCTTGGAATAGTGTTAGGACTAGGAGGTAGACTTGGTTTGGTCGTGTTGGGACTAGAAGGTGACTATTTTTGTGTGGCTTAGGAATAGCTCTATGAGGATGATGCAAGTGCTGAATACTAGTTTTTTATAGGGGTAATAGTTCTGAGTGGCATGAGAATCATTGGCTCGGCATAGGAGGCTTTGGATCTGGGCTTTTCTGACATTTTATTCCTGTAAGAAATTCTCTAGTTAGAAAGTCTGGCAGGCTGTTTTCTGTTCCTTTTATAAACTCAATTTCAAAATCAAATATTGATAAAATAGCTTGCCATCTTGCAAAGATTTGTTTGGAAACAATATTTTCAACATCTTTTTCTAAAATATCCTTTGCTGATTTGCAATCAATTCTAAGAAGAAATTTTTTGAAATACAAATCTTCTTGAAACTTCTGAATGCAGGAAACGATCGATAAAACTTCCTTTTTTATTATGCTATAGTTTACTTATGCATTAATCCAGATTCCTGAATGATATCTGACTAAGTTTTCCTTATTGTTAATTCTTTGTTTAAGGATGCCTCCGAATCCTATGTCTAAGGCATCTGTTTCGACAATAACTAATGCTGCTGGGTTTAGTAAGTTTAAGCAGGGGAGTTTTTTGACTAACATTTTTTACTTTTCTGACTACCTGGGTTTGTTCTTCTGTCCAGTTTGTTTTCTTTTTTCTAAGTTGGGCAAACAAAGGTTCTAGGGTGATCCTTAAGTTTGGGACAAAGTCCGCTACATAATTAAGGCATCCTAAAAATCTTTGTAATTGGGTTTTCTCTTTGATTTCATTTGGAAATTTATCTGCAAATTCTACAGATCTTTCAATGGGTTTAATGGTACCATGACATATATAATGTCCTAGAAATCTTATTTTAGTTTGAAAAATTTTAATCTTAGGGGCTGAAATTACTAGTCCATTTTGTTTTGCTAGATTATGAAACTGTCTAATGTGTTTGACATGTTGGACTAAGTCTTCTGAGAAGATTAGCACGTCATCTATGTAAACTATTATGAAGTGTGATTCTGAGTTAAATATTGTGTTCATCATGTTTTGGAATTCAATTGGGGCATTTTTAAGTCCAAAGGGCATTACGTTCCATTCGTAATGTCCGAAAGGCACTGTAAAGGCTGTTTTATACCTATCTGATTCTTTTATTTGTATTTGCCAAAATCTTGATTTCATATCAAATTTAGAGAATATTTTTGCTTTATAAAGTCTGGATAAAAGGTCTTTTTTGTTAGGTATGGGATGCCTAATCCATTCTAAGACCTTATTCAGAGGTTTATAATTGATGACTAATCTGGGGGTTCCTCTTTCTAATTCTAAGGCCTTTTGAGCATAAAAGGCTAAACATGGCCAAGGAGATTTACTTGGCCTTATAATCCTTTTGTCTAAGAGGTCTGATATTTCGTTCTTACAATATTCTAACAATTCTGCGTTCATCTGAATGGGTCTGGATTTAGTTGGAATATTAATCTCCTTAAAATCTTTAATGTATGGTAGACTAACATGGTGTTTTTGTCTATCCCAAAAGGCTGTAGGATTTTAACTACATAATTCTTTTTCTAATTTTTCTTGAATTTGTTTTATTTTATTTTTCCAGAGGTCTGTTTGTAGTTGGTTTTCTATTTTATTATTTTTAAGCTCTTCTTTAAGATTTAGGAGCTGTTGTTCCTTATACTCTAAGGACTGTATTTTCTGAATGATAAGATCTTTTAATAAGTTTGCTTCTTTGGTCTTGGTAGGGTTTACAAATCTGAAAGTAACCTTCTTTTCTCCAACATAGGTTGATATTTCGTCTTCATCTATTTCCATATGGTAAAGAAGGGTTAGGAACGGTGTTCCTAGGATGATAGTTTGAACATCTTTTACTACTATGAAGGTTGTTTTAAAGCAGATGCCATCTTGGCAAATATGCACCATTGGTATTTTGTATCTGATTTTAAGGTTATCATTATTTGTTGTATAAAGATTTTCGGATGTCTCTTCAGAATATTTTCTGGGAAATAATCCCTCTGGGATACAGTTCATATCGGCTCCTGAGTCAACTAAGGCATAGACGTATCTAGTCTCATCTTGAACTACTAACTCAACCTTGATATGCCACTTCTGAACCTTTACTGTTGTAATTTTATTTAGATAACTATCTTGTTCACTATCTTTGTCCTGACGAATATTTTTTTCTTTACTAGGGTTTTTTAGATTTTCTATTTCTGATCTTAATGTTCTAATTTCTATTTTTATCTATTTGATTTCTTCTTTTAGTTGATGAATCGGGTCTGTCTTGAGCTTTTCTTCTCGATCTTTTTGTTTAATTATTTCTGGTAGGCTTAAAACTTCTCTTTGGGTTTTAGGTTGTAGCTCTTTCTTAAGTTTCTATATGTAGTCTTTTCTTAATTCAGGATCATCAACTTCTCGTATGAGATCCATGAGCAAATCACTTTTCTTATTTCTAAGCATATTTATCTTTAGATTCTTAATGCACCCACATAGTGCAATTTCATCTAAACTCTCAGAAGAGGTTTCTTCTTCTTCATCTGAAGAATTCTCACTTTCTTCTATTAGGTTGATTTGATCATCTTCCGAACTATCTTCTTGGTAGGAGGTGCTTTCCTCGCTGTCTGTTAATATTAGCCTTAATATTTTCTCTGTTTGTTCTTCAGGGATTTCCATCTTCCTGATTTGAGATACTTTGTATTTTTTGCAATTCTTGCTAAAATGTCCTTGTTTGCCACATCTAAAACATGTGGGATTCTTTTCCCGCTTATGCTGGGACTTGTGTTTCTTTTTCTATTTAGGAATATCTCTGTATTTTTGATCTTTATATATTCTTCTTCCTTCCTTTTGTTTGTCTTGTTTCTGTGGTATCTTTGTTTTTCTAACTTTCTGTTGGCTTTTTTCTTTTTCTTAGAAGGAGGTACTAGTACTTCGTAACCATAATATCTGCAAAATCCTCCTAATTCTTTTCTAGTTGTAATTTGTCTCTCTTTAATTTAGATTGAAGTTTCTTTTTTGTGCACATCTTGAGTGCTCTATTGTTAATTAGTCCACAAATGTCTCCGTAGGTGACATTTTTCAAGTAGACATGCCCTTAGTGTTCTTCTATTAGAGCTTCACTTACCTTTTCTAAAAATAAACTAGGTAATCTTGAGATAAATTTTTCTTTCCAAAAAGGAGAGTTGCAATCTTCTCTGTCCATGACTCTACATAGAAATGTATCTCTATACCATCTAAAGTCTTGCATTTTAGGACATCTAAGTTTCATTAGAAGCATTTTGGTGATTTGTAGTTTTTGATCTCTCGATCCTACAAAATGTCTGTATATGGTATGGACTAAGGTTTCTACTCCATTGGCTTCTTCCGTTGTTTCTGATGAATTTGGTTTAACTATGATTTTTGTACTATGTTTTATGATATTTCTTTGTTCAGGTTTGAGGTATCTATTCCACCATCCTTCTAATTGTTCAGTAAAGCCTTGGACTAAAACTTTAATGGTGGCTTCTTTAGAGTTGTCGTTAGCCCTTAGGGCTCCTGCTGCCATAACCATTTCTGCTAAGAGATTCAAGATCTCTCTGTCTGACATTCCATTTAGGTTCCATTCATAAACTGCTGCACCGCTATAGGATTCTCTTCTAAAGTTTTTCCTTTCTTCAAATTGAACATCTGGAGGAGTCGGTCTAAGATAATAATCTTTCTGTATCCTATAGTATGTTTGTCCCTCATGTTTTATTTTGTTTATCTGATTTTCAGAGTCATGAGAAGATATCATATTTAATTTGATTCCTTTAAGTCTATCTGTTATCTGGTCTACAAGTTTGTCTTCTTTACTTCTGAAATCTTTTTCCCAACTATTATCTATTTCAAAGATGGGCTTTTGCATTCTTATATCTTGGGCTACCTTGGTAACCTTGGATTCAGGGTTGATACTTCCTTCTATTCTGTTTAATTGGTTTGATATCGTATGTAAAAGTTGGTTACTATAGTTGTTTTGTTCAGCTATTTTTCTAATTTCATTGTTAGTAATTGGCTCATGTTTATCTTCTGGCTTAATTACTTTGAATGGAGAGGCAATTACTATCTGATTTTTATAGTTAATCTGGCATTCTTCTAAAGGAATGTGTTCTGAGTTTATTTCTTTATTTTCTGTGGTCTTCCAGATTATTCCTAAGGATCAGAATGGATATTTACTTGTGATTTTCTTATTTTGACATGCTTCTTCAAGCCATGTAAAATAAGGTATTTCTACTTTTTCTTTGTTCATGAAACTAAAATATTCTTGTTTTAGGTCTTCTCTCTCTTTTGGACTGGTTTCTTTCCATAACCAGTCAACTTTCTCTTTGTTGTATTTTGCCCTAAAATCCTTTTTAATGTTTTCTTTGTTAATTTCAAACTCTTTGGAGATCATGTTTAGCTGGCTTGGGGTTTCTTCCATCATCTGAGAATAAGTTGGAGAATAGTCTATTTTTTCATAGTCTAGACTAGGGATACTTGGCTCTAAGTCAACTCCTTTAAGTTTTAAGTTCCTTACGCTGGTTTCTTCTGTTTCGGTACTATGTCTTCTCATACTGTATGATCTTCTAAAGTTTTAGCTAACATTTCCTTTGTCATCTTGGGTAATTTCATTAATTGTTCTTCTTTCTTGAACAGACCTTCGAGGGGGCTATATTTTTTCTAAGGTCCAGTTTTCTTTAATTTTTACTTCTTCCCATTTGTGCATTTGAGGTACTATTGACTGATGTTTCTTATTTGTCGCTAGGAATAGGGTTTTTCCTTTTGGTGTTTTTCTTATTCCTTTAGCATTAACTCTGGTTGTCATCATTTTATAGATTACTCTATAGACAATACTGAGAGGAGTAAATCTTGGTTTTATGTTTTCGTATCCTTCTGCTTTTCTGTCTATGACTAAGGAGTCTTTAATGGCTCCGTCTATTTCTGAACTTAGGTTAGGGTAGTTTTCAAAGTAGATGGGTCCCCAACTATCATTGGTGTAATGACACTAAGGACGACATCCTTTGCCTCGTTAAAACGATTATCTTTTAATACTATAAATATGGTTTGTCCATTCCTTCTCTGTGATTTGGAATTATGGCAACTTGGATTGCTGCTATATGTATGTATTTATATTTAGTATTAGTATTAAAAGACTGTATATCTTCTTTTCTAAAAAGTCTAACACTAGTTTGGCCATTATTTAACTTAATGGATAGACTACGTTCTGTAGTTTTGACTCTATATTCTTCAAAGAGACTAAAGCTTCCTTTTTTATATATCTGGCTATATTTAATTTTTAAAATTTTCTTATTTGTTATATCGATTTCTGTTTGTGATACTGATTTAGTCAATACATTAATGGTTTCTTCTGGATAAAAGTCTTGGTCTTGGGATTCATCAGTTTCTAGACTTTCTATCTCAACTAGTTTTTGAACTTTAGCTAATTTCTTAATTATTGCTTCCATTGCTTTTTTAGGGTTAACGATGGGTCTATTGCCGGGAACACTACCGGGAATACTGCCAGTCTTACCTCACTGCCGGTCTTACGCTTACCAATGGACTCACGCTTACCAACGGACTAACATTTATCATCGTTTCCTAAAAACCTGGTGGAAATTAAGAAGCCCGCTAACTAAAGTTCTCAAACTAATTGGGATCTAAAGTTTTGAAACTAATGCTTCTCAAGAACTTAACTTTTATCAAAAGAACTCACTAGTATGACTAATTTGTATCAATTTCTTAACCAAGGGTTTTCACGTCCGGTCAGGGGCTCATTATTCCTATGGGTTGTGGATATATTTGCATATATCCGCTCAGGAGGCATGATACGCTGGTTGAGAAATATGATGAGCACATAGTGTGTGCATGGTGATCTGACTTGGTGTGTGCATGGTGATCTGGCTTGGATCTGATACAATTTGGGTGCGAAATGAAGTGCAGATGAAAAATATAAAAATTCCATGAAGCACAGAGTGCAATGAACAGTAATGAATAGTATCTATGAACAGTACTTATGAGAAGTCTAATATTGCGGTTGTGAATAGTAATGAACAGTAATGAATAGTAATTTTCTGAAAAAGCTAAAACTTTTTATAAAAGCTGAAGATTTACTGATAATAGAACTGAAAGCTTACATTAAGCTTATGTAAAATTGATTGACAAAAGTACTGCTGAAAGCGTTACATAAAAACTGATACAAAAACTTTACATAAAATTGAAAGCTAAAAAACTTTACATAAAAGCTGGTATAAGGTTTTTACATGGTACTGGCTTCTGAGAATTGGTTACAGTCTTATGGGAACACCCTTGAGGTCTAGCTAGTGATCTAGTTCTTCTGAGTGGTATATGAGGGTTCGAGTGACAAGACTCATGAATTCTTCAAATATTGGCTGAAGAATAGGGTATAGGTCATACTGAGAGTATACGAAACTCATCATGTCTATCAGTTCTTTGGTTAGTTTATGAAAGGTAAGAAGGTCTTGGGCAACATAAGGGTATTCTGGAGGTGCCATGGTAGTATGAAGGTGGTAAGGCTGGCTGAGGATAGGCTTATCTGTGGATGCCTTGGCTGAGAGATGATTTTAGGCTAAGTGGCTAAGGGTATTCGGATGAAGCGATGGAAGGTATGGATGATGGTGGATGAGAGCGGATGAGGCGATTGGAATTGGCGATGGAAAGAGGGCGGTTGCGGATGCTTTGGATGGAGAGAGGCTATGGATTTTTATAGCCTTGGGATAGTAGAGCAATAATGCCTGGAAGGACAATAATTGAGGTGAATAATGGAGTGCATAGTCATGAAGGACAATAATTGGGATACGGGTCTTCAGATGAACAGTTTTCTCATGACAATAATTGGGGTTAAGGATAATGATGGAGTCTGATAAAGCAATTCTGGCAAGGTAATGGGAAAGGGAGATATTTGAGTTCATTTCCACATTGTTGGATCTTGGGAGGACAGCTAGAAGAGCAACATCAAAAAGACACGAGCAAATCAAACAAGCAAGAAAGCAACGAGCATCCACAAGAAACAAATTTTCCACAATTATAGTAAATTGTGCTGAAAATCTCTCTCATATCAAATGAAGGTGGCCAATGACTTTCTTTTTTGTCTCTAAGCACTTCAGTAATCTAATCTGAGACATAGATGGAAATATACTCCTTTCAAAGAAAAAGGATGGTCTCATGATGTGGAGAAATAATTTATATTATCGAACAACAAATAAAATTAGTAATTCAAAAGCCAAGTTTCTACTAACTTATCGTAGATCATTCAACAAGGTCAAGTTTTTTTCCTATAGAAACTTTGTAGAGCCTAGTATGGTACTCCAAAGCTCGGATCCTAGGGTGAAGGTTTATAGGCTCCATAAGTTTAAGGCCCAGATTGTTGGATCTTGAAAGGGCTAGTCTATCACTGGGCTGGATTTGGGCCCAAGGTGTGGGCTGGTCTAAGAAAGTTTTTTAGGGTTTATTATCTATATAATAAGGCACCGGTTCATGTGTGGTGCTGGTTTTATTTTGGTGGCCATCATGGGGATGGGTTTGATATAGTCATTTAACAATGATGATTATAGATGAATGAAAGAAACTCTTTTTTTCCAAGAATAAGCTATCCCTCTTCTTTCCTCTCTTATGCACGTCTTCCTCTCTTTCTCACACATAGATGCCCTAGATTTCTAGGGTTTTATTGCTGCCATCTCTGCCCTAGCCATCTTCTTGGAACCGCCTCTCTCAAGGAAGGAGAAGGAAGAAACCCTAGCAGCACCTTCTCCTTGGGCAGCATCTCTTGATTTTTTGGATCAGATCTGAAGGTTTACGTGAGGAAGAAGAGAGGCCACGATCCTCTCTTACAATCTTGGGGCGCAAGAAACCAAAGAAAATCCTAGTTGCTAATCAATCCGAGAAGATTACAAAGATCAAGATCCAAAATTCTGCTACAGAATTTTAGCAGGGATATCATCTCGCTTCTGCATCTCCACACGACTTGGGGCTGGTGGAATAGAGTCAAAGAAGAATATCACAGCTATAGTGCAGAGTGATGATTATTTGATTTTGTCTACTTTTGATGGTATCTTGAGTGTCAGAATTATGAGTGGGTGATTAACACAGGTGCTTCTTATCATGCTACACCACGGAGGGAGTTTTTTTCTACCTATAAGACTGGAAATTTTGGTGTTGTCAAAATGGAAAATCAAGGCACAATAAACATCATTAGCATGGGTGACATCCACATGAAGACCAATCTTGGCTGTAAGTTGGTGCTTAAGGATGTAAGGCATGTGGCTGACTTGAGGCTAAACTTAATATCAGTTGGAAGACTTGATGATGAAGACTTTGATAGAAGATTTCATATAGGACAATGGAAGTTCAGTAAAGATTCACTTGTTGTAGCTAGTGGAAAGAAATGTCACATTTTGTACAGGTTGCAGGCTAAAGCTTATGGTGAACAGTTGAATGCTACAGAGAAAAACTTCAGCATGGAGTTGTGACATAAACAACTGGGACACATGAGTGAGAAGTGGCTGCAAGTTCTTTGCAAGGAAGAAGTTCTACCAGACTTCAAATGTATACATCTGAACCCATGTGTTGATTGTTTGGTTGGCAAGCAACATAGAGTTTCTTTTGCTAGTTTTACTTTGTCTAGAAAAATGCATGTTTTGGATCATATCTATACAAATGTTTGTGGTCCTCTGAAGATAAAAACTCTTGGTGGATCTGTTAATATTTCAGGTATCAGTGGTGCACTTTATTTTGTCACTTTTATAGATGATTTTTCCAAAAAGTTTGGGTCTATGGTTTGAAGACCAAAGATTAGGTTATTAATGTCTTCAAAGAGTTTCATGCCAGAGTTGAAAGAGAGACAAGAAAGAAATTGAAATGCATAAGGTCAGATAATGATGGTGAGTACACAGGGTTATTTGATGATTATTGCAGGTCACATGGCATTCAGCATGAGATGACAGTTCCTGGTACTCCTTAGCATAATGCAATTACAGAGAGGATGAACTATACCATCATAGAAAAGATCAGCTGTATGCTTTCATAGTCCAAGTTACCTAAAATATTTTGGGATGAGGCATTGAAGACAGTAGTTGATGTAATAAATTTATCACCATGTACAGCTCTAGATGGTGATGTTGCATAGCGTATATGGTCAGGGAAAGATGTCTCTTATAGGCACTTAAGAGTGTTTGGTTGCCTTGCATTTGCACATGTTCCAGACAATGAGAGATCCAAACAAGATGGTAAGACAAAAGAATGTGCTTTACTTGGTTACTCACATGATGAGTTTGGTTATAGACTTTGGTATCCAGAAAGCAGAAGGTGTTCAGAAGCAGAGATGTTGTATTTTTTGAAGATCAAACCCTTAAAGACTTTAAGAAGAAGGTGCCAGTCAAGTCTTCTGCGAGGGGATTGATAGACTGTGACCTAGTTACTCCTCCAATATATTAGGGTGATGGCGGAGATGTGCAAGAAAATAGTGCGGGAGCAAATGTTAACTCGCCTGTAGGACATGTTGAGAAGGAAGGAGATCAGGACCAACCTCCTACAGAGCCTCAGCTGAGAAGATTTATCATACAACGTCAACCTTCCAAAAGGTATTCTATGGATGAATATATAATGCTTACTAGTGCAGGTGAACTAGAATGTTACCAGAAGGCAGTTGAAGGTGAGCAGAAAAAGGAGTGGTTGGTAGGTATGCAGGAAGAAATGGATGCCTTACAGAAAAACCACACATATGATTTAGTGAAACTACCAAAAGAAAGGAAGGCTTTAAAGAATAAGTGGGTTTTTGGCTTAAAGACTCAACAATAGTGTTCTCAACCAAAGTATAAGGCTAGACTGGTTGTGAAAGGCTTTGGTCAAAAGAAATGTATTGACTTTGAAGAGATTTTTTCTTCTGTTGTTAAAATATCTTCAATTCATGTTGCTTTAGGTATTGCTGCTAGTCTAGACTTAGAGGTTGAGCAGTTAGATGTGAAGACAGCTTTTCTTTATGGTGATTTGAAGAAGAAAATCTATATAGAGCAACCAGAAGGCTTCAAAGTCAAAGGTAAAGAAAATCTTGTCTGCAGATTAAAAAAAGCTTGTATGGGCTGAAACAAGCTCCAAAGCAGTGTTACAAGAAATTTGATTCATTTATGCTAAAAATGGATACAAAAGAATGCTTCAGATCATTGTGTGTATATAAAATGGTTTAGTGAAGATTTTGTCATACTCCTACTTTATATTGATGACATGCTTATTCTTGGGAAAGATATGTCTACGATTGACAGATTAAAGAAGGAGCTAAGCAATTCATTTGCAATGAAGGATATGGGACTAGCAAAGCAAATACTGGGCATGCAGATTTCCTGTGATAGAAGAACCAAAAAATATGGTTGTCATAGGAAAAGTACATTGAGAAGGTGTTGGATAGGTTCAGTATGAGCAATGCAACGTCACTTCATTCTCCTCTTGCAGGTCACTTCAGGTTGTACTCAGAGCAGAGTCCTTTAAGTGATGAGGAGAAGGAGAATATGAAGAAGGTTCCTTACGCTTTAGCAATCGGAGGTTTGATGTATGCGATGGTATATACGAGGCCAGACATCGCATATGTAGTGGGTGTTGCTAGCATATTTCTTACAAATACAGGGAAAGACCATTGGGCAGCAGTGAAGTGGATCTTCAGATATCTAAGAGGAAGCTCCAAAGTTTGTTTAAGCTTTGGGGGTGGTCACCTGTGCTGATTGGTTATACAGATGTAGATATGGCAAGAGATATTGATACAAGGAAGTCCACATCATGTTTCATACTTACTTTTGCAGGGGAAGCTGTGTCATGGCAATCCAGATTGGAAAGGTGTGTAGCTCTTTCTATCACAGAGGCAGATTATATTGCTGCTACTGAGGTCTGTAAGGAGATGCTGTGGATGAAAGAATTCTTATATGAATTAAGGCTGAAATAGAAAAATTATGTGGTACATTGTGATAGCCAGAGCACCATCCACTTGTGCAAGAACCCAACTTTTCATTCCAAGTCAAAGCATATAGATGTCAGATACCACTGGATTCGAAATGTGTTTGAAGAGAAGTAGTTGCAGCTTCAGAAAATTCACATGGATAAAAATGGGGCAGACATGTTGACAAAGACCTTGTCAAAAGAAAGACAAGAGATGTGCTGACAGCTGGTCGGCATAATTTCACATTAAGGAATCATGAGACAACCTCCTTTATGGGCTGAAGGGGAAGGTTATTGGGCCCATAGCCCAATTTGTTCAGCCCATTAGGGCAAAAGGGAGTGCCGCTCCCTTTCTCAGGCTCCTTTTTTCTCTTTTAAAGCCAGCAGCTGCCAGGAAGTTAAAAAGTGAGTGGTGGGAGCAGCGTAGCGGCAATTTTTTCTCTTCTTCCTGAGAGCGTGGATTGCTAGGAGAAAAAGAAGAAAGGGCTGCAGCTGGTGCTAGGAGCGAAGAGAAGGAAGGCTGCGGCTGGTGCTTGACTACGTGGAAGGACTTCCACTCCAAGAATCATATGAAGATGCTGCAGAAGAAGAAGAGAAGAAGAAGAGAAGGGAAAGAAAATTAGGAGGTAACGAAGGAGACCATATTTTTCAGTGACGTAATCCTTATATCCCTATTATTCTCTTGTGATTATTTTTTTAAGTCCAGGCAAGGGACTTTGATACTTGTATATTTATTATTTTATAATGGATCTTCTTCTCTGGCTTACCCGTGGTTTTTTTCTTTATCTTGGAGGGATTTTTTACGTAAATTTTGGTGTTTCTGTGATTGTATGGTTTGTGCATTTTATTTATTATTCCGCTGCATATTATGGTTTGCTAGTATTTGCTCGTATACGGATTCTTTCTCATCAAATACCCTTCCAAACTCGAGAGAAAGATGAGAGAGAGTTCCTTGTTCTGATATCAAATTTCCTTTTGTAGTAATAAGCTTGCTTAACAGGAGCTTTCCGCTCTCTCAAGACTTCATGGACTATTAATTTGCTTCTCCACACCCATTTCGTTAGGAAGGTTTTGTTGGGGTTGTGTATATCTTTAATGCCCAGCCCCCTTTCTTTTTAGATTTGCATACTGCTTCCCCAGACAATTAAATCTAATAATACAATCGTTTCTTTTTCGTCCTCAACTGATGAATTTGGGAGCGCACCCATTTTGATAATTTGAAAACAAACATAATATAAATAGGAAGTTAAAAGTAACCACATTCGAAGCTAAGAGATTCCTCAACGTCTTCTGCTTCCTGGTTGTTCGGCTCAAGTACCCTCCAATCCCCTCGTCATGGACCTTAGCAAGTAGCGTCAAAGGCACAATGGGTAGAATTGGAGGGGTTGAAGAAGGATCAAAAGGGAATGGAATTCCACACAGACCTGATTAAGACCTTATGGGATAGGAATATAGAGATTTTGGGTTCCAAATCTTTAGTCTCTTCTCTGGCTCACTTCATGGAAACCTAGGCATAAACTTCACCATCATCCCATGATGTCCAAGGGATTTTTTTTTCTAGGTTAAAAGGTTGTATGTTTTCCGTGCCTATAGCTGAGGAAGGAAGCTTAGCCACTAGCTTGCTGCCATCCAAGTCGGCCATGAACTGCCGTCCAAGTCGGCCATAAACTGCGATGCTAAGAAGAAGTCCACTCTCTACCGAAGTAAATAACGGCCACACCAACTGCAAACTTTGAACCTCAACAATCTTCGAACCTCAGTAGGACCAATCTTCGAACCTCGATAGAGCTAAGCAATCTTCAAACTTCGGCAGGGCGAACGATCTTTATACCTCGATTGGGCCGAGCGATCTCTGAACCTCGATAGGGCCAAGCTACCTCTGAAACTCGACAGGGCCGAGCAGTCCCTGAACATCGGCAGGGCTGAACTCCAGCTCCACTTGCCAAGCATCACCCCTGCATGAGTAGCACCGAACATCCCGGTAGACAGGTCACCCTGATCGCAAGGATTTCGAAACGAGCCTTACTAAATGGAAACGAGGGCCATATACGACACCCCCTTCATGATTCATAGGATCTCAAATCCCTCCGATAAGGTATACATAAGCCTTATTAGTCACCAACTTCTACAACTGCGCTCGAGGAATCAGATAACAACTTACTATCTCGGTAGTGTATAAATATCAGGTTTCAAAACCCCTCAAGTAAGCACACAAAAACCCTTGACCTCTGGAGCATCCTTCTTGAACAACCTTCTTCACCTTATCTATGGCTAAAGGTTTTCATTGATTTGGGCATCAGAGGGTCTTCCGCAGGGACCATCCATCTCGATATCTGCGTGAGGACTATTTTACAGGTCTACAAGGATGAAATAACGGCATTTGGATCTCGACGTGCACTGCTGCTTTGATCTCAGGCAGGAGAACAGAAATCTAAGTTGTTATGTATTGCACAATAAATAATATGTAATGCTCTCTAACAAATTAGATGGCTTGACTATGTTAACAAAATGATAATAATAATTTCAAGAAGCTACGTGAAAAATTTTAAAATTTTAGATTTAAGGTATTAATAATTGATGTGGCTGATCCAACGCTGTTAGAGAACCATGAAGGAAGGAAACCAATGGAGCCCCCCTTTGGCCTCCAAAGGGCCCTTCGGCCATGGTAGCGTTTATGGCCTCATAAAGCCACGCGCACCCAATTGCTCTGAGCTCCAAGGCCGGCACCTCCAAGACAGTCGACCCCAAAGGCCGACACCTCCAAGACCGGCACCTCCAAGACAATCGGCTCCAAAGGCCGACACCTCCAAGACCGACGGCTCCATGACCGACGGCCCCAAGACAGTTGGCCCCAAAGGCCGATACCTCCAAGACCGATGGCTCCATGACCGATGGCCCCAAGACAGTCGGTCCCAAAGGCCGACACCTCTAAGACCGATGGCTCCATGACCGATGGCCCCAAGATAGTCGACTCCAAAGGCCGACACCTCCAAGACCGGCACCTCCAAGGCTGGCACCTCCAAGACAGTCGGCCACAAAGGCTGATACCTCCAAGACCGACGGCTCCATGACCAACGGCCCCAAGACAGTCGGCCCCAAAGGTCGACACCTCCAAGACCGACGGCTCAATGACCGACGGCCCCAAGACAGTCGGCCCCAAAGGCCGACACCTCCAAGACCGACGGCTCCATGACCGACGGCCCCAAGATAGTCGGTACCAAAGGCCGACACCTCCAAGATCGATGGCTCCATGATCGATGGCCCCAAGATAGTCGGCCCCAAAGGTTGACACCTCCAAGATCGGCACCTCCAAGGCCGGCACCTCGAAGACCGTCAGCCCCAAAGGCCGACAGCTCTAAGACCGGCACCTCCAAGGCCGACACCTCCAAGACCGAGGGCCCCAAAGGCCGACAGCTCCAAGACCGGCACCTCCAAGACTGATGGCCCCAAAGGCTGACAGCTCTAAGACCGGCACCTCCAAGGCCGGCACCTCGAAGACCGTCGGCCCCAAAGGCCGACAGCTCCTAGACAGTCGACCCCAAAGGCTGACACCTCCAAGACCGTCAGCCCCAAAGGCCGACAGCTCCAAGGCTGACACCTCCATGGCCGACATCTCCAAGCTGCCAAGCTCCCTCATTGTTAACAGCGCCATGCAAGTGAACAAAGCCTTGTATGTGAACAGTGCCATGCAAGCTCATCCAAGGGCATGAGCAGGGCCACGCAAGCACTCCATACTCGACACTCTACGAGGGAGAGTTGGCTTCAAATCAACATCATCCTTCTCCCCCCAATGGCTGTACCTTGGGACCCACACGACCCACGAGATGAGAAATCACAAGCTCAATGTCACACGCACTCTGCCCGTCTCGGTCTTGGCATCGGTCTCAGCAACGGCGCCGTTGCCGAGACCGACGTCGTGTCGAAGCGGGCCACTGGGCATTACTTTTGTAACTCATAAACTGCTGCATTTAAGGCCTGAACTTGTTGATTGAGGATGGTCAGCTGGTTAATTAGAGCAGCTGAGGTTGGTGGTGAGGGAGGAGCATAGAGAGAGAGTGGTCCTTTGCTGCTCAAGGCTATGCGGATGCCCCCCGGCATGATTAGTGAGGACCTTCGGCACGCACATCACCACCATGGCTATCTTAGAGGGGACAAAGACTTATAGGTCAGGGAGACAGAGCTCTCTTTCCTTCAACACGTTCCCCCTTCCTGGCGCGCCAATCTGTTGCTGCCAAATCACTTTTGATGAGCGCCAGGCGAGCTGAGATCTCTGCAGACCTTCGAGGATGTAGAAGGGTCACCGTCTCCTTTCGGGGGCCTGCAAGAAAAGTCCCGGACCGGTGATTCTGGTGGGGACCCTCCGACGCCCAAGTTAGTGACTTGTAGAACAGTAGAATTTTTTGATGAGAAAGTAGAGATTGAGTTTTTTCCCCCCTCCACGTTGGGGGATTGGGGTCTTTATATACCTGTTCGGGGGTCCCTCTTACCCTTCACTGGTAACAGTCGAGTAATAACGTATGTCATAAGTACGCCTCTTAATTTTTTGGAAACCATCCGTGACCTTAGTAATTGCCGGTTCATAATATTTGGTGACCGCCCGTGATCTTGGTAAAGCCATGTGGAATTCCTTGCAGCAAGCGGATGCTTGTCGACCTCTGCCGCCGAGGCCGACGCCGAGACCAAGACCGGCGCTGCATCGAAACGGGCTGTGGCCAACACCAAGATTGAGGTACCATGGAGTTAAAGTCACCAAAAGCCTTGCTAAAGCGTGTCGCAAACTCATCGGAGCCCAAGAGAGTGTCTAGCTCAGCACCGAACTCCACTTTGAAGATATGTCGATATGTTATGGGACATCAAGAAGCTTCTGAACATCGGACTGGAGGCTCAACTAAAGAAGAACCTCGAAGTGATTGATAACTTTGTGTACCAATTGATTCTTCCTAATGCTATGGCAAGCATCCTCTGATATAGGAGAAGATTGCCATTGAAATCAAAGAGATTAGCTACCGCTTTAGCATGGGCTCGGGAGCCAGAGGCATCGTCGCTCGCCGATGCGAGATACGTGGATCTGGCCAAATGACCATGGCCGGGATGGTGGTCACAGCTGGCGATGTTCGTGGGAGGAGTCGGTATGAGCATAGCTTTGGAAGACGATCATTGCAGCAGCCATATCACAGACTTCCATCGCGTGCACACAACCTCGTGCATGCAATCCACCTTCCTTCAATTATGTGAATATATTACGTGCATGTAAACCTTACCCAGCCAAGGTGGAAGCAGGAGTTGGGGGGAAAAGGAGTTGGGTGAGACAGCTGGGAGCCTTATCCTTGCAATTGAGAAACTGGCACTCGTTTGGTCACTGCGGGGAGAGGCCGGGGGCCGCCTAGAGAGTGAGGCCACTGTGAAGTCTTGGGCCACCGTGGCTGTTGGGGAACGCAGCTGCTATGGGGGACCTGTGGCCTCTGTGAACATCGGGGGCCACCGTGGGGCCTCGGACCGTCGAGAGAGAGATAGGCTGGGAGCCACCGTGGAGGCCGGGGGCCGCCATGGACTTGGGAGCCGCCATGGAGGAAACCGGGGCCACCGTGATCTGGGGCCGCTGTGGAGTCTCGGGCCGCCATGGGATCTCGGGGGCCGCTATGAGGGGCTTGACCGTTGAGGATGAGAGGCCGCTATGAGGGACCGTCGTGGGATCCAAAAGCCGCTGTGAAGGGCCGTCGTGAAGGAAGAGGCCGTCGTGGGATCCGGAGGCTGCCGTGAAGGGCTGTCATGGAGGAAGAGGCCGTCGTGGGATCCGGAGGCTGCCGTGAAGGGCCATCATGGAGGAAACTGGGGCCGCTGTGATCTGGGGCCGCTGTGGAGTCTCGGGCCGCCGGGCGTTACTTTTGCAAATCATGAACTGCTGCATTTAAGGCCTGAACTTGTTGATTGAGGATGGTCAGCTGGTTAATTAGAGCAGCTGAGGTTGGTGGTGAGGGAGGAGCATAGAGAGAGAGAGTGGTCCTTTGCTGCTCAGGGCTATGCGGATTCCCCCCGGCATGATTAGTGAGGACCTTCGGCACGCGCGTTCCCACCATGGCTATCTTAGAGGGGACAAAGACTTATAGGTCCGGGAGATAGAGCTCTCTTTCCTTCAGCACGTTCTCCCTTCCTGGCACGCCAATCTGTTGCCGCCAAATCACTTTTGAGGAGTGTCAAGTGATAGAAATGCTTTGTTGGCCTTCAGAGGAATGATAGAGACCGCCTCCTTCAGCCGAAAACCTGCAAGAAAAGTCCCGGACCGGTGGTTCCGGTGGGGACCCTCCGATGCTCAAGTCAGCGATCTGGAGAACAGGAATTTTTTAATGAAAGAGTAGAGATTCAGCCCCCCTTTTCGTTGGGGGACTGGGGTCTTTATATACCTGTTCGGGGTCCCTCTTACCCTTCACTGGTAACAGCCGAGTAATATCTTTTGTTCTTCATAGGTGGGCGTACTAACTGCCAAACGTATGTCATAAGTACATCTCTTAATTTTTTGGAAACCGTCCATGACCTTAATAATTGCCTGTTCATAATATTTGGTGACCGCCCGTGATTTTGGTAAAGCCACGTGAAATTTCTTGCAGCAAGCGGATGCTTGTCGGCCTCTGCCGCCGAGGCCGACGCTGAGACCGATGTCATGTCGAAGCGGGCCGCGGTCGACACCAAGATTGAGGTGGGCCATGGAGGAGATGGGCCCAAGGCTGTGTGGAGGTTGATGCCGATGCCGTTGCTGAGACCGATGCCATGTCGAAGCGGGCCGCAACCGACACCAAGATCGAGGTGGGCCACGGAGGAGATGGGCCCAAGGCTGTGCGGAGGTTGTTGCCGATGCCATTGCCGAGACCGACGCCGTGTCGAAGCGGGCCATTGCCGATACCAAGATCGAGGTGGGCCACGGAGGAGATGGGCCCAAGGCCGCACGAAGGTCGATGTCGATGCCGTTGCCGAGACCGATGCCGTGTCGAAGTGGGCCGTTGCCGAAGCCGATGCTGACGCCATTGCTGAGACCGACGCCAAGATCGAGATGGGTAGAGTGCGTGTGACTTGAGCTCGCGATTTCTCATCTCGTGGGTCGTGTGGGTCCCAAGGTACAGCCGTTGGGGGGAGAAGGATGATGTTGAGTTGAAGCCAACTGTCCCTCGTAGAGTGTCGAGTATGGAGTGCTTGCGTGGCCCTGCTCATGCCCTTGGATGAGCTTGCATGGCACTGTTCACGTACAAGGCTCTGTTCACTTGCATGGCGCTATTAACGGCGAGGGAGCTTGGCAGCTTGGAGATGTCGGCCATGGAGGTGTCGGCCTTGGAGCTGTCGGCCTTTGGGGCTGACGGTCTTGGAGCTGTCGGCCTTTGGGGCCGACTGTCTTGGAGTTGTCAGCCTTTGGGGCCGATGGTCTTCGAGGTGCCGGCCAACGCTGTTAGAGAACCATGAAGGAAAGAAACCGATGGAGCCCCCCTTTGGCCTCCAAAGGGCCCTTCGGCAATGGTAGCGTTTATGGCCTCATAAAGCCATGCGCACCCAATTGCTCTGAGCTCCAAGGCCGGCACCTCCAAGACAGTCAGCCCCAAAGGCCGACACCTCCAAGACCGGCACCTCCAAGGCCGGCACCTCCAAGACAGTCGGCCCCAAAGGCCGACACCTCCAAGACCGGTACCTCAAAGGCCGACACCTCCAAGAACGACGGCTCCATGACCGACGGCCCCAAGACAGTCGGTCCCAAAGGCCGACACCTCCAAGACCGATGGCTCCATGACCGATGGTCCCAAGACAGTCGGCCCCAAAGGCCGACACCTCCAAGACCAGCACCTCAAAGGCCGGCACCTCCAAGACCGTCGCCCCAAAGGACAACACCTCCAAGACCGATGGCTCCATGACCGACGACCCCAAGACAGTCGGCCCCAAAGGACAACACCTCCAAGATCGGCACCTCCAAGGCCGGCACCTCCAAGACAGTCGGCCACAAAGGCCGACACCTCCAAGACCGATAGCTCCATAACCGACGGCCCCAAGACAGTCGGCCCCAAAGGCCGACACCTCCAAGACCGATGACTCCATGACCGACGGCCCGAAGACAATCGGCCACAAAGGCCGACACCTCCCAGACCAACGGCTCCATGACCGACGGCCCCAAGATAGTCGGCCCCAAAGGCCGACACCTCCAAGACCGGAACCTCCAAAGCCGGCACCTCAAAGACCGTCGGCCCCAAAGGCCGACAGCTCCAAGACCGGCACCTCCAAGGCTGGCACCTCCAAGACCGACGGCCCCAAAGGCCGACAGCTCCAAGACCGGCACCTCCAAGACCGTCGGCCCCAAAGGCCGACAGCTCCAAGACCGGCACCTCCAAGACCGGCACCTCCAAGGCCGGCACCTCGAAGACCGTCGGCCCCAAAGGTCGATAGCTCAAAGATCAGCACCTCCAAGGCTGGAACCTCCAAGGCCGGCACCTCCAAGATCGACGGCCCCAAAGGCCGACAGCTCCAAGACCGACACTTCCAAGGCCGTCACCTCGAAGACCGTCGGCCCCAAAGGCCGACAGCTTCAAGATAGTCGGCCCCAAAGGCTGACACCTCCAAGACCATCGGCCCCAAAGGCCGACAGCTCCAAGGCCAACACCTCCATGGCCGACATCTCCAAGCTGCCAAGCTCCCTCGCCGTTAACAGCGCCATGCAAGTGAACAGAGCCTTGTACGTGAATAGTGCCATGCAAGCTCATCCAAGGGCATGAGCAGGGCCACGCAAGCACTCCATACTCGACACTCTATGAGGGACAATTGGCTTCAACTCAACATCATCCTTCTCCCCCCAACGGCTATACCTTGGGACCCACATGACCCACGAGATGAGAAATTGCGAGCTCAATGTCACACGCACTCTGCCCGTCTCGGTCTCGGCATCGGTCTCAGCAACGGCATCAGCGTCGGCTTCGGCAATGGCCCACTTCAACATGGCGTCGGTCTTGGCAACGGCGTCGGCATCAACCTCAGCGCGGCCTTGGGCCCATCTCCTCCGCGACCCACCTCGATCTTGGTGTCAGCCGTGGCCCGCTTCGACACGGCGTCAGTCTCGGCAACGGCATCGGCATCGACCTCCGTGCGGCCTTGAGCCCATCTCCTCTGCGGCCCACCTCGATCTTGTTGTCGGCAGCGGCCCACTTCGACATGGTGTCGGTCTCGGCAATGGCATCGGCAACAACCTCCGCGCAGCCTTGGGCCCATCTCCTCTGCGGCCCACCTCGATCTTGGTGTCGGTCATGGCCCGCTTCGACACGGCGTTGGTCTCAGCGTCGGCCTCGGTGGCAGAGGCCAACAAGCATCCACTTGCTGCAAGAAATTCCACATGGCTTTACCAAAATCACGGGCGGTCACCAAATATTATGAACCAGCAATTATTAAGGTCACAGACGGTTTCCAAAAAAAAAAGAGACGTACTTATGACATACGTTTGGCAGTTAGTATGCCCACCTACAAGAACGGAAGATATTACTCGGCTGTTACCAGTGAAGGGTAAGAGGGACACCGAACAGGTATATAAAGACCCTAGTCCTCCAACGAAAAGGGGGGCTGAATCTCTACTCTTTCATTAAAAAATTCCTATTCTCTAGATCGCTGACTTGAGCGTCGGAGGGTCCCCGCTGGAACCACCGGTCCGGGACTTTTCTTGCAGGTTTCCGGCTGAAGGAGGCGGTCCCTATCATTCCTCTGAAGGCCAACAAAACATTTCTATCGCTTGACGCTCCTCAAAAGTGATTTGGCGGCAACAGATTAGCGCACCAGGAAGGGGGAACATGTTGAAGGAAAGAGAGCTCTGTCTCCCTGACCTATAAGCCTTTGGGGCCGATAGCCTTCGAGGTGCCGGCCTTCGAGGTGCCGGTCTTAGAGCTATCGGCCTTTGGGGCCGTCGGTCTTGGAGGTGCCGGCCTTGGAGGTGCCGGCCTTGGAGGTGCCAGTCTTGGAGCTGTCGGCCTTTGGGGCCGATGGTCTTCGAGGTGCCAGCCTTGGAGGTGCCGGTCTTGGAGGTGCCGGCCTTGGAGGTGCTGATCTTGGAGCTATCGGCCTTTGGGGCCATTGGTCTTGGAGGTGCCGACCTTGGAGGTGCCGATCTTGGAGCTGTCGGCCTTTGGGGCCGACGGTCTTCGAGGTGCCGGCCTTGGAGGTGCCAGTCTTGGAGGTGTCGGCCTTTGGGGCCGTCGGTCATGGAGCCGTCGGTCTTGGAGGTGTCGGCCTTTGGGGCTGACTATCTTGGGGCCGTCGATCATGGAGCCATCGGTCTTGGAGGTGTCGGCCTTTGGGGCCGACTGTCTTGGGGCCATCAGTCATGGAGCCATCGATCTTGGAGGTGTCGACCTTTGTGGCCGACTATCTTGGAGGTGCCGACCTTAGAGGTGCCGGTCTTGGAGGTGTCGGCCTTTGAGGCCGAAAGTCTTGGGGCCGTCGGTCATGGAGCCATCGGTCTTGGAGGTATTGGCCTTTGGGGTCGACTGTCTTGGAGGTGCCGGCCTTGGAGGTGCCGGTCTTGAAGGTGTCGGCCTTTGGGGCCGACTGTCTTGGGGCCGTCGGTCATGGAGCTGTCGGTCTTGAAGGTGTCGGCCTTTGGGGCCGACTGTCTTGGGGCCATCGGTCATGGAGCCGTCGGTCTTGGAGGTGTCGGCCTTTGAGGTGCCAGTCTTGGAGGTGTCGGCCTTTGGGGCTACTGTCTTGGAGGTGCCGGCCTTGGAGGTGTCAGTCTTGGAGGTGTCGGCCTTTGGGGCCGACTGTCTTGGAGGTGCCGGCCTTGGAGCTCAGAGCAATTGGGTGCGCGTGGCTTTATGAGGCCATAAACGCTACCGTGGCCGAAGGGCTCTTTGGAGGCCAAAGTGGGGCTCCGTCGGTTTCCTTCCTTCATGGTTCTCTAACAGCGTTGGATCAGCCACATCAGATGCCCCCTCGCCCCTGGGACAAAGCGGGCCCACCCCAGCAAGGCTAAAGGGGCGTTACCTCCCAAGTGGCTGATCCCCACCTGACTTTGGGTCTTCAACTTTTGACATGATGTTAGGATGTGGATCCCCGTCCATATGTCATGGAAGCAGAGGGCCAATGAGGCCGCAATGATACTCCTGATGTAGAGGGAGCCGTTGAGCCTTTTTCATAGATGTTTGCCTTTGCGTTGTGCTTGATGTCGACGCCGACTGCAGGCTTAATGGCTTGGGAGCGGATGCCCTCCAATTATGAGCTGGGGAGAGTTGGCTTCTCCTAGCTGTGAGTTGTCTTGAGGCTTCTTGATAGCTGATTGGCTGTTGGCCGCTGACATAGGGTCGAGGCCGTTGAGGCTGAAACGAAGCCGTTGAGGCAAAGTTGAGGCCGTCGAGAGCCTTTTGAACCTCGGAGGATGACCCGAGAGTCGCTGGGATCCGACCATGCTCGAGAGCCTTTAACCCTAGAGGGTGATTTGAGAGTCATCATGTGCCTTTTTCTTTAAAGAAATTGATCTCCTTCTGCAGGGTTGATGACCTGCCTTAGGGAACCATGATAATCGAAGGTGGGGGGAACCAGTGCTGCAATTCGAGGGCAGCTGGAATGGAATCCGCAGGAGGCCTTGGGTTTAGAGTGCCGACGTGGAGGCCGGTCTTTGTGCCTGTCTGGCCAGGGCTTTTTGGTGCCGATGCGGAGGCCGGTCTTTGGTGCCGACGCGGAGGCCGATCTTTGTGCCTGGCTGGCCAGGGCTTTTTGGTGCCGATGCGGAAGCTGGGCTTGGCTGTGTTGATGTGGATCCAAGCTTGAGTGTCGAGGGGAGACTCGGGCTTGAGTGTGCCGACGCGGAGCCGGGCTTGGAGGTGCCGACGTGGAGCCGACCTTGGAGGTGCCGACGTGGAGCCGGGCTTGAGTGTCCTAACGTGGAGCCAGGGTTGGAGGTGCCGACGCAGAGCTAGGCTTGAAGGTGCCGAGGTGGAGACGAGCTTGGATGTGCCGATGTGGAGTCGAGTGTGGCTGTGCCGACGCGGAGCCGTGCTTGGCTGTGCCGGCGTAGAGCCAGGCTTGAATTGCTGGTGCGGAACCGGTCTTTTTATGCCGACGCGGAGCCAGGCTTGGCTGTGTCGGCGCGGAGCCGGGCTTGAATTGCCGGTGCAAACCGGTCTTTTTGTGCCGATGCGGAGCCGGTCTTAAGTTGCCGGTGCGGAACCGGTCTTTGGTGCCGATGCGGAGCCGGTCTTTAGTGCCGATGCAGAGCCGGTCTTTTTTGCCAACATGGAGTCGATCTTAAGTTGCCGGTGCGGAACCGGTCTTTGGTGCCGATGCGGGGCCGGTCTTTAGTGCCGACGCGGAGCCGGTCTTTGATCTTTTGAGACACCAATGCGAGGTTGGTCTTGAATGCTAATGCAGAGTTGGTCTCCCCTGCATGACATTTTTAAGCATCAATGAAAGAAAAAGTCTTAAGTGCAGTGTACTTAGCTCTTGCAGCACCCTTGTTTTTCTTCTGCGGGCTTGAACGCTTTCGCCCGCTGGTTGTCTGCCCCCAGGGAATCAAGTTGGTTGGTGAGCTAGCTTTGCTGAATCTTTAGCTCCTTAAGGAGAAATCCTGCACCGCAGCCACTTTTATGGCTCTCCAGCTGCTAGAGCTGACTTTGAAACTAGGCTTGCTCGCCTTCTCTTTTCTCTCCATAGCATTGCAGCGATCATTCTCCATGTTGTGGACATCATTTCCTTTTCCTTCTTTTCTAGAGTTAATTCAGAAGGCTGATCAAGCCTTCCCACGGTGAGATCTAAACTGCTGATCCTTTTGGTGATGGAATCTTTACAGGGGATGGCAAGAAGTGGTGTCACCGAAGAAAGGATCTTCAAAGTGGAGTTCGGTGCTGAGCTAGACACTCTCTTGGGCTCCGATGAGTTCGAGACACGCTTTAGCAAGGCTTTTGGTGACTTTAACTCCATGGTATTCTAAAGATATGTCGATATGTTCTGGGACATCAAGAAGCTTCTGAACATCGGACTGGAGGCTCAACTGAAGAAGAACCTCGAAGTGATTGATAACTTTGTGTACCAATTGGTTCTTCCTAATGCTATGGCAAGCATCCTCTGATATAGGAGAAGATTTCCATTGAAATCAAAGAGATTAGCTGCCACTTCCGCATGGGCTCGGGAGCTAGAGGCGTCGTCGCTCGCCGATGCAAGATACGTGGATCCGGCCAAACGGCCGTGGCCAGGATGGTGGTCACAGCTGGCGATGTCCGTGGGAGGAGTCGATATGAGCATAGCTTTGGAAGACGATCATTGCAGCAGCCATAGCACAGACTTCCATCGCATTCACACAACCTCGTGCTTGCAATCCACCTTCCTTCAATTATGTGAATATATTACGTGCATGCAAACCTTACCCAGCCAAGGTGGAAGTAAGAGTTGGAGGGAAAAGGAGTTGGGTGAGACGGCTGGGAGCCTTGTCCTTGCAATTGCAAAACTGGCACTGGTTTGGTCACTATGGGGAGAGGCCGGGGGCCGCCTAGAGAGTGAGGCCGCTGTGAAGTCTTGGGCCATCGTGGCTGTTGGGGAACGCGGCTGCTATGGGGGACCTGTGGCCTCTGTGAACATCGGGGGCCGCCATGGGGCCTCGGACCATCGAGAGAGAGATAGGCTGGGAGCCGCCGTGGACTTGGGAGCCGCCGTGGAGGAAACCGGGGCCGCCGTGATCTGGGGCCGCTGTGGAGTCTCGGACCGCCGTGGGATCTCGGGGGCCGCTATGAGGTGCTTGACCGTTGAGGATGAGAGGCCGCTATGAGGGGCCATCGTGGGATCCAGAAGCTGCTGTGAAGGGCCGTCATAGAGGAAGAGGCCGTCGTGGGATCTGGAGGCTGCTGTGAAGGGCCGTTGTGGAGGAAGAGGCCGTCGTGGGATCCAGAGGCTGCCGTGAAGGGCCGTCGTGGAGGAAACCGGGGCCGCCGTGATCTGGGGCCGCTGTGGAGTCTCGGACCACCTGGCGTTACTTTTGCAACTCATGAACTGCTGCATTTAAGGCCTGAACTTGTTGATTGAGGATGGTCAGCTGGTTAATTAGAGCAGCTGAGGTTGGTGGTGAGGGAGGAGCATAGAGAGAGAGTCGTCCTTTGCTGCTCAGGGCTATGCGGATGCCCCCCGGCATGATTAGTGAGGACCTTCGGCACACGCATCACCACCATGGCTATCTTAGAGGGGACAAAGACTTATAGGTCAGGGAGATAGAGCTCTCTTTCCTTCAGCACGTTCCCCTTTCCTGGCGCGCCAATATGTTGCCGCCAAATCACTTTTGAGGAGCGTCAAGCGATAGAAATGCTTCGTTGGCCTTCAGAGGAATGATAGGGACCGCCTCCTTCAGCCAGAAACCTGCAAGAAAAGTCCCGGACCGGTGGTTTCGGTGGGGACCCTCCGATGCACAAGTCAGCGATCTGGAGAATAGAAATTTTTTAATGAAAGAGTAGAGATTCAGCCCCCCTTTTCATTGGGGGACTGGGGTCTTTATATACCTGTTCGGGGTCCCTCTTACCTTTCACTGGTAACAGCCGAGTAATATCTTCTGTTCTTCATAGGTGGGCGTACTAACTGCCAAACATATGTCATAAGTACATCTCTTAATTTTTTGGAAACCGTCAGTGACCTTAATAATTGCTGGTTTATAATATTTGGTGACCGCCCGTGATTTTGGTAAAGCCACATGGAATTTCTTGCAGCTAGCGGATGCTTGTCGGCCTCTGCCACTGAGGCCGACGCCGAGACTATCTTAGAGGGGACAAAGACTTATAGGTCAGGGAGATAGAGCTCTCTTTCCTTCAGCAAAAGGATCAGCAGTACAGATCTCACCATGGGAAGGCTTGATCAGCCTTCTGAATTAACTCCCTGTAGAGAAGAAGGAAAAGGAAATGATGTCCACAACAAGGAGAATGATCACTGCAACGCTATGGAGAGAAAAGAGAAGGCGAGCAAGCCTAGTTTCAAAGTCAACTCTAGCAGTTGGAGAGCCATAAAGGTGGCTGCGGTGCAGGATTTCTCCTTAAGGAGCTAAAGATTCAGCAAAGCCAGCTCACCAACCAACTTGATTCCCTGGGGGGCAGACAACCAACGGGCGAAAGCATTCAAGCCCGCAGAAGAAAAACAAGGGTGCTGCAAGAGCTAAGTACGTTGCACTTAAGACTTTTCTTTCATTGATGCTTAAAAATGTCATGCAGGGGAGACCGACTCTGCATTAGCATTCAAGACCAACCTTGCATTGGCATCTCAAAAGACCAAAGATCGGCTCCGCGTCGGCATTAAAGACCGGCCCCGCGTCGGCACCAAAGACCGGTTCTGCACCGGCAACTTAAGACTGACTCCGCGTCGGCAAAAAAGACCGGCTCCGCATCGGCACTAAAGACTGGCTCCACGTCGGCACCAAAGACCGGTTCTGCACCGGCAACTTAAGACCAACTCCGTGTCGGCAAAAAAGACTGGTTCCGCACCGGTAACTTAAGACCGGCTCGCGTCGGCACAAAAAGACCGGTTCTGCACCGGCAATTCAAGCCCGGCTCCGCGCCGGCACAGCCAAGCCCGGCTCTGCGTCGGCACAGCCAAGCCCGTCTCCGCGTTGGCACCTTCAAGCCTGGCTCTGCGTTGGCACCTCCAACCCCGGCTCCGCGTCGGGACACTCAAGCCCGGCTCCGCGTCGGCACCTCCAAGGCCATCTCCGCGTCGGCACCTCCAAGCCCGGCTCCGCATCGGCACACTCAAGCCCGAGTCTCCCCTCGACACTCAAGCCCGGCTCCGCATTGGCACAGCCAAGCCTGGCTTCCACGTCGGCACCAAAAAGCCCTGGCCAGGTCGGCACCAAAGATCGGCCTCCGCATCGGCACCAAAAAGCCCTGGCCAGACAGGCACAAAGATCGGCCTCCGCGTCGGCACCAAAGACCGGCTTCCACGTCGGCATAAAAGATCAACCTCCGCATCGGCGCCAAAGACCGGCCTCCGCGTCGGCACTCTAAACCCAAGGCCTCCTGCGGATTCCATTCCAGCTGCCCTCGGATTGCAGCACTGGTTCCCCTCGCCTTCGATTATCATGGTTCCCTAAGGCAGGTCATCAACCCTGCAGAAGGATACCAATTTCTTTAAAGAAAAAGGCATATGATGACTCTCAAATCACCCTTCAGGGTTAAAGGCTCCCGAGCATGGTCGGATCCCAGCGACTCTCGGGTCATCCTCCGAGGTTCAAAAGGCTCTCAACGGCCTCAACTTTGCCTCAACGGCTTCGTTTCAGCCTCAACGGCCTCAACCTTGTGTCAGAGGCCAATAGCCAATCAGCTATCAAGAAGCCTCAAGACAACTCACAGCTGAGAGAAGCCAACTCTCCCCAGCTCATAATTGGCGGGCATTCGCTCCCAAGCCATTAAGCCTGCAGTCGGCGCCGACATCAAGCACAACGCAAAGGCAAACATCTATGAAAAAGGCTCAACGGCTCCCTCTACATCAGGAGTATCATTGCAGCCTCATTGGCCCTCTGCTTCCATGACATATGGATGGGGATCCACATCCTAACATCATGTCAAAAGTTGAAGACCCAAAGTCAGGTGGGGATCAGCCACTTGGGAGGCCACTTGGGAGGTAACGCCCCTTTAGCCTTGCTGGAGTGGGCCCGCTTTGTCCCAGGGGCGAGGGGGCATCTGATGTGGCTGATCCAACGCTGTTAGAGAACCATGAAGGAAGGAAACCGATGGAGCCCCCCTTTGGCCTCCAAAGGGCCCTTCGGCCACGGTAGCGTTTATGGCCTCATAAAGCCACACGCACCCAATTGCTCTGAGCTCCAAGGCCGGCACCTCCAAGATAGTCGGCCCCAAAGGCCGACACCTCTAAGACCGGCACCTCCATGGTCGGCACCTCCAAGACAGTCGGCCCCAAAGGCCGACACCTCCAAGACCGATGGCTCCATGACTGACGGCCCCAAGACAGTCGGCCGCAAAGGCCGAGACCTCCAAGACCAACGCTCCATGATCGACGGCCCCAAGACAGTCGGCCCCAAAGGCCGACACCTCCAAGACCGGCACCTCCAAGGCCGTCACCTCCAAGACAGTCGGCCCCAAAGGCCGACACCTCCAAGACCGATGGCTCCATGACCGATGGCCCCAAAGGCCGACACCTCCAAGACTGGCACCTCCAAGACAGTCGGCCCCAAAGGCCGACACCTCCCAGTCCGACGGCTCCATGACCGACGGCCCCAAGACAGTCGGCCCCAAAGGCCGACACCTCCAAGACCAACTGCTCCATGACCGATGGCCCCAAGACAGTCAGTCCCAAAGGCCGACACCTCCAAGATCGGTACCTCCAAGGCCGGCACATCGAAGACCGTCGGCCCCAAAGGCCGACAGCTCCAAGACTGGCACCTCCAAGGCCAGCACCTCCAAGACTGACGGCCCCAAAGGCCGACAGCTCCAAGACCGGCACCTCCAAGGCCGGCACCTCCAAGACCGGCACCTCCAAGGCCGGCACCTCGAAGACAGTCGGCCCCAAAGGCCGACAGCTGCAAGACCGGCACCTCCAAGGCCGGCACCTCCAAGACCGACGGCCCCAAAGGCCGATAGCTCCAAGATCGGTACCTCCAAGTCCGGCACCTCGAAGATCGTCGACCCCAAAGGCCGACAGCTCAAAGACAGTCGGCCCCAAAGGCCGACACCTCCAAGACCGTCGGCCCCAAAGGCCAACAGCTCCAAGGCCGACACCTCCATGGCTGACATCTCCAAGCTGCCAAGCTCCCTCGCCGTTAACAGCACCATGCAAGTGAACAGAGCCTTGTACGTGAACAGTGCCATGCAAGCTCATCCAAGGGCATGAGCAGGGCCACGCAAGCACTCCATACTCGACACTCTACGAGGGACAGTTGGCTTCAACTCAACATCATCCTTCTCCCACCAATGGCTGTACCTTGGGACCCACACGACCCACGAGATGAGAAATCGCGAGCTCAATGTCACACGCACTCTGCCCATCTCGGTCTCGGCATCGGTCTCAGCAATGGCGTCAGCGTCGGCTTCGGCAATGGCCCACTTCGACACGGCGTCGGTCTCGGCAATGGCATTGGCATCAACCTCCACGCGGCCTTGGGCCCATCTCCTCCATGGCCCACCTCGATCTTGGTGTCGGCCGCGGACCGCTTCGACACGGCATCGGTCTCGGTGTCGGCCTCGGCGGCAGAGGCCGACAAGCATCCGCTTGCTGCAAGAAATTCCACGTGGCTTTACCAAAATCACGGGCGGTCACCAAATATTGTGAACCGGCAATTATTAAGGTCACGGACGGTTTCTAAAAAATTAAGAGACGTACTTATGACATACGTTTGACAGTTAGTACACCCACCTACGAAGAATGGAAGATATTACTCGGCTGTTACCAGTGAAGGGTAAGAGGGACCCCGAACAAGTATATAAAGACCCCAGTCCCCCAACGAAAAGGGGGGCTGAATCTCTACTCTTTCATTAAAAAATTTCTGTTCTCCAGATCGCTGACTTGAGCGTCGGAGGGTCCCCGTCGGAACCATCGGTCTGGGACTTTTCTTGCAGGTTTCTGGCTGAAGGAGGCGGTCCCTATCATTCCTCTGAAGACCAACGAAACATTTCTGTCGCTTGACGCTCCTCAAAAATGATTTGGCGGCAATAATAATAATTTTTGTGCTCATTAGAAGCCGCCACATGTTAGTATTGTGGCAATTTTTCTGCCACATGGTTGTGGAGGACTTGGTTTTGACATGATCCAAATATTGCCTTCATCCGTGCTTTCCACGATCAAAATTCCACGCTCTCCAGAAATTGCTGGCACTTTTGGCGCTACCTATGTTTAATACACCATATAGCTTTCAAATAGAAATGAATCTGTTCACCTATTGGAATCGGATATATTTTATTTTACATTTAAGAATACTAAACCTGTAAAGAATATATTGGTACTACGAATGGCATGGTCCCACATCGATCAGAATAATACTAATTTCTTCTGCCATGCATGTAGGTATCTCTAATACTAATACTCCCACATCACAACTGCGCTGGGAACTGCCACCCGAAGGAATTATATTCCTTGATTGCAATAACCTAAAATCATGTTTAATTAGACATGGTTCTAAGTTCTTGACGGATCACTACAACAAACTCACATCTTCTAGCTATTTTCAGATTTTATGCAAGCGAATGTAATGAAAAGACCAAGCATTTAATTAACGTCAGATTTTCATCATCAGTGTCTAATTAATTTTCAATAGTAAATAATTTTGATCAAAAATAAGAAACGATTTGGCACTTCATGCAAAAGACAGCATATTAGCATTGTTGTTGCTGGAATCTATCCTTCGACTCGGGCGCAGTCGAGCTTCAGATTTGGTTCCCTCCTGGGCGAACCTGCAAAACAGTCCTCATGCGAAAGGCGTTGGGGGTGGCCCTCTGCGGAAGACCCTCCGATGCTCAAGTCAGTGGAGATCAACAATGAACAAATATGGGAAGAAGACTCTCGCTGAAGAGTCCCTCCAGTGTGGCCTTTTGGGAGCTCCGAGCAGAGCTTTAATGGCAGAAAGAGGTGAGCAAAGATAGAATGAGCGCAGTGCTGAGAATGCGTATGGAATGCCCTTACCTGAGAGAATCTAGGACTGTGCTATTTATGGGCGATCACCTGATTCCTTGAGCGTATCGTAGGAGGTCTGAAAGTTGTTGGGATTCGAGGCTGATTCGAATCAGGCTGTTGTGAGGTCGGTGGGATCTGTATCTTGTTAGTTAGAGGATCGACGGCCAAGAGGGCTATCCGGCACTTTGAGATTCAGTGATCATATAGGCTCTAGGCCGTTTCTGGTAGTATAGGCATGATTGCCTATGTGGATCCTTGTTCGGTCATCATAGTTCCGCAGAGGTGTAGATATCGCTCGGGCAGGCCGAGTGATAGGGATCGCTCGGACTAGGGCCAAGAGATAGGGATCGCTCGGGCTAGGGCCGAGACATAGGGATCGCTCGGGCTAGGACCGAGACATAGGGATTGCTCGGGCTAGAGCCGAGAGATAGGTATCGCTCGGGCTAGGACCGAGACATAGGGATCGCTCGGGCTAGGATTGAGACATAGAGATATAATCCATACATGGGGAATTCTTGGTTCACCGAGGGGCTAAGTTGCCTCGATCCACCGAAGTATAATGGCTGGTTCATTTCTTGCGGGCACCGCACAGCGAGTGGGAGTCAGGGCTGATCACGGTTATCAATGCAATGATAATTTTATCTCTCAGCACATACCCTCCACTCCCTAGTTTGAAATGTAGGTTCGGGCGTAGGGAGTATAACCCCAGGTGGCACAATTTGGAGGGATTTGGATTTGACAGCCTGCGTAATGATGCCCTAATTAATGTCACGTGGCCGCCTTGCCTTTACGGGATGGATCCATCGTTTCTTAGGGACAACGGTCGGGGAAGCGCCACGTAGCAAATCCTAATTTTTACGGCGCCTGCAATGGCTGTTTCGGGTGTCTCGGTTGAGACGCCTTATCTTCCTTTTGAAGTGGTCTCTTTTGTGGGAAAACAAGGTTGAAGCAGTGCCATTCCTGTTTGCAGCATTTTCTTGTTTCTTCTTGGAGAATTTCGTTCCCCTGCTTCTTCTATAACCCCATTCAGTGTCCCTTTTGACCTAGTAGCATAATGAGTCCCAGCGACATGGTTTCAGAGATTGTTGCCGAAGACTTGGGGAGAATACGTCGAAAGTATGGCATTCCTTCGGATGTCCTTTTGCGATTGCCAAAACCCGAGCATAGGGTCTTGCAGAAACTGGAGCATGGGGTCTTTCTCTATGAAGTAGCCTGCAGGCAGGCCTCCGATTTCCCCTTCACCCCCTGGTGAAGGAGATTATGAGGTTTTACAACATCTGCCCAACAATGGTGGCTCCTAACAGCTGGCGCAATATCATCGGGTTTATCTTGATGTGTAGCCAGGTTCAGGTAACATCAACTCTTCCCTTGTTCTGTGCCTATTACTATCTGATGTCTGGAAGGAACTCGGAGTGGTCCTATATCAGACCTCGGAGATCGTTCAAGATGATAACAGATAAGCCATCGTCCATAAAGGAGTGGAAGGTCCGATTTTTCATTACCAAGGGGAACATCGGCTTCGACTTTCTGCGGGGATGGAAAAACTTTGTCAGGGACATGGAAGTGCATCTGGCTCTATCCGAATAGGAGAAGCAGGACCTAGAGGTCCTTCGTGATGGCCGAGTGTTTTCGGCAAATGACTTACTATCGGAGGAGGCTCTTTTCGCCGCCGGGCTTAGCCCCATCGACACACAAGGTAAGTCCTCTTCTTTTTTCCTTTTCTATTGATTTCATTCGAGCAAGTCTGTCTCGGTTTGATCGTTCGCCCACTGTGCTTGCAGCCAAGAGATCTGCACTGGCGGGCCGTATAAAGAAGGAGTTGGGCAAGTGCCCAAGAGAGACCGATAGTAGGGAAGAACACAAATCTGAGAAGAAGGTTTGCCTTTCCGAAGAGCACTCACCGGAGGCCGGGCGAGTCAAGGTTAGCCCGCGCTCCTTATCACCGAAGAAAGGGAAGGTGGGAGCGCCGACGGTGAGAGAGGAATTTTCTCAGTTGGGGGAAGAAGTTATAGTCGCGACGGAGGAGCAAAGAGCAGAGGAGGACTCGGGGAGGATCGCTGAGATCCCTTGTCCTTCGGTGGTGAAGATAATGGACAGCTCGGACGAGGCTCCATTGGCTTGTCCGGTAGTCTCCTCTTCTGGGGATGAGTTGTTTCCAGGTCCGGCGGAGGTAGGTATTTCGGGGGTTCCCTCCCTGAGCAAGAAGATGTCTCTAGCTTCGGCAAGAGAAATGGAGGGGGCGACTGTAGTCGCCGAGGCTCAGGATGAGCCCATCGTCGAAGGGCCTCCTTTGGAGGGGTTAAGGAGCGATGATGTTGGGCCGACAGTGGCGGAGGCTCGAGAGGAGTCTCCTGCTGGAGAGCTTCCTCCTGAAGAGGTTGAAGGAGCCGATGAGAGGATCGAGGCTTCGGTGGAGCCCGTAGGGGAGGAGCATATGTTGGTGATCGAGGAAGAACCCTTGGATGAGGGGGGAGAACAAGATGAGAATCTTCCAACCGAAGCTTCTCCCATTGAGGTTTTGGGGATATTGGCGCCTGGGCTGGCTGAGGTATTCGAGGAATTCCAGGCCAGAATTTTGCTGAAGGAGGCCAGGCGGTTGAAGGCTTCTCAGCCTGAGGTTGTCCGGACTGGTCCTTCGGACGTGCAGCCCGATAGTTTGGACCCAGCCATCAAGGCGGCATTCGCTGCCCTGATGAAGTCGGCATTATACCCGAGTGCGGGTCCCTTGGCGAATGAGTTCATAGACCTGGATCTCATCGATGCCGCATTTGGTCAGCGGAATGTGGCAAAGGATGTCCACCTCCTTCCTGAAATCGACAACCCCGCGCTTATGGAGCTCGCTAGGTCTTACGCCTCTCGGGTGAGTTGCTGTTCTAGAGTAATGGATGCCTTCTGGTTGACTTGATTGCGCTTTCTTACTTGTGTTTTGTTTCGCAGAGCGCTTTGATCATCAGGGCGCTATGCTAGCGCTTGAACCTGGCAACAAGGGCCAGTGTCCAGGCCAAGAGAGTCAGTGCCGAGCTCCGATTGCATGCGAAGGCATTTGATAAACTCGAACGAGTTCTGGACGTTGCCAACGAGAACTTGGCGAAGGCGAGGGGATTGCATCAGGCCGCCCTCGATGAAGCGTCCAAGCTGAGGCTCGAAGTTAGGGAGCTACGCGAGCTCCGGACGAGGTATGACGAAGCATGCTCAGAGCTATTGCAGCTCAGATCTAGGCATGCTGGAGAAATGGAAACTGTTAAGAAACAGTTTGACGAGAGTCAGGACATGCTAAGGAAAGAAGCTGCCGAGGAGAGGAGTCGCCTGAATAGAATGCTCGGCGAGGCGGAGGAGAAGATCCAGCAACTACAACATTGTGTTATTGCCAGGGATGGTAGGATCAAATGGCATCAGGAAAAAATAGCCAAGCTCGATGATGAGCTCTCCCAGTCCAGGGAAGAAGCTAATAATATGCAATCGAGAATCAATGACCTCAAGGATAGGATCGAGCAGGTCAAGGCTGATAAGCTGAGGGCCTTCGGCGAGGTCGAGGAATTGACCGAGAGAATAGCCCGGCAAGAGGGGGGGGGGTGTACAATATCGTCTCTTTAATTTCCCCCATTTTCTCATTGTTGCACCGACTAATCCTGTGCTTACAGATGGAGAGGGCAAAACTTGAGGGCAAAGTCAATTAGAGACCCTACAAGGAGAGCTGGCGTCAAGCTGTGGGAGGAGCTTGGAGCTCGAAGGCCAGGTCGTTGAGACCGAGAAGCAGGTCGCCTCACTTCGGAGTCAGGTTGCTAAAGCTGAAAGGCAACTCGCCCTACTTCGGGGCGAACAGGATGTGACCTATGCCGAGGCGTTCCCGCTCGGTGTGGAGGAAGTTCGAGCCAGGATATCTTGGGAGCACCCGGAATGGGACCTCTCTTTCCTTGAGGTGGAGGGTCATGACGTGCAGACCCCAGGGGCCGAGTTATCAGTAGAGACCGAATATGAAGAGGTCTCGGATATTGACGTAGATGCCCTCCTGGGGGCTGATGCAACTGAAGACTCGGGTGTGGATGGTCGAAAGGGGGAGAGCCATCCGAGCGACGTAGGGGCACCCGAGGCTCATCGATCGGCCACCTTCGAAGTAGGCAGACCGAGCCATGTTTCTCCAGTGCTGGCCGCTGATGCCCCTGAGGTCGGGCCCGTGCCCTAATAATTGAGGACCGGTCTGGATGTTGTATCATTTTTCTCTTTGTTGGCCATCTATAGAAGACTTCAATGAAAATTTAAAAATTTTCCTTTGTCTCTGTTATGCGCCTTTTTCCTCTTTTCCATGTTATTTCGAGGATATTTAATTCGAAGGAGTCCAGCAGATCGAAGGGAGTTTGATCCCAAGGGGTGCCTTTTGAGCGCCTCGTTGCTATTTATTGATCCTCTTCGGTGAGGGGGCGCAACTCTTCGTTTCCTACAAGCACCCACTGAGGCAGTAACGCTTGGCGAGTTTCCGCGATAGTGGCGTTGGAGTTGATGGCTCGGGCGATCAAAATACCCACCAGAAGTAGTTTAAATACGGATGGGGGGATGCCATTGTTAATCACCTCTCCTGTTGACCTCCTGAAATTTAGGATAGTAGGATGGCTTCTGAAAATGAAGGGGGGTATATTGGAGCACCAGGTAATGGCAACAATGGCCATGGGGGGTAGGCCCCTCCGCGAGGGGGCCCCCATATGAGGCGCGTTCTGATAACTATCGATAGGGAGGGCCTGTTGTTGATGCTCGCGGGCCGTGACCAACTCCGGAAGATGATCAAAGAATACTTGGCTATTTCCACGAGGGAGCATGAGCTCCTTCGTCAGATCAACAGTCGGCTGGAAGGGCAAGTGGTGACTCTCCAGCAACAAATTGCTATTCTCACCACCGAGCTAAGTTTGCGGTATGGAGAGAGCTCGGCAGCGCCCGGTGGAGATGATAAGCCCCAATGAGGGCTCACATGTCTTTTTCTTTTCTTTTTGTTTTTCTTTTTATGATGAATAAAAAAGAATTTTTGCAACTTTCGTGTTCGCTACCATCTTTGAAATGTTCGTTCTCATCATGTGAGTCTTACGAACGAACCACCCCCTTGGGGGATCTCTGGTGATCTTGGCGAGACAAGGTATGGTGTCCCCATTTTAGCCGAGGTAAAGGGAACTCATAATTTCCAGTCGGAGTGTAGTATATCGCTCGGTTTTGCCAAAGCATAAGGAGCGTCCCGTTAACGTTGGGGCAAGAGTAGCTATCTTAGTCTAGACCGAGGGATAAGGGAACATTCAGTTTTTACCGAATCAAAAGAGATACCTCAGTTTTTTCCAAAGTAAGGAGATATCTCGGCTTTGAGTCGAAGCAAAAAGAGATGTCTCGGTTTGGGCCGAAATATAACAGATGGTTCGGCTTCAGGCTGAAGCAGGAGATATCGACCTGGTCTTTATCGAAGTCGCAGGGGCGGCATGTCTTTATTGAGGAGTACTTGGCTTCTGTGCCTTTTATTGCTCTGCAAGTGCTTTGTATTTTTCAAGGCGAGTTGGCTTTGCATGGGCGACAATCATCCGGCTTTCATTGGGGGACGTCTTTTTTAGTGGGGATTTCCTAGGTTCGTCCATATCTCGGAGATTCATGGGCGGTTTTTTCTGCATTTAAGGCTCCTAATTCGAGATCGTGGGAAGATTTTCTGCCTTCCATAATGACCTGAGGGGTGCGCTTGGCGTGCTCTAATGTGTATCTTCCTGTCTCGGTACGCCACATGGCACCACGACTTTGCCATTCTGAATTTCAAGGGTTCCTTCCTTAATGGCCGCTCCCGCCCGATTGCCTATAAAAAGGGGGGAGCAGGTGGTGCATGAGCACCTTTCAAAGCCTTTTCTCTTCATAGCTCAAAGATATGTCCATGGTCTTTTCTTTGAGGCCGAGAGTAGAGATGTCGAGTTGTTTCCCTTTTGGAGGTCGGCTTGACCCAGATAGCTGGGGTGATGGAGGAGTTGCTGAAGAGCGAGTAGTCCTCAAGGGAGGAATTCTTGGAGGTCATATGGAGAGCGCACGGGAGGCCCGCAGAGGTCATATGGGGAGCGCACGTATGCGCTTCCTGTGTGTCCTTTGTGGTCCACCATGGGGGCAGCCAGAAATGCAGTCCCCATGGGTTACATGAATTTCCCCTCCCCTCACAGGATGAACTAAGGGACCCAATATGAGGGGAGGTGTGTGGGTCTGCTAGTCCCCTATCTATGATGTCTCTGAGTAGCGGCTAGCAGCCCAGCATCCCACTATAGGGGGAAGGAGCCCTCAGCATCGGCATCCACAGGTCTTCGGCCCAGTTTGGGTCTTTTGGCTTGTCCATCTGAGGGATCAGCGACTCAACTTGAGTCGTATGATTTCTCTGATTTCTTGGATGATGCAGCGACACCAAAGGCCGAAGCTGCTTTTTAATTCATTTGTTTTTACTTCCTGCGTTGTAGTGCGCTTGTAATACCTCTTCAGAGGTTGTATTTCTCATCGATTAACGGAATAAAGAAAGTTTTTTGTTCTTTCTTTTTTCAAATGTCTGCTTTTCCCTTTTGGCATGACTATGCAGTCTTGTCTGTTTTAGGCTTACTGAGTCATGCTCGGCTCATAAACCTTCGACTGTGCTTGGGTAGCACTACCTTCGTTAGGCATTTTCATAGTGTTTGACCCCCTTCAGAGGAGGCACTGGTCTCTGTTTAAGTCAGAGATAGGTCTGGGCGACCTTACCGATTCACAAGATAGGCGTGGCCTGATAAAAAGGGGCTAGGTAGGTCTTTTCTTAAGGAGGAGAGACTTGCACAACTCTGCTAATGAGCAGAGAGAGGGATTGTTTACTTGCACTGAAGTTATGATAAGATGTATCAGTTGCACTAAAATGTCTGAGAAATCAACCGGTCTTGCTGTTACTGCAAAATCGCCGGGGCCACTTGGCTTTGTCCAAGGCTTCAAAGGTTAATAAGAAATTCCATTCGGCTTTGGCCGAGGGTTCAAAGATTAATAAGAAATTCCATTCGGCTTTGGCCGAGGGTTCTGATATGTCACTTGGTCTTGGCCGAGGTTTCTATTAATAAGAGATGCACTTCGGCTTTGGCCGAGGCTTTTGATAATAAGAGATGCACTTCGGCTCTGGCCGAGACTTTGGGGAGCCATTCGGGCATGATGAGGCTTTGGGAAGCTACTCGAGCATGACAAGGCTTTAGGAACTGTAAAGTGTATACCTGGTGGCGCCATGGCGCGGGGAACATTGCTCGGCCTTGCCGAAGTTCGGAGACTGTTTGGAGATCACTCGGTTCGGCCGGGGCTCATAAGCTGTCCGAATTCGACCGAGGCTTTTACGCCGTTTGGCCCGGCCGAGGCTTGTAAGCTGCCCGAATCTGGCCAAAGGCTTGCAAATCACTTGGCTTCTAGCCGTACTGGGAGTGCTCGGCCATATCGAGTCTTTGTGGAATAGGACTCAGCCCAGCCGAGGTACAAAGATTTAGTTTGGCCCCCGGCATACCAGGAGTGCTCGGCCATACCAAATCTTTGTAGAATAGGACTTGGCCCAGCTGAGGTATGGAGATTTAGCTTGGCCTCCGGGTGTATCGGGAGTGCTCGGCCTTACCGAGTCTTTGTGGAATAGGACTTGGTCCAGCCGAGGTACGGAGATTTAGCTTGGCCTCCGGGCGTACCGGGAGTGCTCGGCCATACCGAGTCTTTGTGGAATAGGACTCGGCCTAGCCGAGGTACGGAGATTTAGCTTGGCCCCTGGGTGTACCGGGAGTGCTCAGCCATACCGAGTCTTTGTGGAATAGGACTCGAGGTATGGAGATTTAGCTTGGCCCTCGAGCGTACCGGGAGTGCTCGGCCATACCGAGTCTTTGTGGAATAGGACTCGGCCTAGCCGAGGTACGGAGATTCCCTGCTCAAGGAGTCAGCTCGATCGTGCCGAGAATTGATAAGTAGCATATGCCTTTCATTATGACTTTTCAAAAAAATTATTGTAGCGATCATGCCTCGGATCATAGAAACAAGATGCCAATACTGTAAACGGGGCAAGTCTGTAGAAAGCATACCCTACTGATGGTATATATGGAGATTGTCTGAATTCCATGTCCGGGGAATAGATTTTCCATTCAGATCTTGGAGCTTGTAGGTACCGGGCCCGATGACTTCCGCCACTTGATAGGGGCCTTTCCATTTTGGAGACAGCTTTCCTTGTTCCAGTGTTTTGGAGACGGACGCTTTCTAGAGGATAAGATCACCGGGCGAGAAAGATTTCCCTTTGACTCTGGAGGCGTGATAGTGAGCCACTCTTTGTTGATAGGCAGCTACTCTAATCCGAGCTTTCTCTCTGATCTCCTCCACCAGGTCGAGGTTAGTGCGGAGCTGCTCATCATTAGCCTCCTCCGAGTAACTCTCCACCCGCGGAGAGGGGAGTCCTATCTCCACGGGTATTATGGCTTCTGTGCCGAAGGCTATCCGGAACGGGGTCTCGCCTATGGGAACTCTCTGAGTGGTGCGGTAGGCCCATAGGATGTGGTGAAGTTCGTTCGCCCATCTGCCTCGGGCTCTGGCAAGCCGAGCCTTGATCCCTTGAAGTAGGGTCCGATTAGTTACTTCGGCTTCTCCGTTGGCTTACGGATGCCCGACTGATGTGAGGCGGTGACAGATTCCCTCGGAGAGATACAACCAGCGCATCATCATGCGGGAACTGTATCTTCTAGAGGTCATCATCGGAGAAGGACTGCCTTGATCACATTGATGTGGCCAATGACCGAAGGATTTGGAGGAGGAGGCTGCTGAGGCTCGGGCTGGTGGTCACCCCCATTTCTTGGCTTGGGCGCTCTCCTGAATTGGTTCAGTCTGCTTCGCTGGATGAGCCTCTCGATTTCATTCTTCAGCTGCCAGCATTCTTCGGTGTCGTGGCCATGGTCCCGATGGTAGCGGCAGTACTTGGTGGGGTCTCTCCGGTTTGCATTCCCTCGGAGAGGAGGCGGTCGAGGGAGTTGGCACTCTATCTCCATGAGGATCTGTGCCCTTGGGGCAATGAGCAGGGTGAACCGGTTGAACCTCCTAGGCGGGCTCCAGGTGTGGTCTCTTGGCGGCGGCGGAGGAACCCTTTGACGGCAAGGTGGGCTTGGCTGATGGACAGATCGGTATTTGTCCAAGCCCTTGGACTCCTTCTTCCTCGCCAGCTCAGCGCGGGCAGTCCTCTGCGATTCCTCGACTCTGGCATACTTGTCCGCCAGGGCCATCATATCGGAGAGGTTTGGAGGGTAACTGACCTCCAATGCTAGGTAGAAGTCACTCTCCTTTAACACTCCGCCCGCTAGGGCAGACATGGCCATCTCATGGTTAAGGTGATCCACTTCCAACATGGCCGTGTTAAAATGACCGAGATAATTCTTCAAGGATTCCTCCTCTCTCTGCTTAACCTCAGAGAGGGAATCAGATCTCCGCCGGTGACGGCGGCTGCTAATAAACTGGCTGATGATGAGGCGACTCAGCTCGTCGAATGAACCAATGGAACCTGGTTTTAATGCATTAAACCAGGTTCGAGCGGACCCTCTAAGGGTGGAGGGGAAGGCGCAGTAGAGAATCGCATCTGATGCCCCATGGAACATCATGATCGATCGGAAGCTACTGAGATGGTCGTTGGGATCGGAGGATCTGTGATAAGGCTTAATGGCAGGCAGCTTGACGTGGGAGGGAATCACTTCCCCCATGATCTCCTTAGAGAAGGGAATGCCCTGCTCCGCCTTATGCTGAAGCGGATGGGCCTGCTTGGCAGCGTCCAACTCCTGGCGCATCTCCCGGATCTGCTGGCGGATCTCCTCTTCGGGCATAGCAGGAGGGGCTGGGCGAGGAGAATGCAGAGACAGTGTCGAGTCGTGGCGAGAGAACACCGGAGAGAGGGATCGGGCCTGTTGAGAAATTATTGAAACATAATTACCCCAACTTTATTGATTTTGATGATTTCCAAAAGCCATGAGTACCTTAAAGAATACAATGTGTTTATTTATCAAAAACCTTGAGCTTATTCAAATTGAAAGGAATGAACTATCAATGGTTATATTCAATGAGTTTTGAAACCGTTAGAAAAAGGAGTTTCAAGTTCTATGCTTAAAAGATTTCAAAAGGAATTTTTATACATTATAATTCAATCGATGAATTCTTGAAACATGTCTTGAATCCATGATAAACGTCATATTTAATGTATTCAAGTCAAATTTATATTTAAATTTAATTGGGACAAGTTTTAAAGTCTATCAGAACATTTTTCTGATTTTTGTATCGGTCCCGAGCCGACTCAAGGGTTTCCGAGTCGACTCCTCAAATTATCTGATTTTCTCGAGCCGACTCTTGTCTGTGCGAGCTGACTCCGCTCAAACAACAGAACCCATGTTTTTTGAGCACTTCTCGAGTCGACTCCCCATTTTCCTTGAGTCGACTCCTGACTTTCAGGAGCCGACACTTTAGTTTTCGCGAGTCGACCCTTCAATGTTTTAAAATGTTTCTATTTTTGGTAATCGACTTTGAGCCGACTCCCTCAGAGCTTGAGTCGACTCCGCGAATTCTGGGTGCGATTTTTAACGATGACACATCAGCCCCAACGGTAAGATTTTTGAATAACGGCTATTTTTCCTTATCTCTAACGGATATATTTTTGTAGATTCTATAAATAGAGAAGCTCTTTTCAAATCAAAGAGACCAAAAAAAAGATAGATTTTGAAAATCAAAGAAAGAAAAGAATATCATTTGAAAAGGGGGAAAAATAGAGCATATCGTGAAAATCATTTAGCTCAAAGGAGAGAGATTCAAAAGGAGTGAAATCCAAGTGGAAGCTTCGTCTACTCCTTCTCATCAATCCACAAGAGCCAAAAGAAAATCCACAAGCATCTCAAAGGTCAAATCGGAGGATTTTCAAAAGAGGAAAAAGTTCATCTCAACTCCAAAGTCTTCAACGGTCAAGAATCTTGCTGAGGCGTGATTCAACGTTTCAAGAGGAGTTGAAGAGAAGAAGGAAGAAAGCCCAAGGCTCTACCATCTGCAATACATTCAGGCTTTTCTAACCTTATATTATTTTGTACTTCATTTGTATATTTGCTCAAGGGGAGCATTTTATTGTTCAAACACTTTATTCTATTTGTTTGCTGATTCAATCAGTGGATTGAATCAGTGGAGGTTGGTATACCTCGTTACAAGCCGGAGTGCTTGTGTTGGGTTAGTTGTGAGCCCAAGAAAAACAACGTGTAGGGTTTTGTGCTGGTAAGCCCGAGGTAAAATCAGCTGGGTTCGTTGTGCACCCGGTAAAACAACAAGTTGGAGTTATGAGCTTGGAAAACAACTCGGCTGTAATCTAGAGAGATTATAGTGTGGACCCAAGTGAATCTTGGGAGTGGACGTAGGTGTTGATTGCACCGAACCACTATAAAATTATCTTGTGTTTGCCGTGCCATATTTTCTCTTTCTCTATCTCTTTATATTTGCTTGTGCATTGCTTATTAGTTAGCCTCTCACTTGCACATCTTGCTAACTAATCAATTAAAGTTAAAAAGACTTAAATTTTTAAGAACCCAATTCACCCCCCCCCTCTTGGGTTGCCATCTGGGCCAACAATTGGTATCAGAGCAAGTGCTCATTTAGAATTTGATCTCACGATCAAGGGCTAAAGATTCATATGGCAACACAAATTGGTTCAAGTTTTGCTGAGGGTCATTCTACGAATCGACCTCCTTTGTTTAATGGAACCAACTATTCATATTGGAAAGCAAGAATGAGAATATTCATTCAAGCTTCGGACTATGAATTGTGGGGAGTAATAATGAATGGACCTAGTACACCCACACACCTTATTGATGGCACTATTGTTCCTAAACCAGAAAGGGATTGGAATGATAATGATAGGAGAATGGCACAACTAAATGCTAAGGCCATTAATATTTTATATTGTTCCTTAGACTCAAATGAATTCAACCGAATCTCAACTTGTAATTCCGCAAAAGAAATTTGGGATAGGTTGGAAATTACTCATGAAGGAACAAACCAAGTAAAAGAATCAAAGATAAATATTTTGGTTCACAAATATGAATTATTCACTATGGAACAAACGAAAACCATCACATGCATGTTCACTAGATTCACTGATATTGTGAATGGTTTAAAAAGTCTTGGTAGAACTTATTCTAATGCTGATCTTGTGCGTAAAATTCTTAGGTCACTACCAAGATCGTGGGAAGCTAAAGTCACTGCTATCCAAGAAGCAAAGGACCTCAATGTGTTACCCTTAGAGGAGCTTCTAGGATCCTTAATGACCCACGAGTTAACAATGAAGCAGCATGTTGAGGAGGATATAAAAAGAAGGAAAACACTTGCCCTCAAGACTGCAGAAATGGAAGAGAGCAGCAGTGAAAGTAATGATGAAGATGATGAGGAAACTGCTCTCTTGGCCAAAAAATTCAGAAAGTTCATGAGAAAAAGGCCATTCAATAAAAAGAAATTTGGAGCAAGATTTGAAGGAGAAAAGGATAAAAAAAAGGACAAGGAGAAAGAAAAGGAAAAAGAGTCCTTAGTATGTTATGAGTGCAAAAAGCCAGGGCACTTTAAGTATGATTGTCCTTTGCTGAAAAAGGCCTACAAGAAAAAGAAGAAAGCATACATGGCAACATGGTCTGATGAATCTTCCTCGTCGAAAGAAGATGAGCAAAAGGAAGTTGCCAATATCTGTTTCATGGCCAACGATGATGACAACGACAATGAGGTAAGTTCTGAAAACTCAAATGATGACTTTACATTTGATAAAATGTTTGAGGCTTTCAATGAACTTATGATTGATTTTAAATCCTTAAAAAAGAAGTATAAGTTTTTGAAGAATGATAATGTTAGTTTAGCTAAAAGTAAAAATGAATTAGCTTTAGAAGTTAAGAACTTAACAAATGAAAAAGAAGAAATAAGCAAAGAAAGAGATAATCTTAATCAAGAAATAGATTTGTTAAAATCTGAAACCAAAAACTCAACAAATGATTTAAAAGATCAACTAAAAACTTTAGCTTTAGAAAAGAACAGCAAATTAAAGAAAATGACTCTCTTAAGAAAGATGTTAAAAAATATAAAGACATTGTTGAGAAATTCACTTTAAGTTCAACTAAACTTAACATGATCTTAGATAGTCAAAAAGCTGTTTTTGACAAAGCAGGTTTAGGATATAACACATTAAGGAAACAGAAATCTCTAAAGAATATTTTTATAAAAGCCAACCAAAATAATATAACTTGTTTCAAATGTAATGAAAAAGGTCATAAATCATTTGAATGCAAAACGTTAAATAATAACAACAAGTTAAATATTAAAGCTAAGAAAATATGGGTTCCGAAAAGAACAATTTTTATTGCTGCTAACCATGAAGGACCCAAGAAAGCTTGGGTACCTAAGCATAAAGTTTGATTATATTGCAGGAATGTCTTGTAGCCAAAAGATCAAAGAAAAAGTGGTACCTTGATAGTGGCTGCTCAAGACATATGACGGGTGACAAAGATGAATTCATCACCCTAGAGGAAAAGAAAGGTGGAGTTGTGACGTTTGGCGACAACGGTAAAGGTCAAATTATGGGCCTTGGTAAAGTTCGCATAACTCCATCCATAGTTATTGATAATGTACTTTATGTCAATGGTTTAAAGCATAATCTAATAAGTATAAGTCAATTATGTGATAAAAACTTTAATGTTTCATTTAAATCTTCTATATGCACTGTAACTAATTCTATTGATGATAGCATTGTATTTACTGGTTATAGACATGGCAATGTTTACTTGATTGATTTAGAAAAATTATCTTTGAGTGATCATTGCTTAATTGCTGACAATGCTAACATAAATGAAATTAGTTGGTTGTGGCATCGTAGATTAGGTCATGCAAGCACACACCTTATTTCAAAACTAATTAAAATGGATTTAGTTAAAGGATTACCTAAACTAGATTTTGAAAATAATAAAATATGTGATGCATGTCAATTTGGAAAACAAACTAGAAGTTCTTTCAAATCTAAAAACATTGTTTCAACTTCTAGGGCTTTAGAGCTACTTCACATGGATCTTTTCGGACCAACTAGAACCACAAGTCTAGGAGGAAAGAAATATGATCTAGTGATTGTAGATGATTATTCTAGATATACTTGGGTAATGTTTTTAGCTCACAAAGATGAGACTTTCTCGATATTCCTGAAATTCTTCAAGAAAGTCACAAATGAGAAAAACACTACTATAGTATCTCTAAGAAGTGATCATGGAACAGAATTTGAAAATCATTTATTTGAAAGTTTTTGTTCTAAAAATGAAATTAATCATAATTTTTCAGCCCCTAGGACTCCACAGCAAAATGGTGTAGTTGAAAGAAAAAATAGGACTCTAGAAGACATGGCCCGTACCATGCTATGTGAAAGCAACTTACCCAAGTATTTTTGGGCGGAAGCTATTAACACAGCATGTTACATCTTAAATCGAGCCCTAATAAGACCAATCTTAAAGAAAACACCTTATGAATTATGGAATGAAAGAAAACCAAATATAAAATACTTTCATGCATTTGGATGTAAATGTTTCATTCATAATAATGGTAAAAACAACTTAGGAAAATTTGATGCTAAATCTGATGAAGGAATTTTTCTAGGCTATTCAACAACTAGTAAGGCATATAGAATCTTTAACAAGAAAACCTTAGTAGTTGAAGAATCCATACATGTAGTTTTTGATGAGTCTTTAGCATCTAGTTCTGAAAAGCTTGATGATGAGGAAGATACAAACATAATTGAAAAAGATCTTGAAAAACTTAATATTGAAGTATCTTCTGATCATGAGCAAGAAGCTAAAGATGATGATTCACATAAGGACGATGATGTCAATATTGATCATAATGATGTAGATCTTCCAAGAGACTGGAGATATGCTCATAGTCATCCTAAGGAATTGATTATAGGCGATCCATCTCAAGGAATAAGGACTAGATCATATATGAGAAATATTAGTAATCATCTTGCATTTGTATCACAAATTGAACCTAAAACTATAGAAGAAGCTGAAAAAGATAATAATTGGATGTTAGCAATGCAAGAAGAACTAAATCAATTCACTAGAAATAATGTTTGGACTTTAGTTGAAAGACCTAAAAACCATTCAGTAATAGGATCAAAATGGATTTATAGAAATAAACTAGATGAAAATGGCATTGTAATTAGAAACAAAGCTAGATTGGTTGCTAAAGGATATAATCAAGAGGAAGGTATTGATTTTGATGAAACCTTTGCACCTGTAGCTAGATTAGAAGCCATTAGGCTATTACTTGCATTTGCATGTCATATGAATATTAACTTATTTCAAATGGATGTAAAAAGCGCATTTTTAAATGGATTTATTAATGAAGAAGTTTATGTAGAACAACCACCAGGTTTTGAAGATCACGAGTTTTCAAATCACGTTTTTAAATTGCACAAAGCTTTATATGGTTTGAAACAAGCACCTAGAGCTTGGTATGATAGGTTAAGTAAATTCTTAATAGAAAATAATTTTACAAGAGGAAATGTTGATAAAACTTTGTTTTTGAAAAGAAAAGAGTAAAGATTTACTTGTAGTACAAATATACGTAGATGACATTATTTTTGGTGCTACTAACGATTCTCTTTGTCAAGAATTTGCAAAGTTAATGCAGGGAGAATTCGAGATGAGCATGATGGGAGAACTCAACTTCTTCCTTGGACTCCAGATCAAACAATGCAAAGAGGGAATCTTTATCAACCAAACCAAATACACAAGAGAACTACTCAAAAAGTTTGGTATGGAAACAATGAAACCCCTCGGAACTCCAATGAGTCCTTCATGCAAGCTGGACAAAGATGAAGAAGGTAAAAAGGTTGATCAAAAGTATTATCGAGGTATTATCGGATCCCTTCTTTATTTAACAGCAAGTAGACCAGATATCATGTTTTCAGTATGTTTATGTGCTAGATTTCAATCTGAACCTAAAGAATCATTTAATAGCTGTTAAAAGAATTTTAAGATATCTAAATGGAACTAAAATGTAGGTTTATGGTATTCTAGAGACTCCACATTAAACCTAATTGCATATTCAGATTCTGATTATGCTGGATGTAAATTAGATAGAAAAAGCACAAGTGGTGCATGCCAATTCTTAGGTAGTAACTTAATCACATGGTTTAGCAAAAAGCAAAATTCAGTTGCATTATCAACTACTGAAGCTGAATATGTAGCAGCTGGAAGTTGCTGTGCGCAAATCCTATGGATTAAGCGACAACTTGAAGACTATGGTATCACACTTAATAAAACTCCCATAAGATGTGATAACACTAGCGCAATCAACTTAACTAAAAATCCGATTCAACACTCAAGAACTAAACACATAGAAATTAGATATCATTTTATAAGGGAACATGTAGCTAATGATGAAATTTGTTTAGATTATGTAAACACTGAAGAACAATTAGCTGACATATTCACTAAACCTTTAAATGAAGAAAGATTTTGTTATCTTAGAGGAGAGTTAGGAATTTGTAATCCCTTTGAATAAATTTTGAAACCTCTAAGGAAATATATCTAGAGTTCTTTCAAATTCTCAAAATCTTAAGGAAATTCTATCTAGAACTCATATCAATTTGATCTCTCAAAGTCCATGATTTTTAATCATACACAAAGATCAAATTTCGGACTCTATTCGGATTCTCTGAATCTTAATCTATTTTTTCTCTGAAATTGTCTGGGAGCCGACTCGAGAGTATCGGAGTCGACTCGAGTTTCTGCTGAAACTCAGGAGTCGACCCCTCCTCTGAGCGAGTCGACTCGAGATCGTGTCCGTGCTCTGTGACTAGTCGCGAGCCGACTCCACACTTTGCGCGAGTCGACTCGACGTGGTCCCAGTCGGATTATTTAGGGCACGAGTCGACCCGACGGACATTTCATCCTTTCTAAAACTTTCCAAATCCTCTCCAAAACCTTCCCAAAACCCTCCAAACCTCAATTAACCTCTGATTAACCAATCCTTCAAGATCAATGGCACCCAAAACCCGTGGAGCTAGCTCGAGTGGCACCGGTTTGAAGAGAAAGAGGACCGTTCGACGACCCGTCCGCGAGCCGTCTACGGATTCTTCCTCCACCCCTTCTGCTAGTGATCCTCCTGCTCCAGCTCCTACCCTTCAGGTAGATCTTCTAGCCAGTAGGATTGTAACCACAGGAAGAAAGGTTGATTTTGAATTGTTTGAGAATGAATGATTCATAATTGGTAGACAACTAATTGAGATGGGATTTGAGTATATTTGTTCATTGGACTGTCCCACCTACCCTGCTCTAGTTAAAGAGTTTTACAAGAATTTGACCAGAGGAGATGATGGCTTGGTAAGCAAGGTTAGAGGCATTGGTCTGAACATTACATCCTCTATTCTATCTAGATTATTGAAGTTACCCTTGTCTGGACCATCTACATTTGCCCCAGAAGATAGATCTCCAGCCCTCTCTAGGCTATTGAACAGAAATTTTGAAGGATTTGAAGAAGTATTTGCTAGTCAATTGCCTTTGGAATTAAGACTACTCCACAACATTTGCAGCAGAATTTTGTTTCCCAAAACCGGTAGATTCGACTATATTTCTGAGCGAGATATTTTTGTTATGGATGCTGTTGTTTCTGGAAAACCCATCAATCTACCTCGGATGATAATTTGGTATATTGCAGATTGTAGCGGGAAAAAGAAATCGAGTTTGCCCTATGGCATGGTTTTAACTAAATTATTTCATAGCCAAGGGATTGTTTTTGATAACAGTGAGCCAAAGAAGGAACTGAGACATACAGATTATTATACTTTGGCTACCATTCATCGCATGGGGTTTGTTAAGAAAAATAGCAATTGGAAGAGAAAGAACATTATTGAAGATAGAGCTATAGAGGCCCCTGGACCTTCTATGAGACATTCATCTCCTGAGCCTCCTCAGTGTTCGTCTGTTCCAGAGCCTATTCCTGCTCCTGCTTCTGATTCTACCCCTGCTCCCACTGTTGCTCCTGCTCAGTCTTCTACATTTTCATCTGGTAGCTTTTCTGATACACAGTTAGATCAGCTTCGGTCATTATTCAAGTCTGAGATAGTCGAGCATGAAAATAGATTGAAAGAAGAATTTAATGAAAAGTATATGAACTTAAAAGAAGCCTTATATTCACTCAGTGATCGGGTTGCATCGATCGAGTCTACTCTCAGTTCATCTACCGGTTCCTTAAGTGAAGATTTAAAGAATATCTTTGGAGAACTTAAGGACATCTGCGGTGACTCGGAGACATACTCCCAATGCAACGCAGAGCTTCAAGAAAAAATTACATCTGCTTGTACCTTTGTTGATAATAAGCTCAAAGACTATGTTAGACTTCAGTGTGAAGGGATGAAGCAGATTATTGATCACTTAAACAGAATTACTAGAAGAAATTTTTAAGTTTTTATGTAATCTCTTTTTTATGTAATCTCTTTTGATGTAATCTCTTTTTGATGTAATCAAGTTTACTTTCAATGCAATGAGCAAGTTTACATTTTCATGTACTTTTATTTTAAAGCAATGAGAAAGTTTGATGCATTACTTTTGTCTAGTTCAATTGATAAGTTATCCTTGAATTCTTTGAATGATTATCCTCAATTGATAAGTTAAATAAACAAAAAGATAAAGAATGTTATTGATATTAAACTTCTTAACCTTTTTGTTGATTACAAAAAAGGGGAAGAGTTTTTATTCAATCGTATATGCCTTGCCTTCAATTCAATCAAAGTTTAATTTTGAAAGAGGAAGAGCATAAGGGGAAGAGATAAATTGAATTTCATAAAGAAAATGCTTAAGTTTTTGATTTTGAATGATTTATAAAATTAAGGTTCATAGGGGGAGCTACCTCATTGAGGGGGAGCCTTTCCATGAACACAATAGTTGATTTTGGAATCACAAATTTTTAATTTTATAATGCATATACTCAATGTTTTTGTCATCATCAAAAAGGGGGAGATTGTTGAGAAATTATTGAAACATAATTACCCCAACTTTATTGATTTTGATGATTTCCAAAAGCCATGAGTACCTTAAAGAATACAATGTGTTTATTTATCAAAAACCTTGAGCTTATTCAAATTGAAAGGAATGAACTATCAATGGTTATATTCAATGAGTTTTGAAACCGTTAGAAAAAGGAGTTTCAAGTTCTATGCTTAAAAGATTTCAAAAAGGAATTTTTATACATTATAATTCAATCGATGAATTCTTGAAACATGTCTTGAATCCATGATAAACGTCATATTTAATGTATTCAAGTCAAATTTATATTTAAATTTAATTGGGACAAGTTTTAAAGTCTATCAGAACATTTTTCTGATTTTTGTATCGGTCCCGAGCCGACTCAAGGTTTCCGAGTCGACTCCTCAAATTGTCTGATTTTCTCGAGCCGACTCTTGTCTGTGCGAGCCGACTCCACTCAAACAACAGAACTCATGTTTTTTGAGCACTTCTCGAGTCGACTCCCCATTTTCCTCGAGTCGACTCCCGACTTTCAGGAGCCGACACTTTAGTTTTCGCGAGTCGACCCTTCAATGTTTTAAAATGTTTCTATTTTTGGTAATCGACTTCGAGCCGACTCCCTCAGAGCTCGAGTCAACTCCGCGAATTCTGGGTGCGATTTTTAACGATGACACATCAGCCCCAACGGTAAGATTTTTGAATAACGGCTATTTTTCCTTGTCTCTAACGGATATATTTTTGCAGATTCTATAAATAGAGAAGCTCTTTTCAAATCAAAGAGACCAAAAAAAGATAGATTTTGAAAATCAAAGAAAGAAAAGAATATCATTTGAAAAGGGGGAAAAACAGAGCATATCGTGAAAATCATTTAGCTCAAAGGAGAGAGATTCAAAAGGAGTGAAATCCAAGTGGAAGCTTCGTCTACTCCTTCTCATCAATCCACAAGAGCCATAAGAAAATCCACAAGCATCTCAAAGGTCAAATCGGAGGATTTTCAAAAGAGGAAAAAGTTCATCTCAACTCCAAAGTCTTCAACGGTCAAGAATCTTGCTGAGGCGTGATTCAACGTTTCAAGAGGAGTTGAAGAGAAGAAGGAAGAAAGCCCAAGGCTCTACCATCTGCAATACATTCAGGCTTTTCTAACCTTATATTATTTTGTACTTCATTTGTATATTTGCTCAAGGGGAGCATTTTATTGTTCAAACACTTTATTCTATTTGTTTGCTGATTCAATCAGTGGATTGAATCAGTGGAGGTTGGTATACCTCGTTACAAGCCGGAGTGCTTGTGTTGGGTTAGTTGTGAGCCCAAGAAAAACAACGTGTAGGGTTTTGTGCTGGTAAGCCCGAGGTAAAACCAGCTGGGTTCGTTGTGCACCCGGTAAAACAACAAGTTGGAGTTGTGAGCTTGGAAAACAACTCGGCTGTAATCTAGAGAGATTATAGTGTGGACCCAAGTGAATCTTGGGAGTGGACGTAGGTGTTGATTGCACCGAACCACTATAAAATTATCTTGTGTTTGCCGTGCCATATTTTCTCTTTCTCTATCTCTTTATATTTGCTTGTGCATTGCTTATTAGTTAGCCTCTCACTTGCACATCTTGCTAACTAATCAATTAAAGTTAAAAAGACTTAAATTTTTAAGAACCCAATTCACCCCCCCTCTTGGGTTGCCATCTGGGCCAACAGGGCCCGCCGGGATCTAGGGAGATCCTCGCCTCAGACCCCTTACGGGGCTGGCCCAGCTCCCTTAGGACGACGAGGGGGGTCCACGACTCCATGCAGACCGGAAGAAGAGATTGCTAGGGGAATGGGGGCCACGGCCTCCTCAGGAAGGTGCGGAATAGGAGCAGCTGGATGGGGAACTTCATGACGTCCTTGAATCAGATGGGTCAGAGCTTGGACCTGCTGGACTAGTGTGGCAAACTGGTCCTGGGTCACCAGGGCCGCTGGTGGCGATGAAGTCTCAACTGGTGGTGGTGGCGGTGCCACACTGTTCACCGGATCAGGTCTTTGGGAGGCGACCTGGTCCCGGGCTTCAGAAGTAGCCCTTCTTTGATTGGCCATTGGAGGGGTTCTCTTCAAGATAGAGATCCTTATCTCTTTTTTTTCAAGTTTATGGGACTTGAGGACCCTTCCTCTAGCGCCAATTTGTTGTTGCTGGAATCCGTCCTCCGACTCGCGCGCGGTCGAGCTTCAGATTGGGCTCCCTCCTAGGCAGACCTGCAAAACAGTCCTCACATGAGAGGCGTTGGGGGTGGCCCTCTACGGAAGACCCTCCGACGCTCAAGTCAGTGGAGATTAACAACGAACAAATATGGGGAGAAGGCTCTCGCTGAAGAGTCCCTCCAGTGTGGCCTTTTGGGAGCTTTGAGCAGAGCTTTAATGGCGGAAAGGGGTGAGTAGAGATAGAATGAGCACAATGCTGAGAATGCATCTGGAATGCCCTTACCTGAGAGAATCTAGGACTGTGCTATTTATGGGCGATCACCTGATTTCTTGAGCGTGTTGTAGGAGGTCTGAAAGTTGTTGGGATTCGAGGCTGATTCGAATCAGGCTATTGTGAGGCCGGTGGGATCCGTATCTTGTTAGTTAGAGGATCGACGGCCGAGAGGGCTATCCAGTGCTTTGAGATTCAGTGATCATATAGGCTCTAGGCCGTTTCTGGTAGTATAGGCATGATTGCCTATGTGGATCCTTGTTCGGTCATCATAGTTCCGCAGAGGTGTGGATATCGCTCGGGCAGGCCGAGTGATATGGATAGCTTGGGCTAAGGCCGAGAGATATGGATAGCTCGCGCTAGGGCCGAGAGATAGGGATCGCTCGGGCTAGAGCCGAGAGATAGGGATCGCTCGGGCTAGGACCGAGACATATGGATCGCTCGGCCTAGGACTGAGACATATGGATCGCTCAGCCTAGGACAGAGACATAGGGATCGCTCGGGCTAGAGTCGAGAGATAGGGATCGCTCAGGCTAGGACCGAGACATAGAGATGTAATCCGTACCCAGGAATCCTTGGTTCACCGAGGGGCTAAGGTGCCTCGATCCACCGAAGTATAATAACTGGTTCATTTCTTGCGGGCATCGCGCAACGAGTGGGAGTCAGGGCTGATCCTAACTCCTTTTATGGTTATCAATGCAATAACGATTCTACCCCTCAACAAGCATCAATGAAACTAAGAGGTTTTGGCCTCAAGATGAAAATATTTCAGATCAGCATGACCAAGGAGACAAAAATTGCCTTCAAAGGCATCATTCTTTTAAGATGCAATGATCCTGAGCAATATTGTCGTATAAAGTGGATCAATAATATAATAATATATCAACAAAATTTGGTTTAAGTAAAAGAAAAAAAATTTAGGAGCAATTCTTGCATGTTTCAATAAAAAGTTATAGTATAATTTGGTTTTCTCAAAAAAAAATAAAAAAAGGCCCACCATTTCTTTTCTTTTCTTCTTTGCTATGTCTCCAATCTTATTAATGATTTTTAATATAACCTTCTTTTCCTTCTTTAAATTTTAAAAAATACTTTTATCTTTTAAATTAAAAATTCTACGTCTCTTTTCACTCTATGATAATTACAAATTAGATGCAATTATTAGTGCTAAATTTAGACAACTAATGACTCATGGTAATCCACTAAGATTTAATATATGCATGCTAATCTTATTTTAAAAAACTAAAAGATAAAGATAAACTAGAAAATAAATAGTAATTATATTTTATATTATTTTATAAAATATAGATCAATGGCTTTGGCTATGTTACTCTTTAGTAATTCTTTTAAAAAATAAAAATTTTAAAAACTTCATTAGTAATTTAATTGATGTAATTGGCTAAATTGATACCCCAGAAATCATTGCCTTTCATAGAAAAACTTTTGTTTCTCTTTTTTATTTTTCCAACCACCAATTTTCTATCACCCACTTCAAAAAGATAGAGGAATTTAAGCTTTTTTTTTTTTTTTTAACTTTTCTGATAAAAAACCAAATCAGTAATAAAATATTAATAAAGTGAACAAAAATCTAACCACTTGTTTGTAGGATTTTTCTTCGAATCTCTCAATTGCACATTCTAATGCTTTTATCATTTTTTTAGTAGAAATTTCTTACAACAGATGATCTTCAGTCCCATAATTTTTTTTTTCTTATAAATTTTTGATGAATCCTTAAGTCATTGATATGCCAAGAGAAAGGGTTCAATAAGAATTCTTAACAAACTTATACAGGAGATCGAAGAAGACAGATGGCACGGAAGCAAGACAATAAAGATATAGGGAGCAGACACAAATTATTTGGCTTTTAACATAGTTTTAAAGAATTTCTTATTTACGGCATCATCATGCACAAATTTAATTAAAAATTAATTTTTAAATAATTAATATTTCAAAATTTTAAAATAAAAAAAGTATCGTAGCATTATTCTATATCAATCTATAAAATTTATTTATAAATAATATTTTTAAAATTTGTTTGTTTGGTTTTATTTTAATTTTAAAATTGGAATCAAAGTATGTGATCCATCGCATTGGCATATACTTGGTTAAATATATATTACGCTAAGTTTGCTGTGATCTTCATTAATTCATTCCTCGATCGTGATAGAAGCAACATCTTGGAATAGTCTTCATTAATTCTTCGTTATCTCAGAAAAGAATCAAGAACTAGTGATGCGATCTTTGATTCTGATCGCGATAGACGTAGCATCTTGGAATGCTCTTCACTCTTCATTATCTCGAAAAAGAATCAAGGACCAGTGGTGCGAGCGGAGCACTCTAAAAGAGGTGGGCCATCGCAGACGTGAGGCTCTTATCCCACTCTACAACAACTGCTCATGTGTTGTCGAAATTTATCCTTTTGTTTTGATAATTCAGAAGAGAGAACACGTCCTCTCCATCTTGTCTCTAGCTGATTAACTTCAACTTTTTTTATAAGATTTAATTTAATCCTATATTAATAACATGGAGTTTTTACCATATTTTTCTAATTATTATGAATGAGGTAGTGCGTGGGGGTAGATCTATATTTTTATATCTTTTTTTTTTCATGTCAATTTCATGTTTTCCCTACTAATTTTTTTCTTCCTTTTGTTGCAGCAGATTTTGACCATTTGCACTTAAATTTGTTTTCCATTATTTATTATTATTAAAGCAAAGGAATATTGTTACATGATTTTAATACGAGAGATTCAATTAACAAAGGGGAGAAGAATATTAATCAATTTCATGCAGTTCTGGGTTGAAGGCTTGGAAAAATTTTATAGAAATTGTTAGCCCCTGATTACTAAATATGACCAGTTTCTCTATATTTATTAAAGGCACAACAAAAATCTTCAGCTATATAATTAATTTTATCAAGCCTTGATCAAGAATAATGCCGAATCTTTCAATTCAAATTGGTGTAGAATAGAAATATTTTCTTAGATTAGTTGGGAATGATCCATCTAACTATATTGAACTTGATAGCTCTTTGCTTTCCATCATGCAACAATGGGACAGCAGTTAATCTAGCTTCTTTTCACATGGTTTACGTTTCGGTGCTGGCACTGCTGGTCTAGTACGGTTTAATGCCCTATAGCCAACTTTGGCGTCCTTGTCCTTGAGCGTAGCAGCGTCCACAGACTTCTGGGCAACTACTTCTGTTCAACGAATTGCTAATTTTTAGCATATTAACTTCAAGCAAGTTTATTTGCATTTCTTTTTAAAATAAAAGATCGAATTTCAAGAGCATTCGTCAATATCTACAGTTGCCATTATCTTTTTTTACGAACAAAATAACTGTAGTACCCGGTTCCTACGAATCAGGTTTAGGTTAATTCTAATTCGGTTCATGCGAACTAGGTTTGAGTTAATTCTAACCCGGTTCATGTGAACCAGATCTGGGTTAATTTAATGTGTTGAGCAACGCTTCGCTCGCAGTGATAACGCTTTGGTTCTCCAGATCTCATAACCGAAGCGTCTCGCTGCGACATTAAAAAGGCAGGGGGAGCCCTCCCTCCTGGTACTCAGAGTCCGCGTCTCCTCCAGGTAATTTTCTGCCCATCCTCTTAGTGCTAGAGAGAGAGAGTTTCCATGGGAGACAGAGAAGAGAGAGAGAGAGAGAGAGAGTGAGAAAGAGAGAGCGTGAGAGAGAGAAGAGAGAGAGAACCAGAGAGAGAGAGAGCCTGAGAGAGAGAGAGAAAGAGAACCAGAGAGAGACAGAGAGATCGCGAGAGAGAGAAGAAAAGAGATCCCGGTCGATCCCTTGGTTCAGGCCCGGCGGCGTGCTCGCCGCCGCGCCGGGCCTGATACTTGACCGGTGACCCCGCCGGCGCCGGGGGAGGCGTCCGGCGGGGTGGTGGTGGAGAGAGAGTAGAGAGAGAGGGCCAATTGGCCCTCCTCTCGCGCGGTGGCGGAAGCCGGTTCGGGCCCGGCGGCGTGCTCGCCGCCTCGCCGTGCCCGAGACTTGGCCTGTCGCCTCCACCGGCGCCGGGCGTGCGTCCGGTGGAGGCCCAGCCGGCCATGGTGGCCGGCCGTGCCGCCGGCACAGTTCCGTGCCGCGCGGAGGAGTTAGAGAGAGTGAGAGAAATTGAGGGAGAAGGAGGGGGTTTGGCGGCCAGCCGCGGCGGCGGCCGGCTCTGGCCCGGCCACCGGCGGCCGGGCCGCCCTCAATTTGGCCGGCGGCGGCCCCGGCCGCCGACCATGTCCCCGTCCCCTGTTCGGTGAAACAGGGGATCGGGTGGAATTAGATTGAACCGGGCCGGCTGGGCCGGCCGGTTCAGGCCGTTTGGGCCGTGCAGTGGGCTGACTTTGGGCTGGATTTTGGGCCCTGTATCGGGCCGGGATTAGAAAAATAATTATATGGCTAGAATCTGGGTGAATTCTAGTTTCTTGGGGTATTTTTACTTCCCCAATCGGGTGTGTGTAGTGGGAGATATTCGAGCCCAAAGTAGGGCCCGTGAACTAGTCTGGGTAGAAATTCTAAGGGTCATTTTAATATTCCTTGCTAATCAATTAATTGTGTAAATAATCCTGTAGGTGCTCAGACATCTGACTAGCTTATTTATACATGTTGGATTGCGTACTGAGGTAACTAAGCCAGTTATCAGTTTATTAAATAATTTGTTTCAGGATATGCGTAGTTAAATTGTGAATTGTGATGTGAAGAATTGTTATTGGCTAAATTTGTAAGTAGATGAATATTATGAATACATGGCTGTTTATGTACTATGATTTCATATGTGGATGCTATGCATGAGAGATGCAGTTATTATGCATGAGAGATGCAGTTGCTATGCATGAGAGATGCAGTTGCTATGCATGAGAGATGCAGTTATTATGACATTGATGTGATGTATTACAGGCAATTGTTCAGTAGGTATAATCCACTGTTTATGTAATATTGTGTTGTTATTGATATGATGAGTGCATGTGATGTGAGGTACTGTTATGTGTCGCTGCGGTTCTCCTTTATCATGTCATACCCTGGTATTTTGACCCTACTTCAGTAGGGGGGATACTTGTTGGTACATTATGGTATTTCAACCCTACTTCAGTAGGGGGGATACTTGTTGGTACATTATGGTATTTCGACCCTACTTCAGTAGGGGGATACTTGTTGGTACATTATGGTATTTCGACCCTACTTCAGTAGGGCGGATACTGTTGGTACATTATTGAGATGTTGTAGGGCCGTGGGTCACATTTACAGTTACCATTGAGAGTATAAACAGTGGGTTTACCTATATAGTATAATTGAACGGTTATGGATGCAAATGATTAGTATTATATTCATAAATGCCGCCGCGGTTCTCCTTTGCTATGGCCATACACATCTAGAGGATGTGCTCAGATGAGGCATTGCAGGGCCGTGGGACACGCATGATATAATACTTACATTGCATAATGGAGTGATTGTGAATGCAAAGGAATGAATTATATCAATATGTGCCGCCACGACTCTCCTTTGTTATGGGGCATTGCAGGGCCGTGGGACACATATGATATAATATAACAATTGGAATGCTTTATATGCACTGATAATTTGCTATGATATAATACAACAATGATGAGTGCAAATGATTTGAATTATATTTATATGTGCCGCCGCGGCTCTCCTTTGTTATGGGGCATTGCAGGGCCGTGGGACACATATGATATAATATAACAAAGATGGGTTTACTTACATTGCATGTTTGAGTATTGGTGAAATATTTATGCATGCAGATCATTTATATGCTTATTGATTGCTATGCTATGATTTGATTGTATAACATGGTTTACTTACTGAGTGTAATCTTATAAAAATATTATAATGTTTTTGCTACAGGACCATGAGATTTGAGAATAACATGTTGGAGTGATGGACCTCAACTCAAATAAAATATAGATTTTGTTTTATTGCTATACCAGTGTATTTATGTGTAGGGCTTGATGCCCAGACTATATTATTGTGGTGTGTAAGGAACCATAGGTTCGTTGGAGCTTCTATTTAAAATAAAGTGGATTCATATGTTGATGTAACCCCAGTAATGCTTATGTGTAGGGCTTGTAGCCCAAATCTTTAGTTATGGATTGTATTAAAGACATGGACTTGAATGATATATAGGTTGTTGCTTTTCTTGAACTCAGTGTCATGTTTCGGGACGCCTTGCGTGCCCGGCACGCGGCGGGTTGTCACCCTAGCTCAAAATTTTTGGGTCTGAAGCGTGACAATAACCGAGGATACGTAGGTTCCTGACCCATTCTAGACTATTTTACAAAATTTTACTGGACTAAGAGGAAGCCAAGGAAGTCCAATTGACCACATCTAATTCATATAAAAGGCATTAAGTTTATGCATAAAAAGTTCACCATGACCGGTATATGGATTGATAACTCAACATTAATTGGACCACCCTTACCTATTACATCAATTTCCACATAATAAACCCGTCCGTCCATATGATATAACTGGAGATCTTTTTAGAAGCACGGATGCCATCATCACTACTGTTCCAAATATCACACAAAATTTCTTATAATGAAATAACAATGTGAAATGGAAAAAGATGGCTAAAAAAAAAAACGGAGAACAGTGGGCCATAACATACGTTTTGCTCCATATTCTGGCTACAACTACTTATGCCATACCAATTAGATGAAAGCAATGTATTTTTTTAAAAAAAAATGAAGAAAATTGTGAGACCCGATCGAAGGGTGTTCTGATTGCATTAAGGATGGCCTCATGTTGCAATCAGCAAGTATACGTCTCCCAAACAAGATCAATAGGAAATTTCAGCCTCATCACTATTTAAATTTGTCTGTGCAAACAGTGTTCAAAGTAATATATTTTTGGCCCTCCTTTGTATTTGACGTTAACCACTTTTAGAGGTCATAACAAATGTCATGCTGATTAGAAGAGCATAATATCTCTGTTGCGATGAAACTGTCTCGAATTTTAGTATTAAATTAGATATTGGGTAGAAAAATGAAGAAAGAAAGAAAGAAAAAGAAATATAAGAATGAAGGAATAAATGAGGCTTAAAGGAAGCAAACATAAGATGATGCTTACTGGTTTGGGTATCATGGGCAAGATCCCTCACAACCATACTAGACTTGGATGATAAAACCACATAGGAGGACCGAGAGGATGAAAAATGCCTTCCAAGGCATCATTCTTTTTCTTTTAAAAATCCCCTCTTTCTCATTATTTTGAGGTGCAATGATCCTTCCTGCCGTCTCCTATTTATATAGTGCACTAGGCAACATTGTCGGATAAGTGGAATAAGAGCCTCAAGTTTTGCAATGGCCCATCTTTCATCTCTTCCACAAAAAAAGATATAAAAAATGCTCCCATTAGTTGTTTATCTAAGGTTGCCTGAACTCCATGTCCTGCCATTGATGCTTGCATCCATAATCTTTTCTCTTCAGATTTTTTTTCAAAATTCCTAGAAATAATCATATTTTCATGGTGCAACACTACGGTAAAGAAAAGATAAATACTTGTTAGAAAGGAGCAGAGACCATAAGTCATCTATAAGTAGACAACATTATGGGTTCCACTAACATAAGTCCATACTACACTAAGATGCTTCAAATAGTCCAGTAGCATCAATCATGGTTTACCATAATGAACTTACATAAATTACTTTATTAATTTGATATTCAATTAATTCAAATATTTTTAAAAAAAATTGCATAGCACAAAATATCTAACATTTTTTTGTACTTAGTGAAGAGAAAATAAAATATTAAATATATTTATTTTTGCTCAAAAAAATATTTCTTGTCTGCATGAAATTTTCTTATCATAACAACTCTTTCCAGTATAGTGGTTATGACAAGCTTAGTCAATGGTTCCGTGCTGCTGGGCTAAAAGATAAAGAAATTAAAACAAATCAAATCTTCCACGGTTCTAGTTCCATCGAACTTCTATAGCCATCACGTGTACATGTTGTGCTTTTATTGATTCCATAATTCATATAACATCAAATATTCCAGAATAATTAATTTTAAGTGGAATAGAACAATTTAAACCTAATGGAGTTTCATTAATTTAAAACCATTATGGCTAGGCGTGGTTGTAAGCAATTAATTGAGGGCTACAACAAACTGAAATGTGCTAATCATCGATCAGATCCGATGCAAATGAATACATAAAGAAAAGAGAAATATATATAACTAGATTAATTTTTTCGTCAATGGGGGGGGGGAGGGGAGGAATGGTCTTCGACTAGTATTTCTATCCTTCAATAATTTAAATGTCCTACCGTTCTAACTGCGGTAGGCCGGTGAACCCCTCACCCTAAGTCCTGTAGAAGAAGATAGATTTCCTGTGCTTAATAATTTAAATGTCCTACCGTTCTAATTGCTTGGAACATCCATAGCCATCGAATGTGATAAGTTTTATTGATATATGTATAAGCCTATAAAAGAGAGAGAGAAAAAGACCGTAAGAAGGCTCAGAGATGTTCCCATGCTTTTATAGATGTCACCTATTAATGGACAGCTCTGATGAGCTTGATTGATGGATTAAACATAGCTAGAGATATATATTTTTAATATAAAATGGTAAACTTGAACTGGTATGAAAATGTTTCAAATAAGTCAGTAGTTACATCGAAGCCTTTGGATAAAAAAATATTAAAAATAATTCTAAAATTATGGCCATGTAATGATATTTTTGTGGCATTCTAAAATTTTATCACTGTCATATGTTTATTAAATTATTTGTTACTTTCTTATTTAACTTCTGATTCAAAATATATTATAAAATTAACTTGATGTTAAAAATTATGAAAATAAATTTATTTAAAATTCTGAGTAATTAACATACTCCTATTTATTGTATTATATTTTTGACATATTGGGTAACGACACAGAACTATAGTATCAATTCTTGGTATATTAAAAATATAATAACATAAATAGTCGAGAATATTAATATACAAGATGAAATCCATTCTTTCATAAGGTTCCCATAAGTTTTGATTTGAGGCTTGAATAATAAGAGCACTCAATTTATGATTAGATCATAATATATTATTCATTATAGATTCAATGATACTTATAGAAAAAGATATAATTAAAGAGGTTAACAAAAAATACCTAGCTTTAATTATGAACCGTTTATGAAAGATTAATTTATATGTAGTGAATATATCAATGGACAATTCAAATTCTTTTGAATATAATTAATTTTATAATTTTGAGAGTGCAGTTTCAAATTTTTAGTGAAGTAATTTGAAATTAATAATTTTGATATTTGAATTAAGGTGTTAATTAAATATTAAAATTATTGAAGCTTAAAATTATAATGTCCATAGTTCCTCTGAATGGCTCCATTAAATTAAATTATATGAACTATATGATATGTTGGATTGAATTATTAATTTAAAATCAAAAATTCTAAATTAATTTTTACATAAAATTAATTGGATTAATTTTTATTTTAAATAATATGATTATTTAAAATAAATTTAAAATTATTTTAAATTAATATCATATGGTGTGCTAGGGAACACATCATAGGCATGTTTTGCAAGAAGGGTCCATGTGGAGGTAATTTTATTGTTGAAGAAATATATGGAATCGTGGAAGAGATTTTTTCTCTTCCATATCATTTCATATTAAAGATATCAAAAGAAACCAATAATGGATTGTTGGATAAATATATGAAATTATGGGAGAGATTTTCTCTCTCTCACATCACCCCATGTTAAAGTAATCTTTAAGAGTTGAAAGTTATTTTAAATTTTAATTAATTAAAAAGGATGATAGTTATTATTCTTTGCAAAATATAATATTCATGAGAGAAAATAATGTAAAATGATTTTCATTAGTCACAGAGAGTTTTTTCTTTTATTTTACTTTGTCATGTGTTGAAAATACAAAGTAACAAAAAAACTTAGTTGTATGATCTCAACCCAAACCAAAAACATCAACTCGTTCATGTTCATCATAATTTAGAGAACATTTGGAAAGATCCATGGTGATCAAAAGGATTTGATAATTCCAAGGTGGTGCTGGTGGAGTTCAAGATATTCAACGAAAGTTAATTTCTTAATATCTTTATTGTTTTTATTATTAAATTAATATGGGTATAGATCGTTAAATAAAATTTTTAAGATATGCGATTTAATCCTTATCTAGCTTTTGAAAATATTTCAAAATCAGTTTGAGATAACCAGCAATTGATATCGAAGTAGGCTATACCCCTATTAATTTAATAATTGATTATGTGATAATCATTATATGATTGGGTAGGCACTCATGCATTATGATGCATGTTTTTAATTTTTTTATGGTGATGAATCTATATGCGAATGGATTGGTCGTAATTTTTTTCGATTTTATGGAATAAGTTATGCAATTTTTTCTTTTGATTAAATCAATTGAATATAGAATTTATAATGTTATCTTCCTATTATATTGATGAAGAAGGGTTCTTCATGATATTGAGAAAAGTTCTCAATCAAATTTTTTATCGGTATCTTAATGAAGCACCGTTCTATTAATCCAATAAGTTCGGATCAAGCGGATAAATGTTGATTCCAAGGAACCAGCCAAATTTTTTCGTTTTGCTTCTTATTAAATGTTTTTATTATGTTGATAATAATTGCATTGCTATGCATATAATATGCCATATTAAATAGGAAAGTGCCTACCTATTTAGTGTAAGTCATGCATTCAAGTGCATTATTATTTTATTTTATTTTTCATTAAAAAGGTTTTAGGAAATTAAATTTAATGCACTTTGAAATAAATTTAATGAGGTTAAATTTGTAAATTAATTTAGCAATTGGATTTGCAAAATTAATGTGCAAAATGAAAAATTTTAAATTTAAGTGTTGAATTTTAAATTATCACATTTAACTTATTTTATAATTTTAAAATGATTAAAATTATAAAATCTTAGTGATTTAAATTGTTTAAATTAACTAAGGGTTTATGAAACAAAAGTTGTTTTATAAATAAAATACATTTTTACAAAATAATAAGTGAGAGGGGTAATATGACAATATAAGCCCTTGGTTTCAATCGTTAGTACAACACCGTGAGTCATTAGTAGCACCTCGAGATGCTTTAATTTCATCCTCCCTACGGAGGGTGTCTACTAATGACAATAATAAGGTTGCCTTTCATGAGATAAGATTTTTAAGATGTATTTTAGAATTGACCTACCCTACGGTAGTAATTTCTAAGTTAAGTCTTAGAAATCTGATACGATGGGTCGCACTCATGAAGAAATAATTAAATTAATTATTTATTTTCTTGACCAAAATTTAAAAAAATTAATGAGTAATTAAAATACGAGATATTTCAGGAGATACTTATTAATTGAGAAGTTTCATTTTAATTAGCAACTATTTGACCTACCCTATCGCACTTAGTTGTAAAAATTAAAATTTCTTAGGCCTTTAAAGTAAACATATTTTTGTCACCGGTGACATATCGTTTCTTTTTTGTCCTCAACTGATGAATTTGGGAGCGCACCCATTTTGATAAATTGAAAACAAACATGATATAAATAGGAAGTTAAAAGTAACCACATTCGAAGCTAAGAGATTCCTCCACGTCTTCTGCTTCCTGGTTGTTCGGCTCAAGCACCCTCCAATCCAGCTTGCTGCCATCTAAGTCGGCCATGAATTGCCATCCAAGTCGGCCATGAGCTGTGATGCTCAGAAGAAGTCCACTCTTCACTGTAGTAAAGAACGGCCACACCAACTGCAAATTCTGAACCTCAGCAAAGCCGAGCAATCTTCAAACCTCGGCAGGACCAATCTTTAAACCTCGGCAGGGCTAAGCAATCTTTGAACTTCGATAGGGTGAGTGATCTCTGTACCTCGATTGGGCCGAGCGATCTCCGAACCTCGACAGGACCGAGCTACCTCTGAAGCTTGGCAGGACCAAGCAGTCTCTGAACATCGGCAGGGCTGAACTCCGGCTCACTTGCCAAGCATGACCCCCGCCTACGTAACGCCGAACATCCCGGTAGACAGGTCACCCTGATCGCAAGGATTTCAGAACGTGCCTCCCTAAACGGAAACGAGGACCATATACGACACCCCCTCAATGATTCATGGGATCTCAAATCCCTCCGATAAGGCATACATAAGCCTTATTAGTCGCCAACTTCTACAACTGCGCTCGAGGAATCAATTAACAACTTACTATCTTGGTAGCGTATAAATATCAGGTTCCAACACCCCTCAAGTAAGCACACGAAAACCCTTGACCAACGCCATCGTCTTCAGAGACCCTTCTCTGGAGCATCCTTCTTGAACAACCTTCTCCACTTTATCTATGGCTAAAGGTTTCTACTGATTTGGATATTGGAGGGTCTTTCACAGGGACCATCCACCTCGATCCTTGCGTGAGGACTATTTTGTAGGTCTGCAAGGATGAAAGAATGATATCAGGATCTCGACGTGCACTACTGCTTCGATCCCAGGCCGGAGAACATAAATCTAAGTTGTTATGTATTGTACAATAAATAATATGTAATGCTCTCTAACAAATTAGATGGCTTGACTATGTTAACAAAAATGATAATAATAATTTCAAGAAGCTACGTGAAAAATTTTAAAATTTTAGATTTAAGATAATAATAATTTTTTGTGCTCATTAGAAGCCGCCACATGTTAGTATTGTGGCAATTTTTCGGCCACATGGTTGTGGAGGACTTGGTTTTGACATGGTCCAAATATTGCCTTCATCCATCCATGCTTTCCACAATCAAAATTCCACGCTCTCTAGAAATAGCTGGCACTTATGGCGCTACCTATGTTTAATACACCATATAGCTTTCAAATAGAAATGAATCTGTTCACCTATTGGAATCGGATATATTTTATTTTACATTTAAGAATACTAAACCTGTAAAGAATATATTGGTACTACGAATGGCATGGTCCCACATCGATCAGAATAATACTAATTTCTTCTGCCATGCATGTAGGTATCTCTAATACTAATACTCCCACATCACAACTGCGCTGGGAACTGCCACCCGAAGGAATTATATTCCTTGATTGCAATAACCTAAAATCATGTTTAATTAGACATGGTTCTAAGTTCTTGACGGATTACTACAACAAACTCACATCTTCTAGCTATTTAGTATTTTCAGATTTGATGCAAGCGAATGTAATCAAAAGACCAAGCATTTAATTAACGTCAGACTTTCATCATCAAGGTCCGATTAATTTTCAATAGTAAATAATTTTGATCAGAAATAAGAAACGACTTGGCACTTCATGCAAAAGATAGCATATTAGCATCAATGAAACAAAGAGGTTTTGGCCTCAAGATGAAAATATTTCAGATCAGCATGACCAAGGAGACAAAAATTGCCTTCAAAGGCATCATTCTTCTAAGATGCAATGATCCTGAGCAATATTATCGTATAAAGTGGATCATTAATAATATAATAATATACCAACAAAATTTCGTTCAAGTAAAAGAAAAAAAAATTAGGAGCAATTCTTGCATGTTTCAATAAAAAGTTATAGTATAATTTGGTTTTCTCAAAAAAAAAAAAAAAAAAAGGCCCACCATTTCTTTTCTTTTCTTCTTTGCTATATATGTCTCCAATCTTATTAATAATTTTTAATATAACCTTCTTTTCCTTCTTTAAATTTTAAAAAATACATTTATTTTTTAATTAAAAATTCGACGTCTCTTTTCACTCTATGATAATTACAAATTAGATGCAATTATTAGTTCTAAAGATTTTTGTTATATCTATGATTTAGGCAACTAATGACTCATGGTAATCCACTAAGATTTAATATATGCACGCTAATCTTATTTTAAAAAACTTAAAGATAAAGATAAACTAGAAAATAAATAGTAATTATATTTTATATTATTTTATAAATATAGATCAATGGCTTTGGCTATGTTACTCTTTAGTAATTCTTTTAAAAAATAAAAATTTTAAAAACTTCATTAGTAATTTAATTGATGTAATTGGCTAAATTGATACCCAGAAATCATTGCCTTTCATAGAAAAACTTTTGTTTCTCTTTTTTCATTTTTCCAACCACCAATTTTCTATCACCCACTTCAAAAAGATAGAGGAATTTAACAAAGAATCAAGTACGTACTAGTGATATGCGATCTTCGATCCTGATCGTGATTGATGCAGCATCTTGGAATAGTCGTCACTCTTCGTTATCTCGGAAAAGAATCAAGGACCAGTGGTGCGAGCAAAGCACTCTAAAAGAGATGGGCCATGCAGACGCGAGGCTCTTATCCCATTATGGAACAACTATGCTCGTGTGTGGTCGAAAGATCATTAATTGCACCTTGGGAGAACGAGCAAGAGGTGTTATTAAAAAAAAAAAAAAAAGAATGATGCTTTTTTTTTATCCTCTCGGTACAGCTGCAAGGGTTCTTGCTCATGATACTCAGACCAGTGAACCTCATCTTATCTTGCTTTCTTCAACCCTCATTTACCTTTTCTTTCTTACTTTTTTTCTTTTACTATTTTTTTTTTCATATCAATTTATTCCATTTTACTTTTAGGAACTCGCTAGTTTATTACTAAAAATTTAAACAAGTTCATCATAGCACAGATGTTATTCCTTTTCTAATCGGCAAGACATTAGTCTGTTAGAATCCAAAATGTGATACTTCAAATTAATACAAAGCACATTTGGATGGTAATCAAGACTTGCACAACAATGGTGACATATATGGGATCAAAATTTCTTATTGATCTAGTGAGAGAAATGTGTACACTTATTGGTTGCAGCGTGTGGTCATCCATGTTCTAGCTAGAAGCGCTTAATTCTTTACACCTATTGAAAAACTATTTCATAATACTCAAAGATGAGTTTAAGATATAAAAATAGTTACATTTAATATTATAATATAATAATTAATAATATATAGTATTATTATAACTACATAATATAAAATAAGATAATATTATAATATTATATTTTACTAAATAATAAATAACTTTTTATGAGAGCTTTACTTTCAAAAACTACTATCAAAACTCAACCTATCAAAAGCTTTATAGCCAACTGTTGGGGGGTAAAATCATCATGCGTCATTAATCGTGCACGCGGCTAAGGTCAGCCCTGATTCCCGTTCGATTGAGCGACGTCCGCCAAGGATAGGTCGGTGAATTGAGATGCTCCAGCCCCTCACTGAACCAGGGGTCCTCGAGATGCCGACCTATCCCGTCTCTCGGCCCCAGCTGAGCTATCGGCCTTCGCCTGTCGGCTCCTCCAGCCAACCTACCTCGTCTCTCGGCCCCAGCCGAGCTATCGACCTCCAGCGTCGGCCTCCAGCGTCGACCTCCAGCGCAGGCCTCCAGCGCCGGCCTCCAGCGCCAACCTCCAGCGCTGGCCCCCAGCGTCGGCCTCCAGTGCCTGCCTCCAGCGCTGGTATCCATCGCCGGCCTCCAGCGTCGGCCTCCAGCGCTAGCCTTCAGTGTCGGCCTCCAGCGCCGGCCTCCAGCGCCGGCCTCCAGCGCTGACCTCCAGCATCGGCCCCCAGCACCGGCCTCCAGCGCCGGCCTTGCCTCCAGCGCTGACCTCCAGCGTCGGCCTCCAGCGCCGGCCTTCAGCGCTGACCTCCAGCGTCGGCCCCCAGCGCCGGCCTCCAGTGCCGACCTCCAGCGCTGACCTCCAGCGTTGGCCTTCAGCGCCGGCCTCCAACGTTGGCCCCCGGCATTGGCCTCTAGCGCCGGCCCCGTTTGATCCAAATTGGCCCCTTGTGCCTCGGCACCTACCTTCGCCGAGCCTCAGCCAGCCATGATGACTGAACCACAACGTTCAAAACACCTCTGCAGAATCTGGCGCGGGAGAGTTCAAATTCACTATAACAGAATAAGATTTCAAACAAGGAATCATACCAAGATGTGGCCTATGACCTACAATAGTGGCCTAGGGACCACGTAGCCACTGAGTCTCCAGCCATCGGCCAGCTCTCCCCGCCTCCCAGCCGTCGATCCTCTAACTAATCATATACGGATCCTATCGGCCCTGTAACAACCTGATTCGAATCTGTTTCGAATCCCAACAACTTTCAAACCCTCCAGAAGACGCTCAAGATCCAGGTGACTGCTTATAAATATTACCACCCTCAAGCCTCTCAGGTACGGGCACTCTCGGACGAAATTCCTCTTCTTCTCTATCCTGCTCACCCGATTGCTCTTAGCTCTCTTTTCCGCCATTGTTGCTCTGCCCAGAGCCCTCTGGAGGAACTCTCCAGCGAGAGCCTTCTCCTCTCATCTTGTTGCCCGTCGGTCCCTTACTGACTTGAGCGTCGGAGGGTCTTTCGCGGAGGGCCACCCCCAACGCCTCCCGCGTGTAGGCTTCCTTGCAGGTCCGCCTAGGAGGGAGCTCGATCAGGAGACCGGACGCGCCCGAGTCGGAGAGCGGATTTCGGAGACAACAGATTGGCGCTAGAGGAAGGGCCTCAAGTCCCTAAAAACTTGTAACCCAGGAGACAAGGTTCTTGGTCTGTGAGAGAAATCCTCCCATGGCGAACCGAAAGAGGGCAGTGTCCGATGTCCGAGATCAGGCCGCTTCTCAAAGGCCTGATCCAGTGAACAATATAGCGCCTCCATCGCCGCCTATTGAAACCCCTTCGCCATCAGTGGCCCCGGTGTCCCAGGACCAGTTCGCCCTACTGGTCCAGCAGGTGCAGGCTCTGGCCACCCTGATCCGGGGCACCCAGAGGTCCCCCGTCCGGCCGCCCTTATCCCTCGCTCCCCTGAGGAGGAAGCGCCCCCCATGCATCCAGTGATCTCTTCTTCCAGTCCGCATGGAGTCGCGGACCCTCCTTGCCATCCCAAGGAAGCCGAAGCGGCTCCCCAGCAAGCCCGCGGCAGAAACTTCCCCGGGCCTCGGCGAGCTTGATCCCTCTCTCCGGTATATTCTCGCCATGACTCCACTCCATCTCAGTGTGCTCCTCGCCCCGCCCCCTCTGCTCTCCTCGACGAAGAAATCCGTCGATAGCTCTGGGAGATGCGACAAGAGCTGGATGCCGCAAAGCAAGCCCAGCCGCCCCAGCCTAAGGCGGAGCCGAGTGTCCCTTTCTCTAAGGGGATAATGGAGGAAGTTATTCCCTCCCATGTGAAGCTACCCGCCATCGAGCCCTATCATGGCTCCTCTGATCCGGACGACCATCTCAGTAGCTTTAGATCGATAATGATGTTCCATGGAGCATCGGACGCGGTTCTCTGCCATGCTTTCCCGTCTACCCTTTGGGGATCTGCCCGAACTTGGTTCAACACTTTAAAACCAAGATCCGTCGATTCTTTCGATGAACTAAGCCGTCTTTTCATTAGCCAGTTCGTCAGCAGTCGCCGCCTGCGATGGAGGTCCGACTCCCTTTCGAAGGTTAAGCAGAAAGAGGGGGAGTCCTTAAGAAGTTATCTTGGCCGTTTTAATAAGGCCATGCTGGAGGTGGATCACCTCAATCATGAGGTGGCTATGTCCGCCTTAGCCGGAGGAGTTTCGAAGGAGAGTGACTTTTACCTAGCAATGGAGGTCAACTACCCCTCGACCCTCTCTGACATGATGGCCCTGGCCGACAAATATGCCAGGGTCGGGAGTCACGGAGAGCTGCCCGAGCCGAGCTAGCAAGGAAGAAAGAGCCCGGGCGCCCTGACAGGCACCAACCTACCCGCCGATCGAGTCCACCCCGACGTCAGAGCGTCTCGCGGCCGCCACCAAGGGACCGTTCCCGAAGCCCACCTCGAGGGTTCCGTCGCTTCACTCCGCTCACTGCCCCAAGAGCGGAGATTCTCATGGAGATCGAACGCCAGCTCTCCCGACCTCCCCCTCTCCAAGGAAACGCGGCCCGCAGGGACCCCACCAAATACTGCCGCTATCACCGCGACTACGGTCACGACACTGAGGAGTGCTGGCAGCTCAGAAATGAGATCAAAAGACTCATCCAGCGGGGCAGGCTGGATCGCTTCAGAGGAGCTCCCGAACCAAGGAATGGGGGTGATCGCCGACCCGAGCCCCAGCAACAACCTCTCCCTCCTCTTGATCCGCTAGTTGCTGGTCACATTAATGTCATCGAGGCGGTCCGTGGTCCTTCAGGTAGGGAGGACGAAGAAGAAGGCCCATACCAAGTAGCGGAAGTCATCAGACCTGGTGCCTACAAACTCCAGGATCTGGACGGGAAGTCCATCCCCCGGACGTGGAACTCGGACAACCTCCGCATATACTATCAGTAGGGTACGACCCTTTAACCTACCACATTCATAACTTTGGTGTTTTATTGCTTTACCTGCAACACGATCAACCCTTTTGAGAGGTCGTGATAAGAAATAGAAACATCCGACCCATTTTCGGCAACAACCGATCTATCTGCGTTAGAATCCCATATGTCTACTGGGCCGAGCTAAAAATTGAAATAACGTGTTACGGCTGACCCAAACAATGTTCATGACTTAGCTCGGATTCGGGCAGCTTACAAGCCCCGGCCGACCTAAGTATTCCCACAGGTTACATCAGATTCGGGCCACTCACAAGCCTCGGCCGACCTAAACAGTGTTCATGACTTAGCTCGGATTCGGGCAGCTTACAAGCCCCGGCCGACCTAAGTATTCCCTCAGGTTACGTCGGATTCGGGCTGCTCATAAGCCTCGGCCGACCTAAACAATGTTCATAGCTTAGCTCAGATTCGGGCAGCTCACAAGCCTCGGACGACCTAAGTACTCTCCCCCAAGTTATGTTTGGATTCGGGCCGCTCACAAGCCCCGGCCGACCCAAAATGTTCATAGCTTAGCTCGGATTTGGGCAGCTCACAAGCCCCGGCTGACCTAAGTACTCCCCCAGGTTACGTTTGGATTAGGGCTGCTCACAAGCCCCGGCCGACCCAAAATGTTTTCAAAGCCTAGCTCGGATTCGGGCAGCTCACAAGCCCCGGCCAACCTAAGTATTCCCCCAGGTTACGTTCGGATTCGGGCCGCTCACAAGCCCCAGCCGACCCAAAATGTTTTCAAAGCTTAGCTCGGATTCGGGCAGCTCACAAGCCCCGGCCGACCTAAGTATTCCCCCAGGTTACGTTCGGATTCGGGCCGCTCACAAGCCCCGGTCAACCTAAACAATGTTCATAGCTTAGGTCGGATTCGGGCAGCTCACAAGCCCCCGGCCGACCTAAGTACTCCCCCAGGTAACGTTTGGATTCGGGCCGCTCATAAGCCTCGGCCGACCTAAACAATGTTCATAGCTTAGCTCGGATTCGGGCAGCTCACAAGCCCCGGCCGACCTAAGTACTCCCCCAGGTTACGTTCGGATTCGGGCTGCTCATAAGCCCCGGCCGACCCAAAATGTTCATAGCTTAGCTCGGATTCGGGCAGCTCACAAGCCCCGGCCGACCTAAGTACTCCCCCAGGTTACGTTCGGATTCGGGCCGCTCACAAGCCCCGGCCGACCCAAAATGTTTTTAAAGATTAGCTCGGATTCGGGCAGCTCACAAGCCCCGGCCGACCTAAGTATTCCCCCAGGTTACGTTCGGATTTGGGCAGCTCACAAGCCCCGGCCGACCTAAACAATGTTCATAGCTTAGGTCGGATTCGGGCAGCTCACAAGCCCCGACCGACCTAAGTACTCCCCCAGGTTACGTTCGGATTCGGGCCGCTCATAAGCCCCGGCCGACCTAAACAATGTTCATAGCTTAGCTCGGATTCGGGCAGCTCACAAGCCCCGGCCGACCTAAGTACTCCCCCAGGTTACGTTCGGATTCGGGCCGCTCACAAGCCCCGGCCGACCCTAAACAATGTTCATAGCTTAGGTCGGATTCGGGCAGCTCACAAGCCCCGGCCGACCTAAGTACTCTCCCAGGTTACGTTCGGATTCGGGCCGCTCATAAGCCCCGGCCGACCTAAACAATGTTCATAGCTTAGCTCGGATTCGGGCAGCTCACAAGCCCCGGCCGACCTAAGTACTCCCCCAGGTTACGTTCGGATTCGGGCCGCTCACAAGCCCCGGCCGACCCAAAATGTTCATAGCTTAGCTCGGATTCGGGCAGCTCACAAGCCCCGGCCGACCTAAGTACTCCCCCAGGTTACGTTGGATTCGGGCCGCTCACAAGCCCCGGCCGACCCAAAATGTTTTCAAAGCTTAGCTCGGATTCGAGCAGCTCACAAACCATGGCCGACCTAAACAATGTTCATAGCTTAGGTCGGATTCGGGCAGCTCACAAGCCCCGGCCGACCTAAGTACTCCCCCATGTTACGTTCGGATTCGGGCCACTCATAAGCCCCGGCCGACCCAAAATGTTCATAGCTTAGCTCGGATTCGGGCAGCTCACAAGCCCCGGCTGACCTAAGTACTCCCCCAGGTTACGTTCGGATTTGGACCGCTCACAAGCCCCGGCGGACCCAAAATGTTTTCAAAGCTTAGCTCGGATTCGGGCAGCTCACAAGCCCCGGCTAACCTAAGTATTCCCCCAGGTTACGTTCGGATTCGGGCAGCTCACAAGCCCCGGCCGACCTAAACAATGTTCATAGCTTAGGTCGGATTCCGGCAGCTCACAAGCCCCGGCCGACCTAAGTACTCCCGCAGGTTACGTTTGGATTCGGGCCGCTCATAAGCCCCGGCCGACCTAAACAATGTTCATAGCTTAGCTCGGATTCGGGCAGCTCACAAGCCCCGGCCGACCTAAGTACTCCCCCAGGTTACGTTCGGATTCGGGCCGCTCATAAGCCCCGGCCGACCCAAAATGTTCATAGCTTAGCTCAGCTTCGGGCAGCTCACAAGCCCCGAACGACCTAAGTACTCCCCCAAGTTACGTTGGGATTCGGGCCGCTCACAAGCCCTGGCCGACCCAAAATGTTCATAGCTTAGCTCAGATTCGGGCAGCTCACAAGCCCCGGCCGACCTAAGTACTCCCCCAGGTTACGTTCGGATTCGGGCTGCTCACAAGCCTCGGCCGACCCAAAATGTTTTCAAAGCTTAGCTCGAATTCGGGCAGCTCACAAGCCCCGGCCGACCTAAGTATTCCCCCAGGTTACGTTCGGATTCGGGCCGCTAACAAGCCCCAGCCGACCCAAAATGTTTTCAAAGCTTAGCTCGGATTCAGGCAGCTCACAAGCCCCAGCCGACCTAAGTATTCCCCCAGGTTACGTTCGGATTCGGGCCGCTCACAAGCCCCGGTCGACCTAAACAATGTTCATAGCTTAGGTCGGATTCGGGCAGCTCACAAGCCCCGGCCGACCTAAGTACTCCCCCAGGTTACGTTCGGATTCGGGCCGCTCATAAGTCCCGGTCGACCTAAACAATGTTCATAGCTTAGCTCGGATTCGAGCAGCTCACAAGCCCCGGCTGACCTAAGTACTCCCCAGGTTACGTTCGGATTCGGGCCGCTCATAAGCCCCGGCCGACCCAAAATGTTCATAGCTTAGCTCGGATTCGGGCAGCTCACAAGACCCGGCCGACCTAAGTACTCCCCAGGTTACGTTCGGATTCGGGCCGCTCACAAGCCCCGGCCGACCCAAAATGTTTTCAAAGCTTAGCTCGGATTCGGGCAGCTCACAAGCCCCGGCCGACCTAAGTATTCCCCCAGGTTACGTTCGGATTCGGGCAGCTCACAAGCCTCGGCCGACCTAAATAATGTTCATAGCTTAGGTCGGATTCGGGCAGCTCACAAGCCCCGACCGACCTATGTACTCCCTCAGGTTACGTTCGGATTCGGGTTGCTCATAAGCCCCGGTCGACCTAAACAATGTTCATAGCTTAGGTCGGATTCGGGCAGCTCACAAGCCCCGGCCGACCTAAGTACTCCCCCAGGTTACGTTCGGATTCGGGCCGCTCACAAGCCCCGACCGACCCTAAACAATGTTCATAGCTTAGATCGGATTCGAGCAGCTCACAAGCCCCGGCCGACCTAAGTACTCCCCCAGGTTACGTTCGGATTCGGGCCGCTCATAAGCCCCGGCCGACCTAAACAATGTTCATAGCTTAGCTCGGATTCGGGCAACTCACAAGCCCCGACCGACCTAAGTACTCCCCCAGGTTACGTTCGGATTCGGGCCGCTCACAAGCCCCGGCCGACCCAAAATGTTCATAGCTTAGCTCGGATTTAGGCAGCTCACAAGCCCCGGCCGACCTAAGTACTCCCCTAGGTTACGTTCGGATTCGGGCCGCTCACAAGCCCCGGCCGACCCAAAATGTTTTCAAAGCCTAGCTCGGATTCGGGCAGCTCACAAGCCATGGCCGACCTAAACAATGTTCATAGCTTAGGTTGGATTCGGGCAGCTCACAAGCCCCGGCCGACCTAAGTACTCCCCCATGTTACGTTCGGATTCGGGCCACTCACAAGCCCCGGCCGACCCAAAATGTTCATAGCTTAGCTCGGATTCGGGTAGCTCACAAGCCCCAGCCAACCTAAGTACTCCCCCAGGTTATGTTCGGATTTAGGCCGCTCACAAGCCCCGGCAGACCCAAAATGTTTTCAAAGCTTAGCTCGGATTCGGGCAGCTCACAAGCCCCGGCTAACCTAAGTATTCCCCCAGGTTACGTTCGGATTCGGGCAGCTCACAAGCCCCGGCCGACCTAAACAATGTTCATAGCTTAGGTCGGATTCGGGCAGCTCACAAGCCCTGGCCGACCTAAGTACTCCCCCAGGTTACGTTCGGATTCGGGCCGCTCATAAGCCCCGGCCGACCTAAACAATGTTCATAGCTTAGCTCGGATTCGGGCAACTCACAAGCCCCGGCCGTCCTAAGTACTCCCCCAGGTTACGTTCGGATTCGGGCCGCTCACAAGCCCCGGCCGACCTAAACAATGTTCATAGCTTAGCTCGGATTCGGGCAGCTCACAAGCCCCGACCGACCTAAACAATGTTCATAGCTTAGCTCGGATTTGGGCCGCTCACAAGCCTCGGCCGACCTAAGTATTCTTCTAAACCGATGTTCGGGTTCAGGCCGCTTACAAGCCCCGACCGACCTAAGGATTCTCCAAACTTAGCTCGGATTCAGGCCGCTCGTAAGCCCCGGCTGAACTAAGCGTAATCATTGAACCCTGCCCTCAAATAGAACCAAATAAGTGCCGAAGCATGCAACGATGCAAAAATGCATCGCGAGAATAACAACTTGCCAGAGTGCATCTCTTATTATCAAAAGCCCCGGCCAGAGCCGGAGTGCATCTCTTATTATCAAAAGCCCCGGCCAGAGCCGGACTGCATCCCTTATTATCAAAATCCTCGATCGAAGACTGAGTGATATATTTCTGTAGCCTCGGCCAATCCGAGTGATACAACACTAAAGCTTCGTCCCAGCCGAATGATCTCTCGAACACTCTAGCGCAACTAAAGCGCCTTATTTTACTTCAGCAAGAGGGCTGCCCAGGCCTTTCTCTAACCTACACAGAGATAAACACTTCCTCTACAGAGGATCGAATGATGTCCCCCAAATAAGATTGCTCCAGAATTCTACTCCTTATATCCGAAGTTACACTTCGGACTAGGGAGTGGAGGGCATGTGTTGGGGGGTAAAATCGTCATGTGTCATTAATCGTGCACGCGGCTAAGGTCAGCCCTGATTCCCGTTCGATTGAGCGACGCCCGCCAAGGATAGGTCGGTGAATTGAGATGCTCCAGCCCCTCACCGAACCAGGGGTCCTCGAGGTGCCGACCTATCCCGTCTCTCGGCCCCAGCCGAGCTATTGGCCTTCGTCTGTCGGCTCCTCCAGCCGACCTACCTCGTCTCTCGGCTCCAGCCGAGCTATCGACCTCCAGCGTCGGCTTTCAGCGCCGGCCTCCAGCGTTGGCCCCCAGCGTCGGCCTCCAGTGCCGGCCTCCAGCACTGGTATCCAGCGCCGGCCTCCAGTGCTGGCCTTCAGTGTCGGCCTCCAGCACCGGCCTCCAGCGCCAGCCTCCAGCGCCAGCCTCCAGCGCCGGCCTTCAGCATCGGCCTCCAGCGCTGACCTTCAGCGCCGGCCTCCAGCGCCGGCCTCCATCGCCGGCCTCCAGCGCCGGCCTCTAGCGCTGGCCTTCAGTGTCGGCCTCCAGCGCCAGCCTTCAGCGCTGGCCTTCAGCGCCAGCCTCCAGCGCTATGTATTGCTAAATTCTAATCTTTTCTGTGGCGGCAATCTTGAGCCCTATGCCCTGCCTTTCCACAAACCCAACAACTTCCTTTGATTCTTTTGAAGTTCTTTCCTTTCGGTGCAAACTGATTTGTGTTTCTTTTTGTATCTTTTTGGACTATCTTTTTATGGAATTTTGGCTTATTTGATTATCCTTCAATCATGTTTGCTTTGGCTTCAATTTTAGGAACATTCGTCTTGTCTCCTTTCCTATGGTCTTTTTCAACACGCAGCCTCAAGATCAAGTCTTCAATAAACATATCTCTACGTTTATGTTTTAGATAGACCTTGAAATCATTCCAAGATGGTGGCAACTTCTCTATAATAGCACCAGTTTGGAAGTGTTCATTCACAACACAACCTTCTGCATGTAGTTCGTGAATCAACACTTGCAATTCTTCCACTTGTTTGATCACTAATTTTGTGTCAACCATGTTGAACTTGAGAAATTTACCAACCACGAATTTCTTTGCCCCTGCATCTTCTATTTTATATTTTTTCTCAAGTAAGTTCCAAACAACTTTTGCAGTCTTACTTTCTGAATACACATCATAAAGTGTATCATCCAATCGATTCAAAATATAATTTTTGCATAAGAAATCAGACTGTCTCCAGGCTTCAATTGTCATCAGTGTCTCTTTAGTCACTGGATTTTCATCAGTCTTTGGAACTTCTTCTTTGACTATATGAGCCAAATTCATGGTTGTCAATTAGAGGATCATCTTTTGTTGCCATCTTTTGAAGTCTAAACCCTTAAATTTTTCAGGTCTCTCATCTTTCGTATTGCAGGAATTATTATTCCCATCAATTGGTTGTGATGCCATGTTCACAGATTCTGTTAATTAAATACAACAACAGAAACAACAATATAATAAATATAGAAACAGATGAGAGGTTTCTGTCTTAGATTGTTAGAAATCTATATTCAATAATTCGTGATAAGTTTAAATAAAATAGACAAATGAGAAATAGAACCATTTTTGGATAGAAGCTTGCTTGATTGCAATGTCCTAAGATAGAAATTTTCCACTCCTTCCTTGTGTTTAGAAGATTTGTGAGTGTCTGTCTTCCCAGGATTTGACTATTAATAATCTAAATTCTCAGCACTAGAATTTAGACTCTGGCAAACTGAAATTATTTCCCTCTTAAGTATATGTGCTCTCAAGGATAGAAAAACGAAAAATTCAATACAAAAAAAAAATCAGATTAAGTATTAAATTTATAGAAAATAGTTTGCCTCTTCAAAAGGACATGTCTTTTGACATTCAAATTCAAATTTTGTGGCCTTTCGAAAAAAAATAGTTATATATAACCACTTGGTAGTGTTATTCATGAATCAAGGCCCCAAGGCCCAACGCCCAATCTTTGATTTATTTAATAATAATAATTTATTTATAAATTCAAGCCCAAGAACCACTAGAACCCACTAGCTTTGGTTATTCTTCAAAATCAAATACTTAAGGCTTTGTGTACTTTTAAACTTCTAGTCCTTTTTGATTTTATCCAATGTGGGACTAAAGGTTTTCTACTCAAAGGACTAAAAGTTTTCTATTCAAAATATATTTATTCTAACATCATCTACTATCATCTCTACCATCCATCACCTCTATTGCCACCATACCTGTACTATCTATCGCTTTAGCTACAAAGCCTCCACTATCTATCATTACCTCTACTACCAACAATCCTTCATCATCAACCATCACTGTCGTCATGACCGCTATCATAATACCACCATCACCATACTTTTACCAATCACCATTAACACCATGACTATTGCTACCATACCTATAGCACCACCACCACACTTCTACCAATCACCATCAACACCATGACTACTACCACCATACCTATACCACCCACCACCACCATTACCAGCACATATATTTCCACCTAGATATGGATCTACATGCATAGGAGGATAGGAAATCGCCCCCTCTCAGATTTTAAAAAATTTCTTAAATGTTCTATTTGATCATGAGATACTATATTAATTTATATTTATTCTAAAAAAGGGAAAGAGTAAAGATATGATTCACATCTCTATTTTTTTAACTGAAAAATAAAGATACGAGCCATATCCCTATTCTATTGCTCATATTTTTTTTACTGAATAATAGGAATATAAGGCATATCCCTCTTATTTTACTTTAATATGTTTTTTTATTGAAAAATAAGGATTTGAGTCATGTCCCTGTTCTTCTAACCAAAGAATGAGGGTATGAGTTATATCTTTATTTTGTTACTCATATACTTCTTCATTAAATAATAGGGATGTGAGCCATATCTTTATCCTTTAATTCTTATACTTTTTCATTGAAGGGCAAAGATATGAGCTTTATCTTTATTCCTTTACAAATACAATATGATATGAGTTATATCCTTATGCTTTTATTCTCATAAGAAAGTTGTAGCTTTCCTTGTTTTCTCTTTCGAATCCATTTAACATCTATTAAATAAATATCTTTTTGCATTATAAGTTTTCTCACATGATGTAGCATAGCATGATGTGAGTTTCGAAGAAATTATAGATTTATATACTCAACTAATAAGACGCGACATGACATAAAATAAGTTTTGATTGATATATGGATTTACATGCACGACCAGCATGGCTAGTATGATGATATTAAGTTTGAATGAATTTAGACATAATAATATACTATTAGACTAGCCATGTATTGCGATAGCACTATCATGGATGTGTTGTAGGTTGTAATGAGTTAGGCCTACCATAAATAGATTGTATGTAGTATGGAGATAGGCCCACTAGAGGGAGATTATATATGGTATTGAGATAGCCTTGTCCCCACAGGTGAATCATATGTTATATTAAGAAAGCTCCATTAGAGATATGTTGTAAGCAGTATTAAGATAATTCCTTCATGGATGTATGTGGTCATGATCAATCTAAAGTTTCATTATGTTAATTCGATATGTTATATGTATAAACAAAATTATGTTGGCAATTCACTATCTTATTAGTTTTAACATGCACTTGTTGCATAAATTAAAAAAAGAAATCATAAATGATTTTGATTTATGATGCATAGCTAGTTATATTGCTTTGAACATATCAATGTTTTAAGGCCTTGATTGTGTTTATATTATATCGCTTTTTTTTGTTACAAGCGGGCGATCACACCACTCTAGGGTGAGTCAACCCCGAAATATCGGAATACAAAATTTTCTCTAAAATAATCGGATAAGGGTCACCAGGGTGCCATTCCCACTGACCAGAATGGCGAGCTGCAGCCGAGGCAACCCAATCAGCTGCAGCGTTAGCTTCCATATAGACATGTCGAATCAAAGGATCATAGCTGGACTGGAGCATATCCCATATATCACTAATCAAAGGGTTGTAGGAGGGACAAAGATCAGGAGCCCGTCGAATCCACCGGATGACCGTAATAGAATCTCCCTCAATAACCACCCGGTGCGAACGCAAGATGCGAACAGCGTAGATTATACCAGCCCACGCAGCCTGCAATTCTGCCATGGGAACCGAAATGTCAAGAGAACCATGCCCGCCAGCCGCTAGCAGCTCACCCTCAGGCCCCCTGATAATAAATCCAGATCCAGCAATGCGACCCGTTACAGAACCATCAAAATTCACTTTGACATAACCAGGTGGTGAGGGCTCCTAAGCAATAAAGACCGTAGTACGGTGCGCTGCCGAAGCAGCAGAGGAGTCCCGGATGCCCAGTTTGTCAGAGTGACTATCCAAATCAGAGCAGAGATATTCCGTAGCAAGGAAGCTGGTAGTGCGGATAATAGTCTGTGTCGAGGCCGTACCCTCAGCGAAGACGATCTGATTACGGGTCAGCCATATCTGATAAGCCAAATAAGCTAGATACACACCCTGGAAGCATCGGCCGCTCTGGACAGCTGTGTGAACAGCATGCAATAGAACCCGTCGGCCGGGTCCCTCATCCATCATCCAAGGACTGTATCGAAGATGCAACCAAATTTGGGAGGCATAAGAACAGGTAAATAGGGCATGCTCAACTGTCTCATCCTAGAGTCCACATATCGGACAGAGCGGGCTAATGTTGAGGCCGCGCCCAGCCAGAAGGGAACAGGTAGGAAGGCGATCCCACCTTAATTTCCATAAAAAAGCTGGATCCTGGGGTGACAGGGCAAGCGCCAGATCCAAGCCACATCATCGAGACCCGCAGGCCGAGGGCAGATGCGATCAATAAGATCTCTAGTGGAAGCACGAGGAAGGAAGGAGCCACGCCAGAGTCTGGTATCAGAAGCTGCAGAGGAGACAAGCGGGGTAGCAAGGATCCTTTGCACTAGCTCGCCTCCAAAAAACCGTGACACCGTGGGAACATGCCAATCATTAGTGTGCTAGCTAATCAGAGCAGAAACAGACATCAAAGGTCCAACCTCAGAGCTTAGGAATGTCGGCCACCACGAAAACGAAAGGTCCGCTATCCAGGTGTCATGAGTAACATTTATAGATCTCCCATCCCCAACCATACAATGAATGTCAGACATAATAGTGGGGGCAACCTGGCAAATAGCTCTCCACATGAAGGAACAACCACGTGGGATACGGGAGACCGTCTCAGAAGTCCATCCTCCATATCTGCCACGCATAACAGAGCTTCAAAAGCAATGAGGTTCCAGGAGGAATCTGGTGGCATGCCGAGTAATAAGGACCTGTATGCGGACTACCAAAGACTGAATCCCCAAGCCGCCCTCACGAATAGGCAAACAAACCATCTCCCAAGACAGAAGATGAAGGCCATGACCTCCCTGCGTCGATCCCCATAAGAATGCACGAAACCGACGCTCTATCCGTCGAAGGCAAGAGATGGGGATCAGAGCATTGGACAAAGTGTACAGAGGGAGTGAGGTAAGGATAGATCGGAGTAGAGTAACACGCCCCATCATGGAAAGGCTAGAAACCTACCATCTGTCCAATCTATCAGTAATCCGTCGCTCGAGGGTTCGAAAGTCGTGCTGACGAGGACTCCGCCCGATAATAAGGATCCCAAGATAAGACATATGGTCAGATGTCATCGAAATCCCAAATAACTAGGAGATGGCAGCACGATGACGCTATGGCGTAGACGAGCTAAAACATAGGGTAGATTTCTACACATTAATAAGCTGGCCAGAAGGCTGATAATAAGACTGCAGAATAGCTGAGCAAGCCATCGCATTCTGAATAGTAGCAGGGCTAAGCAGGATATAATCATCCGCAAAGAGCAGGTGTGAGAGAGGGGGACCATCGGGCCCTGGCATGTACGGCTGTAACTGACGCACACCAACAGCCTGAGCAAAACTGCGGGAGAGATCATCAGCACATAGGATAAACAAAAAGGGCGAGAGGGGGCATCCCTGGCGAAGACCCATAGCAGAGGGAAAGAAGCCGATCGGGCTACCATTAATCAGGATAGAGAAGGTAGGCCACTGAACACAAGCCATAATCCACTGAATGAAGAGATCAGCAAAGCCAAAATCTCGAAGCGTCTGTCTAAGAAATGTCCAGCTGATCCGATCATAAGCTCTCTCCATATCCAACTTCACAGCCATTAATCTGTGTCTGCCCGCCGCTCGCTGAAGATCAAACATGAACTCCTGGGCAATAAGGGCATTATCGGTTATACTGCGGCCCCGGATGAAAGCCCCTTGCTCAGGTGAGATAAGCCGCGGTATGATACCCTGCATCCGAGTGACCAAAAGACGGGCATAAACTTTGTATAAGGTCGTGCACAGGCTAATGGGTCGATAATGCTGGGGGAGCAGAGCATCCAAACGCTTAGGGATAAGGGCAATGTATGTTCGTTGCCAGTCCCGAGGAATGGATCTCAAAGAGAACACAGACTGGATAGCTGAGACAACATCCTGCCCTACAATATCCCAGTAGTGCCGAAAGAAAAAAGGTGGAAAGCCATCTGGTCCTGGAGTCTTATCAGGCCCCAAAGCCCAAACCGCCGATCGAATCTCCTCCGCAGACACATCCGTCGTAAGATTACCGTTATCAGCATCAGTAACCTTAGCAGACTGAGAGATAGGAGAACAAGGAGATCCTCCGCCGACCTACTCCGACCAACGGGTCTGAAAAAATCGAGATATATGCTCCCGAACAGCGTCATCATCCTCAAAGATATGTCCATCCTTGTCGCTAATACGGCGAATCCGGTTGGCTACACGATGAGCCAAAGTAGCCTGGTGAAAGAATCTAGTATTTCGGTCACCCTCCTGAAGCCACTGGATCCGAGATCGCTGGCACCAAAAAATCTCCTGCTGGCTGAGTAACCTGTGGTGCAAGGTCAAGCTCTGCCTGAGAGACTGAAGATCAATCAAAGAGAGACCACCATCCCGATCCTCCTTAGATTGAAGATAAGTAATATCAGCTTCAACAGACTGCACCCGCTGCTGCAGGTCCCCCACCTCCCTACCATGCCATCTCCGGAGTCATCGCTTCACTAGATCCAGACGTCGTGATAACCGATAGGTAGAGCTCCCTCTGACTGCCATACGCCAGACCTGGTGAATCAGAGTTCGAGCAGAAGGATAACAAGTCCAAAGCTGCTCAACCCGAAACGGTCCTCGACAGATAAAGGACGGCTCGATAGATATAAGTAAAGGGCAGTGGTCTGAAGCAATCCGCAGAAGATGAGTGGTGGTAGCATGAGGAAAATGTTGAAGCCATCCTGAGGAGGCCATAGCCCTATCCAGACGCTCCCACACACGGGCAGAGCCTTGACGGTTGTTGCACCAAGTAAACTGCGGCCCCGAGAATCCCAGATCCAAAAGACCCGCAGAGGAGATGAAAGAGCGAAACTCACTAGAGTTCAGAGTATCAACAAATCGGTGACCGCCACGCTTTTTCGAAGCATTCACGATACAATTAAAATCACCAGCAACAAGAGTAGGAAAGCCCTGATCAAGGAGTGTGATAATCTCAGCCCACAGGCAGCATCGCTCCCGATAGTCCGTGCTGGCGTAAGCACCCAAAAATAGCCAAGGAGAAGCAGTCCCTTCGGAAACAACCAAGGTGACCTGCTGACGACAATAGTGGAAAGCATCAACATGAATGGATGGGGTCCGCCATAGTGCCAGAATACCCCCAGAAAGACCATTGGAGTTCACTGCATAGGAACCCCAAGACCGAGAAACCCGACGTCGGAATCGAAGAAGACTAGGTCCCGACATGCGAGTTTCCAGAAGAATACCAATATCAAAATGATGTAGCTGCAGAAGCCGACTAAACGAGGAGTGAAATGAGGGTTTCGAGGCTCCTCGGACATTCCATATAAGAATCTTTATTGTTCAGATTGGGGTTTGTCTTGTCCCCCTACTTGGGACCCCATCATGTCCATATCAGTATGGCCTCCTTCAGAGGACATCACTGCCACAACTCCCTGAACAGAGCCTGATGGCAATGACAATATGCCCAGATCAGATGAAGCTGGCTGCTGGGACAGCTCCATATCCCCTGACCCATGAGAAGAAGGCTGAATTGCCTGTTTCAAAATAGAGACAGCAGCATTATGATCACCGCTATCCCAGGGTGGCAGATTAGAGCCACAGATCACCTTCTGGGAAGGACCTGCACGGCCTTTGCCCTTAGCTTTGACTACTTTGGGAGTTGCCTTTTGTGGTATAAATTCTGCTGGCCGGGCCGGTTTGGTGGAGACAGGATTAGCATCCTCCCGGATCTTGGGCACTCCGGCCCATCGATCCGATCCACGAAGGCTAAAGGGATTAGTGGCCACTTTGGTACTTGTTCCCAGCTTGCTCCCAGATTCAGTCAATGAGCCTTCCTTAGGAGGCACTGTTTCAAAACCAAATGGCAAGGAGTGCTTAACTTGGCCAGGACCCAGATGAATTGAAGTTGGGGCCTTCGCAGAGAATTTGAAATCAGAGTTTAGGCAATACTCCTTATCCTTCTGCCCATCCAATTGAGAATTCAAAGAGGATTTAATTGGGATCTTCTGAACATTAGAGCCGGGTGCCAAAGTTTCATAAAGTTTGGCTACAGTAACCGGCACGGAGTAAACTTCCTGTGATGAGGGGCCTCCTTCAGATAATCTGGGCATCGAAGCCTCCCCCAAGCTAGCCGAAGACACTGGAGCGTTTCATCTTCGAGCAAGCTTCCTTGGAATCGTCCATCCATCACCGAGGGCCGGAGAAGGTGATTGACCGCAGGCCGGTGACGAGGTCGTTGAAGATCGGAGGCCACCAGATTCATCAACAGAGGGAGGTTTTTGTTGCCGAGTCGCCGTCATCCACGGACCGAAATGTGGAGGAGCAGAGGCGGAGGACTGCGGTGGAGAAGAGGGGCACAGGCCACCCAGATGAATAGATCCACAATGGGGGCAGACTCCTTCGACATGCTCGTAGGTGAATTGCTGCCAAAACGGGGAGCCGGTCCCCCTGATTCGCACACCTAGCCGGAGAGGGCGACTGAGATCCACCCTAACTGCAGCACGGGCGAAGCTTCCCCGTCGTTTGCCTTTCATAGAAGGATCCAGAGCAACAAACTACCTGGCCACCGCTAAAATGGACCGCAATGCCTCCTCCGACCAGTATTCGATAGGGAGGTTGGGCAGGCAGATCCAGAGCAGCGCCGTTGACAGAGCCTCCGCCGCAGGAACAAAATCAGGGCGCCAGGGTTCAGCCACAAGGGGTTGTCCATTAACAACCCAAGGCTGAAGCAAAGCAGCATCCCTGGCTGTCGGATCCTCAAATTTCATCAAGACAAACCGATGGGAGAGGCTGATTGAGGAGATGCCTCCAGCGATCCCAGCACGGCGGAATTCCCGAACCACCGCTTCCGGAGGCACCCAACGGAAAAGACTCCGAACTAACAAGCCTCCAGCAAGCCAGTCCTTGATCTCCATGTCGATAGTCTCAGAGGGCAGCTGGATTACCGATGGGAACAGCCGTTCGAGCTCAGCGATTTCCGCCGGGGAGGGCGACGACACTGACCACACAAACTGCTGGATTTCCTGGCACCGCGATGGTCCCCCAGTCGCTTGGCAGCGATCATCGCCATTCATAGCAGAGGAGTTATCAGTTGCCATCAAAAACAAGGAAGACTGCCACGAGGACGACGGCGATCACCGGAGATCGGGACAAGGAAGCCTGAAAGCACCAATCTTAAAGCACCCATGTTACTTTTTACTCTCTCAAAGCATTTAGATGAGGGTTCTTTGTGTTATATCGCTTTGGTTATGCCATGGTTTGTATTTTAAGATTCTTACTAAGCTATTTTAGCTCACCACAGTTTTCTCATTTGTATTCATGGAGCATGCAAGAGGATTTGGGTAGCTTATAAGTGAAAGAATATGCCACTTTTGATGTTATTGGAATAAAGAAACAAAAATGATGTGGCTGAACTTTTATTTTTTCTAACAAGTTTAGGCAAAACTTTTACTAGTTAGTAATAAAAATATTCTATTTTAATAAATAAAATATTATTGCTAGTGCTATTACTTTAAATTAAATGTTCCAATAAGTCCTTCATATTTTTTATGTGGCTGTGTCATGAACAGCTCAGGTGCTGGCCTTAAGTCACGATAGTTTTGGCATTTTTAAAGGAAAAGACAAGATAAGTAACTTGAAAGAAAGTTATACATAAGTAAGTTGCGTTATTAAATAAAAATTATTTGTTAACTAAAGAATGAGCATCAGTGATCCCCATAGGACTGCAGTGCCCAGGGTATGTCACGCCTCTGACCTGAGTATAAAATCAAGAATGTAACAATCCGTTGCATGCATGCAGAATTAAAATTTCATGGTATGCAAGGCGTCTTACTTAAAATTGATTTCAAATAATTTATTTAATATTTTATCTATATTTTAATAATAAAAAGTTTTAAAAAATTATAATATAATAAATAAATCATTATCTTGAATTAAAAGTTATATAAGTTGTTTAATTAACATTTCTTTTACTAGAATCCATAGGACTTGTATTTTGATTTTGATTTCAATTTTAATGCATTGTTGCTGTCGGGATCCATCCTCCAACTCGGGCGCGGTCGATCTCCTAGGGCGGACCTACACAGAAGTCCTCACGCGAGAGGCGTTGGGGGTGGCCCTCCATGAAAGACCCTCCGACGCTCAAGTCAGTGAGAGGAATCGGTGATCAACAGAAAACGGAGAGGTGTATCTCTCCGGGGAGTCTCTCCAGGGGTGGCCGATCGGAAGCTCAGCAAAGGTGGGAGCACTGAGGAACAGCAGGGGAGAGTGGGAGAGTGAGAGTGAGCGCATACCTGAGGGAATCTGGGGGTGTCACATTTATAGGTTGTCATCTGGATCTTGAGCGCCTTCTGAAAGATTCGAGGGTTGTTAGGATACGGAGATGGATTGAATCAGGCCGTTATGAGGCCATTGGGATCCGTATCTTGTCTGTTAAGGGATCAACGGCTAGGAGAGCTCCTCGATGGCTTGAGGTCTGGTAGGTGCGTAGGTCTCAGGTAGCTGTATTAGGCTCTAGGCCACTTTTCAACATGATTCTTTGCCTGAGATGTTGTTACGATAGGCCTAGGCTCTCCTGCACCAGGTTTCGAGGGGGTGAGTATCGGATTATGGATCGTTTGGGAAAGATGAGCTATGGAGAAGATTGGGCTATGGGAGAAAGACGAGCTATGGAAGCTCGGGGAAAGCCGAGCTATGAGAGCTCGGGGAAGACGAGCTATGGGAGCTCGAGGGAGCCGAGCTATGGGAAGCTCGAGAAAGACGAGCTATGGAAGCTCGGGAAGGCCGAGCTATAGGAGCTCGGGGAAAGCCGAGCTATGAGAGCTCAGGGAAGACGAGCTATGGGAGCTCAAGGGAGCCGAGCTATGGGAAGATCGGGGAAGACGAGCTATGGGAGCTCGGGAAGGCCGAGCTATAGGAAGCTCGAGAGAGCCGAGCTACGGGAAGCTCGGGAAGGCCGAGCTATGGGAACTCGGGAAGGCCGAGCTATAGGAAGCTCGAGAGAACCGAGCTACGGGAAGCTCGAGAAGGCCGAGCTATGGAAGCTCGGGAAGGACGAGCTATGGGAGCTCGGGAAGGCCGAGCTATAGGAAGCTCGAGAGAGCCGAGCTACGAGAGCTCAGGGAAGACGAGCTATGGGAGCTCAAGGGAGCGGAGCTATGGGAGCTCTGGAAGGCCGAGCTATAGGAAGCTCGGGGATATCATGGCGGGCGAAGGGACGGGGTCGGTCTTAGCCTCCTCGTACGAATATTGATGCAATAACGATTTCACCCCCCAACACATGCCCTCCACTCCCTAATTCGAAGCATAGGTTCGGGCATAGGGAGTATAAGTTCAGGCGGCATGCTTTGGATGGGGCGATCCGGTTTAGACGGCCCACGCAATGATGCCCTAATTAATGCAGCAAGGTCATCATGCCTTCGTGGGTAAGGCTCCTCCAGGGGTGACGGTTGGCGAAACGCCACGTAGCAAATCCCAATTAATGCGGCGTTTGTCGAGGCGGTTCCGGACGCCTCGGGCGAGGCGCCTCATCTTTTTAAGATGGCTTCCTTAGGGGGGAAGCAAAGCGATAGCAGCGCTATATATATGTTCGCAATACCCTCTTATTCTGTTTCCTGAAGAGTTCCGCCCTCTGTAACGTTTGCCGTTTCGCCTAGTGTTTTTCCCGGCTAAGATGACGATGAGCCCCGATGACGTAGCTTCGGAGATCGTTGCTAAGGATGTGGGAAAGATTCACCAGAGGTATGGCATACCCCCAGAGTTGTCCTACGATTGCCGGGGCCTGAGCACAGGGTCTCGCGAGATCTGGAGCATGGGGTCTTCGTCTACGAAGACAGTCTGAAAGCGAGCCTCTGGTTTCCTCTTCATCCCTTGGTGAAGGAAATCATGACGCACTACAATATCTGTCCGGCAATGGTGGCCCCGAATAGTTTGTGGAGCATTATCGGATTTATCTCGATGTGCCATCAGATTTGGATCGTCGCCACTCTCCCTCTTTTCCGTGCCTGTTACCATCTGATACCCAGGAGGAAATCGGAGTGGCCCTACATCGGACCTCGGAGGTCCTTCAACACGATTGTGGACAAGCCCTCCTCCATAAAGGGATGGAAGAGCCGATTCATCATCGCCGAGGGGAACATTGGTTCCGACTTCCCTCGGAGATGGGAAAATTTTGTCTGGGATGCGGAGACGCATCCAGTTTTGTCCGAGCGGGAGGAGAAAGATTTGGATATCCTCCGCAATGGCCAGGTGTTCTCGGCCAACGATTTGCTATCAGAGGGCGCTCTTTTTGCGGCCGGGCTTAGTCTTCTGGACCCGCAAGGTGAGTTCTCTTTTTTGTCTTCTCCGCTATTTGTTACCCCAGCGAATGTGTTTGGATTTAATAGCACACTTTCTGCTCTTGCAGCCAAGAGGTCGGCGTTGTCAAGCCTCGTCAAGAGGAAGAGAGGCAAGCGCCCAGAGGAGAGCAGCGGCGCAGAGGGAAGCAGGCCCGAGAAGAGGGCCCATACTTCCGTAAGATGCTCGCCGGATGTCGGAGTGACCACGACGGGAGCATCGAAACCAAAGGAGGATTTGAGGAGGATAGCTGAGATCACTTGTCCCCCTGTGGTAGAGCTATCGGATAGCTCGGACAAGAATCCGTTGGCTCGTCCGGCCGCATCCCCTTTGAAAGATGAGCTGACAACGGATTCGGCGGAAGTTGTCATTTCTGGGGGGCTTTCCCCATCCGTGGGTTTACTCCCGACCTTAGTGGGAGAGCAAGAGGGAGGGGCCGCAGTTGGTGAGGTTCGGGGTGAGCTCCCTCCTGTGGGACCTCCTGCAGGAGAGTCCGGGGATAGCGACGTCGGGTCGCCCACGGCAGTTCGAGAGGCAAGGCAGATGGAGGTTTCGGCGGAGCCTACAGAGGAGACGCAGGTGACCGTGATCGAAGGAGACAGGTCGGGAAAGGGGGCACAGCGAGATGAGAGTCCCGCACTGGAGGCTCCCTCAAAAAGGGTTTTGGGAAGGTTGGCGCTTGGGTTGGCCGAATTGTCTGAGGAAACCCAGGCCAGAATTCTGGTAGAAGAGGCTGGGAGGTTGAAAGCTTCCCAATCGGGGGTCACCCGGGTTGACTCCTCAGGTGGAGACGACCAACCCAGCAGTTCGAACATGGGCGTTGAGGAGGCATTTTCTGCTTTAATGAGGTCGGCCCTGTACCCGGGTGCGGATCCCTCGGCGAATAAGTTCGCAGACTTGGAGCTGGTTGATGCCGCGTTTGGGCAGCAGGGCATGGCCGAAAGTGCCCATCTTCTTCCCGACATTGACAACCCGACCCTCATGAAGATGACACGGGCCTACGCCTCTCGGGTGAGTCATTATTCTTGGGTGGCGGATAATTTTCGGCTGGCTTGATTTCATATCCTTACTCATTCTTTATCTTGTAGAGCATTCTGCTTTCTCGGGCGATGTGCTGGCGTTTGAGTTTGGCGACGGAGGCCAGCGTTCAGGCCAGGAGAGCCAGCGCCGAACTCTGATCGCGAGCAGAGGCGTCTGACAAGTTCGAGGAACTCCTGGTTGCCAGCAACAAAAGCTTGGCGGGGATGAAGGCATCATATCAGGCCGCTCTAGCTGAAGCATCTAAGCAAAAATGTAGGGCGGAGGAGTTGCAGGAGCTCCTGGCGAAGAACGACGACGCATGCTTGGAGTTGGCTCGAGTTAAGTCGAAGCATTCTGAGGAGGTGGCGGTGATGCAAAAAGAACACAATGAGAGTCTGGGCCGGCTGGGGAAGGAGGCTGCCGACGAGAGAAAACGTCTGACCAGAATGCTCGACGAAGTAGGGGAGAAGCTGTAGTGGCGTGACGGCGAAGTCGCTGACTTGAGGGTCAGCGCTAAATGGCATGAAGGGATGATAGCCCGGCTGAGTGACGAGCTATCCCAGGTCCGGGGAGAGGTCGAAGACAAGCAATCGAGAATCAACACACTCCAAGAGAGGGTCGAGTTGGTTAGGGTTGATAAAGCGAGGGCTAGGGGTGAGGCCGAGGAGCTGACCAAAAGGTTGGCCCAACAAGAGGAGGAGGTATGATTCTATTCCCCTTTTTTAGTTTCCTTCATGGCTTCCCCATGGCGCCGACTGATCCTGGATTTGTAGATCGCAAAATTGGGGCTCGACAACCGGGCCTTGCAAGGTGAACTTGCATCTAGCCGAAGCAGGAGCTCGGAACTCGAGGCGCGGGCCGGCGAGTTCGGGGAGCAAACCGTTTTTCTGCGGGCTCAGGTCGTGGAAGCTGAAAGGCAAGTCGCCCTACTGCGGAGCCAGATGGCCGAGGCTGAGATGCAACTCGCCATGCTCAAGGGCGAACAGGATGTAATCGGTACTGACGCCTTCCAACTCGGAGTGGAAGAGTGCAAAGACATGATATCCAGCAAGCATCCAGAATGGGATCTCTCTTTCTTGGATGCTGAAGCTCCTGATGCCGCTGACTCCGGAGGCGAAGAGGAGGATGAGTACATCGACGCCTCGGATACCGATCTTGGTGCCGCCTCAGGTCCCAGCGAGGCCGCAGCTTCTGGAGGGCGATCGCAAACTGCCGCCGAGAAGGCTAAAATATTCGAGAAGGGCGAATCAAGTCATGCCTCCACGGACGTTATTGGGGCTCCTCCTGGGACTGATGCGGTTCCCGGACTTTGAAAGTCACTTCTAAGTTTTACTTCCTCTAGTTGTAACTCTCCCTGACGCTTTTTAATGGATGAATCTTTCGCTTCTATTTGAGTGCTTTTTCTTAGGCGGTCTTTTGTTCCAAATTTCACCCTGACCGTGAGCGACTTACGGCTTGTTGGCGCTGCTTGGTCGTTTTTATCTCAGGATCGAGGGAATGCATTGGTTGGGTCCAAGGCGGGGCGATAGCCTTGACTGGTGAACCGAAGGACGATCTGGTTTGGTTCATGTTTGAGCGATGCAATTAATTAAAACTTGAGGAATGAGGCCAGTCGGCCAAGACCGACGGATAGGGTAGGTCGGCTAGGGCCGACAGATGAAATAGATTGACTAGGGCCGACGGGTGAGATAGGTCGGCTAGGGCCGACGACAAAGCAGGTCGGCTAGGGCCGATGGGAAAGCAGGTCGGCTAGGGCCGACGGATGAGAGTAGGTCGGCTAAGGCCGACGGTAAAGTAGGTCGGCTAGGGCCGACGGATGAGGGTAGGTCGGCTGGGGCCGACGGCAAAGTAGGTCGGCTAAGGCCGACGGGTGAGATAGGTCGGCTGGGGCCGACGTCAAAGTAGGTCGGCTAGGGCCGACGGGTGAGAGTGTTTACCGAAGCGGCGACACGTGGCGGGACTTTGCGTCGGTGGTTCGAGGGCCGATGGCTGGAGATAATGGCGAGTCCCTGTGAGGGCTGATGTATTTTTCATTTCTTTTGTCACTTCCTTTTTCGGCGAAAAAAAGGTTTGCGTAGCCTTTGCATTCATTTTTGTTTTGAGACGTTCAATTGGGTCGCATAAGCTCTTTGAGCGACTAACTTCCTTGGGGAGCAATCGACGAACAATCGGTCTTCGCGCTTCTTGCTACCCGGCTAGCGCTCTGCCGTTCCACAGATAAATCGGTTTTTATTTCACCGAAGTTGATGATACGGCTTTGTGGGGAACAAAAAGCTGTACCGGTGCTTTCCGGAAGGCTTTTATGGCATTGATCTTTTCCCATGCAGGTCGTTTTGGTGTACGGCGTACGCACCCGATTACCATTGGAGGATGTTTACTTTCGTAGGACGATCTCCTGAACCTGCAAGTTTCCGTAAGATCAGTGGGCGATTCTCTGCGTTTAATAACCGTGATTCGGGATCAAAAGGAAATCTTCGCATGCGTCATGGTTCAGGCGATAGGCTCGGCGTGCAATGGGGCGTTGCCTGCATCCTGGGAGGCCACGTGGTGGCATGGGCCAGGTGTTCGAATCTCGGGGCTTCCAGCCTTGATAGCTGTTCCCGGCTTACTTTTGCCTATAAAAAAGGGGGAAGAGGGGTCGTGTTAGGCCATCCTCAAAGTTTCCTTCCCCTATGGAGTTTCTACCATGCTTATTTCTCGGGCATTGCGAGTGGGAGGGTCGAGTTTTTCTTTCATAAGCCCTTTGCCTCCAGACAGTTGGGGCGATGAAGGAGTCGTAGGAGGGTGGTTCGCCCTTAGGGGATGAGCCTCGGAGATCATATGGAGAGCGCACAGGAAGGGCGCAGAGATCACATGGACAGCGCACATACGTGCTTCCAGTGTGACCTTTGTGATTCCCCTTTGGGGACGCACGGTAGGAAGTGCACGCGGGCTCCCCATGGGTTACGTGAATTTCGCCTCCTCCCCTGGTTTGGATTCCCGGGCTTGTCTGCCTGGGGAATCTTTCACCACATGGGGAGGGGGCGACGGTGTGCCGCCCACAGGTACCTTGCCTTTGAGTTTGGGCAAGTTGGAGCGGTACACACTCGGTTTGGGAGAGCGTTCCGGCGCCAGGGTCCGCGGGCTTCCTATCTGCTCATCGGGGGGCCTTTCGGTTGGGTGGTTTGGGGTAATACCCCATCCACCCTTTCCAATCGCTCTGATATCCCGGTTGGGTCACTGGGATATCATTATTTACTGAAGCTGGCCGCAACTATTGGTCCATGTCGCCCGCCCATTATCGGTGCGAGCTGACTGTATGCGGCTTGCCTGGCTCATTGGTCTGGATGCCGGAGCATCATAGTTGCCCAGGTCTGCTTTGGAGCAGTTGCCCGAGTTTTGTGCTTGTCTTTATTTTATGCATTTCAATGCTCTTGTAACGCCTCTCAGGCATTTGTAATTGGTTTTGATGGCAATGAAATAAAGAGAGTTTTGCTCTGTTTCTCAGTCTCTATTTCTCCTGTGCCAAGTTGTTTGTTGTTGGCCGTGGGATACAAGGACGTTTCGTTCGTTTTAGGCGAGGATCCCGCACTATCCGAACTAGTCGGGGCTTGCTAGCTGCCCTGGTCTAGACGGAGGTTGAGAGGTTGTTCGGTGGTAGAATGCATTCCTCGACTTGGTCCGAAGCTCGGAGATTTGTGCCTCGACTCCATTGGAGTTAGAATATTTATGGCTTGGGCTCACCGAGGTCCGGAGAATTAGTTATTCGGCCTTGCCGAGGTTCGGAGATTTTGTTACTCGGCCCTGCCGAGGTTCGGAGATTTTGTTACTCGGCCCTGCCAAGGTTTGGAGATTTTGTTACTCGACCCTGCCGAGGTTCGGAGACTTTGTAGCTCGGCCTAGCCGAGGTTTGGAGGATTTTGTAGCTCGGCCCAGCCGAAGTTCGGAGGATTTGTTGCTCGGCCCTGCCGAGGTTCGGAGATTTTGGGCTCGGAGAAGTGACTTAGTCGCCACCATGAGTCATAATGCTAGGTCCCCATAGCGTTTGGTGAGGGGCGCCAAGGCGGAACGGGTGGTACATGGTCACGCCCTTCATTTATGACGCAACCCCTCCCAAGGGGGCGAATTACTATCGGGCACTGGAATTCTTCCTTTTTTACGCTTCCCGAAAGGCGGCCGGCTTAAAAGAGCTTGGGAAAGTGTTGGGAGCATTTATCACGGGGGGCCGGCAGATCGGAAGGTATTCTGTTCCCAGGAGGGTTCCCGAACAGTCCGTCCACATTACCGATTTCGCTCGGGATGGGGCACGACCCTTCAGATTCCGCAGGCGCTAATTAAAGGAACGATACGTGGTGGGTTCTCATAGGTCGGTGGTTACGACCTGACTGATCGAATTACTCACCTGACAAGTATAAATACGGACGGGGGGTGCTGGTTTTCGCCATCCCTCCGGTGCAGTTTCAAAACAGTTTTCATCATGGCTTATCAAGGAGGAGAACGATCATCTGACGATCTCAGGACGGCGATCAACGGTCTGCTGCATCCGGTGAGGGGCTGTCCCACTATTACAGTTGATGGGCTGGGCTTGGCATCGGCCCTCGCGAGCCACCAGCGGCTCGAGAGGGTCGTTGAGGAGTACGTCGGCATCACCACGAGGGAGGCCGAGGCTCTGCGCCGGGTGGCGGACCGGCAGAAGGAGGAAATAAAGTCACTCTGCCAGCAGGTCGCCGAACTGTCCCAATGCCTGGAGGACCTGCTGGCTTCCGGGAGTGACTGCGAGCCTTAGGAAGGGCTTCTTTTTATTTTCTTTTGCCACCGTTGTCCCTCCCTCTTTTCAATTAATGAATATGAAGTTTTATTATTCTGTGCATTTCTGTTTTTCCTGGAGTATTTGCGGACATTGGGTTGGTTTTTTCCGGTCACGTAAATCCGAGCTAGGTCTAACGAGACCACGGTCGGGCCTAATTAGGGCGCGCGAGCCACTCGAACCCAGACGTAGCTTAGGAGGACTCTTAGGTCGGTCGGGGCTTGTGAGCTACCCGGATTTATGCACTTTGTTTAGGTCGGCCGGGGCTTGTGAGCTGCCCGGATTTGAAATAAGTTTTCCTGGGGGGTCACCGGTCTCTGCCCGGACCATCGGCGGACCTAGGCGATCCTTCAGAAGGAGTCCCTTTAGTTCCTTCGGTGCGTTAGGAGGTTTTTGTTTTCGCGTCCATTTATAGGATATTCGAGGAGTCACCCCGCTTCAAATGAGGCTCTGGAGTGTGACTAAGGCACGAGGACTTTGCCCCTTCGGCCGATGGTCTGGGAGTCGAACGCGACCAGGGCACGAGAATGTCACTCGGTAGGCCCGAGGAGTTTGATAGTTAAGGTCGCTCCCTGGCTTTGGCCGGGGTTTCGAGCGGTAGAGTGTAATCCTTAGCTTTGGCCAAGGTTCGGAGAAGTCGTTACTCGGCCCTACCGAGGTTCAGAGAATTTGTTGCTCGGCCCAGCCGAGGTTCGGAGAGTTTATTGCTCGGCCCAGTCGAGGTTCGAAGAATTTGTTACTCGGCCCAGCCGAGGTTCGGAGAATTTATTGCTCAGCCCAGCCGAGGTTCGGAGAATTTGTTACTCGGCCCAGCCGAGGTTCGGAGAATTTGTTACTCGGCCCTGCCGAGGTTCGGAGGTTTTGTAGCTCGGCTCAGCCGAGGTTCGGAGAGTTTATTGCTCGGCCCAGCCGAGGTTCGGAGAATTTGTTACTCGGCCCAGCCGAGGTTTGGAGAATTTGTTGCTCGGCCCTGTCGAGGTTCGGAGGTTTTGTAGCTCGGCCCAGCCGAGGTTCGGAGAATTTGTAGCTCGGCCCAGCCGAGGTTCGGAGAATTTGTTACTCGGCCCAGCCGAGATTTGGAGAATTTGTAGCTCGGCCCAGCCGAGGTTCAGACAATTTGTAGCTCGGCCCAGCCGAGGTTCGGAGAATTTGTAGCTCGGCCCAGCCGAGGTTCGGAGAATTTGCTACTCGGCCCTGCCGAGGTTCGGAGATTTTGTAGCTCGGCCCAGCCGAGGTTCGGAGAATATGTTGCTCGGCCCAGTCGAGGTTCGGAGAATTTGTTGCTCAGCCCAGCCGAGGTTCAGAGAATTTGCTACTCGGCCCTGTCGAGGTTCGAAGATTTTGTAGCTCGGCCTAGCCGAGGTTCGGAGAATTTGTTACTCGGCCCAGCCGAGGTTCGGAGAATTTGTAGCTCGGCCCAACCGAGGTTCAGAGATTTGTTACTCGGCCCAGCCAAGGTTCGGAGAATTTCTGTTTAGATAGATAACTCGATCGTGCCGAGGATTGGTGAGCAGCATCTGTTTCTTTTTGCAATCTTCGGCAATATAAAGTGTGACGATTCATGTTGCGAATTACGAAAACATGTGCTGACAGGAAGGTATAATAAAGTATATCGATAATAAACATGTTGCGAATTACGAAAACATATCCTATTGATAATACTTACGGAGATTATCCGAGTTCCATGTTCGGGGGATGGACTTCCCGTTCAAGTCTTTCAGCTTGTAGGTTCCCGGTGCAATGATTTCCGCTACCTGGTATGGGCCTTCCCAGTTTGGCGCCAGTTTTCCTTGTTCCAGCGCTTTGGAGACAGAGGCTTTTCGGAGAACAAGATCGCTGGGCAGGAAGGCTTTACCTTTGACTCTGGAGGCGTGGTAGTGGGCTACCCTTTGTTGATAGGCAGCCATTCTGATCCGAGCCTTCTCTCTAACCTCCTCTATCAAGTCGAGGTTGGTGCGGAGCTGTTCGTTGCTAGCTTCCTCTGAGTAGCTTTCCACCCGCAGCGAAGGGAGGCCTATCTCTACGGGGATAACGGCCTCCGTGCCGAAGGCCATTCGGAATGGAGTTTCACCTGTTGGGACTCTCGGGGTGGTGCGGTAGGCCCATAGAACATGGTGCAACTCATCCGCCCACCTGCCTTGGGCTCTGGAAAGACGAGCTTTGATCCCCTGAAGCATGGTCCTGTTGGTTACTTCGGCTGCTCCGTTGGCTTGCGGATGCCTGACTGAGGTGAGGTGGTGATGGATTTCGTGCTCCTCACAGAACTAGCGGAACTTTAGGTTGTTGAATTGCTTGCCGTTATCGGTGATTATGGTATGCGGGAGGCCGAATTGGCAGATGATGGACCTCCATACAAAATCTCTGGCCCGCGCCTTGGTTATTTGTGCAACCACCTCCGCCTTGACCCATTTAGTGAAGTAGTCGATGGCGACGAATAGAAATTTCCGCTGCCCCGTGGCAAGCGGGAACAGGCCGAGGATGTCCATCCCCCACTTGGCAAAGGGCCAAGCAGAGGATATAGGAATCAGGCTGGCGGAGGGGAGTCTCTGAATGCTTGAATGCCTCTGGCACGGGTCGCAAGCTCGGACAAGATCGTTCGCATCCTTCTGCATAGTCGGCCAGTAGTAGCCTTGTCGTAGCACCTTGTGGCATAGGGACCGGCTTCCCAGGTGATTGCCGCAAATCCCTTCATGCACTTTACGAAGAGCATAATCCACCTCGGATGGGCGGAGGCATCTAAGCAATGGCATGGAGAAGGATTGTTTGTAGAGTTGATCATCGACCAGCACATAGTGGGTGGCCTGCAGCTTTAGCTTTCTAGCTTCTCTCCGGTCGGGTGGAAGCGACCCTTCTTTGAGGTACTTCAGAATAGGATCGAACCATGATGGTTCGGCTTCGACTTGCATTATCCGATCGGCTTCCATGATGCTGGGTTTCTCTAGGGTCTCCAGGTGGAATTTTTGTTCGGTGTCCATTGACTCTGCGGTCGCCAGTCGGGACAGTAGGTCGGCACGGGCATTCTCAGATCTGGGAATCTGAGTGATCTCAAACTCAGAAAAATGGGGAAGCAGGCCACGTACCTCTTGAAGATATCGAACCATGTTCGGCTCCTGAGCCTCAAATTCTCCTCGTACATGCCCAGCCACTAGCTGAGAATCGGTGAAGGCGCTAAGTTTCTCCACCTTCAGATTGCGGACGATTCGAAGACCGGCTAGCAGGGCTTCGTACTCAGCTTCATTGTTGGAGGCCGGGAAAGAGAACCGGATGCCATATTCAAAGGTTGCCCCCTCTGTACTGGTGAGAACCAGGCCCGCACCGGAGCGATGAGCGTTGGACGACCCGTCGACATGGAGGAGCCATCGGGCTCCAGATTTTGGTTCCTCGGGGGAGTCTGGGGTAGAACCATCCTTCGGGATGGTACATTCGAGGAGGAAATTGGCTAGCACCTGAGCTTTGATGGCCGGGCGAGGCTGAAAGCGGATGTCATGCTCGCTCAACTCGACGGCCCACTTGGTCATTCTTCCTAATGTCTCGGGGCGATGGACTATTGCCTTGATGGGTTGGTCAGTCAGGACCGTCACAGAATGTGCTTGGAAGTACAGCCGCAGGTTCCGAACTGAAGTGATTAAGGCCAACACCATCTTTTCAATTCTGCTATATCTCATCTCCGCATCGCAGAGTAGCTTACTGACATAGTAAATCAGCCTTTGGACCTTGCCTTCTTCTCTGACCAGTACCGAACAGACGGCACCCTCTGAAATAGCCAGGTACAAGAACAGGGTCTCGCCCGGGCTTGGACTGCTGAGGAGTGGAGGCGAGCCGAGGTATTTCTTGAGATCCTGGAATGATTTTTGGCATTCAGGGGTCCATCGGAAGTTCTTAGCCAACCGGAGGGTTTTGAAGAAGGGGAGGCATCTCTCGGCCGAATGCGCCACGAAGCGGTTGAGAGCCGCTATCCTCCTAGTTAGGCACTGGACCTCTTTAATAGATGTCGGGGGTGCCATTTGTTGGAGAGCCTGAATCTTCTGGGGGTTAGCTTCGATACCTCGCTGGGAGACCATGAAGCCGAGAAACTTCCCAGAGTTAACGCCGAAGGCGCATTTGGTTGGATTGAGCCTCATCCCATACTTGCGGAGTGTTGCGAAGCTCTCTGAGAGGTCATCGACATGCTGCGATGCTTCTTTGCTCTTGACCAGCATGTCATCCATGTACACTTCCATATTCCGGCCGATTTGCTCCTTAAATACTTTGTTAACCAGCCTTTGGTAGGTAGCACCTGCATTTTTAAGACCAAAGGGCATGACACGGTAACAGTAAGTACCTCGGTCGGTTATGAAGGCGGTCTTCTCCTCATCCTCGGGGGCCATCCAGATCTAATTGTGGCCTGAATAAGCATCCATGAATGACAGCATTTGATGACCTGAGATGGCATCCACGAGCTGGTCGATCCGGGGAAGAGGGAAGCTGTCCTTCGGGCAAGCTTTGTTAAGATCGGTGAAGTCGATGCAAATCCTCCACTTGCCGTTCGACTTCTTCACCATGATGACATTTGATAGCCAGCTTGGATAATTTACCTCCCGGACAAAGTTTGCCTTGATGAGTTTGTCTACTTCTTCTTCAATGGCTTTCTGTCGTTCCGGGGCAAAGCTCCTCTTCTTTTGCTTGACGGGCCTGTGCGTCTCGTCCATGTTGAGATGATGGACGAGAACCTCGGGGCTGATCCCCGGCATGTCTGAGGCGGACCAGGTGAAAATGTCAGCGTTGCTTCGGAGAAAATTGATTAATCCGCGCCGAAGTTCGCCCTTCAGCAGTGACCCGATTTTTATGGTTCGATCGGGGCGAGCCTCGTCCAGCGGCACCTCATCCAGCTCCTCCGCTGGTTCTCCTCGCTGTTCGGCAAAGTCCTCCCGGGCGTCTAGCCCATCAACCTCTGGCACTCTGGACTGAAGGCTGGTGACGAAGCATTGCCGAGCCATGGCTTGACTTCCCCGAACAATTCCAACTCCTTGCCCGGTGGGGAATTTCATGGATAAGTGTGGGATGGAGACAACTGCTTTGAGGGACATTAGGCCGGGCCTGCCGAATATTGCGTTGTATGGGGACCTGAGATTGGTCACTAGGAAGTTCATGTAGACAGTGGCCACAAGGGGCTAGGCTCCCGCGCGGACTGTCAGAGTGACGACCCCTTCCGGGATGATGACGTCGCCTGTGAATCCCATTAGGATGGAATCCACGGCTCGAAGGTTCTCCATGAACAGTTTCATCTTGACAAATACATCGAGATACAGAACATTCACCGAACTTCCACTATCAACAAGGATCCGGCTTACATCATAGTTGTTTAAATTGAGGGATACAACTAATGCGTCATCATGGGGGAACTGTATCCCTTGGAGATCATCATCGGAGAAAGAGAGCTCGCCGGTCCGCACCTTCTTTGGCACTGATCCCTCACCATCACTCTTGGGGCTCGATCCGCCGGCCTCTTCGATCATGTTGATGCGGCCGATCACGGGCGGATTTGGTGGAGGAGGAGGTTGTTGAGGTTCGGACTGGCGGTCACCTCCTTGTCCTAGCTCGGGCGCCCTCCTGAACTGGTTCAGCCGCCCCCACTGGATCAGCCTCTCGATTTCGTTTTTCAACTGCCAGCATTCTTCAGTATCATGGCCGTGCTCCTGGTGGTAGCGGCAGTACTTGGTGGGGTCTCTTCGAGTCGGGTTCCCTCGGAGAGGAGCTGGCCGGGGGAGTTGGCGTTCTATCTCCATGAGGATCTATGCCCGGGGCACGGTCAGTTGAGTGTAGTGATCGAATTGCCTAGGTGGGCTTCGGGAGCGATTCCTCGGTGGCAGAGGGGGAGCTCTTTGGTAGTGAGGCGGACTCGGCCGGTGGGAGGGTCGGTGCCTATCAGGACCTTTGGGCTCCTTCTTCTTTGCCAGCTCGGTCCGGGCAACTCTTCGTGATTCTTTGACCCTAGCGTATTTGTCTGCCAGGGCCATCATATCAGAGAGGTTAGGGGGGTAGCTGACTTCCATCGCCAGGTAGAAGTCGCTTTCCTTTGATACTCCCCCCGCCAAGGCGGACATAGCCACCTCGTGATTGAGGTGGTCCACCTCCAACATGGCCTTATTAAAACGGCCAAGATAATTTCTTAAGGACTCCCCCTCTCTGCTTGACTTCGGAGAGGGAGTCAGATCTCCGTCGGTGGCGGCGGCTACTGACGAACTAATCAATAAAAAGATGGCTCAGCTCGTCGAATGAATCAATGGAACCTGGCTTCAAGGCATTGAACCAGGTTCGGGCAGATCCTCTGAGGGTAGAGGGGAAAGCGCGGCAGAGGATCGCGTCGGATGCTCCGTGGAACATCATTATTGACTGAAAGCTGCTGAGATGGTCGTCCGGGTCAGAAGAGCCGTGGTAGGGTTCGACGGCTAGTAGCTTAACATGGGAGGGAATTACTTCCTCCATAATCCCTTTGGAGAAAGGGATGCCCTGCTCCGCTTTGGGCTGAGGCGGATGGGCCTGCTTGGCAGCGTCCAGCTCCTGACGCATCTCCTGGATCTGCTGACGGATCTCCTCTTCAGCGACAAGAGGAGGAGCTGGGCGAGGGGATCGCAGGGACGGCGTCGAATCATGGCGGGAGGACACTGGGGAAGGGGTCCGGGCTCATCGAGATCTGGATGGATCTCTGTCGTAGCCGCCTCGCGGGACCGGTTTGTCCCCTTTGGGTCGATGTGGGGGGTCCGCGGCCTCATGCAAACTGGGGGAGGAAGTCGCCGGCGAAGAAGGAATCGCGGCCTCCTTATGAAAGTGCGGAGCGGGAGGAGCCGCGAGGCGTTCCTGGACCAGGTGGGTCAGGGCCTGGACTTGCTGGACCAATGAGGCGAACTGATCCTGGGTTATCGGGATGGCTGGCGGCGATGGTGTTTCAATTGGTGGAGGATGTGGCGCTACACTGCTCACCGGATCAGGTCTCTGAGAGGCGACCTGATCTTGGGCTTCAGAAGTTGCTCTTCTCCGATTGGCCATTAGAGAGGTTCTACTCTAGATCGAGATCCTTATCTCCTTTTTTCAAGTTTTAATGGGACTTGAGGCCCTTCCTCTAGCACCAATCTGTTGCCGCCGAGATCCGTCCTCCAACTCGGGCGCGGTCGATCTCCTGGGGCGGACCTGCACAGAAGTCCTCATGCGAGAGGCGTTGGGGGTGGCCCTCCGCGGAAGACCCTCCGACGCTCAAGTCAGTGAGAGGAATCGGCGATCAACAGAAAACGGGGAGGTGGATCTCTCCGGGGAGTCTCTCCAGGGGCGGCCGATCGGGAGCTCAGTAAAGGTGGGAGCACCGACGAGCAGCAAGGGAGAGTGGGAGAGTGAGAGTGAGCGCATACCTGAGGGAATCTGGGGGTGTCACATTTATAGGTTGTCACCTGGATCTTGAGCTTCTTTTGAAAGGTTCGAGGGTTGTTAGGATATGGAGATGGATTGAATCAGGCTGTTATGAGGCCGTTGGGATCCGTATCTTGTCTGTTAAGGGATCGATGGCTAGGAGAGCTCCTCGATGGCTTGAGGTCTGGTAGGTGCGTAGGTCTCAGGTAGCTGTATTAGGCTCTAGGCCACTTTTCAACATGATTCTTTGCCTGAGATGTTGTTACGATAGGCCTAGGCTCTCCTGCGCTAGGTTCCACGGGGTGAGTATCGGATTATGGATCGTTCGGGAAAGATGAGCTATGGAGAAGATCGGGCTATGGAAACTAGGAGAAAGATGAGCTGTGGAAGCTCGGGGAGGCCGAGCTATAGGAACTCGAGGAAAGCCGAGCTATGGGAGCTCGGGGAAAGCCGAGCTATGAGAGCTCGGGGAAGACGAGCTATGGGAGCTCAAGGGAGCCGAGCTATGGGAAGCTCGAGAAAGACGAGATGTGGAAGCTCGGGAAGGCTGAGCTATAGGAGCTCAGGGAAAGCCGAGCTATGAGAGCTCAGGAAAGACGAGCTATGGGAGCTCGAGGGAGCCGAGCTATGGGAAGCTCGGGGAAGACGAGCTATGGGAGCTCGGGAAGGCCGAGCTATAGGAAGCTCGAGAGAGCCGAGCTATGGGAAGCTTGGGAAGGCCGAGCTATGGGAACTCGGGAAGGCCGAGCTATAGGAAGCTCGAGAGAGCCGAGCTACGGAAAGCTCGGGAAGGCCGAGCTATTGAAGCTCGGGAAGGACGAGCTATGGGAGCTCGGGAAGATCGAGCTATAGGAAGCTCGAGAGAGCCGAGCTACGAGAGCTCAGGGAAGACGAGCTATTGGAGCTCGAGGGAGCGGAGCTATGGGAGCTCTGGAAGGCCGAGCTATAGGAAGCTCGGGGATATCATGGCAGGCGAAGGGACGGGGTCGGTCTTAGCCTCCTCGCACGAATATTGATGCAATGACGATTTCACCCCCCAACATGCATAAATCTTTGTCCAAAAATATTTTGATTTTGGCCTGGTACCTTTCTTCTCAACGTCTTTAGTTGGTTAGCACCATACAGTACTGATCTGAAATGTCATTATGCAACGGTTACTGCCGATGAAAAAGTTATCATTAAACTTCATTCTTGAGCAGGCATAACATAAATCTAGGATCAGTGATTTTGCTAGGTCGACCATACCGTTCCTCTCTCATGGAACCAAGCTTTTTTTATACCACTTGGCAATTCGTGTGATGCATGGGATCATGTAGTCTAAGCCGGGAAGGCATACTATGTGGCCCAATTTCTTGTTTCCACACTAGGAAAAGTTTTTGTGCATCACTTTCGGTGCACAAAGGTGCGCATCGAATGCATGCATTGATCATGCGTCCATGCGAGCGCGTGTGAAGTGCGCTCGTGCGAATACGCGTGTGAAGCATGCTGTGGCCCAATGAACCGTAGTACGCATGCTTGCATGAACGCATGATCAATGTGCACGCCCATTATGCATCTTTATGTATCAGAGATGATGCACAAAGATATTTTTTTCACACCGATGGCATGGAGAAAAACTGTGTAGTGAAGCTTTTCTCTTATCCCTTGAAGGAGAGGAGGACAAGCTTAGTCAATGGTTCCCGTGCTGCTGGGCTAAAAGATAAAGAAAACAAATCAAATCTTCCACGGTTCTAGTTCCATCGAACTTCTATAGCCATCACGTGTACATGTTGTGCTTTTATTGATTCTATAATTCATCTAGCATCAAATATTCCAGAATAATTAATTTTAAGTGGAATAGAACAATTTAAACCTAATGGAGTTGCATCAATTTAAACCCATTGTAGCTAGGCGTGGTTGTAAGCAATTAACTGAGGGCTACAACAAACTGAAATGTGCTACTCATCAGATCCGATGCAAATGAATACATAAAGAAAAGAGACATATATATAACTAGATTAATTTTTTCGTTAATGACTGGTCAATTTCAGACAAGTACCTCTGACTACAAATAAGAAGCAATTATTGACTGCATCCGCAAAAAGACAGCACGTCAGTATCAATGTTGCTGGGAGATGATGAAATTTGGGATCAACTTGCCTAAAGATCTTGGTGGGAGGAATGGTCTTCGACTAGTATTTCTCTTCTTCAGAATTTTCAAAAAATGGGCAAAAAATGTAGGACTAGAAATGTAGCAGGCTCACCCTAACACTATAAAAACTTTAATTTTTAGTGACATCAAAAAATATTGCTAAATATAAGAAATGCGTCGCTATATAGATTTAGTGACGCCATTGCAACACCAAAGAACCATCATTAAATAATCGATCGATAAAGATTCAATTATCACAAAAGCGTTGCTAAATAGCGACGTATTTTTTGTATCGTTATATGCATCGCTATTTAGTGACGTTTTTGTGACGCATAAATGCGTCGCTAAATAGTGATGAAATTTTACTATTTTCTTATAGTGTAAGTCTTGTAGAAGAAGATGGATTAATTTCTCATGTCTAATAATCTAAATGTCCTACCGTTCTAGTTGCTTGGGACATCCTTAGCCATCGAATGTGATAAATTTTATCGATCGATTTATAAACCTACAAAAGGGATGGAACAAAAAAACCATAAAAAGGCTCAGAGATGGTCTCATGCTTCCATAGATGTTAGTAATCACTTATAAATGGACAGCTCTGATGAGCTTGATCGTTGAATTAGGCATAGTTGTGGTAGAGATATTTTCAATACAGAATGGTAAACTTGATTGATTTGAAAAAAGTTCCAAACAAGTGGTAATTACATTGAAGCCTTTGGATAAAAAATATTAAAAAATTCTAAAATTATGGCCATATAATGGTATTTTTGTGGTATTCTAAAATTTTGTCACTATCATATATTTATTAAATTATTTGTTACTTTCTTATTGAACTTTTGTTTTAGATGATTTAAAATGTATTGTAAAATTAACTTAATGTTAAAAAATCATGAAAATAAATTTATTTAAAATTTTAATTATCTTGATTTTTGTAAAGTTTTCTTTCTAACTAATATTCATTATGGTGTTACATACAGTCAACATGATTGCAAGCTCTTAATGGATTACTAGAACGAACTCAAATATTCTTTTATCAGCTTGTGCAAGTTAATATAGAGAAAAACAAACATTTCATTAAGATTTTTGTCACCAATGTCCCATCAACTTTCAAGCAACGAATCAGAACTTCCTACTTCAGCCAGAAGACAACGCATCGGTGTCAACGCGAATAAGACGTTTTTATCGCTACGCTGAAGCTATTTCTTCCACAAGTCTCTTCATTTTTCAATCGTCCAGACGTACGTTTATTTTGACCCATGAGTCCTATGTCTTGTGGTAGGAGACAAGCTGTATTGGGAGGGATTGGAATCCTATCCGACTCCATTTCAATATACATTGATAGTTGTCGTCCGAAAAAAAAGGTGACCCCCATACAACTACAATAAAAAAAAAAAAAAAAAAAAAGATTGTGTTTTCGTCGATGAGCAATACCTCTTGCTAAAACAAGGGAGTATTGAACATATTGCAACAGTACTGACCTAGCTACTATGCTCTCTCTTTTGTAAATCTACAGCATTGTAATTTAGGTCGTGGCACCTGCTGAAGAAGTCTACTGACCGAATTGCTAAGTATATCGTAACGAGCCAAGAGATTTAGGTTATGTCCTCTTACTCTGATAATTTGCGCTCTAATTCTGGACAAACAACTGAAAGAATCATTCAGGATTATGCCATTATACTCCATTGAAGTACCTGACTGCAAGGTTGATACATCATCAAGGAAAGTGATGCCTGCTATAGGAGTTGTGAACTGGCTAGTCCTATTGAGTCCAGATCGAAAGCTGTCTTACGGAGTACTGGATTTCATGGCATTGGAGCAAGGAAAATGGGATGGTTCAACCTGTACTTAGGAATTGATGCAACGAGAATTTCATCCTTTCCTTGGAAGGTAGGAGCTGCTCCTTTTACAAACTTGACAAGAGTTGCAACATTGGCATAATCTAGTCGGAGATAGAATACATGATTTCCATAAAAAAAGTGAGACCAGTAAACTTCTTGTTCACACACACACTCTCTCTCTTTTGCTTTGACACTGCAGCGGACGACATAACAAATTGTAGTTTCAAATCAATTTCCAACGGCTCTTTTTTGTTTTTTTCCCTCTCTAATTCTCTAATGCTAGTGTAAGCATGTGTATTAATTGCACGTGGAAGACTGATTTTTTTTTTATTAACCAAACAGCTCAGCCATACACCAGCCACCCAGCTTATACATTTTTACAGTAATACATTTATAATACACGCACGTAAATAATTTAGTTGACGAGTTAGCTAGCCCAAACTTGTTTATAATTGAATTTTTCAACCTAGTCCAAATAATTTTATGTTGCTTTGAAGGTCAAATTGCTGCAAGAATTCCCTCTCTAAGCTAAGAAAGCTGATCCCAAGTTTGAGAGAAGTATAACCTAATCTTGAGAAGCCATCTGTTCCTTCTTGAACTCCTGTAAGAAGAAATAGGTCCAATTTTTTTAATGCAGCAATCATAGGAAATAGGATACGGTGTGGATTATCGATCCGAGAATCCTCTATCTAACAACCGTTCCGCCAACTAACCTTCCGATCCAACTAACATTCCGATCCAACTAACCTTCCGATCCAACTAACATTCAGATCCAACTAACATTCCGATCCAACTAACCTTCCGATCCAACTAACCACTATATCGATCTACCCCCCTATCCAACTAACCACTATATCGATCTACCGTTCTGATCGCCTCCCCTATAAAGCAGTAAGCGTTCTGTTTCATTCTGCATGCAGCCTCTCTCTCGCCAAACTATTCTTTTGCCAATTAGAAGTTTTGGGATCACAATTCCTTTCAACTTTGGAGAGACTGATCGGTCTTCCGAGGTGGACGTAGATGAGCCTTCCGAGGTGGACGTAGATGATCTTTCAACTTTGGAGAGACTGATCGGCCTTCCGAGGTGGACGTAGATGAGCCTTCCGAGGTGGACGTAGATGACTTTTCTCATCGAAAAAGAGGTGAAACAAATGAGTCTCGTTTAAGTTAGCTTTTCACTCGACCGCCATCTACACAAAAGTTCATCCAGTTTTTCAAACAGCGAAAGTATCCCCTTATGCCTGCGTTATATTCTTAAGATTACACGCCTATATATATATATATAGATGATTTTTCTCATCGAAAAAGAGGTGCAACAAATGAGTCTCGTTTTAAGTTAGCTTTTCACTCGACCGCCATCTACACAAAAGTTCATCCAGTTTTTCAAACAGAGAAAGTATCCATCCCCCTTATGCCTGCATTATATTCTTAAGATTGCACGCCTATATATATATATAGATGATTTTTCTCATCGAAAAAGAGGTGCACCAAATGAGTCTCGTTTTAAGTTAGCTTTTCACTCGACCGCCATCTACACAAAAGTTCATCCAGTTTTTCAAACAGAGAAAGTATCCATCCCCCTTATGCCTGCATTATATTCTTAAGATTGCACGCCTATATATATATAGATGATTTTTCTCATCGAAAAAGAGGTGCAACAAATGAGTCTCGTTTTAAGTTAGCTTTTCACTCGACCGCCATCTACACAAAAGTTCATCCAGTTTTTCAAACAGAGAAACAGAGAAAGTATCCATCCCCCTTATGCCTGCATTATATTCTTAAGATTGCACGCCTATATATATATAGATGATTTTTCTCATCGAAAAAGAGGTGCACCAAATGAGTCTCGTTTTAAGTTAGCTTTTCACTCGACCGCCATCTACACAAAAGTTCATCCAGTTTTTCAAACAGAGAAAGTATCCATCCCCCTTATGCCTGCATTATATTCTTAAGATTGCACGCCTATATATATATAGATGATTTAAAAGACTGGGTTTTTTTTTAAATTGTTGTTGCTTTTTTTTTTAAGCTCAAATACATTTGGAAGGAAATTCATGGATCCTGAGCTTGAAGAAGCATCTCGCACCGGAAACGTGGACGCACTCAACCAACTTCTTCAAAGAGATAGCCTTCTCCTTGACAGATTAACCATCATCCCTTTCCCCATCGACAATCCTCTACACATAGCTTCTCTATTAGGACATGCTGATTTTGTTAGACAAATCCTCAACCAAAGGCCGGAGCTTGCTCGGGACCTGAATGAGCAAGGCCTCTCTCCCTTGCACTTAGCTTCGGCTAAGGGCCATCTCTCCATTGTGAAAGAGCTGTTGAAGGTGGGCTCTGAACTTTGCCTAATCGTAGACAAAGATGGGCTCATGCCAATCCACACAGCGGTGATCAAAGGGAGGATTGATGCCCTAAGAGAACTAAGTGATGCTTGCCCAGAGTCTATGCAAGCGGTGACATCTCGTGGGGACACGATCCTTCATTTGGCTGTGAGATCAAACTATTATCAAGTTATTGAGTTCTTGCTAGAAAGATTGAATGATGGTCAGCTCCTAAACCAGAAGGATGAGAAGGGAAACACCATATTGCATCTTGCCGTTGCTAGAAAACAATTTCATGTATGTATATGATGTTAGACTTTCCTTTTTGTCTTCTTAAATCTAAAACGTTGGCGTGACAAGTATCTTTTTCATTGGTAGGTCATAAAGCTCTTGTTGGACAAACAAGGAATTGATGTCAACTCAATGAACCAAAAAAGATGTACACCGCTTGATGTGCTGCTAGATTCAACATTTGAACATGGAGACCTAGCTATAGGAGAGACTATTCGAGCTGCTGGTGGCTGGAAGACATCACCCGTGGAGATCGAACCAGCAAGGGACAATTTAGCCATACCACAAGTAAGGCATTCAAGTCGTCGCTTTACGAAATGTTTTGGTTGTTTTCGTTCCGCGCATCACGCTAGAACAAGACGTAACAAGCAGGTTGCAATAGAGGATGCCAAACCTAATTCAGGTACCTTGATAATAGTGGCGACACTTATAGCAACTATTACATTCCAAGGAGGACTAAACCCTCCAGGAGTATTTAAGCATGATAGTGGGAGCCCAAGCCCTTATCCTTCTCCTAATTATCGCATTGATTGTTATCCGTGTGGATTTTTTATCTGTTGTGGTACACGGATTCCCAAAGTTCGACCAGGTCTAGATTCAAGACTTGCACTCTTCTTGACATTAGATATGGTAGGTTTATTTGCATCACTGTGTATCATTCTCTTATTGCTCTGTGTTAACCCACAAAGCGAAGGGATGATGATGAGATTCTTAAGATCGGTCATGTGGCTTGCTGTCTTCTCCACAGCACTGGCATTTACAACTGTTATTCGAGATGTCTTTCCAGATTCAAGCGGAGTCGGTTACCAGTTATTTGTTACAGGCTGGTTTAGCATCTTAACAACTGCAATATTATGGTATTGCATTCGATTGCTCAAGTGGCTACTGCAGAAGGTTTGGTGGCTGATCAAGAAGGACAAAAATAGAGAACGAGATACTCACCAGAAGACATTTGTTCATATTGCCAAAGGAGTCCTGGCTGTCATTGTTCATATTGCCAAAGGAGTCCTGGCTGTCATTGGGGTGATCATAGCTGTGTCCGTTATTTTGTTCTTGAGCAATCGAGAAATATCTGTACTAAATCGCTGGTACAACCCAATAGTGTGACTGCTTTCTATTAGTATGCCTTTTTTTTTTAAGTAATGTCTTTAATTAAAATGGTCCCTATTATTCTAAGGACATGTAATGTGCTTTTTTTTTTTTTTTTTTGAATAAGTCTATAAAATTTCTTGTAATTAATTTTCCCACTCTGTTAGACTGTTACTGCTCTGCTTATACCATTCCAAAACTTTTAACCGATGGCCGTAATTAATAAGGGTGCAACAAAGTGTTAATTAGCATGATTATATATACGAAGGTTTCCATATCATCATTTGGGTGTAGACTGTAGAGGTAGAGGTAGAGGCGTGGGTGCTGGGACTTCTTACCTTGGAATTAAATGATAAAACGATGGAAAGAAAAATCTCAGCCATTCCATATCATGAAAAGTCCAGATAATGCCTTATCTTGGAAAAAGAGGTTACGCACCACAGATTTGTATTCCTGCTAATCTCTACTGTGGTCCATATAGTATTCGTTTCAGTTGGGTCTGAAGAATTCCAGTGCCCCTCATTTGGCCGTTTCTTTTCTCCTTGAGTGCGAAAGTTAAGCATGGGGTTGATGAAAATAAGTAAAATCGATCCACTAATTCGGAATCACTTGACTGGAGGCTATTATTATTAATTTGTATCTTGGCTGATTCTTTTTTTGTGGCTTTCCTTATAGTTTTCGGTTTGTTGTTTTTCTTATGGTTTGTTCGGTTTGTTTGTAGAAGCCAGCCAAGATTTTATGGTAAGAATATATAGATTACATGCAATCTAAGTGGTAGCATCAGGCCACCGCTTATCTCAACACTAAACGCGTGTCCAAATAAACCAAAAGAGGAGATGAGAGATTACGGTGACCATTTTGCATCAGGACATGCGACAAGTGACACTAACACTTGCGGCGCCGAATCACCTGGTCAACAGTACTCATCACATAAAATGGTTCTATGTATTAGAAGAAATGAAAATTTGACACCGAAGAGAGATTATATATATATATATATATATATATATATATATATATATATATATATATATATATATATATATAGCGAATTAAGAACACGCGTTCTAGCAGAAAAGTGCAGGATATGTTACATCTTGGAACTTGAATGGAAGCAATAGAGGCCAAAACGACAAACAAGCAAACTATGATAACTAAGAATAATAAAACCAATATATATATATATATATTCCGGTGTGGAAGAGGAGGGAAGAAGGAGAGGAGGAAGCCATGTATGCTTAGAAACAGCGAAGCAGCCTTTGAGTGGAAAAGAAGTGAGTGGACCCTACTAGAATGAGTTACAAAACCATCACTATATCAAAATGATACGTTGCAAGGAGAAGCTGGTTGGTGTTTGGAAGGAGCGAGGCAAGGGGAACCCGGGGGGTCATGTGAGACGGGCCAGGCCATCCGGGTCACACTGACGCGATGCTCTGATGCCGTACGTCAGGCCTGTTAGCTGGCAGGAAACGGCAGGCTTAGCATAAGAGATGGAGAGAAAAAATGAGCTCAATGAATAATGTCTTGTGGAGAGAGAGAGAGAGAGCAAGAGAATTACACCCAAAGAGATAGAGAGAGAATGGCATAGATACAAAGAGAGATAAAGAGGAATGGAGAGAGGAGGACAAAAGACTGTAGCGACCCGGTAGGTGCAGTGAGAGAGAGAGCGAGACTGTAAGCAGAAGCTCACGCTTCCTAATTCCAAATCCACAAGCAACCCACGAAGATCGAACCAAGTACCTGAATTATGATCCGCTCCATTTTGTACCCATATCACCGTTATGTTGTTTTCTCATAACCCCGTTTCATTCCCCCTGTTATCAATTTGAAACACCTCGGAACGTGCATCACTTTTTAACTTAATTCAAGAAATGCCAAACACATCATGAATCACTAGAAAGTTAGTCAAGTGCATCACCGTTAGTGCTAATTGTTTTGCCATAAACTTGGTTCTAGCGAGATGATGTCGATTTCCATGGCTTGTGATGTGGCTGATCTAGCATCGTCAGAGTTAACAGTGAAGAAAACTGATGGATCCCTGCCTCGACCTCGTGGGATGGCATCGGCCTCTGAGGCTCCCTCGGTCTCCAAGCTCCCCTCGGCCTCGAGCTTCCACTACAAGAAAATAGTATAATAGTGACAAAAATTTTCATCACTATTCCGTCACAAACTGGGTTTAGTGACGGATTAGCGATGAAAATCTTATCGTCACCATTTTTGCCGTCACTAAATTTAGTGACGGAAAGAGCGTCCATCATAAAATAACAACGATGGATTTGTGATGGAATATTCCATCATAAATTTGTGATGAAATATTTCAAAAATTTATGACGGAACATATTTTTCGTCACTAAATTGTGACGGATTAGTAACGAACCATCCGTCACTCATTATTTCATCACTATTACGTCACAAATATTTTCATCACTATTTCATCATAATTTAGTGACGGATTATTGACGAAAAATTTAGTCACTAAAACTTTCGTCACTAGTCCGTCACAAATATTCCATCACGGTTTAGTGATAGATTGTTGATGGAATGCATGTCACTAATAACTCCATCACTATGCCATCACAATTTGCTGATGAATTAGTGACGAAAGAATTCATCAGTCATCCGTTATTGTTCCATCACTAATCAATCACTAATATTTTCGTCACTAATCCATCACTATTATTTCTATCAAAAATCCATCATTAATTCATCATTAACCTAATAAAATTTCATCAAATTTTTATTCTTATAAATTTAAAATTAATTTTAAATTATGGAAGAAAAAAATTTGATGCATTGGGTCTTACTGTTCAGTTTAAATCGTAATCTCTCTCTTTTATATTATTTATTGTGATTACAAGCAAACTGCGAGTGGTTTTAACCACTTTTACCATGGAAATGAGATTTAATGAATGGTTTCTACTGTTTTCATTCCCAAATGGTTTCACATTCCGTTGCAGCATAAAAGAAACACAGTAATTTAGCTCCAATCCACAGGAGCCATTTTTCTAGAAAAAAAAAAGCTCTCTTTTTTCACAAAATTCCTCAAACGCATTAAACCACAAATTAAATCTCCAGAATAGTTTGATTGCCTTATTAAAAGAAAAGAAAAGAAAGAATGATATGAAGATGAGGAAAACATAAGTGATACGGCTGGCCATTTCCTCCGGGTGGTATTATCTTTTGCATGATTTTTGGAAATCATGATGTGATAGCAAAACCCAGAAATAGAACTCCAGCACCGACCTCCAGCATCGGCCTCCAGCGTCGGCCTCGAGTGCTGGCCTCCCGCGCTGACCTTTGGCTCTGGCCTCCAGCGTCGGCCTCCGGTGCCGGCCTCCAACAACGGCTTCGGTCCTAACTTGATGCCTTTTTTGCATGCACAATGACCCATCTCATGCAACAGATCCCGTGATTCGAGGTCTATTGCTGTGTACCTCATTCACTGAAATCACGGGCAAGTGCTAGCACGTTCAGCAGTTACCGCTACAAGCGGCCCTCATCTAGCAACGGCTTAACCACTGGTCGTTCAGAGAAACTTATCCCAATAAGGAAGATTCGACGGTTCCAACGGAACGAGGTAAACGAGACCCCCCAGACAGGTATAAGAGGAGGACCCGAGCTCAATGCAAGGGGATCTCTCTCGCTCGCTCTCTCAAGTTATACTCATACACAACATTCCTATTCTACAAACCACTGACTTGGGCGTCGGAGGGTCCCCACCGGAACCATCGGTCCGGGACTTTTTGCAGGCTCTAGAAGGAAGACGGTGACCTCTCTGCATTCTCGAAGGCCTACGGAGATCTCAGCTCACCCGACGCTCATCGCAAGTGATTTGGCAGCAACAGATTGGCGCGCCAGGTAGGGGTCGCCAGTTCGCATGACAGGAAGACGAAAGTTCTCCCTGTGACCCCACCAATTCTGCGAGGGAGACGATGGTGACTACACGAGCACAGGAGGCTTCCTCCAGTCAAGCCATGAAGCGCATTCCACGGGCTGAGCAATCGGAGGCCAACCTCCATGCTCTGCCCCCTGCACAGATAAGCCGGCATGACCGGCTCGAGGTTCTGGCTCACCAGGTCTAGGACCTGATGACAATGGTACGGGGACTGCAGAAGCATTGTTTGGCTGCTGCACCTCAACCCCCTGCGCCCGATGAAGGGGTGCGGGGGACAGTCCAGTCTCAACAAGGCGGGACCCCATCTGAGGTCTCCCACCGCTCACCCCCTGAACCTCATCACCGAGGGGCCTCGAAGCGACGGCAGTCCCCCTCTTGCCACTCCGGTCGTTCCCACCACCGGTCGGAGGAGAGAGATTCCAGATGGGTGCGTTCCTTATGCCGACGATCTTCTTCGGCTTCTTCTTCCGATTCATCTTGAGATGGCACCCTCAGGAAAACTACCCGTCGGGCCGAGCAACGGCTCGATGAGTATCATCGATGGTTGGAGGAGCTTAGCCGCCGGATCGCTAATCCTCACGGGACGGACTATGAGCGTCGCCCCCCACTTTCCCAGCGTATCATGAAGGAACCGATCCCGCCCCGGTTCCATTTCCCCCAACTGGATCCATACGATGGTACGACGGACCCCCTGGACCACCTAGAAAGCTACAAGGTCCTCATGCAGGTCCAGGGAGCGACGGACTCCCTTTTATGCATCGCCTTTCCGGCCACCCTTCGCAAGATGGCACGCGCGTGGTACTCCCGCCTGCCTCCATGCAGCATCAATTCGTTTCGGCAACTTGAGCAATCTTTCCTGGCCCACTTTGATGCCTGTCGAAAGATCCCACGAGTGGCTGATAGCCTATTTGCTGTCCAGCAAAGGAGTGGCGAGACCTTGAAGGACTTTGTCGCTCGATTTAAGGAAGCAGCGTTGGAGGTATACAACCTGGAAGACTCCGTAGCCACTTTGGCATTGAAACGAGGACTTCGTCCATCCAGGTTTGCCTATTCCCTGGACAAGAAGCCTCCGAGTTCTTATGTCGAGCTTCTGAGCCGAGCACAGAAGCACATCTGTACTGACGAGGCGGATTCTTCCAGGAGGGAAGTTGACAAGAACACCAGCAAGAAACCACCACCTACTGATCATGCCGATGCACGTCCTCGGAAGCCTGAGCCTCCTCACCGCTCATATCGCCGACCACATACGCTCATTCCTAAGGAGCAATACACTTCCCTCATGGCTCCTATATCTCACATCCTACTGGAGATCGAGGAGGAACCTTATTTCAAGTATCCTGCTCCTTTGAAATCTGGGACCCCCCGCAATAAGGAGTTTTACTGCCGGTACCACCGGGACTATGGTCACGACACGAGGACTGCCGCCATCTGAAGAAAGCCATTGAGGAGCTGGTTCAACAGGGTCACCTGGGCAAATTTGTCCGAAGGGGAAACCTTCCCACTTCGGGTCCATTGGTGCCTCCGATACTTCCAGCCGGCAGGGACAATGCTCCAACGGAGAAGACCATAGCTATGATTTCCTGGGGGGCAGGTGGCGATTCAAAGAGGCAGCGAGAGGGAATAGATTCTGTAATTCCTTTCTTTGGAAAGGATTTAGATGGGGTAGTTAATAAGCATGACGACAGCGTCGTTGTGTCCATGACTATAGCCAAACATCCTGTAAAAAGAATTTTAATTGATAGTGGGAGTTCGGTGGATGTTTTGAGCTACGAGGCTTTTGTTCGGATGAATCTATCAAATTCTTCACTCCGACCCGTTGCCGCGCCTCTAATGGGCTTCACTGGAGACTCGGTGAGTGTCGAGGGGGAGATTGCCCTCCCAGTCACGGCTGGAACCCCTCCATGTCAGAGCATCGTGGTTATAAATTTCTTGGTGGTCCAGGTCCCGCTGGCTTATAACGCTATCTTGGGGAGACCAGGGTTGAATCTGCTAGATGCCGTAATCTCCACTAAGAGATTATTGGTAAGGTTCCCCACCGACGAAGGAGTCGGAGAGATGAAAGGGGAGCAAAGCCCGCCACCGCTCTGCTATCATTTGTCTCCCAGCCCGCTGGAAGTGGCGTCGGCAATTGCCTCTGAGCCGCTCGATCCCCGGGAGCTAGGAAGGAGGGGAGAGCCAGCCGAGCACCTTCTGACCCTCCCCTTGGGTGATGACTCAGCAAGGACTGTTCAGGTGGGGGCGTTTCTTCCAGAAGAGGCACGTGATCGACTTCTTACTTTTCTGCGTGCCAACACCGACGTCTTTGCATGGTCGTCCTCAGACATGCCGGGTGTCCCCGAAGAAGTGATCACCCATCGGCTCAACCTCAGGCCAGAATGTCGGCCGGTCCGACAGAAAAAAAGAAACTTCGCTCTAGATAGATAAAAAGCTATCGACGAAGAAGTCCGCAGGTTAACGGATGCAGGCCATATTCGGGATGTTCATTACCTCGAATGGTTGGCCAATGTGGTACTGGTCCGTAAGACCAACGGGAGCTGGAGAATGTGCGTGGATTTCACCGATCTCAACAAGGCATGCCCTAAGGATAGCTTTCCTCTGCCCCGGATCGATCAACTGGTGGACGCCACATTTGGTCATGAGGTCCTTAGCTTCATGGATGCTTTCTCCGAATATAACCAGATCTGGATGAATCCGGCGGATGAAGAAGCTACCTCCTTCATAACTGAGAAGGGGTTATACTGCTACAGGGTAATGCCTTTTGGTCTAAAGAATGCGGGAGCCACCTACCAAAAGCTGATGAACAAAGTCTTCGAAGGCCAGATAGGATGCAACACGGAAGTGTACGTGGATGACATGTTGACAAAAAGCGTCCACGCCACTGACCATATCGCGGACCTAACGGAGACTTTTTACAACCTTCGTCGGTACCAGATGAAGCTGAACCCATGCAAATGTGCATTTGGGGTGACAGCCGAAAAGTTCTTGGGTTTCATGGTAACCCGGCGGGGGATCGAGGCAAACCCGGACAAAGTCCAAGCCATCTTGGACATGAGGCCTCCTGCCAACAAGAAGGAAATACAGCGCCTGACGGGAAGGGTGGCCGCCTTAAGTCGCTTCCTGTTCAAGTTTGCTGAGAGGTGCCTACCTTTCTTCAAGGCGCTCCGCAAGGTCAATGAATTCGAATGGACAAAAGAATGCCAAGAGGTGTTCGAGGGGTTAAAGGAATTCTTATCTACCCCGCCGCTGCTAGCCAAGCCAACATGTGGAGAAGAACTCCTTCTATACCTCGTGGCCTCTCCTGAAGCCATTAGTTCTGTGCTAGTCCGCGTTGTCACCAATGGCATGCAAAGGCCAGTATACTACATAAGCAAGGTGCTCCACGATGCAGAGACCAGGTACTCAAATATGCAAAAGATTATCTTCGCATTGATCGTGTCTGCCCAGCGTCTGCGACCATACTTCCAAGCCCACCCGATCGCGGTGATCACAGACCAACCTCTGAAGATAGTTCTCGCTCGCTCGGATACTTCCGGCCGGCTAGCAAGGTGGGCCCTTAAGTTGGGGGAATTCGATCTGTCTTTTCGCCCCCGGTCGGCCATAAAGTCTCAAGTCTTGGCAGATTTTTTGATCGAATGCACTTGGACAGAGGAGCAACTTAAAGAACCTCCTACAGACACTCAACCCCTTGGAACCAGTGATGATGAATGGGTCCTTCATGTAGACGGGGCATCGAATTCTCAAGGGAGCGGAGCAGGCCTCATCTTGGCCAACTCGGATGGAGTTGTAACCGAGTGTGCACTTCACTTCCTCTTTCCAGCCACTAATAATCAGGCAGAATATGAAGCTTTGCTATCCGGGATGAGATTAGCTCAAGAGCTTAGGGTGAAATGCCTTAGGGCGTTCACCGACTCCCAATTGGTCGCTGGCCAAATCGCAAGGGAATATGAAGCAAGGGATCCCATCATGTCCCGCTACTTAAGTATGGTGCAATCGCTAGCTTCTCCCTTGGCTCACTTTAGCATCAGCTACATTCCTCGATAGGAGAATGCTAGAGCCGACGCCTTATCCCATCTTTCCACCTTAGCTGATGGGATGCTGGGAAGAGCTTATGTGGAGCACTTAGAATCCCCGAGTATTGACGTATCGAGAGAAACTCTACCAGTGGAGCAGGAGCCTTCCTGGATGGATGCCTACGTCCGGTACTTTACCGAGGGTACACTCCCAGAAGACCCTGCCGAAGCCAGGAAACTTAAAAGATGGGCCCCAAAGTTTTTCATAATGGAGGGAAAGCTCTATCGGAGGTCGTTCTCATACCCAGTCCTTAGGTGTGTTGGTCCCACCGAAGCTAATTATATTCTGTGAGAGATACATGAAGGTATATGTGGAAGCCATATGGGGGGCAGAGCTCTTGCATACAAAGCCCTACGACAGGGGTATTACTGGCTGACAATGAAGGAGGATGCATCCGAACTTATCAAGAGGTGCGACAGCTGCCAGCGCCATGCCAACATTCAACATCAACCGGCGTCCTAGCTGACCCCCCTGGCTGCACCCTAGCCCTTCGCACAGTGGGGCATGGACATCCTGGGACCGTTCCCTCCAGCCTCCGAACAATGTAAGTTCCTAGTGGTGGCCGTCGACCAATTCACCAAGTGGATCGAGGTGGAGGTTCTCGCCAAGATCACGGAGGTCAAAATAAGGACTTTCTTCTGGAAGTCTGTGGTGTGCCGGTTCGGGCTACCGCACACCCTCATTACTGATAACGACCGACAGTTTGACAACACGGCCTTCCAGGAATTCTGCGATGGCCTAGGCATCCATCATCGATTCACCTCCGTGGGGTACCCCCAAACCAACGGTGCAGCCGAGGTGACCAATCGCATCATCCTCCAAGGACTCAGGGCTCGGCTAGATAGCTGCAAAGGGCGCTGGATGGAGGAACTCCCCAGTGTACTATGGGCCTACCACACGACGCCGCGAGCCCCTACTGGGAAAACTCCTTTCAGCCTGGTCTTTGGGACCGAAGCGGTCATTCCGGTGGAGATAGGAGTTCCCAGTCCTCGGACGGAATTATACCACGAAGAAAGCAACTCAATCCAGCTGCAAGCCGATCTAGATTTGGTGGAAGAATTGTGAGACCAAGCACAACTTTGCATGGCAGCATTCCGTCAGCGAGCGGCCAAGTACTACAATGCTCGAGTGCGATCCAAGACGTTCCATTCTGGAGATCTCGTTCTACGAAGAGCTGAAGTATCAAAGCTAACAGAGGGGGGCAAGCTGGCACCAAAATGGGAAGGACCATATCGTGTCAAGGAGGTACTTCACCACGGGGCGTACAAAGTTGAAGAGCTAGACGGGAAACCACTTCCTCGTACCTGGAACGCCGACAATTTACGCCGGTATTACCAGTAAGGTGCTATTTTCATTAATTTGAATATATTTGATAGATTGATGTTCGAAATGTTCGTATTATTTTTGAATGAGTATGTTCGGCAATTAAAGACCGGCTCCGCGTTGGCATAAAAGACCGGCTCCGCGTCGGCATGAAAGACCGGTTCCGCACTGGCAATTAAAGACCGGCTCCGCATCGGCACTAAAGACCAGTTATGCACCTGCAATTAAAGACCGGTTCCGCACCGGCAATTAAAGACCGGTTCCGCACCGGCATGAAAGACTGGCTTCGCGTCGGCACCAAAGACCGGCTCTGCATCAGCACACTAAAGACTGGCTCCGCGTCGGCATGAAAGACCGGCTCTGCGTCGGCACACTAAAGACCGGCTCCGCATCGGCACCAAAGACCGGTTCCGCAGCGGCATGAAAGACCGGCTCCGCGTCGGCACATTAAAGACCGGCTCCGCGTCGGCACTAAAGACTGGTTTCGCGTCGGCACCAAAGACTGGCTCCGCGTCGGCACCAAAGATTGGCTCCGCATCGGCAACAAAGACTGGCTCCGCATCGGCAACTAACGACCGGCTCTCCACGTTGGACCTAAAGACTGGCTCCCCGCGTCAGCACTAAAGATTGGCTTCTTGCGTCGGTAATTCGTGATAATGTTTTGGTGAACAATCACATTTCGCGTAACCTATCTGACGAGGCACCATTGGTTGGTGATTCACGACAGCTTACACAACTAGAGCTGATTATAACCAAAGGCACGCAATGAGGGTTAAAACATTCATTGATGGCTAAAAGGTTACAAAATTGCCGACCTGAGTCGGGCTTAGAGCAATACAACAAAAAAAAAACTACTAAGGGTTATTTGGGGCCGGGTCATCATCTTCAGGGACATCATCAGGCTTCAACCCTTCAATGTCCTCCAGGTCGTAGAGTTCTTGGATTTTTTTCTTGCAGTCTTGGAAGCCGGCATTATAAGCAAACGCTGCCGATTCGGCTAGCTCCTTATCAAAGGCTTTAGACTTTTTGAAATCCTTTACGGCCTCTGCAGCTCTTTTCTCCGACTCAAGGGCTCTCTGCTCGGACTCGACAGCCTCCCTCTTGGCCTCAGTCACCGCCGCCTCCAAGTCGACAATCTTGGCGTCGGACTGGCGAGCGGCCTCTTTGGCTGTGTCTATTTCAATGGAGGCAGAATCCAATCGAGTCTTCAAGATGCACATTTCTGATTCCACCACCTTTAGCCTCTCCTCGACCATCCTTTGCCTTTCCTCGGCCGCCTGAGCGTTATCTAGCTCATTGGCTGCACAATGCTGGGCAACTTTCAGCGCGTACTCGGCCTTCTCGGCTCTCAGTCGGATGGTTTCAACTTTGCCCTTTAGGGTGGCCTGAGTATCCTCCAAAGCCATTTCTACCTTTTCAGCCCTGGCTTGGAGTGATAACATCTCCTCCCGCGACTGGTCGAGAGCAGCATCACTCAGGGTCCAAAGTTCCCTCATGGCGATCAGAGAGTTCAGTGCCTAAAGGGAATGTCAATATTAAAAAGCAAAATAAAACAAACGAAATAAAGAGGAAAAATGATAATGGAGCAGAGGCTCACCCAGAGATGTGCCACAGATGCCTCGCGGAAGAAGGCGGCTCTCCCTTGATGCTGGAGAAACTCTTGCACCTCCACCACAGATGCTTCATCTAAGGCCCGCTCGGCCCAGGGGCTATGGTTTGCCAACAGTGATTGGAACGAAGGGTCGACACCCCTCCTTTCCCTTGGCATGGGGTCCGTGGAGGCAGATTACGCCTCTGACTCTGTTGCTTCCGGCCCCTTGACTGGTTGATGCACTTCGGTTGTTATCCCTACGAGGGGTAGGATAGCTGCGGGAGTTGGCCCTATTACTGCAGGGACTTGCTCCGTCTCCACGGTTTCGGGCAGGGGTGACGGCGCTCTTGTGACCTGCTCAGGAGAAGGATCGAGCAGGATGACAGGAGGAGCTGGAACTGAAGATCTCCCTTCTATTTGGCTCCTCCCGACTTCTTCGCCAGCCTCGGCCCTTACCGTATCTATCTTGGTGGGCTTGTCGGCTTGGGCTCTGGCCGCCTCGCACACGTGCGGGGATTCTACAATTTTGGCCCTTTTAGTATCGGCCTCCCCAGCGTCGGCCCTTCTAGGGTCGGCCTTCTTCAAAATCTTAGTACGCAGGGGCTTCACAACTCTAGCCCCTCCAGCGTCGACCCCTCCAGCGTCGGCCCTCCCCGCGTCGGCCCTCTCCGCCTCGGTCCTTCTTGGGATTTTGGCAACGGCCCTTCTCTCGGCAAGGGACTCATTCCCCGTGGCCTTCCTCTTCCTAGTGGCCGCTTGCCTGAGCTCGCGAAGCGATGGCGCCATCTCTATAAAGGCGGAAGATGAATTAAAAAAAGAGAAGGGGAAAAAAGAAAAAAGAAGGAAGGGACATCGGCAGTCCGAAGCTGCCCGAATGCCATTCGATCTCTTGAAAGGATGGAGGAATCCCTATTGGCATCAATGTTGGGTGTCCCCCAGCTTTCGCGCACCCCGTCGATATCAGCAAAAAAGAACTTATCCTTTCACCCTTTGACGGAGGTGGGAAGGTACAACTTAAGGATCCTATTGGACCTAAGGGTGAAGGACCACCAACCTGATTGCTTGCGGAGGGTATAAAAGCTACGGAATAAGGAGATGCTGGCCTCTATGCCTTGCAGGTGACAGAGAACTAGAAAGCCAACGATGGTTCGGATCGAGTTAGGAACTAGCTGGGAAGGTGTTAGAGAATATCGATCCAGAAGATTGAGAATGAAAGGGTGGATAGGTAGTCGAAGTCCGGCCTTAAAGAAGGCTCCGTACAAGGCAACCCTTCCTGAACGGGAAGAGGTTACCCTGTCATCAGGAGCAGGGTAGAACAAACGAAGGTTTGGCGGAAAGCTATACTTGGCTTTCAGATTTACTATGTCTTGAGCAGACATAGTGGAGGCAGTCCCTTCGGGGGACTCCTTGACGACGCTAGAAGGACCAGCAGCCGTCAGACGGCTCCGGATGGAAATCCGCCTGCCGGTCAGATGACTCCTGGCTGCAGGGCGACGACCGGCCGCTATTCTGGCAAGGAGTGATTAGAGGAGGGGGTAGACCACTGGCTTGGTAAGGAAGCGGAAGTTTGAGAAGGAGTGGGGAAACACCCCCAGGAATCGGAAATGGAACAAGAAGGCGAGGAAGCCATGGAGACTAACCTGGAAAACTTGAGCTAGGATCGAAGGAGCACGAGGAGAGAACAAACACGGGAGACGAACGGATGCCTGCGGACTCGAGAGGAAGCAGTAGCGTAAGAGAAGGGAGGATGGGAGGATAAGGACGATTTTTCCTCTTATAACCCCATTTCAAATCATTCCACGACCGTCCGTTCTGGCTACGTGTCCACCTTCAAATGGAAGGCGCTTCGGCGGCCTACCAGCGCAAAAAACATGAAAAGCTCCACCAATAAAGAAATGGCATTGGCCTTACCACAATGATGATGCTCACCTTTTGTGACTCACTGCTCGAAGGAAATCCTCTCCAATCCCAACAGCCCGGACAGGCAAAATGATGGCATAAAAATTGGCCGCCTAGAGGATATTAACACCCCTTTCGTGGGTGATTGTGCGCTCACCCATCTCAGGGGCGGGGGGGCATCTGATACGGCTGGCCATTTCCTCCGGATGGTATTATCTTTTGCATGATTTCTGAAAATCATGATGTGACAGCAAAACCCAGAAATAGAACTCCAGCACCGACCTCCAGCGTCGGCCTCCAGCGCTGGCCTTTGGCTCCGGCCTCCAGCGTCGGCCTCCAGCGCCGGCCTCCAGTGCTGGCCTCCAGCGCTGACCTTTGGCTCCGGCCTCCAGCGTCGGCCTCTGGTGCCAGCCTCCAATAACGGCTTCGGTCCTAACTTGAAGCCTTTTTCGCATGCACAATGACCCGTCTCATGCAACAGATCCCGTGATTCGAGGTCTATTGCCGTGTACCTCACTCACTGAAATCACGGGCAAGTGCTAGCACGTTCAGCAGTTACCGCTACAAGCGGCCCTCATCTAGCAACGGCTTAACCACTAGCCGTTCAGAGAAACTTATCCCAACAAGGAGGATTCGATGGTTCCACGGAACGAGGTAAACGGGACCCCCCCAGACAGGTATAAGAGGAGGACCCGAGCTCAATGCAAGGGGATCTCTCTCGCTCTCTCTCTCAAGTTCTACTCATACACAACATTCCTGTTCTACAAACCACTGACTTGGGCGTCGGAGGGTCCCCATCGAAACCACCGGTCCGAGACTTTTTGCAGGCTCTAGAAGGAAGACGGTGACCTCTCTGCATTCTCGAAGGCCTGCGGAGATCTCAGCTCACCCGATGCTCATCGCAAGTAATTTGGCAGCAACAATAAGAACCATCCAACTATTAACAATTTCATTAAGGAAGTGCTCTGTTTGTAAAATGAGATTCCCACCTACATAATCTTCAGTCATGCATAGGTACTCTGTAGCACAGCGCAGACAGACCACATTGAAAGCATTCAGCTCTATCATTACTGTTGGACTATGTGACGTGATGCCCATGATTGATAACTGCCAATGGACAGTTATCCCACGAAGCCCATGAAGCCATGTGTAGCAGCTATCCATGATGCCATGATAAATTAACTGCACACTACCGCTCCTTCGTAGAGTAAGATAGATATTCCGAAAGATAAGGATTGGGCGTACACGAAGACAAAAAGAAAGAAATTAAAAAAAAGGAAGAATCAGAGTCTAACGCCGAAAGGATAGTTTGGATCATGGAAGAGGGTAACGCCACAACCTAGCATTCAAAATTCTTTCTTCGTGGAATCATCAAGCTAAGTAAATCTGATCCATACATTTATTCATGTATGATTCATCATTATCAGAGCCTGGTTGATGATTCTCTTTTTTGAATTTTGAATAATTGATATGCACTCTGTCACGAGAGTTATATATTTGAAACAAATTTTTTTTAAAATTTTAAATTGGTATCTATATCATTAAATTTGGATAAGTGTTCAGGAAGAAATGTTCTTCCAAATTTTAAAATGAGATATGGATACGGCACTGTGCAGTATTATAATTATATGATGCAACTAAAGGAAACCGCAGTCCAGGCCTGCATGTGAAAAGGGCTTCGGAAGGCTAGGGAAGTTAGGTCCTAGATGCTAGATATAAATGGAAACTAACAGCTGGGCTCTCCGGAAACTTCAAACTCTAAGAGATCATGTTAGCCAAAGTTTCTTCACTTCCATGTCATTTGCCCATCTCGCAAGAGGTCACGAGTCACCGCCCCTTTCATCTTCCAAAGAGGGCAGAAGGGGCCTAAGTAGCAAAAGCAGCAGCTTTGCTCCATCGATGTTCTTCCCGACCAGTGCCTCCTTTTTGAGATCCTCAGGCGGCCGCCAGGAAGAAGAAACCCCTGTCAGATCTGCCAGATCAGAACAGTGCTGTGGATACAGAGGAGGAAGAAGAACTCGATAGTGCTGGATGCCTTACTCGGAACTTAAAAGCAAAGGAAGCCACAGATGTTAGACTTGCTGCTGTGGCTGTTGGAACCCAAGGCCATGATGGGCTGGGAAAGCTTTACATCCAAAGAAGTCATGCATCTCGTCCACTAACTGATGTGGGATTGGCTGCAGTCGCTCGTGGTTGCCCTTCCTTCCGGGTTCTCTCAATGTGGAATGTTCCTTTCATCAGTGATGTTGGCCTATCTGAGATTGCTAATGGATGCCCCATCCTGGAAAGGCTTGATCTTTGCAGTTGCCCTTTAATTTCAGATAAGGGCTTGATTGTTGTGGCTCAGAAGTGCCCAAACTTGACATCTATGATGATAGAATCTTGCTCAAGCGTTGGCAATGAAGGTCTGCAGGCTATAGGCCGCTGCTACCCAAAGTTGAAATCTATTGTTATCAGGGGCTGCCAACATGTTGGAGACCAAGGAGTTGCAAGCTTGGTCTCTGCATCTTCATCTTCGCTAGCAAGGATAAAGCTTCAAAATTTAAACATTAGTGATGTGTCCCTTGCTGTTATTGGGCACTATGGGAAGGCTGTTGCTGATCTAGCCCTGCCGGCCCTTCTCCGTAAATCATGTTTCTTTTTGCTTCTTTTCTCAAGGAGTGCTGCATATAGAATCTCATTCCATGAATCTAGAAGGCCTCTAACCTATCCAATTTTTTTTGAGTACCCGGTTTTCATCTTGCACGTAGTCCCATCTGCACCACAGAAGAAGACCCATTCATTATATTGGCTTGACCCTACATAAAAAACTAACTAAATAATTATTTTTTTAACATAAGTGTGTCTAAAACTAATTTCATGGCAATAATTACACATTCTATATTAAATTAATGTTTGGCTTGAGATTTGTTAGTTTGCCTGACATGGATTTTTTTTTCTTAAATGTTAAGGAATCATGTCTCGCTTGAGGAGGATGATCAGCCTTAAAAGGTATAGAAAAGACAAGAGGGATAGAAGAATCCCTGGATCATCACGCATCAAAAGAACTCCAATTGCTTTGAGAAGCGAGATTGCAAGGCAAAGGGTCAACAGTTTAAAATCAGATCTTGCTGCATATAGAATGTTGCCTGGACAAACACTTGTAGAGCATGTCAGGATTGTTAATAACAAGCTCCAAGAGATTACACATAGTGGCGATATATTTAATGATATAGAGAAGTATTCAGCTTTGCATAAAACATTGCCACAATGTCTACAAGACAGTTTGGAAAGGTTCTGGGAAAGTGATTATAGTATGTCTTCCAATGCATCAGATGATACAGACTTTTTGAATGGAAAAACTAGAGTTTATAAGAGGCTAGTTTATTTATTTCTTGAATCAAACATTTGAAAAAACTTAGCTAGAACATCTGTGTTAGCTGTAAGTCCCAATATGTATTCTGCTAAGTATCCCACAGTAAGTCATCCTTGGTTAAGGAAAATGACTCCTGTGATTATGTATAGGGAAAATGTTGAACAATCTATCCCTAGAAAGGTTCGTTTCAACTGATAGTGAATTAATTTTTTTTCTCTTATTCTTGTACATATTTTTTTTGTTTTGTATATATGTTTTCATTGAATAGTTTATAATGAAAATATTTTGTTTATGGGCATTCATGATTGGAAATATTCAAGTGGATTCTCATTTGGAATTATATTTGTCACAATTCAAATTAAATCCCCATGAATTCTACATTTGAATATAGATGTTGATTGGGAACATAGTGAACTTTTGCATCTATATCTTATGAAGTTTTTTTTGGTTAATTTAATTTGGAATTATGACTAGTGATGTGTATATATATTGATATTGCATTTATATTTGTCTCTTTGTAGTTCTGTGATTAGTCATGGCATCTAAGAATATTATTGTTGATCTCAACAAAGGGAAGAAATTAAATGGTGATAATTATAACATATGGCAATTAAAAATTCAGTATCTACTTGATGAAAGTGATGCTTTGGAGGCCATCAACAATGTGATGAGTGAGCCTAAAGAAGTTGAGGGGAATGTTAACAATGCCCAGTTCAGACGTGATTTAGCTACTTATAATGTATAGAAAAAGAAAGATTCCACTGCACAAGGAATCATGATCAGTTCCATGATTGATGATCTGGTATATGAATATAAGCAGTATCAGACTGCTAATAGCATGTGGATTGCTTTGAGAGAAAAGTTTGGAGGCACTTCAATCTCCAAACTTAGACAGCTCACTATCAAATTTGACACTTACAAGAAAGTCCTTAACAAATCAATGAAACAACATTTAAGGGACATGTCAAATATGATCATGGAATTGAAATCTGCTGGACATACCCTCACAGATGAGCAGCAAGTACAAGCAGTTATCTAGTTTCTTCCCAATAGTTGGGAACACATGAAAGTTAATATGACTCATAATGAAAATATTAAGACCTTTGCTGATATTGCGCGTTACTTAGAACTTGAAGATGAACGCCTAGAGGCAACCAAGCCTGAGGCACAAGCATATGTGGCAAAACCAAGTTCTAAGAAGTTTTTTGGTTTTAAGCACAAGAGAATTTATGGACGAAACAAAGGCAAGGGTAAGGAAAAAGAGATTGGTCAGGGACCAAAGAAAAAGACTAAGTTTCAACAGCGCTACAGAGGAAAGCGTGGTGGTAAGAAGGACAAGACAAAGATGACATGCTACAATTATGGCAAACTGGGTCATTTTGCTCGTGAATGCACTGAGCCTAAAAAGGTACTATCTTATCTTGCCTACTCATCTTGTGCTTCTATAACATGTATTTTTGTTTCTAGTACTGTTTTGCTCACTGAAACACATCCTTTGTGGACTGTAGACTCAGGAGCCACAGACCATGTAGCTAGAGATAGAAATGAGTTTGTGGAATTTCGTCGAATTCCTGAAAGAATAAAGTGGATCTATTTGGGCAACAATGCGAGGATAGAAGTAAAAGGGATTGGTACATGCAAATTGGACTTGCAAGAAGGCCGAATCCTATATTTACATAATGTCCTTTATGTTCCAGATATTCGATGAAATTTGGTCTCTGTAATTGCTCTTTTAAAACTAGGTTTTAGCATAACTTTTCATGGAGAATGTGTATCTATCTCTCTTGGTACCAGTTTTTATGGTTGTGATTTTCTAATGAATGATTTAATGGTTTTGAACACTAAATATTGCAATAATAACAATGGTGTTTGTTTTTCCTTATTTACTGAATCTAGCAATGATGATGCCAAGATGATTTTATGGCAAACTGGATTAGGGCATATTGGGCAAGATAGAATGAATAGACTTGCTCGTTATGGTCTAGTAGGATCAAACATGAAATTTAATCTGCCCACTTGTGAATATTGCTTAAAAGGAAAAATGAATAGAAAACCATTTGGAACAGCCCATAGGGCTGATTATCCATTACAACTTGTACACTCTGATATATGTGGACCAATGAGTACTAGAGCAAGGCATGGAGCCTCATATTTCATTACTTTCATAGATGATTATACTCTGTATGGTCATGTCTATTTGATCTCTCATAAATCGAAAGCATTGGATTGCTTTATACGATATCTAAATGAGGTAAAAAAATCAATTAGACAAAAGGGTGAAAGCTTTAAGGACCGATTGAGGAAGAGAGTATCTATCTGAACAGTTCAAGGAACTGTGTAATGATAAAGGTATTATGAGACAATTGACCATACCTAGAACTCCACAACAAAATGGTGTTGTTGAACGGAGAAATAGGACATTACTGGACATGGTCAGGTCTACGATGGCACAAGCTAATCTTCCAATACAATATTAGGGAGATGCTTTATTAACTGCAGCTTACATACTTAATATAGTACCTTCTAAGTCAGTATCCTCCATACCTTATGAGTTATGGACAAGTAGAGAACCTGATTTGAGTTAGATGCATCCCTGGGGATGTGCAGCTTATATACTTGACACTTCCCATAAATATGGTAAAATAGGACCTAAGGGAAGGAAATGTATTTTTATACGATACTCTGAAAACTCAAAAGGATATGTATTTATTGGTGAGGATTCTGATGGAAGGTTTACTGAAATTGAGTCCCGAGATGTCACTTTTCTTGAAGATCAATTTCCTAAAAAGGATGATGTGGACAAAGGTTCTCATTTATATGAAATGAATGAGCAAGAAGAGGTTGGTACAAGTCGTTCAATGGTTGACACTCAAGAAGTTGTACTTAATCCTATTCTTGAAAGTCAAAGCAACAAGGAATTGCTTCAACCATCTCAATTGAGTGGGAGATTTGAGACTGACTTCGAACCAATTTTGATAGGTGGAAGCAATGATTCTCAATTACAAAGGAGTATTCGTTCCAAAACTCCTAGAAAACATTTTTTAATTGAAAACGAGGCTTATATAGTTACTCCCCAAGATGACGATGAACCTACAACTGTCAAAGAGGCACTTGAGTGTCCTGCTAAAGAAAAGTGGAAAGTAGCATTGGAAGAAGAAATGGATTCTATGAGACTAAACCAAGTTTGGGATTTGGTTGATTTATCGACAGGCCGCAAAGCTATTGGGAACAAATGGGTTCTCAAAATAAAGCGTAAGGTGGATGGTTCTGTTGATAGATATAAAGCTCGTCTGGTAGCGAAAGGTTATACCCAACAGGAGGATATAGACTATGAGGAAACTTTTTCACCTATTGTTAGGTTTACCTCTATTCGCTTAATTCTAGCTATAGTAGCACATCTAGATTTAGAATTGCATCAAATGGATGTTAAGACCGCTTTCCTATATGGAGAGTTAGACGAGAAAATCTACATGGAACAGCCTGTAGGTTTTCTAGTTAAAGGTCAAGAGAGCAAAGTTTGCAAGCTCAAAAGGTCAATTTATGGCCTGAAACAATCATCTAGATAGTGGTACCTCAGATTTCATAAAGTAATTTCAAAATATAATTTTAAAATAATTGATGAGGACCATTGTATTTATATTAGAAAGATGAATGATAAATTTGCAATTCTATCTCTTTATGTTGATGATATTTTGATAGCTGGAAATGACAAGGAGTATGTAATGACCATTAAAAGATGGTTGTCCATGAATTTTTACACGAAGGACATGGGTGAAGCAAATTACATACTGGGAGTAAAAATTAAAAGAGATCGTTCAAAGAAATTTTTGGCTTTGTCACAAGAGAATTATATCCAAAAGATTCTAAAACGATTTAATATGAGTAGTTGCAAACCTGTGGACACTTCTATATCAAAGGGTGAAGCTTTGAGTCAAAATATGTGTCCTAAGAATCCAAAGAACAAAAGCAAATGTCTACTGTACCATATACAAGTGCAGTTGGGAGTTTAATGTATGCTATGATGTGCACCCGTCCGAATATATGTTTTGCTGTTGGATAAGTTAGTCGATATCAATCGAATCTTGGTCCAGAACATTGGAAAGCTGTCAAAAGAATTTTGAGATATTTAAAAGGAACTATGGATTACTGCCTATGTTATCAAGGATCAGAATTACGTCTTGTTGGATATTCAAATGCTGATTAGGGAGGAGATCTCGATCAACGAAAATCTACATCTGGTTTTTTTTACTTAATAAAGGTGCCATATCTTGGTGTAGTAAGAAGCAAACATGCATAGCGCTATCAACTATGGAAGCTGAATTTATTGCATGTTCAGCTGTTGTACAGGAAGCTGTTTGGTTAAGAAGATTTATTGATAATTTGGAAGTTCAAAGTGATGGTGTTGCACCAATCACTATTTATTGTGATAATCAAGCAGCGATTGCTTTCACTAAAGACTCCAAATATCATAGTAGAATCAAACACATTGATACCAGATACAACTACATTAGAGACATCATTAGTAAAAGAGAAGTGATTGTACAATATATCTCTACGCATCGAATGGTGGCAGATCCCTTGACTAAACCAATTCCAAGAGATGTTTTTATGGCACATATAGATTCTCTTGGATTACGTAGAATATAAATTGTATTGTTGAGCATATATATTATACTATTTTTATGATAAATGCAAATGGATGTTCTTTTATCAAGATATATATATATATATATATGTATGTATGTATGTATGTATGTATACACATTATATTTTTGGTTAGAAGCTCAACAAAGTGATGTCGCACAGGTTCAAAGATTGGCTTACTCACACAAGCAATCACCTCTAGCGCTCGGATAGCGAGTAGAGATGAGACGTAATGTTAGGTAGGTCGCCTCATAGAGAGTATGAGATGATATTGTATATATATATATATATATATATATATATATATATGACAATCGATTTGAATAGCCCATTTTTAAATAACCTGTGAAAGCCAGATATGAATTCTCAGCGATTGCCTGCTAAAATGAGAGCACTTAGAGAATTAAGGTTAGGCACTTGAAAGCGACTGAACTAAGATCTGTACAGTGTTTTATCAGACATCAAAAAAAATTACAGACACTGTAACACATGATTTATACCATGTGTGCCAGTTCGACCAATAAGGTAGTGGAAGAAAAGATCCCTGCTTCTCCACTGTGTGAGACCAATTGAGGTTAAATTAAAACTTTACAGTAATACCCTTATACTTTTTGCTGTTATTTGACGTTTGTGTTTAGTGTCTTGCTATCTTAGCATGTTACCTATGATTATGTATGATTCGGTCGATGGAACATGTCTAGATAAGCGACTAAATATGAATTGCAAAATTTCGAGTAGAAAAGGAAGACTATGTTCGATGTAGTCATTGGCCGGCCAATCTTGTCGCTTAAGAAAAGCTAGGACTTGATTATGGATACATAACCACATTATTTTAACATGCTCTTGGAGGGATTAGAGATGTTTTGATAAAAGGAACAAGTCTAGGGTATATCGAGTTGAAACTATTGATTATATATATATATGCATACATACATACATACATACACACACACACACATATATATATATATATGGGTTGAGCTACTATATATATGACATTTCTAACAGATGCATGGTACTAAGCTCCCAAGTGCAGGTATACTAGTTAGGTCGCACTATCCAACTATCAGTATAAAATTGGTGTTTAGATTTTTATTGCATTTATCTTTCTTTCATTTTCCTTTCGCAATGAAGATCTTACCCTGTATGTGCGAGTGGGAGATGTTGGACTATGTGACGTGATGCCCATGATTGATAACTGCCAATGGGCAGTTATCCCACGAAGCCCACGAAGCCATGTGTAGCAATTATCCACGGTGCCATGATAAATTAACTACACACTGCCGCTCCTTCGTAGAGTAAGATAGATATTCCGAAAGGATAAGGACTGGGCGTACGCGAAGACATAAAGAAAGAAATTAAAAAAAGGAAGAATCAAAGTCTAATGCCTAAAGGATAGTTTGGATAGTGGAAGAGGGTAACGCCACAACCTAGCATTCAAATTCTTTCTTTGTGGAATCATCAAGGTAAGTAAATCCGATCCATACATTATTCATGTATGATTCATCAATTACATTATAGCAAAATTTTGCTACAAGCTCAAAAGCCTTGGCGCCACCAGGAATGTCATGAAGCTGCAAAGCATAGGCTTTTCCTTCCTCACCGGCCCACACAAAACAGAACTTGACTTTAAACATTTGTTTTGTTACAAGATTATCTGATAACGAGATAAGAGGACATTTTGATGCCCCGACTTTAAACATCTGGCTCATAAACTAATCCTATCCAGATTATAAAGGCAAAAGAAGACACATATCTTTGAGACAATGGCCATAAGGCTCAGCATGCACCAACAAAGGTTAGACACAAGTGCAGCAGCTCAGGGCCATGTCGAACCCAATTTTTGATAAACTAGGTGCATGCAATAATACATGACTTCCAAAAAAACATTACACTCCCAAAACCTCCAGCAGCAGCATACCATCACCATATTAACATCTTTCAATGAGCAACAAAAACAGTTGGTAGACTTGTCAGGACCCCAAAAGGATGGAAAACTCAAGCCCTCATAAAAAGAATGCAAAGCAAGCAGCTATTTTCAAAATGTATGCATAAATGCCAATGGGCTGTTTCTTATTTAGATTAACCCTGCCCAATTGGAGGGTCAACGAGCCCAGAACAGACAAAAAGGTGCAAAAGATAAACCTATAGCTAGTCAGGGCCAGAATACAAGATGAATTGCACATGAAATTATCCTATATATATATATATATATATATATATATATATATATATATATATATATATATATATATATAAAGATATGACTATTTCCTTCTGAACAAAAGTCACAAGGGCCAATTGTGACAAACAATCAGATGGTAAAATAAGATCAAATTTGGAACAGAGTGCCTTCCATCATTGATGGTCAAATTCAAGTCACTAGATTGAAAATCAACATGTCAAATCCGCTCCTAACCCGCTTCACCCTACCAAAATCACATGATAGCGCATTCACCAGTTGCCAATTAACCTTCAGTTGCTTCTCTCAACCGACGAATTGTGCTCCGCACAGTAACAGCACTAGCCGTACTGCAAATATTATAAGACGCAATATCATAACAAGACAATGGCAGATATTGATAGCTCTTAGTAGAAAGGAGAAAAATAAAGTGTAACACTTACTTCAATGTATAAGCACCCCCGGCCTTGACCTTCCCACAGTCCTTGCACCCCCAAATTCCAACTGCCTTTCTCTTCATAGCATACTATGAAAACATCAAAATTTAACTAAATTTGCATTTAGTGAGCACAACCTTCAAATTAACAGAGTGAAAAATTAAAGAGAGGCCAAATCTAAGCCATTGCAAAAGAAATGAAACAAACTTGAGGAAACAACACATTCCCTTGAAGAACACATGAAATAATCATCGAGACAAGATTTACCATGAGATGAATGGTATGCAAAAGGTCAAACACATCCCCCATCCACAAACTGCCCCAATAAATAGGATGGACTATACCTGGGAACCTCAAGCCTAAGCCAATATATTTAAGATATCCATCCACATGCATGCATGCACGCACGCGCACACCCACACATCCCGCGCGCATGCGCGCATACATCAATACATACATATACATGTATATACCCACACATATATGCATTGATGTGCACAAGAAATTGCCAACATAACTGTTTCATTATCAGATCAAATTCAAGTATAGCCTTCTCTCTCCCAAAACAACAGATATAATTTAAAAACACACTAAATTAAACCAAGAAATTGCACAAAGCAGTTTTGGAAACTGAGTAAAATTTGAAGAGTACAACAAACATTTTTAACTGTAATTCCCAACAAAATAATATGTGCATATCATAATTGGTCTGCAAACCTGAACAGAAAAATCCAAACTGTCATAGATATAGTGATTCAGGAATTCTCTCTCTTTTCCCCCCCATTTTTTTTGTAATGGAAGAGTAGGAAAACTTCATGAATTTACATTTGGATCATGGCAAAATATAGACTAATTCAACTCATTGCCCTTTAATTTGATTCAACGGTAAATTCCCAACAAAACTGTATCTTGATACCTATCTCTTTCACCTGGCTTAAAATCTATTTCTGGATGTTGGAGAGAGTAGAATTTAAACACATTTTTCTTACTTAATAACAAGCACCAACAAAAAATTGTAGTTACCATATAATAAGATAATCAACACCAAAGATAATCATAATGCAAGAGGTGATACCTTTCCACAAAACTCACAGAAATACTTTGCATGCTGAGAGATTTCCATTTTCTTGATTTGCTTTCGCAAACTAGCACCATATCTGGTACCTGAATCCCGATACGTAACAATGAGACACAGTCACAGAGAAACTAGACAACAGCTAATGCAATAGTAGAAATAAACAAGCAAAGCAAAGCAGCCATGAAGAATTTGGTTACCATATTTGCCAACAATTCCAGCCTTCTTGGTGCGCTTCGTCTGCATAAAGAAAAATAGAAAAAAAAAAAATTTATCAAGAGGACTCAAACATATAAACAATTATAAGAATATCTTTCTCAATTCACTAAATTTATATATTTCCAGCGATATACGTGAGATATACAGGATCAAAGCCAATAGGCACTTCAATTCCACCAATGCACGAGATGTAAGTTTATGACAATGAATGTACAGAACTTGGACCACCAGCCCAAAGAAAAGGTAGCGGCACTTTCTAACAAAACAGAACTTGGACCACCAGCCCACACAAAAGCTGGAACTCTGTAGCTTGTGTATTTCCAATACCCATCTGTTATATAGAAGTTGATAACTTTTAGTTGTAATGTCATTACATTAAAATCTTTCAAACGAAATTCTGACAGAACAGATTTTATTTTTATTTTTTTTTTTACGTATGCATAAAAATTTACAATGCCCTGCAAGATGGACTCTGTAAAAGATTTTAAACAAGATCAAGAGGTAAAAAGTTATTATAAATTTCTGGTACTAATAGCACATGCTGATAATACATGTAAATTTGGATTATTATTGGTTATGGTCTTCATTGAAATAGTAGGTTTGTCTTTTGCAAGCATTTGGTCTAGGTTGCTGATAAGAAATTTTCCACTAGAGCCATTAAGTGGCAAAGATGAGAATACTAGAAAGATCTATGAACATAAATAGCTTACTAATCTGAGATAGAAGCAATAGGTCTTATATTTGGAATATGGAAATAATCATGAATGAAACTTTACACAAAATATACCAAAGAATTAAGTGCAGGATAGTTCAGCTCTAAAATATATGTCAAGTTCCACCCATGACTGATGTCTGATTGCTCTACCACTAGTACTGGCATATATTACTACTAAAATCCATGTAGATGAATTGCTACCAGAAACAACACCACTAGTGACTGATTAGAGGCAGTCCACCAAAAACAAAAAAAGAGCAATCATTGTGTCTATTTAAGAAACTCTTGAACAGTCCAAACCATTGAGAACACTTCTCAGTATGGAAAAATAGGCACTTAAATATAATGGAATAGATGTTTGAATAGGTTGGAGGAGAGCAAACCAGCCAACCTGTGACAGATGTTTCCACTTCTAGCTATCAAGTTGCTTGCTCACTGCATCCAACAGAGAAGGAACAAGCCCTACAAACCTTCTGTTAATTTGGATTCTCTTTTTTTGGAAGTCGAAGGTTGAAGTCAACATTAGATTCATGGTGACAATGATTCATGGGCATAATTGTGGGGCGTGTCAAGGACACACAATGCAATAATCATGGTAAGTTAATGACCATTGGATTATTGTTTGCCACTTGCCAGTTGGATATTACTGAAATATGATCCTTTGTATCATTATTGAGGAAAAAAAAAGCACAATGATCTTGTGGAAAATAAATATAAGTGAATTAGCTTGCTGAAAGAGGACATTTAACCATTCTTACCTGAGATATGATTGATGATCAGAAGTGACCCAAGTACTCCTGTTATTACTGAAATATGATCCTTTGTATCATTATTGAGGAAAAAAAAAGCACAATGATCTTGTGGAAAATAAATATAAGTGAATTAGCTTGCTGAAAGAGGACATTTAACCATTCTTACCTGAGATATGATTGATGATCAGAAGTGACCCAAGTACTCCTGTTTATCCCGTAGACCAGATTATTCTAAGGAATGGGTACCAGAGTTCACTTAAAATCAACTATAAAGCAAGCACTGTTTCGCAAAATCAGCTTAGGGGGTCTATGTGCATGAAATCATCAGGGGTATATCTTTATACTCAAAAACGTGCTTTAATGAACAGGAAAAAGCAACTCTTTGTGATATCTGATTCACGTAATTAGTAAGGCCAGGTTTTCAAAGCTCAGACAAAAATCTAATTAAAAACCAATTCCTTTCGTCAATATCCACTACTTATCGCTTGATATTTACCTACCGACTATCTTAAAACTGTTTATATATTTTTCAAATTGGCCATAGGTTGATATGCAGGGAGCCAATATAATTTCGAAACGAGAATAGTAACATATAAATTTATAACATAATACATTATATAGCATACTATAATAGTTTTATATTATATCATTTATATTATATTTCAATAATATTATTATTACAATATAACTATTAACTAATAATACAAATCTTAAGAATAATTCATATTAGCAGCTTTTGATAATACAAATAGCTTGAACAAATAAGGTCTAATAACTGCAACCTAAATAATGTTAGTTTCATTACAAGGCAATTCAATTACATGTAACTCAGTTATATTGTAACTTAAGTTGTTTGTCAGACTCTAAACAAGTGAGAAGCTTTTCAAATTATGCCATCCATAGCCAATGACCATAGTACTTGAACAGATAACGCTTGTCAATCTTTTTATTGAAAATAGTATCTTAAAATTCCTGATAACAAAAACCTGATAACAGATAAGAGCCTCTTGAAAAAATTCCTGATAACAAAAACCACGTTGCTGTAAAATAAATGAGAAATTTAACCATGCAAATACAGGCGTCCATGAAATAAAACTGCCTAGCGTCTTGCATATTCAACTTCACATGCCTGCTTTGTTGATACATGGTTGCACATTTATAAAAACACCATTTGTACTAAAGTTCATGTTATATAAAAATAAGATCAAGCATTTCAGCAGAGGTTCTCTAACAGATTTTCTCAACAAGCAGCTTATTAGTTATGATTGTCAACTAATTCATGCTCATCCTTCATTTTATATCACAAGTTTGCAGACAACAGTGTCATAGTTTTCTGAGAGTTTTCCTGAACCAGTTTGCACAAGTAGGTGATGTTGTAATAAAACGTTGAAAAATGAAGGTGATGTTATAATGAAATGTTTAAAAAATGAAAAACGAAATATTCTAGACTTTTTGACAGTCATTCATAATATGACTTAAATGGAAGATGGTGTACATAATCCAAAGTTACTAAGACAAAATTAATGCCCAGAAATTCATTTAAGAAGTACTGAACTTTCTGCACTAACTAAATTAAACCTCCATACACCTTGAAACTACTAGAGATCATACCACATGTGAATTGAAATCCCTGATTATAACCAAGTTAAGAAACTAAAAGAACAAAAAAGACAATCTATTAGGATTTGCCATCACAGATGCCTAGGCCCTTAAGGGTTTGCTGTCAAGGCATATCTCCCTAAGGCTTGACTCTCCTTAGATTTTTGAGAGGATGCTTCTGCAACCAATTGTGATGGCCTTGGTACCACATCATGCTCCAAAAGATGCCCAATATTCTTTCAAGAATAATGAAAGAGTTTGCGTTCTTGTGGCACCTTATCGTCTTCTGAACTAGTGGATGTAAAACTAAACTGACAATTAAGTTGCACTTAATGTGATTTTTTGCTTTTTATTACCATTATGCGTACTAATAAAAATATAGCTCACTGCCATTTGCATTATATTTAATAAGTTCTGATTTAAAGTGACTTAATCTGAAGTGACAAGGTAATCAAGAGGCTCAATGCCCAAGACCACCTAAGTGCTTCCATGACCTTAGTGTAACAGAAGGGATAGAAGGTACAAGCTGCAAGTGCACAGATGCATCATGGTCATGGTTGGGTTCCAATAATCCCCTCTGAGAATGGCATATCAGGACACTGAAATAGACACATCAGTCAAAGAAATGCAATAAGTTCTTATAAAAATTAGACTGCACAAACAAAAACAGTGACCAATTGACATCATAATGTTCATTACTATTCTATGACATTTAATTATATTTCTCTTCATTTATGATAAATATTGCATTGCCAATCATGTTGGGAAAAGGCTTAGATGAGTTGAGTGGAGTTGTATTGCATTGCCACTCATCCACAGATTGATCCAAGTGGAAGGACGGTTTGAGCTTCATCAAATACATCCACATCATCTGACTGTTTACAAAACCCAATAGATTATAACTACTCCTCCAAGTCAGAATAATCACAATAAAAGAAAAATATGCAGTAAAGTGGGTGCAAATATCAGCCAACAAAAGTCTTAGAGAGATAAACATCAATGCAGTGTTGAATAGATGAACATGACAGCATGTTTATTTATTTATTTATAAACATCAATGCAGTGGGGGAGGCGGGATAGAAGACAAGAACAGAAGATAATTAGTACATGCAGAAATCATATAAGCATTAGGGGTGTCTTTAAAGAAGCCAAATAATTAAAAGGAAACAATACACTAGCTGCCAATGACTACAAAATACATTTAAGAAATTAAATCATGAAAAGACTAATGAGATCTTTATGAAGAAGCATAACAATGAAAAAGGTAGATCTACTTTAAAACTCCAGATCTTTGTAAGATCCTAGAAGATAGCATCTACAATATGCTTATGCTAGGTGAAAATAATTATGAAAAGCATCATTGTGATGGTTATGCACATGCTAGGCAGAACAATCTTATATGCAGCAGCTCCTTCAAAATTATGGTAATGTTGGTAGCTAAATGTTTTCAGTTTCTCACATATTTTGGCTGGGCAAAATTCAGATGGCATGATTGGAAACCATGAGAGGTCTTGTGAGGAAAGTTTAATTTAATCCACACCTCTGGAAGACCAAAAGGACTTGGATCTGTGAATCAAATAGCAATGGAATAGATCAGAGTCAGTTTTTACCGGCCCATCTCATATCATCTTCAACTTCTCATATCCCACCTTATCTCCGCACCATAATCTACTAAGGCAATAATTAATCGACTTCAATCAGTCAAATAAATTAAAGACCAGATTAGCCGGTCCACAAAATCTCTGAGAATTAAGCTTGTGAATTCAATAACAATAATTTCCTACAAAGAGTAGATTGAAAGGATCCATTGCTAAAATCTGAAATAAATATCAGAAAAGCGAAGAGGAAATATGGTTACTCACCGAAAAAAAGGGGAGTATTCGAGTCCCTCCTCGATCTCAGAGAAGGGGAAGAGAGATCCGATGGCGAACGAGAAACGGCATCGGATCCTTGTCTTCGAATCAAAACCCAGCGGCGTTCTTGAATGCGAGATCAAAACACTAGATCCTCTCTCCAGCGTCTTCCCTCTTTCTTGGTGGATTGTTCGGGTTTCAGAGGCGGGGACGAGGACCCCCTACTGCCGCTTCCACTCCGAAGACTAAAAATGCCTAATAAGTTTATAATGTATGCCAAATCAGACCCAACCTTGAGCCTACAATAAAGGGACCGAGCCCAACTGGACTGATGACCTTATTTGTCACTAAACTAGTAATGAATGGGAGTAATCAGTCACTAATTTAGTGACAGATTGCATAATCCATCATTAAATTAGTGACGGATTAATTTATCCATCACTAATTTAGTAACGATTTAGTGACGAATAAAGTAATCCATCGCTAATTTTAATTTTAGTTACTATTTCGTTACTAAACCATCATAATTCAGTGACAAAAATTTTTATCACTATTTTACTATTTTCTTTGCTGGGACACGCATGAGAGAATGCGCACAAAACGAGCACGTGGGGACGCAACCTTTTTTGTCATAAATTTTTTTTAAAAAAATTAAGAGTATTAATTTAGTGACGGATAGGCAATCCGTAACTAATTTGTCACTAATATAGTGACGGATTACTCTTTCATCACTAATTTTGTGCGGAAGGGCAATAAGTCACTAAATTAGTGACGAATGAAGAAATCCATCACTAAATTAGTGATGGACTGCTCTTTCGTTACTAAATTAGTGACAGAAGGCTAATCCGTCACTAAATTAGTGATGGATGACCTTGTCCGTCACTAATCCGTCACTAATTTAGTGATGGATTGGCCTTTCGTCACTAATTTAGTGACGGTTTAGTAGCAAATAAAGTAATCCATCACTCATTTTAATTTTAGTTACTATTTCGTTACTAAACCAACACAATTTAGTAACAAAATTTTTTATCACTATTTTACTATTTTCTTTGCTGGGATGCGCATGGGAGAAGACGCATATAACGGTCACGTAGGGACGCAGCTTTTTTCATTATAAATTTTTTTTAAAAAAAATTAAGAGTATTAATTTAGTGACGGATGGGCAATCCGTCACTAATTCGTCACTAAAATTCTTTTGTCACTAATTTTGTGACGAATTAGTGACGGAAGGGCAATATGTCACTAAATTAGTGACGGATGAAGAAATCTGTCACAAAATTAGTGACGGATTGCTCTTCCGCAACTAAATTAGTGATGGATTAGTGACGGAAGGCCAATTCGTTACTAAATTAGTGACGGATGGGGCAATCCGTCACTAATTTAGTAACGGATTGCTCTTCCGTCACTAATTTTGTGACGGAAGGGCAATCCATCACTAATTTAGTGACGGATTGCCACTAATTTAGTGACGGATGGGGCAATCGGTCACTAAATTAGTGATGGATTGCTCTTCTATCACTAATTTTGTGATGGATTAGTGACGAAATGTCAATCCATCACTAATTTAATGACGGATGATCTTGTCCGTTACTAAATTAGTGACGGATGGGCAATCCGTCACTAATTAGTGATGGATTTTAGTAACGGATTGCTCTTCCGTCACTAATTTTGTGATGGATTAGTGGCGGAAGGGCAATTCGTCACTAAATTAGCGATGGATTGCTCTTCCGTCACTAATTTTATGACGGATTAGTGACGAAAGAACAATCCATCACTAATTTTAGTGACGGATGGGACAGTTTGTCACTAATTTAGTAATAATTTAGTGACGGATAGATTAATTCGTCACTAATTTCAATTTTTTTCACTATTTTGTTACTAAACCGTCACAATTTAGTGACGAAAATTTTCGTCACAAATTTTTGTTACTATTTTGACATTTTCTTGTAGTGTTCTACATCAGCCTTGGTCTTGAGCGTCTGCCTCAGCCTCGGCCCCAGCCTCGAACATCAGCCTCGGCCTCGGCCTTAGCCTCGAGCTTCTGCCTCGGCCTCGGCCTCGAGCGTCTACATCGGCCTTGGCCTCGGTCTTCGAGACCGGCAACCTGCTGCCTCGAGCCGCTTGACGCGCCCACGTGGCCCACCAACCGCCTGCAGCGGCCATACCACCACTTGCTTGCAACAGCGCATGGCCATACCCCGTAACGGCGCACGTCTGACGCAACCAGGCCCGCCTGCCATCCGTAGCACCGCGCTTGGCAGGTGGTAGGTGAGGCATGACACCTCTGACATGCCCATTGTCGGTTGCGACCCGTCACTGTCATCCTTGCCTTCCGTCCGATACTAGACAACGATACCTCGAAAACAGTGACCTTCTTAAAACAGAAAAAAGAGACCTTCGAACAGGTATAAAGGCACACACTCACGACAAGGAAAGGATCCTGAACTCTAGTTCTCTAGCTCTTTTCTGCTAGATAACTCTTGTCTGTTCTTGAGTCGCTGACTTGAGCGTCAGAGGGTCCCCACCGAAGCATCCGGTCTCCAAGGACTTTCTTGCAGGAGTTCGCTGCGGAGGAAGATCTCCGTTCCCCGACATTGGAGGAAGGCGACTTGGCGACAACAGATTGGTGCGCTAGGAAGGGGAAGAAAGAGAGAAACTTCAAACCTGTCAGCGGCAACTTCTCTTTCCCCGAGCTCTTAAGCAATGGTGATGACCCGTGCGCAAGAGGTCTCCACCAGTCACGCTGAGGGGCAGCATCAGAGGGCTGATCCATTGGCAATCGGCCCCTCCGCTCCCCTGGTCGACGTCCCTACACCACCGCCGCAGCAACTTCAAGAAGACCAGCTTGCTGCCCTTGCCATGCAAGTCCAGTCTTTGGTGGTGGCGGTTCAAGTCCTGCAGCAGCAACCAGCGGCTGTGCAGCAACCGGAGCCACTCCCGTCAGTCCAGGAGTGGTCCAACCTAGCCAACATTCTTCTCGGAGGAGGTCTCCCGCCCGAGAAGCTCACCACCGCTGTACTTCGCCTAGGCCTCACCGCCGGGAGGCCTCCAAGAGGCCCCGGTCGCCCTCTCGCCACGCCAGTGCTTCTCCTAGGCGGCAGCACGGGAGGGAGGTGGAGCGCCCCCGTCAGCATCGCCACCATTCTTCCCCTTCCTCAGAATCCTCGAGGGAGGGGTCCTTCGATGGCCGAATAGCCCATCGGGCTGAGCGCCGGCTCGACGAGTACAACCAGCTGCTAGAGGAGCTTAGCCGCCGGATCACCAACCCACCAGAGGTGGACTATGACAGCCGGCCGCCGCTGTCCTGCCGCATCATGGAGGAACCAATATCAGCCTGGTTCTATCTTCCTCAGCTGGACCCGTATGATGGGACCGCTGATCCCTTGGACCATTTGGAGAGCTACAAGATCCTTATGTAGGTCCGGAGGGCAACTGATTCACTTCTCTGCATCGCCTTTCCCATCACCTTGAGGAAAGCTGCCCGAGCCTGGTACTCCCGCCTGCCGCCGCGGAGTATCAACTCCTTCCGCCAGCTGGAGAGGGCCTTCCTGGCCCATTTCGAAGCCTGCTGAAAGATACCCAGGGTGGCAGACATCCTCTTTTCCATCCAGCAGAAGAGCGGTGAGTCCCTGCGAGACTACGTCGCCCAGTTCAAAGAAGCAGCCCCGGAGGTCTATAACCTCAAGGACTCTGTGATCACCTTGGCCTTGAAGCGAGGGCTCCGTCTATCCCACTTTGCATACTCCCTTGACAAGAAGCCGCCCAGCTCCTACGCCGAGCTTTTAAGCTGGGCCCAAAAATACATCCACGCCGACGAGGCTGACTCCTCCTGGCGTGAGGCTAACGGAAGCACTGTCAAGAAACCGGCTCGTACTAAGCCTGCAGAGGTTCGCCCTAGGAGGCCTGAGCCTCCCCACCGACCAGACAACCGCCCCCGAGCTCTCGCACCGAGGGATGGCCCTTTCACCTCCTTACTTGCCCCCATCTCTCATATCTTGCTTGAGATCGAGGGCGAGTCGTACCTACCGTGCCCTCCTCCGCTGAACCCGAAGACCTCCCGTAACAAGAACTTGTACTACCGCTACCATCGGGACCATGGCCATGACTCTGACAACTACCGCCAGCTGAAGATGGCGATAGAGGATCTCATCCAGCGAGGCCACCTGGAGAAGTTCGTTCAGAGGAACAACCCAAGTGCTTCTGGCCCATCGGCACCTCCGCTACCGATGGTCAATAATGCTCCAATCGAGAAGATGGTGGCGATGATTTCCTGGAGGGCAGGCGGCCTGTCCAAGAGGCCGAGGGGGGAGGAGGGATTAGATTCTATAATTCCCTTTTCCAAGAGGGACCTAGAGGGGGTGGTCAACAAAAATGATGACAGCGTCATCGTGTTCATGACGATCGCTAAGAATCCTATGAAAAGAATTCTGGTTGACAGTGGAAGCTCGGTGGACGTTTTGTGTTACGATGTTTTTGTTCGTATGAACCTATCTCCCGACCTACTCCGACCTGTCGCCACGCCCTTGATGGGGTTCACCGGGGATCCGTAAAGGTCGAGGGAGAGATCACTCTCCCTGTCACGATCGGATCGCCCCCACATCAAAGTACGGTATTTATGAGCTTCCTTGTGGTCCGGGTGCCCCTTGCCTACAACGCCATACTCGAAAGGCCCGAACTTAACCTCTTGGAAATTGTTATCTCCACCAAGAGGCTCCTGGTGAGGTTCCCTACCAGCGAGGGGGTCGGAGAGATGCGGGGGGAGAAAAACCCACCACCGCTCTACTACCATATTGCCCCCAGTCCACAAGGGGCGATATCTGCACCCGCACCAGAGGTGCTGGACCCTCGGGACTCAGAGAGGAGAGGGGAACCAGCCGAGCGCCTGCTAGCCTTCCGCTTGGGGGAGGACCCGATGCAGACCGTCCAGATCGGAGCCCTGCTTTTGGAGGAAGCCCGCAGCTAGCTCCTCGCTTTCATGCGAGTCAATGCTGACATCTTCGCTTGGTCGGCGTCTGACATGCTAGGCATCCCGGAGGAGGTGATTACACACCAACTCAACATCAAGCCGGAGTGCCAACTCGTCCGGCAGAAGAAGAGGAGCTTCGCCTCTGACAGGCAAAAGGTCATAGACGAGGAGGTACGTAAATTGGTGGCGGCTGGCCATATTCGCGAAGTGCACTATCCCGACTGGCAAATATCGTGATGGTCCGCAAAGCCAATGAGAGTTGGAGGATGTGCATGGACTTCACCGACCTTAATAAAGCGTGCCCCAAGGACAGCTTCCCACTGCCTCGGATTGACCAGTTGGTAGATGTTATGTCCGGCCATGAGACCCTTAGCTTCATGGATGCGTTCTCAAGGTACAACCAGATCAGGTTGGACCCGACGGATGAAGAGGCGACCTCCTTTGTAACTGAAAAGAGTATTTACTGCTATAGGGTGATGCCGTTCGGGTTGAAGAATGCGGGGGCCACCTATCAGAGGTTAATGAACAAGGTCTTTGAGGACTAGATCGGGCGTAATATAGAGGTGTATATGGACGACATACTGACCAAGAGCACCCGCACTGCCAACCATGTCGTCGACCTCGCGGAGACTTTTGGCAATCTCCGTCGGTACCAGATGAGGCTGAACCCCCGCAAGTGTGCCTTCGTGGTTACGGCAGGTAAATTTCTGGGCTTCATGGTGACGCAGCAAGGAATCGAAGCCAACCCCGACAAGATCCGAGCCATCTTGGATATAAGGCCCCCAGTTAGCAAAAAGGAGGTGCAGCGCCTGACCGGAAGGGTGGCAGCCTTAAGCTGCTTCCTGTCAAGGTCGGCAGAGAGGTGCCTGCCTTTCTTCAAGGCACTGCGCAAAGTCAACAGCTTCGAGTGGATGAAGGAATGTCAGGAAGCCTTCGAGGAGCTAAAGAAATTTTTATCCACTCCTCCGCTGCTATCCAAGCCGAGGGGTGGGGAGGAACTTTTTCTATATCTTGCAGCCTCCCCTGAGGTCGTCAGCTCCGTGCTTGTTCGCATGGATGCCGACGGAGTGCAGAAGCCGGTCTACTACACCATCAAAGTACTTCACGATGCTGAGACAAGATACTCCAAGACTAAGAAGATCATCTTCGCCCTGGTTGTCTCCGCTCAGCGCTTCTGACCCTACTTTCAAGCTCATCCAGTCGTGGTATTCACGGACCAACCTCTCCGGACTATCTTGTCCCGTCCTGACACCTTCGGTCGGCTGGCCAGGTGGGCCATCAAGTTGGGGGAGTTCGACTTGTCCATTCGGCCAAGATCTGCAATGAAGTCCCAAGTGTTAGCTGATTTTTTGGTCGAGTGCACTTGGCCCGAGGAGCGTCCGGAGGAGTCGCACCCGGAGGCGTGCACGGAGTCCCCCACGGCCGAGGGAGCGGGGGAGGAGGACTAGATCCTTCATGTAGACGGAGCGTCGAATTCCCAAGGGAGTGGGGCTGGACTCATTTTTGCAAACCCCGAGGGGGAGGTGGTGGAGTATGCCCTCCGATTTCTTTTTCCAGCCACCAACAATCAGGCGGAGTATGAAGCCTTGTTGGCAGGGATGAAGCTAGCCAGAGAGCTCGGTGCAGAGCGTCTGAGGACCTTCACAGACTCTCAGCTTGTCTCTGGGCAGGTCTCTGGGGAGTACGAGGCCAGAGACCCAACTATGTGCCGTTACCTGAGCAAGGTGCAATCCCAGGCCTCTTAGTTTTCCTACTTCTGCGTCAACTACATTCCCCGGGCAAAGAATGTCAGGGTTGATGCACTATCCCGCTTGGCTACTTTGGCCAACGGGACCTTGGGAAGGACGTACGTGGAGCACCTGCCAATCCCGAGCATTGAGGCAACGGGGGAGGCTCTGCCAGTCAAGCAGGAGCCCTCTTAGATGGGCACCTACATCCGATACCTAACTGATGGCACCCTCCCGGTAGACCCAGCTAAGGCCAGGCTGCTCAGGCGATGGGCCCCTAAGTTCCTGATAATGGACGGAAGGCTCTACTAAAGGTCGTTCTCATCCCCGGTCCTCAAGTGCGTCGGCCCCATGGAAGCTGATTACATCCTGCGAGAAATCCATGAAAACATCTGCGGAAGTCATTTAGAGTTGTGAGCTTGTAAAACAACTCAACTATAATCAGTGGATTATAGTATGGACCCAAGAGTTGCTTGGGAGTGGACGTAGGTGTGGGATACACCGAACCACTATAAATATCGTGTGTTTGTAGTGATTGTCTCTATCTCTCTCTTATTGTGCTTTAATTTATTGCATCACTTCACTAGTATACTTAAGCCTTATGAAATAGGTTTTAAGTTTTTAAGTGTTAAATTTTTAAAGAACCCAATTCACCCCTCCTCTTGGGTTACAATCTGGGCCAACAGGCCTAATATGCATTAATAACTTCTTTTGCCTCTTTACCCAGTAGAATTTTGTAAACTAGTCTAGAATGGAGTCAGAAACCTATCCTCACCATGACCTCGATTATTTTGTTAGTAAAAAAGAAAACAAGCAACTGTGGATATCGATGAATGCTGTTGAAACTCCATCTTCTATCTTTAAAAAAAATATATATATATATACAAATAAACTTGCTTGGTATGTTAATATGTAAAAAAATTGCAATTGGTTGAACAGAAGTGGTTGCCCAGAAGACCGTGGATACTGCTGCGCTCCAGGACAAGGATGCAAAGATTAGCATTGAGCCATTTAAGTCTGGTAGACCGAAAGTACCGGTACCAAGCGGTAGACATACGTTCCATCACCCCTGCAGGAAGATTTACAGATGCCATCCTCCCAACCCATAACTGCTACAAAAAACCTTCTAATGCTGGCATCTGGGGGCATTGACTGGTCGTGGTCACGAATATCTTATCTTAATCTTGTATCCATATTAGTCAACAAAATGAGTAACTAGCATGGATGCTAAATCTCGGTTTGTTCAATTTGCACCGAGAGCAATGTAACAACTTTATATTTTGAGCGCTCTTCTACTTGTGCTAAAACCTATGACTTGTTTCTCTATCGTCTGCATCATCAACCTGTCAAAATAGTTCATGTTCTATGCTTATTTATTTTCTCTTCTATTCTATTTGTATCATCAACATCATCCCATCAGCAATTTTTTTGAACTGCCTAAATCATTGAGAAATTCCCCTTCCATTTGAAAAGAGGCTAGATTAACTGCTGCCCTATTAATGTTGCATGATGGAAAGCAAAGAGCTTCAATATAGCCACCCTGATGGATCATTTCCATCTAATCTAAGAAAATATTTCTATTCTGCACCATTTTGAATTATTCCCCTCTGATCCATTGAAAGATTCGGCATTATTCTCGACCGGCTTGATGGTTGATAGAGTTAATTATATGGCTGAAGATTATATTAATAGACTTACCTTGATTTCTCCGGTAATGGGTTTTCTGGAGCTATCCCTGATGTTTTTGGAGGCCCTTGAGCATGAGGAATAATTTGTTGAATGGTTCGATTGATCTAATTGTACCGCAGTGTCCATCTTCATTTCCTTGATCTCGCTAGCAACCAATTTGGAGCTTCAATTCCTGACCAGCTCTCCTTTTGTCGAGGATTGAAGAGCATAAACTTGGATGGGAATGGGCTTGGAGGTCAAATCCTTGAGAGCTTAAAGAATCTTCAATCCCTTGCTTGCTTACCAATGTCCAACAACACCCTCAAAAATATTTGGAAGGCATTACAAATTCTACAGCAGTGTCAACACTTGACCATGTTACTTTTTGGTGAAGACGGTAAAAGTGAAGAAATACCGTATGGTGGTATGAGGGGATTCAAGAGTCTGAAGCTTCTCTCTATTCTTAACTCTGCTCTCTCTGGTGCAATTCCATTGTGGTTGAATGAATGTGAGAAATTAGAAGTTCTGGACTTGTCAAGAAACCATCTAACTAGGATCATTCCATCCTGGATTGGCAGCATAATTTAATAATCTCTTTTACTTGGGTCTATTGAAGAATTCGCTTACTGGAAAAATTTCCAAGAACTTGAAGCACTGCCATATGAGCTGCTACTCCACTTACCGAAATCGATCAATTTAAGTAACAATAGACTGTCTGGCCAGAGTTTGGAAAAGCCTTAGAAGACTTCAGATACTGGATCTGAGCTGGAATAATATCACAGGAACTATTCCTCCAAAATTATCATCTATTGATATTAGATTTATCACATAATGATCTTTTTGGGAGTATATACCAATCTGTTTCACCGAGTTAAAGCCTTTTGTCACAAAAGGAGGCCAATTCTCTACCTTTACAGAAGCTAGTTTTGAAGGTTACTTGGGACTCCTGGAGAGTTGGTTCTTCCTTGTAGTAACCAAAACACCATTCCTCCAACTGCTACGTCAAAGCAAAGAAAATGAGGAAGAAACCAGCATTAGGGGTTGTTTATCTAATAAGGTTGTTCTGTGGAGGCACAGAAGAGCAAGGCCCTAAAGATGCTGGGAGAAATCAGTGCACATGACAATACTGAAATTTCTAAGCATACCAATCAAGGCTCTGATTTTGGGTCATATGTGGTGCAACTCTTACCTTTATAGTTTTTCAAAAAAGAAAAGAAAAGAAAAAAAAGACAATACTCTTGTAGGTTCAAAGAATTTGGCTAATGTTTTGCCTATGTACCTGGCTCACTTGAGTTTTTGCAGAATGATTGCAGACTATACAACATGAACAAATGGAGTTTGTTGCCCAGAAGATATTGAAGAGGGCAGGCCTTGAAGAAGGTGATCCTCCATATCCCAAAAGACTAAATAGAGAGAGGGTAAAGAGGTTCAATAAACCTTGGCAAGACTCGCCACCCTCCCTGCTTGCAACGTGCCCCTCGGAAAGAGCCTTTCACAATCTATGTTGTGTGCATACTTATAATCTCCTGATTTCACTATGACTAACCCTAATTCACTGTGGCACCCATTTCTTAACCCTTTTAATGAACTATAATCCCATCTAATTCTATGCACAGACAATTATGGCATTCTTTTCTAACCCTAGACCAACACATCCCCAAAAAATAGGATAGAAAAGAAAGTGTTATATACTTATGACTCAAATCTATTTGCTACTAATTAACTTTCATTCAAGTTTTTGGGTCAGATGGTTTCAGCCCGATAATATGTTAATTAGGCCAGTAGGTAGACTTGATAGGTTATAAATGGTATCAGAACCGATCTGAATGTACAGAAGTTGGTAAGCATGAGAAAAGGACTACCATAGTCCCGTCATAGTATGGAGCCATCCTTGCAACGCCAACAACCTGGCTCGGGGGTGGATTTTGGCAAATTTGTGGCATGAAACCAGGATATGCTAGAAGGAAAAATTGTAACACCCCACAAATAGGATGAAAAAAAAAGTCTTATGTGCTTATTATAACTCAAATCCCTACTTGCTACACATTAACTTTCACTTGAGTTTTTTGGCCACATAGTTTTAGCCCGTTAGCAAGTTAATTGGCCCAGCAAGTGGACTTGAAACATTACAGTACTCAAGTTTTTGGACCATATAGTTTTAGCCCATTAATAGGTTAATTAGACCAGCAAGTAAGCTTGAAACATTATGGTTACCAAAAACTTTCAAAGGGCATTAAGGGTGCAATTGGAGACCAAAATTCCTCAAGATCTCAACTCCACATTTAAAAAATTCAGAAAGAGATTATTATCGTTTTAGGCTCTTACCCCCTTTAAAATCAATCCAATTCATTTTCTTCAAATTATCTTTGTTAGTGGTTGGTTACCTTCCGGTTTAATACCGTCACTACTCTGGACTTAGGCAAATCCAAATTACCACAGCATGAAGAGCTACGAATCCACGCTTATAAATGAACGTGCAAAACAATGAACACAATAAACACCAGAGTTTTATGGAGATATTTCATGCAGTTGCTGAACATGCGATTTCACCTCAGTGTTTTCACGAGTTATGGACAGATTTGATTTCAGTACTGTTGCCGCTGAAATCCGTCCTCCGGCTCGGGCGCGGTCGATCTCCGGGAAGAGAGGGGTGCGGCGGACCTGCAAAAGAAGCCCACACACGGAGGGACGCTGGGGGTGGTCCTCCGCGGAAGACCCTCCGATGCTCAAGTCAGTGGGGAAGGAATCGGCGATCAACCAGATAATGAGGAGGTGGATCCCTCCGGAAGACCTCTCCGGGGGCGGCCAATCGGAGGCTCCGAAAAGGGCAGGAGAGTGAGAGTGGAGGTGTGCGTACAGAGTCGCGTACCTAAGGGAATCTGTCAATCTGACACTTATAGACTGTCACCTGGGGACTTGAGCATCTTCTGGAAGGTTCTGAGGTTGTTACGATACGGGGTAGACAGAATCAGGCCGTTGTGGGGCCGTTAGAATCCACGCCTTGTCTGTTAAGGGATCGACGGCTGGGAGAGCTCCTCGATGTCTTGGGATCTGGGTGAGTAGACCTAGGGCGGTTACAATAGGTCTTAGGCCACGTCTCAATATGATTCCTTGCCTAAGGAGCTGCTCGGGTAAGCTTAAGCTCTCCCGCATCAGGTTCCGCGGAGGTAGACGTCAGGGCATGGATCGCTAGGTAGAAGCGAGCTACGGAAGCCCGGAGAAGGCCGAGCTACGGAAGCCCGGAGGAGGCCGAGCTACGGAAACCCGGAGGAGGCCGAACTAGGGAAGCCCGGGGGAGGCCGAGCTACAGAAGCCCGGAGGAGGCCGAGCTACGGAAGCCCGGAAGAGGCCGAGCTACGGAAGCCCGGAGGAGGTCGAGCTACGGAAGCCCGGGAGAGGCCGAGCTAGGAAAGCCCGGAGGAGGCCGAGCTACGGAAGCCCAGAGGAGGCCGAGCTACAGAAGCCCGGGAGAGGCCGAGCTAGGAAGCCCGGAGGAGGCCGAGCTACGGAAGCCCGGAGGAGGCCGAGCTACGGAAGCCCGGAGAGGCCGAGCTAGGAAGCCCGGAGGAGGCCGAGCTACGGAAGCCCGGAGGAGGCCGAGCTACGGAAGCTCGGGAGAGGCCGAGCTAGGAAAGCCCGGAGGAGGCCGAGCTAGGGAAGCCCGGGAGAGGCCGAGCTAGGAAGCTCGAAAGGGGCCGAGCTACGGAAGCCCGGAGGAGGCCGAGCTAGGGAAGCCCGGGAGGAGGTCAGCCTTAGCCGCCTCGCACGGATATCAATGCAATGACGATTTTACCCCCAACACATGCCCTCCACTCCCTAGTTCGAAGCGTAGGTTCGGGCATAGGGAGTATAAGCTCAAGTGGCGCGCCTGGATGGGACGTCTTGGCCTAACAGTTCATGCAATGATGCCCTAATTAATGCGACAGGGCATCGTACCTTCGGAGGTAAGGTTCCTCCACTAGCGACGGTTGAGATTGCGCCGTGCCGTGAATCCCGATCGATATGGAGGTTTGTCGAGGCGGTTTCGGACGCCTCGAATGAGACGTCCCGCCTCCCTAGGGCGGTTCCTTGGCGGAGAAGCGAAGTGACGGCCGCCCTATATATATATATGCACATGTGCGCATGTTCGCGGCGTCTTCTCACCTGTTTTCAGAAGAGCATTGGTTTCTCATCCTCTCCAGCGTTCATCGTTTTCGCCCAGGACTTCCCTCAACCGAGATGGCGATGAGCCCTGAAGATGTGGCCTCAGAAATCGTTGCTGAGGATTTGGGGAGGATTCACCAGAGGTATGGTCTGCCCCTGGATGTAGTTTTGCGGGTGCCGGAACCCGAAGATAGGGTTACTCGGGGATTAGAGTCCGGAGTCTTTATCTATGAGGATAGTTTTAAGGCGGGTCTTCGTTTTCCTCTCCATCCCTTGGTGAAGGAGATCATGACCCACTACAACATCTGTCCATCGATGGTGGCTCCAAATAGTTGGCGGAATATCGTCGGATTTATTTCGATGTGCCACCAGATTCAAGTCGTTGCAACTCTCCCCCTTTTCCGCACCTGTTACCACTTGACTCCGGGAGGAAATCGGAGTGGACCTCCATCGGGCCCCGGAGATCTTTTAATGTCATCGCGGATAAGCCTTCTTCCATCAAGGGGTGGAAGAGCCGGTTCGTGATTGCGGAGGGGAACGTCGGTTCCGATTTTCCTCGACGATGGGGGGAAGTTGCGAGGGATGCGGAGACGCATCCGGCCTTATCGGCGCAGGAGGAGAGGGACCTGGATGTCCTTCGTAATGGACAGGTATTTTCGGCTAACGACCTGTTATCGGAGGGGGCCCTCTTCGCAGCCGGGCTCAGCCCTCTGGATCCTCAAGGTGAGTCCCTTTTTGCGCTGTGTATTTTTCTTGATTACCATGCTTGGTCTGAGTATGTAAATTCGGTTTGACAGCCACAAGGTTGGCGTTGTCGAGCCTCTCCAAGAGGAAGAGGGGGAAGCGCCCAGGGGAAGGTAGCGGCGCGGACAGCGGCCGCCCAAGAAAAGGGCCCATACCTCTGCCAAAAGCCCGCCGGACGTTGGAGCAGTCCCCGTAGGACCGCCGGGGCGAAGGAGGATCCGGGGAGAATGGCCACGCACCTGGCGCCCTTGTACTGGAGATATCGGACAGTTCGGATGAAGCTCCGCTGGCTCGTCCGACCGCGTCCCCCTTGAAAGAGGAACCTGCGACGGGTCCATCGGAGGCGGCCGTAGCAGAGGGGCCCATTGTCCCCGCGGGATTACACTGGCTCCAGCGGGAGAGGGGGAGGAGACAGCCGCAGCGGAGGAAGTTCAGGGGGAGCCCCCACTTGGTCTGTCCGCCGGGGAGTCTGGTAGCAGTGAGGTCGGGCCGCCCTCGATGGGTCAAGAGGCGGGTCAGACCGAGGCCTCGGGGGAGCCCGCGGAGGAGACGCAGGTGGTGGCGACTGGGAAGGATGCATCGGTGGAGGGAGCACAACAAAGTGGGGGTCCCACGATCGGGGCTCCCTCGAAGAAGATTTTGGGGAGGCTGGCGCTTGGGCTGGCCGAGCTATCTGAAGAGGCCCAAGCCAGGGCCTTGATGGAGGAGGCTGGAGGTTGAAGGCTTCTCAGCTGGGGGTCGTCCAGGCCGGTCCCTCAGGCGGGGCCGGTCAACCCAGCAGCTCGGAGACTAGCATTGATGAGGCGTTTTCCGCCATGATAAGGTCGGTCCTGCATCCGGGTGCGGATCCGTCGACGGACAAGTTTGCCGACCTGGGATTGGTCGATGCTGCGTTCGGGCAGCAAGGTGTAGCTGAGAGTATCCATCTCCTTCCTGCCATTGATAACACGACTTTGATGAGGATGACCCGGGACTACGCTTCGCGGGTGAGTCACTTTTCCTATGTGACAGATGTTTCTCGATGGACCCCATCGTGGGCGCTTATTCAGTTTTTGTCTTTGCAGAGCGTTTTGCTTTCCCGGGCGATTTGCTGGCGCTGAGTTTGGCGACGGGGGCCAGTGTCCAGGCCCGGAGGGAGAATGTCGAGCTCCAGTCGCGGCTGAAGGTGTCTGAGCAGTTTGAAGAGCTCATGGACACGATGGACAGGAACTCGAAGGCGGCAAGGGCGGCACATCAGGCTGCCGTGGACGAGGTGTCCAAGCGAAGCGCAGGGTGGAGGAGTTACAGGGACTCCTAGCGAAGAACGACGACGCGTGCTTGGAGTTGGCCAAGATTAAATCGAAACATTCCGCGGAGGTGGCGGCGATGCAGCGGGAACACGGTGAGAGCATGAGTCGGCGGGGGAGGGAGGCCGACGATGAAGAAGGCGCCTGGCGAGAATGCTTGCGAAGTGGAGGAGAAATTGAAACGGCGTGATGGTGAAATTGCCGATTTGAAGGAGAGCGCTAGGTGGCATCAAGGGATGATGACTCGAGTGAGTGACGAGTTGTCGCAAGCTCGCGGGAGATTGAAGCCAGACAATCGAAGATCAGTACCCTGCAAGAGAGGGTCGAGCTGGTCGGCGCTGACAGGACAAGAGCCCGGAGTGAGGCCGAGGAGCTGGCCAAAAGGTTGGCCAGGCGAGAGGGGGAGGTATGCTCCCATTTTACCCTCTTTATTTTTCTACTGGCTTCTTGCGATGCCGATTGATTTTGGCTTTTTCCAGATGGCGAAGATGGGGTCGGAGATTCGGGCTCTCCAAGGTGTGCTCGCGTCCACTCGCAGCAGGAGCTCGGAACTCGAGACACGGGCTAGCGAGCTTGAGGACAAAATGCCATTTTGAAGGCCCAAGTGATCGAGGCCGAGAAGCAGGCTGCGGAGGTCAAACGCAGCACGCCATTCTCAGGGGTAGGCAGGACGCTATTAGCGTTGACGCCTTCCATCATGGGATGGAAGAGTGTAAGCAGCGGATTCTCAGTGAGCGCCCGGAGTGGGACCTTTCTTTTCTGAGGTGTTGAAGATTCGAAGAAGACGAAGATGAGGAAGAAGAGGACGAAGACGAACGTGTCGATGTTTCTGACGGCGAACCTGGCGCCGCCCCTAGTCCCAGCGAAGCTGCAGTTTCTGAGGGACGATCGCAAACTGCCGCCGAGGGGGCGAGAATATCGGAGAAGGGTGAGCCTAGTCACGCCTCCGCAGGTGCAACTGAGGGCTCCTCAAAGGCTGGTGCGGCTCCTGGTTCGTAGGAGTTGTTATTGTACCTTGTTTATTTGTCGTTCCTTAATAAAAGAACTTTCTGTTTTGACTTAAGTGCTGTCCTGGTTTGGTCTCATCGTCGTTCGGTTTCGCCTTGAGCGGTCTGTGGCTCGCTAGCGATCTTGGGTTATCTTTATCCGAGACTGGGCAAATGCGTTAGCTCGGATCGATAGGCGAAATAGGCCGGCCATGGCCGACAGGAAAAATAGATCGGCCAGGGCCGAGGGGCAGAGTAGGCCGGCTGGGACCGACGAACAATATAGGTCGGGGCCGATGGATAAATTAGGTCGGCTGGGGCCGATGAATAAATAGGTCGGCTAGGGCCGACGGATAAATAGGTCGGCTGGGCCGACAGATAAATAGGTCGGCTAGGGCCGACGGATAAATAGGTCGGCTAGGGCCGACGGATAAAGTAGGTCGGCTAGGGCCGACGGATAAAGTAGGTCGGCTAGGGCCGACGGATAAAGGTCGGCTAGGGCCGACGGGCGAAAACAGGTCGGCGTGCTTCCTGCCATCCTGCCAGCGTCCTGCTGTCCCGCAGGCAATTCGGTTTTTACTTTACTAGAAACGGTGATACGGCACAGTGGGGGGCATAAAGCTGCATCAGAGCTTTCCGGAAGGTGCTCTTTTCCCATGCAGGTCGCCTCGTTGCGATGCGCACGCAACCGTCCACTATTGGACAGTACTTTTTCAAAGGACGATTTTCTGAGCCCGCCGGTTTTCGAAGCGTCAGCGGACGATTTCCTGCATTTAATGACGTGATTCGGGATCAGGAGGGGATCTTCGTACACGTCCTGGGGTGGGTTTGGCGCGCAGTGGGGCGCCAATCTTGGGAGACCACGTGGAGGTACTACTTGGAAATTTAAATCTCGGGACGCGCAGCCTGGGTGGCTTTTCCTGGTCCATTTCCGCCTATAAAAAGGGAAAAGGGGGTCTCATCTGGTTATCCCCAAAGTTTTTTCTCGCCAGAGCTTTTACCATGCTCATTTCTCTGTTGCTACGAGTGGGAGGATCGACTTTTCCTTTCATGGGCTCCTTGCCGCCGGATAGCTGGGGCGACCGGGGAGCAGCTGGAGGATGGCTCGCCCTTAGGGGATGAGTCTCGGAGATCATATGGAGAGCGCACATGGGGGGCGCAGAGATCACACGGGGAGCGCACATATAACTCTTCCCGTGTGATCTTTGCGGCCGGTTACGGGGGGCTTATGGTAGGAAGTGCGTCGACACCCCCGTAGCACGCACAGACTCTCCCTTTTTCGCTGGCTTAGGTTCCCGTCCCTTCTCTGAGGGGAATCCTTGCCACGGGAGGGAAAGATGGGAGCGACCGGGGTCGGATGGTCCCCGGTTCCCTTGGCTGGGTGGCGACCCGCGATCCAGCACCCCCTCCTAGGGGGGGCAGGCTGGGTCGTCCGGATCCTCAGAATCAGCATCCGCGGGCCATGCCTCCTTTTGGATCTTTTAATTCATCCTGCCCAGGCGGACTGATTTCCTGGTTTGCCTGATTTGTCGATCCGGACCGGAACACCGCAGTCGCCTGGGTCTGCTTTGGAGCAGTTGCCGGGTTTTGTATTTGCCTTTATTTTATGCATTTCAATGCTCTTGTAACGCCTGTGAGGCATTTGTAATTGATCATGATCGGCAATAAAGAGAGTTATATTCTGTTTTTCAATCTCTATCTTTTCTTGTGCCGAGCTTTTTGCTATTGTTGTTTGTGGGCGTCAAAAGCGTTCCGTTCGCCCTTAGACGAGGATTCACGCCATCCGAACTAATCGAGGTTCGTATTCGGTGATTCGAGATCGTTTGGCGAAATACGCTCCTTGCTTAGGTCAGGAGTCTGGTATTTTGTGCTCCGCTTTATTGGAGCTCGGTTTACCGTAGGTCGGTCCTGGCCGAAGCTTAGGGAATTCGCACCCCTTCTCGTCATGGTTCAAGGGGCCAGTACTTGAGGAGTAGTCGAGTTCGGGGAACGTCTTACTTGGCCCTGCCAAGGTTCGAAGAATTCTGTAGCTCGGCCTTGCCGAGGTTCGGAGGTAGCTCGGCCCTGCCGAGGTTTGGAGAATAGCTCGGCTGCCGAGGTTCGGAGAAGTAGCTCGGCCTGCGAGGTTCGGAGGTAGCTCGGCCCTGCCGAGGTTTGGAGAACTGGTAGCTCGGCTGCCGAGGTTCGGAGAATTTTATAGCTCGGCCCTGCCGAGGTTTGGAGAACTGGTAGCTCGGCCCTGCCAAGGTTTGGAGAATTGGTAGCTCCTGCCGAGGTTCGGAGAATTTTATAGCTCGGCCCTGCCGAGGTTCGGAGAACTGGTAGCTCGGCCCTGCCGAGGTTCGGAGAATTTTATAGCTCGGCCCTGCCGAGGTTCGGAGATGCCGAGGTTTGGAGAACTGGTAGCTCGGCCCTGCCGAGGTTCGGAGAGCTCGGCCCTGCCGAGGTTCGGAGTAGCTCGGAGGGAGCGGTTCAGTTGCCGTTGCAGGCCACGGCGTTAGGTCCACGTGGCGCTTAATAAAGGGGGCGCCCGAGCGGAACGGGCGGCGTGTTGTCACGCTTTATTGGCGATGCTGCTCTTTCCGAGGGGGCAAGTTATCGGCCGAGCGGCGGACTTCCACGTTTTCCGAGAAAAGGGGGCGTATTAAGCGGCTCGGGGAAGCGCCGAATGTATTTAATGCAGGGGGCGACAGATTGGAAAGTGTTCGCCTGGGGAACCCCGAACAATCTGTTCGCGCTTATCGATCTTACTCGGGATAGGGCGCGACTCTTCGGATTCCTCACGCATTAGAATGGTGACACGTGGCAAACTCTCATGGGTCGGCGTTCGCGGCGCGGCCGATCGGGATACCTGCCTGGCGGGTATAAATATGACCGAGGGGGATTGGTTTCGGCCATCCCTCGGTCTGAGCTCTGAAAAAGAATGGCCTCTCCAGCGCGATCGTCAAGTGACTCGTATTCCTCGGTAGCGGCCCGCCGTACTCGGAGGGGAGGAGTACCTCCGTCACCGTCGATGGGCTGACCCTCGCGTCGGGCCTTGCAATCAATGAGCAGCTTGCGAGGACCGCCGAAGAACTCTTGGATGTCTCGGTCAGGGAGGCGGAAACCTTACGCCGGATAATGGACCGGCAAGAGGAGGAGATCTGTCCCTCCGTCAGCAGGTGGCCGACCTGGCGGGGCGTCTGGAGGAGCTGCTGGCCTCTGGGGGCGACTGACTCCAGGGCCTCCGTTCCCGTTTTCTTTTTTTTTCCATGTTTTGTGCCTCGCAGTAGCTCCTTTTTATTTAAATGAAAATAGACTCGTTTTCAAGAATTTCTTTCTTCTTTGAGAATGATTACCTTGATACGCTCGACGGACTTGGGTGTCGGTCTGGTCCCATCGCCCTGCGTATTAATCGTAGATATTTCGAATGACGAGTTACAGGGGGGTCGCCCAAAGGTTTTCTACTGCTAGGGAGAATTTCCCGGCCCAGCCTGGGGCCCTTGGCCGGTTACGTGAGGCTTTATAGCCTCTTAGGGGAATTCTGCCGATGGTGGCATTTTTTCGCATGCCGATGGTTTTCGTTTAGCGCCCGTTTTCGAACCGGGCGAAGTCCTTCGGGGACTATCTGGGGGCCGTTCGGCTTTGGTCGAGGCTTGTAGGTTTAGACCTTTTGCTGGGGTCTTAGCCCGAATGGTTTTACCTTGCCTTGTCATGGCTCGGGGGATTTATCGCTCGGCCCGCCGAGGTTCGGAGAAACATTTTACTTGGCCCTGCCAAGGTTCGGAGATTTGTTGCTCGGCCCAGCCGAGGTTCGGAGACTTTGTTTTACTTGGCCCTGCCAAGGTTCGGAGACTTTGTTTTACTTGGCCCTGCCAAGGTTCGGAGATTTGTTGCTCGGCCCAGCCGAGGTTCGGAGACTTTGTTTTACTTGGCCCTGCCAAGGTTCGGAGATTTGTTGCTCGGCCCAGCCGAGGTTCGGAGACTTTGTTTTACTTGGCCCTGCCAAGGTTCGGAGACTTTGTTTTACTTGGCCCTGCCAAGGTTCGGAGATTTGTTGCTCGGCCCAGCCGAGGTTCGGAGACTTTGTTTTACTTGGCCCTGCCAAGGTTCGGAGATTTGTTGCTCGGCCCAGCCGAGGTTCGGAGACTTTGTTTTACTTGGCCCTGCCAAGGTTCGGAGATTTTGTTTTACTTGGCCCTGCCAAGGTTCGGAGACTTTGTTTTACTTGGCCCTGCCAAGGTTCGGAGATTTTGTTTTACTTGGCCCTGCCAAGGTTCGGAGATTTGTTGCTCGGCCCAGCCGAGGTTCGGAGACTTTGTTTTACTTGGCCCTGCCAAGGTTCGGAGATTTTGTTTTACTTGGCCCTGCCAAGGTTCGGAGATTTGTTGCTCGGCCCAGCCGAGGTTCGGAGACTTTGTTTTACTTGGCCCTGCCAAGGTTCGGAGATTTGTTGCTCGGCCCAGCCGAGGTTCGGAGACTTTGTTTTACTTGGCCCCAAGGTTCGGAGATTTGTTGCTCGGCCCAGCCGAGGTTCGGAGACTTTGTTTTACTTGGCCCTGCCAAGGTTCGGAGATTTTGTTTTACTTGGCCCTGCCAAGGTTCGGAGATTTTTGCTCGCCCAGCCGAGGTTCGGAGACTTTGTTTTACTTGGCCCTGCCAAGGTTCGGAGATTTTGTTTTACTTGGCCCTGCCAAGGTTCGGAGATTTCCTGTCCAGGCAGATAACTCGGTTGTACCGAGGATTGGTAAGCAGCATCTATTTCCTTTTATGATTTATGGCAATATGGTGCATAATCGATTCATACAGCAAGTTGCGGGAAAATAGATAACTGGCGAAGCATAAAGGACATACCCTATTGATAGTATTTGCGGAGGTTGTCCGAGTTCCACGTTCGGGGGATGGATTTCCCATCGAGATCCTGCAGCTTGTAGGTTCCCGGCCCAATGATCTCCGTGATTTGGTACGGACCCTCCCAGTTCGGCGCCAGCTTTCCTTGCTCCAGTGGTTTGGATACAGAAGCTTTTCGGAGGACGAGGTCGCCGGGTAGGAAGGTTTTCCCCTTGACCCTGGAGGCATGGTACCGAGCCACCCTCTGTTGATAGGCGGCCGTCCTGATTCGGGCTTTCTCTCTGACTTCCTCTACCAAGTCGAGGTTGGTGCGGAGTTGCTCGTTGCTGGCTTCCTCCGAATAACTCTCCACCCGCAAAGATGGGAGGCCTATTTCCACAGGGATGACGGCCTCCGTGCCAAAAGCCATTCGAAATGGAGTCTCGCCCGTCGGAATCCTCGGGGTGGTGCGATAGGCCCATAAGACATGGTGTAGCTCATCCGCCCACCTGCCTTGGGCTCTGGAGAGGCGAGCTTTGATTCCTTGGAGGAGAGTCCTGTTGGTCACTTCGGCCGCTCCGTTGGCTTGTGGGTGCCCGACCGAAGTAAGGTGGTGACGGATTCCGTGTTCCTCGCAGAATTGGCGGAACTTGGAATTGTCGAACTGCTTACCGTTATCGGTGATTATGGTGTGGGGGAGGCCGAACCGGCAGACGATGGACCTCCATACAAAGTCTCTGGCCCGTGCTTCGGTGATTTGCGCAACTGCTTCCGCTTCAACCCACTTGGTGAAGTAGTCAATGGCGACAAATAAGAATTTCCGCTGTCCCGTCGCCAGCGGGAATGGGCCGAGGATGTCCATCCCCCACTTGGCAAAGGGCCAGGCGGAGGATATAGAAACTAGCTCGGCGGAAGGGAGCCTCTGGATGCTTGAATGTCTCTGGCAGGCGTCACAGGCTCGGACTAGGTCGTCCGCGTCTTTCTGCATGGTCGGCCAGTAATAGCCTTGCCGTAGCACCTTGTGGCATAGGGACCGGCTCCCAGATGGTTGCCGCAAATCCCTTCATGTACCTCTCGTAGAGCATAGTTCGCCTCGGATGGGCGGAGGCATCTGAGCAGCGGCATAGAAAAAGACCGCTTGTAAAGTTGGCTGTCAATCAATACATAGTGGGTCGCCTGCAGCTTCAATTTCCTGGCCTCTCTTCGGTCGGATGGGAGCGACCCTTCTTTGAGATAGTTGAGGATAGGGTCGAACCAGGATGGTTCGGCCTCGATTTGCATCACCCGATCGGCTTCCATGATGCTCGGCTTTTCCAGAGTCTCCAGATGGAATTTTTGTTCAGCATCCATCGTCTCCGCGGTTGCCAATCGGGAGAGTAGGTCGGCACGGGCGTTTTCCGATCTAGGAATTTGAACAATTTCAAACTCGGCAAAATGGGGAAGTAGGCCGCGCACCTCTTGGAGATATCGGATCATGTTGGGTTCTCGGGCTTCAAACTCTCCCCGCACATGGCCGGCCACCAGCTGAGAGTCGGTGAAGGCGTTAAGCTTTTCCACCTTCAGGTTGCGGGCGATCCGGAGACCAGCTAACAGGGCCTCGTACTCGGCTTCGTTGTTGGAAGCCGGGAAGGAGAATCGGACGCCATATTCGAAGATCATTCCCTCTGGGCTGGTGAGGACTAGACCCGCACCGGAGTGATGGGCATTGGACGACCCATCGACGTGAAGGAGCCACCGAGCTTCAGGCTTTGGTCCTTCGGGATTTTCTGGGGTAGAGCCGTCTTCTGGGATGGTACACTCGAGGAGGAAATCGGCCAGCACTTGGGCTTTGATGGCCGGGCGAGGTTGAAAATGTATGTCATGCTCGCTTAGTTCGACGGCCCATTTGGTCATCCTCCCCGATGTTTCTGGACGGTGGACCACCGCCTTGATGGGTTGATCGGTGAGGACCGTCACTGAATGTGCTTGAAAATAAGGCCGTAGCTTCCGGACTGAGGTGATCAAAGCCAGCACTATCTTCTCAATCCTGGTGTACCTCGTCTCCGCATCGCGGAGCAGCCTACTCACATAGTAGATCGGCCTCTGGATTTTGCTTTCTTCTTTGACTAGCACCGAGCAAACTGCGCCCTCCGAAACGGCCAGGTACAGAAATAGGGTCTCTCCTGGGATCGGACTACTGAGAAGTGGAGGCGAGCCGAGGTACTTCTTGAGATCTTGAAATGATTTCTGGCACTCAGGAGTCCATTGGAAATTTTTGGCCGATCGGAGAGTTTTGAAGAAGGGGAGGCATCTCTCGGCTGACCGAGCCACGAAGCGGTTAAGGGCCGCTATCCTCCCGGTTAAGCGCTGGACCTCCTTAATAGACGCTGGGGGCGCCATTCGTTGGAGAGCTTGAATCTTCTGAGGGTTAGCCTCGATACCCCGCTGGGAGACCATGAAGCCGAGGAATTTCCCGGAATTGACGCCGAAAGCACACTTGGTTGGGTTGAGCTTCATCCCATATTTGCGCAGTGTGGCAAAGCTCTCCGCGAGGTCCTCAACATGCCGCAGCGCTTCCTTGCTTTTGACCAGCATATCATCTACGTACACCTCCATGTTCCGGCCGATTTGCTCCTTGAACACCTTGTTGACCAGCCGCTGGTAGGTCGCTCCTGCATTTTTAAGACCGAAAGGCATAACTCGGTAACAGTAGGTACCTCGGTCGGTTATGAAGGCGGTCTTTTCTTCATCTTCGGGGGCCATCCGGATCTGATTGTAGCCCGAATAGGCATCCATGAATGACAGCATTTGGTGGCCTGAGGTGGCGTCCACGAGCTGGTCGATCCGAGGGAGGGGGAAGCTATCCTTCGGGCATGCCTTGTTGAGGTCGGTGAAGTCGATGCAGATCCTCCATTTGCCATTCGACTTTTTCACCATGACGACATTTGACAACCAACTTGGATAATTCACCTCTCGGACAAAATTGGCTTTGATGAGTTTGTCGACCTCCTCTTCAATGGCTTTTTGCCGTTCTGGGGCGAAGCTTCTCTTCTTCTGCTTAACAGGCCTGTGCATCTCGTCCACATTGAGGCGATGGACGAGGACCTCGGGGTCAATCCCTGGCATGTCGGAGGCGGTCCAGGCGAAGATGTCCGCATTGCTTTGGAGGAATCTGATCAGCTCGCGACGAGGCTCTCCTTCGAGTAGCGACCCGATCCTTATGGTTCGGTCGGGCCGAGCTTCGTCTAGCGGTACTTCTTCCAGTTCTTCCGCCGGTTCTCCCGCTGTTCGGCGAAGTCCTCACGAGCGTCTAGCCCGTCAACTTCGGGCATTCTGGACTGAAGGCTCGTGACGAAACACTGCCGAGCCATGGCTTGATTTCCCCGAACCACTCCAACTCCTTGCTCGGTAGGGAACTTCATAGATAGATGCGGGATGGAGACTACCGCCTTGAGGGACATTAGACCCGGCCTGCCGAATATGGCGTTATATGGGGACCTGAGGTCGGTTACCAAGAAATCCGTCTGAACAATGGCTACAAGGGGCCAGGTTCCCGCGCGGACCGTCAGGGTGACGATTCCTTCTGGGACGATGACGTCGCCGGTGAATCCCATCAGGGTGGAATCCACGGCTCGAAGTTTTCCATGAGCAATTTCATCCTGGCAAACACACCGAGGTACAAAACGTTTACCGAACTTCCACTATCGACGAGGATCCGGCTTACATCATAGTTGTTCAAGTTAAGGGATACAACAAGTGCGTCATCGTGGGGAAGCTGTATCCCAAGAAGATCATCATCAGAAAAGGAAAGTTCGCCCGTGCGCGCCTTCTTTGGCACCGGCGCATCACCGTTGCCCCTGGAGCTCGATCCGCCGGCCTCCTCAATCATGTTGATACGGCCAACCACAGGCGGATTTGGTGGAGGAGGGAGTTGTGGGAGCTCGGGCTGGCGATCACCTCCTTGTTGCTGCGGCTCGGGTGCTCTTCTGAACTGGTCCAACCGTCCCCGCCGAATCAATCTCTCGATCTCATTCTTCAGCTGCCAGCATTCTTCGGTGTCATGACCATGCTCCCTGTGGTAGCGGCAGTACTTGGCGGGATCTCTTCGGGTTGGGTTCCCTCGGAGAGGTACTGGCCGGGGAAGTTGGCGCTCAATCTCCATGAGGATCTGCGCTCGGGGCACAGTCAGCGGAGTATAGCGATCGAATCGCCTGGGAGGACTCCGGGAGCGATTCCTTGGCGGCAGCGGAGGGACTCTTGGACGGCGGGGCGGACTTGGCCGACGGACAGGGCGGTGTCTGTCGGGAGCTTTGGGCTCCTGCTTCTTTCTTGCTTGCTCAGCGCGGGCCACTCTCCGCGACTCCTCGACCCTGGCGTACTTGTCCGCAAGGGCCATCATATCAGACAAACATGGGGGGTAGCTGACCTCCATCGCCAGATAGAAGTCGCTCTCCTTTGAAACTCCCCCCGCCAGGGCGGACATAGCCACCTCATGATTAAGGTGGTCCACCTCCAACATGGCCTTGTTGAAACGGCCAAGATAATTTCTCAAGGACTCCCCCTCTCTCTGCTTGACTTCGGAGAGGGAGTCGGATCTCCGTCGGTGGCGGCGGCTGCTGACGAACTGGCCAATAAAAAGGTGGCTCAGCTCGTCGAATGAATCAATGGAACCCGGTTTCAAGGCGTTGAACCAGGTTCGGGCGGATCCTCTGAGGGTGGATGGGAAGGCTCGGCAGAGGATCGCATCGGATGCTCCGTGGAACATCATTATTGACCGGAAGCTGCTGAGATGGTCGTCCGGATCAGTGGAGCCGTGATAGGGCTCGACGGTTGGCAGCTTAACGTGGGAGGGAATCACTTCCTCCATGATTCCCTTAGAGAAAGGGATGCCCTGCTCTGCTTTGGGCTGGGGCAGATGGATCTGCTTGGCGGCGTCCAGCTCCTGACGCATTTCTTGGATCTGACGGCGGATCTCCTCCTCACCGGCTAGAGGAGGGGCTGGGCGCGAGAACCGCAAGGATGGCGTCGAATCATGGTGAGACGTCGCCGGAGAGAGGGAGCGGGCTCGCCGAGATCTGGGAGGATCTCTATCGTAACCGGTTCGAGGGACCGGTTTGTCCCCCTTGGGGCGATGCGGGGGATCCGCTGATTCATGCGGATCAGAGGAGGAGGTTGCCGGCGAAGAAGAAGTCGCCGCTTCTTTCTGGGGATGCGAAGCAGGAGGAGCCGTAAGGCGCTCCTGTACCAGGTGGGTAAGAGCCTGGACTTGCTGGACCAGCGTAGCAAACTGGTCCTGGGTCACCGGAATGGCAGGCGACGGAGTCTCGACAGGTGGGGGTTGTGGCGCTGTGGCGCCAGTCGGATCAGGCCTCTGGGAGGCGACCTGATCTTGGGCATCAGAGGTTGCTCTCTTCCGGTTGGCCATCAGAGAGGTTCTTCTCCGGATTAAGATCCTTGTCTCCTTTCTTCAAGTTTTAACGGGACTTGAGGCCCTTCCTCTAGCGCCAATCTGTTGCCGCTGAAATCCGTCCTCCGACTCGGGCGCGGTCGATCTCCGGGAAGAGGGGGGTGCGGCGGACCTGCAAAAGAAGCCCACACGCGGAGGGACGCTGGGGGTGGTCCTCCGCGGAAGACCCTCCGACGCTCAAGTCAGTGGGGAAGGAATCGGCGATCAACCAGATAATGAGGAGGTGGATCTCTCCGGGAGACCTCTCCGGGGGCGGCCAATCGGAGGCTCCGAAAAGGGCAGGAGAGTGAGAGTGGAGGTGTGCGTACAGAGTCGCGTACCTGAGGGAATCTGCCAATCTGATACTTATAGACTGTCACCTGGGGACTTGAGCATCTTCTGGAAGGTTCTGAGGTTGTTACGATACGGGGTAGACAGAATCAGGCCGTTGTGGGGCCGTTAGAATCCACGCCTTGTCTGTTAAGGGATCGACGGCTGGGAGAGCTCCTCGATGTCTTGGGATCTGGGTGAGTAGACCTGGGGCGGTTACAATAGGTCTTAGGCCACGTCTCAATATGATTCCTTGCCTAAGGAGCTGCTCGGGTAAGCTTAAGCTCTCCCGCGTCAGGTTCCGCGGAGGTAGACGTCAGGGCGTGGATCGCTGGGTAGAAGCGAGCTACGGAAGCCCGGAGAAGGCCGAGCTACGGAAGCCCGGAGGAGGCCGAGCTACGGAAGCCCGGAGGAGGCCGAACTAGGGAAGCCCGGGGGAGGCCGAGCTACAGAAGCCCGGAGGAGGCCGAGCTACGGAAGCCCGGAAGAGGTCGAGCTACGGAAGCCCGGAGGAGGCCGAGCTACGGAAGCCCGGGAGAGGCCGAGCTAGGAAAGCCCGGAGGAGGCCGAGCTACGGAAGCCCGGAGGAGGCCGAGCTACGGAAGCCCGGGAGAGGCCGAGCTAGGAAAGCCCGGAGGAGGCCGAGCTACGGAAGCCCGGAGGAGGCCGAGCTACGGAAGCCCGGGAGAGGCCGAGCTAGGAAAGCTCGAAAGGGGCCGAGCTACGGAAGCCCGGAGGAGGCCGAGCTAGGGAAGCCCGGGAGGAGGTCAGCCTTAGCCGCCTCGCACGGATATCAATGCAATGACGATTTTACCCCCCAACAAGTACCATAACAAACCATGACAGCGCTGATAGCAGTCATTTGTTGGCTAGTGTGGTTAAAGGAACAGAAGAAATTTCTCTGATACTAAGAACGGCTGCCAAGTAGTACTACACTTCTCTCTTTTCTGGCCAAAGGTTGGATCAAAGCTCCTCTGGCAAAAGATCTTAGGAAGGTTTCTCCTCTGTTTATAGCTGCAACTTGTTCTAAGCTCCATGGAACATACCTCTATCTTCTCTCCCATTTTTCACCCTTCTTCCATCTTACCTGTAGATTAGATTGCCACAATCTTGAAAAAGAAAAGTAGAAAGGCATGCACCACAGTTTCTTTCTCAAAATAAAAACCTAAAAATCCAAAATAAATTAATCGCAGCAGAAATTTCAGCCACACGCATGAAACTTGCCCAGAAAGCCCCCATCCACCCAAGAATCTTGTTCACATCAAGACTTCTTAGGACTAGGATTTGTTACACTGGCTGTCCAATTGGGTTAATTGTTTCACATATCTCTGCACGGTTGTTAACATACCCACACAAATGGGAGCTACAGCATGGTCCTCAAAAATTGGTCGGAGCTCGTGTCAGACCGAGGTTAAACCACTTAGACCAGACCACAGGAAGCTGCCCGTTAAAGAAATGAAAGGCTAAAAAAAGAAGTGTTGATACGCAAGAAACCTAACATTCCAAACCATCGGTCTAAACGACTGGTAGTTCTGGAGAGGGTGGTCGCAACAATTGTAAAGCACTCTTCATTAAGCTTTCCAAACAATTCCAGTCTCAGGATTTTGGCTTCCATCTCCTCCAGGTGCAAATTTTAGGACACCACATATCAAGATCGCTTCCCTATTGGTATGTCTTCAATATACTTTCTTCTGTTCTTTCATTTAGTTCCTTGCCTCATTAGCATGTGAAATCTTATATCAGATAGTTCTTCAAATAGAGATCCATGAAACAATGATAGGCTGTATGCAGTTCAACAACTTCTGTGCGGGTTAGTCAATAGATGCATGTTTGCATTCAATAAACATGTCCGATCTTATTTGTACCACGTTGCTAAGAACTAGAGTTTAATAAGCACAACACACAAGAAAAATAATGGAAGATCTAAAACCGAACGCTGTTCCTCATTAGTCAACCCAAAGCATTGTCCACATGGATGATTTTCTGAAGCATCAAGCAGCTGAACATGAAACGTAGAAGCAGAAGAAACACTTGTAACCTCTAATTACCGAAGAATATCATACAGAGCCTAAATGGAATGATTCACACGGCTTTACAGTCCCCACAAGAACAAGCACAACCCTCTAACCAACCTTTTACAACCACCATCTTAGACCCAAATGCTTTTCTACATTTTTCCTCGTTACTTATACAAGGAAGCATAGGCTGTACAGAGCCTAGTAAGTTCCATTTTGGGGAGATTGAGAGAACAGAAGCTGCACGGTATTGTAATCCCTGAATCAATGGATGGGATGGTACTGTGTGATGCCACGCTTTGGTGGTAGCTTCCTCAAGATGAAAAGGACCAAAGCTGAAGGAAGAATTTCAACCAGCTGCAAACATTGAATGAATAACACCGATAAACTGACATGAATTTTTATTTTGCACTTCATAAGAAAATGCTAATTATGAGATGATATATAATGGATAAACAAATATGAACTGGAGAAACAAATATCTACATTAAGAAATTCAACATGAAATAAAATTCTTTGAAGTTGTCAGACCCTACTAGATCAAACATCTTAGCTGGAACTGACTCAGACTAGCTCAAGCTCATTACCACATCAAGACCAGCCTAACCCAATCCAAACCAAGGTTTTAGATGTCCCGTGGGACGCCGAAACAAGTTGCTGTCCTAAGTGTTGAGACGCAACCATGCCATTGGGCCATTGTTCCAACATTCCTATGGGACGTCTTAGGACACTCCTATCCCAAACGTTGGGATGGGATGAGACGGTATTGCATTCACAATCCCAGTATCAAAGTACGCACCCATGTCATACTGGTCCAGTGTCAATATACCCAATAAAAGGGTTAGTTCAGCATCCCAAGACTCAGAACACCCTTGTGCTGAGACTTAGTTTGATTCCAGCATGCCTAAAACAGATAATTAAGTGCTTCACGTGTCAGACACAAGTTAAATATCATCTAAAGAACCCATTTCAAGAGCAATTAACCCTTTGTGATGGATAGTTTCCACCATCGTTCATCATCGAAAAGAGAGAGCATCAATACATTACACACATATATCCTCTAATCTAGAAAAATTCAGTTGATCATCTGAGACTCTAAGTAAAGCTTAGATATAGTCCCAAACCTGTCAATTTGCTCTGCCCATTAGATTATGATAACTGCAAGATCGAATAATTCACAAAAAAAAAGTCTACAAATTCAGATGCTTTAATTGTAAGCCATCAAAGTTAAACATTTTCTTCTACACCAACTTTCTAAGCACTTAAAATCAGAAACTGACTAGTATCCACATGAGATCATTTGTCTTATGATACACCTTCACAAAGTAAAGGAACCCACATCCTTAAATGATGAAGTTCCTTCAGTAATATTCTAGATCATGTTTTGATGACTTACAATTAAAGACATCTTTATTCACTATTAATTAGTAATTGCAATTGTTACAACAGAAAAAAAATAACCAGTGATCTATATCTTCAAGAACAAATATATCATCAAGCATCCGTATACTATAAAAGGATGCATATATGTATCTCACCGAATATTAGTATTTCAGAAATCCCATCCAACTCCCAGGTTCATTTAAAAAGTAATAGCAGCAACTGTGATATGTAAGTTGTTATCTGTTGTTGGGTTGTAATATATGAAGTATCCCTAACATATTATGATAATCATAAGATATGATTCAATTGGCAAACATTGTAAGTTGAAAGACACAACCAAATTACTATGTAATCATGGTGTGACAAGGTATCTCTCTCTGAGTCTAGAATATCATGACTTACAATGAATCAGAAGATGAGAGAAAATATAAATTTTGGAAACTTTCTCATGAATAAGAAGTCTATATGCATGTCACAGTTTTAGATGAGTGGTCAGTAAAATGGTAGTTTTCAAGTTGTAGATGAAACAACATCAATCCATGTTTTTATAACTGAAACCTCAATAATTCATAATTTTCATTAAATATTTTAATATTTATATGACTTATTGCTCCCTTGTCATTCTGATCACTTTTAGTTGACTAATGCATCTAAAATACCAGCTTGGTGGCTCCTAACAGTACTCATGTTAGTGACACAAAAAAAATGAAGATAAACTTCCCCAATAGTCTTAAAAAGAGGCTGTTATCACCAACTTATTGGGGAGAGATAATTATGAGATGATTTATGATTAAAGCTCAATCAACTATCAAAAACCATAAGCATATACATGGAGCCTAGTCCCAACTATTTGAGACTAGCTTGTGAATCATTCTTCAACAACTGACCCTTCACCCCTCATAGATGCTATAACTAATCTTTCCATAGCCCCTTTTCACCAATTTTCATCCATCTTATGTTAGGTCTTTCCCTCCTCTTGTGTTAGGTCTTTCCCTCTTATCTGCCCCTTTAATACAAACCCAAGCACCTCTGTTTATCTGAGCTTCTCAAATCTTTGATGCACAAGTCCATACAACTCAATGGGTTTCCATCAATGTTCCCAATTTCCAAAGCCTTTGCACCTCATTTAATATCCACATCCACATTCCTGATTCCATCTTCCTAGATTAACCATGTATTTGCCGCAGCATTCCCATCTGTCATTGGCACTTCTTATTGCTCAATGTTTTGGATCATGCAATGTGGAGGACATGATTGTTTAATGAATGTTTCAACAAAAGCGCCAAGGCATGAGCTAATCACATTCAAAAGAATCTCTGTTTAGATCCAAAAACAAAAAAATGGAACATCATTTGCATATCCACAGAAATAGCATTTCACATATTATGTTCTTATCCTAATCCCTATCCAAGGAAACTTCCACAATTATTTAGGGTCAGGTTAAATGTTTTGAGATCAGCAATAAGTGCAGCATTTTGAACTTCTAGTTCCTCACTACTTCAAGATACCATTCATTGACAAGTTTCATATTGGCATGTGAACATGGATTGGACCCATACCAAGTAGAATAAGAAGTTCAGAATCGGATGGTTCAGAACGTCAAGGTCTGCGGCTTTATCGAATGCATTGAAGCACATCTGTGAAACAAAATCTGGAATTAGTACAGTGAGTTACATCAACAGCTAAAAAGTGTGGCATACTTGGCCAAACGGCGTAGTGAGAGCATGCTACAAATTAAGCTAAAAGTGTTGGACTTACCATTACACATCTCACCAAGAAACAAGAGAAACATATGGTGGTTACATAGCCGACCTGTTAAAAAAGAACAACACAAGAATGCATGAAACAATAAATTAGGAGCCTGAGGCTCTGAATAAAAAATGCTGTCATCCAAAGTAGAACCAAAAACTACCTCCTGCAACTTTTTGCGTCTCCCTTTTGATTCAACAGGGAAGCGTTGCAACATTAGAAAGAGCCTAGCAGTGACAACACAAAGTGAACATCAAAGATGCAAGCTCCGTGAAACATATACACGGATTATAATGTGCATTACATACACTGAACTCTTTAATTTATGTAGTGTCAAAAAGTATAAATCCTTGGAAGGATGCTAATCACTACTCCAAGTATCAGATAAAAGCAATTTTTCAGAAAAAAAAAGGGGTCAACATGGTACTGCTAGCCAATACAATCTTCTGTGGTTAATATCTATATGATTCAAAGGGCTTGAAATTGGTTATTTAACATCAGTAATTTGGTGGAGGATCATGCTTCAACACTTCTAGAACACATGATTGTGCAAAACCATTAAAATATAGTGCTGTTCCCATTTATGTTGCAGCCTTCATGTGCACTACAGAAAGGCCAAAAAGCTGGAAAATTAGCCAAATACGAATTAAGAAGCCTAAATATACTGTGAAACAATCAGCAAACAAAATTTTAAGAAGAAAAATGACGGCATTTACAAGGAGAACAAAAATGAAATGCAAGGAGAGTAAAGACAAAGCCAACATACGCAACAATTTTCAATTTGGATGTTGTAGTTGCTAAGCATATGTTAACCTTGTTCAGAATAAGATCTATTAACACAAGGACTGGCTAACAAATTTAGAAGGAAAAAAGAAAAAAGATAGAAATGAGATAAATGTTAAAATCAACCAAACGAGTTAGATAGACAATGCCACAAACATCTCACCTCCCCCATAGAGAAGGAACCCAAAGGCAGCGAACAATGAGACACCTGCCAATACGGATAATGTCAACATTATAATGGGTTCACAAGAAATAGATGGTTTTTAAATTAAAATAATATGCAAATCAACAACTTAAAACTGCACCTGCAAAAAACATCTTTGATAAAATGAGCACCGCTCGAACAGGCTTCCACCACAAAAGCAGCCACAAAGCGAACTGGAAGAGTATTACTTCAGTCACTCCAAAAATACAAGCCAAATTGGCAAAGAACACATAATCTTTCCAAATCATGATGGACTAAATAATCAATGAGTAATCTAGGCCCTAGAAGTATAGTTTAAAGACAACAATTATCTTATATAACTTAATGAGATTTGTCAACTCATTCAGCTATTTGTTTTCTTCTCAACTAACATCTACAAAAGCCACCATCCCTTGCATCAACATGAGACAAGGAAAAGATAATTTTCTTATACAATTTAATAGACTTGTCAACTCATTCAGTTTACATTTTCTTCTCAACCAACATCGACAAAAGCCACTATCATTTGCATCAACATGACATAAGGAGAAGATTCTGTAAAACCTAGGTTTCAGTCGCCATGGCTTTGTAGTATCACTCAGTTTAAGGCTTTAAACCAAATACAATTAATTTTAGTTTAATTTCAGTTAAAAACCAACACATAAAACAGCTTGTGCAGCCTTCAGTCAGTCTTTTGCACCCCTTTTTGTGTTTATTTTCACTACCATGTTACATGGAAGCAGCCTCTAAGAATCAGTTTAAAAATACATAGCATCACAAATTTGCAAATTCTCAGGAGATCAGGGTTCTGATAAAAAAAAAAAATAAAGAGAGGTGTAAATTTTCCAATCACGTGCCCGTAAAATTGGTCAAAATTTGGCAGAATCTTTCAGTCTTCAAATATCCAAGTCTTCAGAACCGATTAGTAAAAAGAAATAAAGATGTACTTTTTAACTGATACTTCATTGTTTTAGAATTTCAACTTTTGCATTTTTTTTTTAATGGATGAAGCCAGGATGGTCTGCTTATTATCTAATTTTATAGCAATTCTTGTGGATACATGCTACAATAGTTATTTGAACTGCTATATGAATAAGAGTTGACCATAAATAGTCAATACTTCAATGATTCATTTTTCAACAGTCACTCATGATTTGAAAAATTAGTTTAAATCAGCTGATTCATGTTTTCTATCTAACAATAGGATTACCACTGAGCCATTTGGTTGGCCCTCTGACTCCTCACAAATATATATCATCTTTTCTAGATGTTATGCTAGAAGGAATTTACTCAAATTTGCTCATCATTCAAAAATGCATTGTGTAGGAGGCAGGCAGCATAAGGAGATTATGCAGCTAAATTGTCCTTATATTTGTTGCTTTGCATGGTAATTTTGAGTATCTTGAAATCTGCACAGAATATGATTCAAGCAACCAGTTAGATGTTGATGTTGACACACCATAAAACAAAGCATCTTAATGAACACCAAGGGGCAAGCATTAACCAAGCCAGAGAAACTTTATCTAATTAAATGTCATTAATTGCACCATATTATAATAATGCATGCCATTGCTACAATAAGGATATTAATTTTAAGAATACCCTTATTCATTTCTTAACATGTCCCGTATTTTAAATTTTGTCATATGTAATTCTCATGTAATCATCTGTATAATTGTTGAAAGATCTTTATCCTCATTTCTCATCATAGTTATTTTCTTTTTAAGCATTCGCATTAATTTTTTTCTTATAGTTCCGCACCCCCCCCACCCCCCCCCAAAAAAAAAAAAGCGCTTTTTTCTTTTTCCTGAGAAAGGAGGGAAACCCATCAATGTTATAATTACCCAGGTTCCAATAGATGCACCACCCAAGGCTCAGACCCAGGACCTCTGACTGCTAAATAGAGGTGTATGACCACAGAGGTAAGCCTCAGTTCATAGTTTAACATAATTTCAGATTCCTGTAATTCTATAGTGCACAGGCAAAATACTTAATCTCAATTCACCATAAAAAATCACATATGATATATTTTAAGTAACAAGCCAAATCAAAAATTTAATGATGCTTTCAATTATAAGTTGGTAGAAAATAATGATTAATGTAGCATCATACATTCAAATGCTCTTGATATATCAACTTTTTGGGCAGCAACAGCTACAACAACAACAAAGCCTTAATCCTAATTAGTTGTGATCAGCTATATGAATCTCCTTTTTTTTTTCCATTCTGCTCAGTTTAGAGCCAAACATCCATAAAATATAAAGATATCAAGTCTTTCTTTATTACTCTCTCTTTTTAGCACTAATATATTACATGATCATCCAATATATTTATTTTCATAACATCTCATCACCACATATGCCATTAAGGAGCTGTATCAGATCAAAAGCCTAGCCATTGCACTAATTGATAACAAGATTAAAAGTTTCACATATGGTTCCATCACTTCTAAGCCACAAGAATAACTTAACATTTGTCAATCATTCATTTTCAATGCAAAAAGTTTACAAAGATATCAAAGTGTACCTTGTAGAAAAAGTGTAAGTTCGCACTAAAAGCACTTCTTTTTAATAATATCATGTTTTACCCGAAAATATCATACCGATCACCCGAATAATGAATAAACCAATTTCATTTAAGGAAAAAAATCCTCTTAGCTACGTTTGTATTTTCACCTCTTTATTTATGCATGGAGCTAGAAATGGGTGTAGATGGGCTCAAGACTTAACAACTAGGCTTCGCCTAATTCAAATGGGGTGAGGACAAAATATCAAGGTCCAGAATGATTCTAGACAAAGATTAGCCACTGCTTATCAACCTGAGTCTGGCCACAAGATAGGTCTACCTGCATGATTGAGTTCAGGTACTCTTAATCAAAAGCTTGCAAGAATGTTACCTGCTACTATTATACCACCTACTTCCTTTTGATCCTGAACAGCCTCATATTCCACCACCACCTAAAGAAGTTGCCAAAGCCAAAGTGATGGATTTAAGTTCACACCATGTTTCATCTTGCAGTTAGATTTAATTTAGTTACCATTTTTCTGTATTTTTCTTTTGTTTTCTGATTATTTTCAGTTTTAGTCGGTTATTTTGGATTCCAAGGCTGAGATTAAATTATCTCAATGCTTATCTAGCAACCTAATTGCTCCAAAATATTACTATTCACGGCATTGTTCATGTTACAGTAACCATGCTTTATTATGGTGGTCTTGGAATTTTAAAATAGAGTTGAATTAGATTTTTTGTTTTGTTATAGGAAAGGACAGTTAGAATTTAATGTAATCAGAATTTATGTAGATTATGAATGTAATAATGGAGTTCTTACTTTTCTTTACTCTTGTAGTGTGATCCTGCAATGAAGATGTGAGGCCTTCAAACCCTAGGTGTGATTCCTAGGTTCCAGAGTAAGCCTGGTATCATCTTTTCTCCCTTTATTTTTCGTTTTTCTATGTTTCATCCTGTAAAGACTTATTAGGTCTTGCTCCCGATTCATCTTTTATTGATCTTTTTAGAGTTTCACTTGCCATAGGATTTTTTTTTTTTTGGTCATATAAATATCAGATTCATCATGCACTCAATTTCAGATATTTAATTGCATAAGCCCTTAAAGTCTCAATTTAAGCTCTAGAATCCTAAACCCAAGGTTAGATAGAAGCTATCCATTACTTATTCTCTTCAAAAATGTTATCTCTCTAGTTCAGTTTCATTTAAAACTCAGAACTGCAATTGAAATTCCAGCAACTTTTAAGTTTCAATCCTATCCTAAACCCTTCTATGGGCCAACCATCTAGGAAGCATGGATAATTCAAATTACATGTCATGTCCGTATCAGATGCATATCGGATACTAACACTCATCAGATATTTCTCAGACACCCATTTGATACTTACATTATATATCTGAAATTTTGAAAATTAAAAAAAAAAAGATGCTTCTTGAATACACTTGGAGGTTGTTGGTGGTGGTGAGTTTTCTATAACAAATTGACTCTCTGTGAAACATGTTCCATGGAAAATAAGGGAAGACTTGTAGTTCATAAAACTCATCTTTTGAGTTTTATAACTTGTCAATTTGGGCCAAACAGGTTCTGCGTAAAACATGTAGTTAGGAAAAGGCTTAGATGAGTTGAGTTGAGTTGAGTTGAGGTTTTGCATAAAACACCATGTAGCTATTTTTGTAAAACCACATTGAGATAAGTTCTCTAGAAGTGTCAACGCTTAGATACTGCATGACATGCTGCAAATATGCATCCTTTCACAACCCCAAAATGCCACGGATTCCTAATCTCAAGGACAACCAATCATGATCAAGCGCATATCCTCATTCTCACAAATAACATGATTGTGCCTCTCATCTTTCACCCACCCATGGTGAATCCACAAAAAGGAAAATCGGAAAAAAAAAAAAGTGAAAACCTAAAGGGGGTGAAAAAGTGAGATGAGCAAACAACAGCTAACAAAAAACAAAGAGAGGAGAGAGGAAAGGGAAGATTGTGTACCTTCCTCATCACCATCCCATCTCTAAGACATCCTCTACACCTTTGAGCAGTAGCATTCCTCTCTCCTCCTTGCTCTCTTTCATTTCAGCCTAAGCCAATAGGAGGTGAGCGGAGGGGCAGTTGTTCCCCAAAAAATGCCTCAAGACTTTGAAAGAAACCCATTTTTCTAATAGTGATGTTCCAGGTGAACATATCCATAGCACTTCTCCTTGTAAGGGCCCAGCAGCTAAGCAAGTGGCCCACTGGCCTATAACCCATAAACACAGGCTAAAATAGAATTTTCAAACTATTCATTAAGATTATGTTAGTTTAGTATTTTTTCTTTACTTTCTCCAATTTAGGGCTATTGTGATATAAATTATCTATATTATCCTATTAGTTTTGCTAGTAATTTTATGTTTTAATATATATTATATATGTCCCATTCAACACAATTTTTGAGATTGTCATGTCCAATTCTTTAGGATGCTTTTAAACACATGATACCCATGTCTCATATGCAGGTAACATTGCAAGCACATGGGTATTCTATTAATTAGTTTGCAAGATAAAATATAAAATCCTATTTCCACTTTTAAATTTCTCTTTTTTGGGAATAAGCATCAATTCTATGCACATGGGTAGGTATGCTTGTACTATGTGATATATAAAAACATTTATGCGTGTGCACGTACATGCCATGTCCTCCCATGTCCCCATGCCTCAATTTTTGATGGTTGACACTTGGACACTTGGTAACCATGTCAAGCGTCTAGATAACATTAACCTCCTCATGACACTCACATGATACCACCGAAAACAAGAGGGTATTTTCTTTCTTTCTTAAATACTAACCGTTCATAGGTAATGAATAAATTTTGTAGTCTCTGATGTCAACATTCAAATATGAAGTTCAATTAAGATCTATGGATTTGAATAATGAGTAAGTGATGACTTGTAAAAGTCAATGTTATCATGCAAAGTGTACATTGTTATTTTCTTAGGTTGCTATGCTTTACATATGCCTTTTTTTATGTACATATCCACATATATTCATATGTGTATTCATGTATGCATGTATATATATATATGTGTGTGTGTGTGTGTGTGTGTAAATATATATATGTATGTATGTTTATCCATATGTGGATATATATGTGTATACATTCATAGATATATGTGAGCATGCATCTATAGATATACATGTGTTGTATGTATACTGATATATTCTAGCCATATCATACATATTCAAGATTTACCGTATCAATTGATTTGTATCATGTAGTATTGTTCCTATAACCATATTCATGGTTCTAGCCACCGCAAAGGATGATATAAAAATTTCAAAATTTCCTAGTTGTCACCTCCAACACCAAGATTCGCACCATCTTCACACCATTACCACAGAGTATCTCCTTTTATTTAATCTTTGAACCAATAAGTGATTTAGTTGATTATAGTCTAAGATTAAAATCATGCAAAAAACATATTGAATGCACTAAACATGAACTTGAATGGGATTGAGAAAGATAGTGCACTATACAACTAGAGGGACCTAAAATGGATGGACACAGTTTATCTCCAACACCAATTCCAAGTAGTTCTAGACTAGAGGTATGGAGGATGAAAGTGTAAATAACAATAATAGATTTAGTGACATATTAGGTGTTTGATAGGCATTCGTTTTCATTAAGAAACTTACATTTTTAAATTTAGCTCATTCTATTCTTACCATGAAATTGAGTTTAAGAACCTTACTATGCAGCGCTATTAATTTTTTCTAGTATCACACTTTGTTATAGTTACGCGTGCATAAGAGGCATATGTTTTTTTATAGAGATGCTTTAATTGTTCTAATATATATCAAATTACAAATAGCCACATTAAAATTGTCTTGACACATTTTGAGATGTTTCAATTGATAATATAACTGATCTATTAAAATTTGATAGTTCCCTAATTTTTTGTTCGTAAATACTTTAAAAAAAAAATTACCCATTCAGAATCATGTGTTGATGCACAACTCAAAACAACATAATAGGTCAATGAAGTCAAGCTCAACTTGCAAGTTATCCAGCTCCAGATTTAATTAACTTTCCAAAGAAATGTCCACTATATTATATCAATTTCTAGGCCATTAAGTTGTTTTGGCTCAAAGAAAAAAATCTTCTGCAAGTAACAACATATAGGATGTGTCCATCATGGCACAAAGTTCTGTAGAGTCAGAGGTTGAGTGCTCACAAGCCACAATTAGCAATGTGAATGAAGCATCTAAAACAAGGTAAAGGGCCCAAAACGCTACGTTAACATTAATGATAATTGTTGCTCTTAATTTCAGCTTTTACTCGATCAAGATATGTCTCAGGCGTTACTGTTTCATGTGCTTATTTTCAATGCTCAATGTTTAATCTTTAATAGTTGGAATCTTCTACCTAGAGTAGAACATCTAACTCACTATCTTCCCAGAATCTCGAACCTGGACCCACTTTCTAAGTGCTTCTTTACAAAAAGTGTCTTCAAAAATATTGGCTTCCCCACACCACAACCTGCATCCCCTCCTACACCCACTCCCAACATGAGCAACCAGAATCTAGTCTCCAACAATATTAATTACTCATCAAATCAACAATGTCATGCTCAAGGACAAGTGGTTTGTGGAAACCAAGGTCATCAATAAGAGGAATATCTTGTTCACGTTCCATATGTAAATTGGGAAACCAATTGACCATCTAATTTCTTTGATTGCATTAATATTCCAGTTTTATCATCCAGCTAACTAGCCACGAGCCAAAAGATATATGTCCTCAAAATATATGCTTGTCCAAAGCATATCATTAGATATGCTAATCAACTGTGTACCTGTATAGCATAAACCACTCCATTGATTGTATAGAATGTCGGCCTAAGGCCATCAGTCGACACTGCGCGCGCCTGAACACATTTCAAGTCAGAAAAAGTAACTAAGCAAGCATCCAGAATCATTTTAAACCGAAAGAAACTGAACAAAGATTGATGATCAGTAAACACAATAAAAAATGAGCAAAGAAAGTTATTCAAATTGAGTAATATCCAACCTGGTAATATATTTCAGCCCAGAAGAGTACCAACAGAGCATAGGTTGTGAAGAATGCGAGACCAGGCAAATCAAGAATAATATGTTGAAAGATCTGAAATGCAACAGCATTACAATAACGTTTTGGAAACATTTAGTTCAAATGCTCTGGACCAATAAGTTAAGGTTCATCAAACCTCAGGGTTTATATGCTGCACATTCCGACGAAATGCAAAGACAAGTGATCGGACTGCAATCCAACAAGAAAACAGCATACCAACCATAAGCAAAGAAAAATATCTCAATATATTATTTATCGATAACATGCATAGAGGGATACAAACCTCCATTCACCAAGAAATTCAAGAAATGAAAAACCTTTTGCGTCGTCCAACCATACTCTGGTACTCTACATTCAATTCTAATCAATTGTATCTGCAAGGCACAAAATTTCAGCATCCCAAAAGCATAATCTTTCATATAATTTTCAAGATAAGAAAAAATTAGACATTTTTCCCTCTACAGTAAACACCAAACATGAACTCCATCACCCAAAGAGGAAAAGTACTTTTTCATTTTAAAAAATATAATTTTCACGGAAACCCTAAAATTTTCAAGTTCTAACGAAGACGATTCATTGAGTGCAAGAATTAAACACCATATTCTAGGTATCTGAACAAGAAAAGAATAATCTTTTGAAAAACTGAGCCTTCGAATTAGAACGCAAACCCAAAATCGAGTTGCATCGAAACCAAACGATTGAATCGAATAGCGACAAAGGGATAGGTGGAGATCCAACCAGAGCCACGGCTCCAACGAATCCAAAGAGGCCCGCTAGTGTGTGGTAGATCCGGTCCTGCCACAGGGACGAGTCGTTCACCTCGTCCCACCAATTCGACGCGCTCGTGAGCACCGCCGCCGCCGCCGCCGCCTTCGGCACCACCGACGAAGCCATCGGACCTCCGCTCGGGCTCCCCCAGGATCCGAAATTCGAATTCCCAGAGGCCGGACCCTAAAACTGTCGACGATCCGAGACGAGGAGCGTCGACGATTGGCAAAAACCGGGCGATCGAGAGCGAATCGAAGAAGGAATACGCCAGAAGAAACGAGATAGAGAAAGAGGATGGCTCGGTTAACTAAAACGGCCTCGGTTTGGATCGTTGCGGCCGACGTTTCCGGGAAACGGCGTGCCGAGTTGGGAAGCCGGCGATAGCCGGTGGGTCAGTTAGGGATGACCGACACGTGGAGGTTTTTTTTTTTTTTTTTTCGTTTTTTTTTTGGCGGGGAACAACTCAATCGGTTGCGGTCCAGGTTGGCGGACGGCCTCAAGCAATCCAACGTCACGTGGGAATGATGTCGTTGCTGCAATAATGATGGATCCGCGTTGTGATGGCCGAAATCCAGGGCCCACCGAATCTAGCCCATATTTAAAAACGGGAGGAGACCTCGGCTGCATACGGATCCAACCGGATGAGATCATGCCCAATCCCAAGACAATTCAAATACGTATTCTTATCATAATTTTAAACTTTGAAATTATATTTATATTTGAATAGAATATCTAACTATTATTTTATACTTAAAATTTAAAATTTAATTATCAAATATAGATTCACTCAAAATTTTAAATAAATTAAGATAACTTAAATTTTAATTTTAATTTAATAACTTTTAATCTTATCCAAACAAATGATTACTCTAGTTTTACTGAAGAAAGATAGTAAAAACCTAATTGTTAAGGTTAAAAAAAATTAATCTTATTCTATTTTATTTTATTTGGTAATCACTTGCATATATATCTCAATCTTTTGGAGAGATAATTCTCAACAATATCGATCCTGTAATAACTATATCACTTTTTTTTAAATGCTTAGATGGGAGTAGGCGGTAGGAGAGAGTTAAGATAGAGATTCCTGATAAGGTTTTTGAAATCATATCATACGTGAGAAAATCATAAAGAAGCTAGAAAGATTGGGGCAATCAACTCAATTAAAATCCTGGTACGTGAGAAAATCATAAAAAGCTAGAAAGATTGGGGCAATCAACTCAATTAAGTCTTGGTTTATATCCAAGGTAGATTATAAACACTTCAGATCCTCAATAGGTAGATCATAAACAATGGTTGAAGATAATACATTGATCCTGTTATTATTTCTATACAATATTTATGTATATTTTTTTAATAGATCTCTAACACCTATATGAAAGTTATTTATTGAATTGATGAAGATAATTAAAATTAAAAAAAATAAGATTTATATAATTAATGTTTATAAATTAAATTGAATCAGTTCAAAACGAATCAAATCAAAAAAATATAAAACTCAAATTCAATCTAAATTTATATCGAGTTTAAGTTTTAATTATAATCCGACTCATAAATTTTAAATATGAATTAAGCCACATCTAATTGGACTAGGACTAGATCGAATCACGAATCGATTCAATCCATTTACAGCCTTAGTTTGAAGGCCATGAGAACTAGTATATATTTTAGGTTGATTGAACCAATTTATTTCTGAGCTAAGCTAAGGTTCGGTTCTGATATGACTGATCCCAACGTCGTATGACTGGTCCCAACGTCATCAGGCAGAGTAACGGCAGTCAGTCACTTCCCCACCTTCGGCACCCCCTCGGGGTCGGGGTGGGGTCATCATTTCTTAACCCCGGGGCCCCTACCGGCCTCGGGGCGAACGGTAATTTCTCCACCTCCGGCACTCCCTCGGGGTCGGGGTGGGGTCATCAGTTCTTAACCCCGGGGCCCCTACCGGCCTCGGGGTGAACGGTAACTTCCCCACCTCCGGCACCCCCTCGGGGTCGGGGTGGGGTCATCATTTCTTAACCCCGGGGCCCCTACCGGCCTCGGGGCGAACGGTAATTTCCCCACCTCCGGCACCCCCTCGGGGTCGGGGTGGGGTCATCATTTCTTAACCCCGGGGCCCCTACCGG